>VMYD01000242.1:0-600000 GCA_007663325.1 Eucalyptus pauciflora
AGAAATATAAACTAAATTAGATAAAAAAAAAATGAAATAGCTAATTTTAAAAAAAAAACACAAACTTCAAAAAAGGAAGACAATGTGAGGCCTTGGCTGGCTATTGTGGTTGCCCATCGTCGGAAATGGCCAATAAAGATCGCTTGGGCCTCACCAATGCCCGATGAGGTCGCTAGCCCAAGATGAGGCCATGACAAGCCTAGCAAAGGACTAGCTGCCCAGATCTAGGGGAGGGCTTGACCCTCACCCTAGATTTGACCAATAGTCATGTAGCCTTCACTTGGGAGCGTCCCTAGGCAAGGTCTTGCTATGAGGGCCGATGACCCTTGTCTAGCACTAGGTCCTTGTGGTGGGGCGCTAAGGTCTTGCCCGAGTTAGGCAAGGCCCAGGCAACTTCCACCGACCCTTCCCAACGATGGACAACGATAGCCACTACCAAGTTGTTGTTCCTGTCACATTAGTATTTTTCACTAACCTAATTAAACAAAATTAGCGGAATGACTCGATTAAACTAACTTGATAAATTATAATTACACTTTTTAAAAGTTTTAAAACTCAAATGTATTTTCGTAATAAGTTTTAGTACCTCTAGTATATCTCTTTTTAAAATCTAGCGAGATTAAATGTCGAGAATCTAATAGCTTGCAACAGCAGATTATGTTGAAGAAAGAACTAGATTTACAAGACAATTTAACATAAAATTCGAGTCATGCAAATTAAGAAGATTCAATAATAAATAAGTCGAAAAGCGGGGAAAAAAATTGAAAAAAGTGGTGGTTCAGTAGGACTCAGCCCATTAGACCGTGGTGGGCCTGGGTGGCACCGGCCCGTTATCCTTCCACTGTCGAGAGCGGGAGGTCTTCGCTGCTCTGTGAAGCCAGCCTGACGCGGACCCCTCCACTTTAGGACCCACGTTTTCCAGGCCTTCGCCCGGACCGCATGGTTCAACTCTCGGCTTGGAATGGGCGGGCCAGCAAGTCGCCACATCAGACCCGGCCCAAAGGATCCGAGTCAACGTTCCACCACATTGATGCCCCCGCTCGGGTTACAAGCCCTCGTTACTGAGCTCGGCGAGCGTACCTCACGTGCGCGGACCTTATTAACTGTGTTTTATGCTTTGAAAGCTCCGATGTGGGATAAGTGGGCTTCTTCCTGTTCATTCATTTGACGAAGCGCAAAACATTGCGACAGAGTGGCTGTGCCGTCGGCTAAAGGAGAAATGTGACGGTGAGGGCCGTCACGAATGAGTTTTCCTCTACGCGGACGTGATGAAGGATGCGAAGAAAAGGCAGTGCTGGGGTGAGAATTCGTGCCGTGAAAAAGCTTGAGCAAAGAGAGCTTTTTGGTATGAGTGGAGGAGGAGAACAGCTATTCGAGTCTTATTCTGGACTGGAGATGCCCCCCCTACCCATCCTGTGAGACTTTTCCATTACTCGAATGCTGGCTGGGGCGGAGATCCTGATTCAAGGAGATCAATTTCAGGTTTTTGTGTCTTACTTTGCCGTCTTATGCTTGTGTTGGCATATTCTAATAGGAATTAGCCATATCGGAAATAGCCGGCAAAGTCAGCATCTTACCCGGCAAGCACCGCATCTAGGATTCTGTAATCACTTTTGTATTTGGTCTAATATCTAACTCGGTTCTGTCCTCGTGTTCTAACCCATTGTGTATCGGAACCGATGAGTGCATTTCATGATGAACCGTGAGTGGGAAAAACAAAGAGTTTTGCCGCATTCGATTGATTTCAATGTCATCTGCATGATCAGATGTCCCATTAAACGGAATCGGTCTGGTTAAGGCATGGGCCCAGGAGAACTTCTCTTCACACGACAAATCTTTCAACACTCACCAGCCATAAAACTGTCTTTTTTGTAGATTGCGCTCTTAATAGTCTGAACTCGACTGCACAGTTTCACCATTTTTGGCTGGATTGTCGGAGAGGTCTCGAAGAAAGCCATGGCCTGAGCAGGAAATTACACGCCTAGTTGCGATTCTGCAAGACCATCGAAACTGGAGCAACTCAGGACCTCAAAGCTTCCCTGCACCTTCTGACTGAACCTAAACCTTCTATTTTTATTTTTATTTTTATTTTTCTGGTAAAAGAATATAGAACACAGTTTTGAACATCTTAGCACGCAGCAACATGTGCTCCATCATCGTCGTTAACATGAACATAAGCTTCACAAAAAGAACCTCACGATAATTGCATCCACTCTGTACAGCACAATCGGCTACATTTTCATTTTAAGAATACCTGAGTGAATATATCCAACGCATGTTTGGTTTTAGGATTCTCTAGTTAGATGATTTTGAAATATGAACCTGTGGGACAATCCCTTAAGTCATAAGCATCGCCCCAAATCCAATCCTCCCACCTCTTAAGAATTTCAGTTGACTCTGCTACATCTTCAAATGCGAAAAATTACAAAAAGAACTGTTTACAGGTCAAATGCACCGAATCCTTCGAAACCAACAAGTTGTTGAACTTACTATAGAAAATTATTCACATAAACAACTAATCAATCAAGAATAATTAGATCCATATATGACTGTAAAATACCGATATTAATAAATACAGTGGAATTAAAGCTGTTCGAACCATTACTTCACTTGAAAAAAAATAGATCAACTTGATAATCAGAAATCTATTAGAATGCCAGATTTTCCTTTCTATGACCTATTTCGATATAACAACTTTCAATGAGATTAAAGCAACTAATAAGTATAATTTACCATTTTATAAGCTAAAGAGGGGGCTTAGCAAATCCTAATCAACAGCATGTCAACTAGGCCCTTCCCATTATGGGCTTTAGTTAAACACAATTGCCTACACTTTCTGCTCAACTAGGCACATTATTAATAGATGCCAATACCCAATTCAATTAGATTATTGTAGAGTTCAACAAATATTAGAATATCCATTAACCCGATTATTTTAAATAGAAAATTAATTAATTAATGTAAGCCCATATTATAGAAAATTTCCAACATTCTCCCACTTGGACTACATTAATTAACTTATTTTATTTTGAAAATGATTTTATATTGAAAATGACACTATCGGATTAATAACTGAAAACTTTGTTTTATGTGGCCACAACTTTAAAAAATAATATTCAAATAACATCATCTCAAAACCAATCCAATCCTATGTAATCTAAATATAGGACTATGGAGATCAATGTGTTAAGAAAATACCACAACACATGACCTTCCATAATCACATATAACAAGCATTATATTTTTCATGGATCATGAGTCTAGTAGTGTAGTAAGAAATAGTGCCAACATGTGATCAATGCAATTTCTTAACGACATGAAATTGCATTAACGTGATTTCTAAACAACATGAAATTGCATGACTATGTCACAATCCAACATAAGATTTCATAATTAGTGACATCCAATCGTCTTTAAACTAAAATTTGTTTAAAGATACTGTTTTGTACTTCAATTTCTCAGTCAATAGGAAAAATGATAACAATAGAATCAACAATAACAATAATTGAAAATAAATGCTTAATAGACATCATGAAATTATTATTAGTCTGCATATAACTATAATCTCCAGAAATACAAATTATATAGTTCCCACCAACAAAAGAAATCAAAAGATTCTAAAACACCCATATTCTTTACATGTTCTTTAAACAAAATGGGTCGTAATCCTTTTGTCAGAGGATCAGTTAACATGGACTTAGTTATGATACTCTCTCTCTCTCTCTCTCTCTCTCATCAATTATGGGTAATAAGCAATTCAGCAAAAATGATTGGTACATTATAAACTCTCATTTGGGCAAAGTGTACAACGCACCAATATTTTCCAAAGCATGAAATTTATAAAACAACAACAAGGAGAATTACATATAATTGTCAAGAATCCATCAAACAAATCCTTTAAATCATACATCTCCATAATATCAATATAGAAGAGAATTACATATAATTTTCAAAATATTTATCTCCTTTGGGCAGATAAATACTCTAAATCATACATCTTCATAATATCAATATAGAGGGGAATTTCGGCTGTACGGGGGTTCCCGGGTCACCAAAAAAAAAAAACACAAATTTGGAAAATATATATAGGGGAATTACATATAATTTTCATAATATTTATCCCCTTTGGGCAGATAAATATTTTTCAATTATGCATCCCTATATTTTAAATTTGGGAATTAATCTTCATGCTATTTTCCAAATTAACATACACAATAACCCTCTTTGGGCAAGTTATTGTATATACTAATTTTTATCAATAGGGAACTCCATAAATTTATGCCCAAATTTCATCAAACAATATGAAACACTTTACAACATGTGCTTCCAAAGATCATATTGCATTTTTTCAAACAACAATTTTTGCCACAATTTTTTTTTTTAAATGGGGGGTCAGAAAAACGGTTTAGTCCAAATACTGAATTAACCCAACAAAAGAAAGGATAGGTGCATCTAGCACTTCAATTAGCATATTTCGTATTTAAGTCTAAATTACTCATGCACCAAATACCAAACAAAGGCACCCAAGCAGCATATGTTCATCAATCTCGACCTCAACTAAAACAAAATGAAGGACACTCTAAGTAAGCACTGTAACCAATTACTTCAGGGAAAACAACCCACCATTTTGTCACCTTTAGTCGATAGGTCCTCATGTTTATATTAATAAATAAAAGCCCCACCAGCAAATCTTAAGCACTCACGTCAAATCCCAAGTACATATAGGCAAGTGTCGCGGCTCGAAAGAAAGTCGATCCAAGAGTTCCTATGGGGCGGCCGTGACACATCTATGGATCAAGCGACCCTCGGCTCATATCCCTAAGTCCTTAGGGTTTTCTCGAGTCTTCTAGAATACTCCTAGGGGTGAGCGATACGGTAATTGTAATCATATGTAATTAATGCGAGTAGCTGGTAGTTGAGGAGATGTAATCTCCACCGTTAGATCGAGGAGAGATCTATGAATATGGTTTGCCTTGTATTTGTATATATAGGGGTCTCTTCCCTCTCATTATACTCATCTCATTCACAAGTAATACAATCCAGAGCTTCTCTCTCTAAAGATCCTTGTGAGTCGAGTGTTGTGAAAGGCTGCTTGGGAGAAATCCTAAGGCCGCACGAGTAAGGGAATGCTAGATCGATCGGCCCGTGACACAAGAGACCAAGACAAAACATCAAATAGAAAAGTGAACGCTGATTCTGCAGCAAGAATTGCAATATTTTATGAAAGAAAGCATCACTTCCACAAATTTTGGGCCCGTGGGCTTTACAAAATCCTTGCTTGTTTCAAGGCAAATCTACATCAGCTTGCTCTTTCTACACTAACCTCCTATAAAGATCGAGAGGCTACAAAATTTACGGCAATCAGAAAGGATGAGACAAAACTCTTTGCATGTGTAGAAATAAAGAATAACCAAGCCTGTACATCTGGATCCCAAGCTTTTGTTTGGTTCCTTTTAATTAGGTGTTTTTATATACTACTTTATTTAATGTGGTTCTTGAACCTTGACTGCTAAAAAGGGAATTTCCTAGATTAGAAGCAGACCACAATAACACTTCCTTCTAGGTATGCCTAAAATTGGTTTTTCAATATATGCCCTCTGAATATAATAAACATAGATAGAAGTTTGGTACTCTGAGTGGAAGAAACACTCACGTACATTTGAAGGCAGAGAAGAGTCCTTAAAAATCTTCATGCCCAAATGACAACCAACTCGAGAAGGTCAACATAATCTAGGCAATTTTACAAGATTCATTCTTTGACCCCATCAAGAAATATGATCACATCAATTGCGATTTTTGGCAACTGCCACCGCACACATATCGCATAATGCCTTGGCACCCTAAGACCTTTACATGCATAGTCGGCAGAATACTATCCCTCGATCTTGTGATCTGTATTTTACGCATCAGACAGGTACATCCCAAAAAAAAAAATTAATTAATTAATTATAAAACCTATGCACCATGATGAATATACCAATGCTTTCTTGCGGAAAATAATCCGAAGAACTTGTTCCCCTGTTCAAGACCGCCACTGGTACACCAATGATAGTATGTGCATTTGTTTAACAAGATACTCAAGCAAAATAGTAAACCATGAAAGCTTGGGATATCGATCAAATTCTCTGATCAATCAAATGCTGAATTTCAACTTCCATCATTAATTTCGAATTAGTTTGCAGAGAATGAACCACTATGTAATAGCATAATAGAGGTTCCAATGAGGTTCACTAAAAAAAACTTCCAAGAGCTATATCATAAATAGTGTATCATCCAGCTAGCCAAGTATTAGAATGAATAGATTTCTATGTTGTAGTTAGTGGGCAGTAATTTTCAGCATGAAATAGTTATTCTCCTTATTTCTAAGACTAGCTGGAAAGTCACCACAAAGACCAAGAGACCAACTTATGTGAATATTACCATCCAAGAACCTTCACTGGATAAGATAGTAGAACGCTTCACCCAATTGAGCACTTACAACAAGTGCCAGTAATAGTAAATACTAAATTTCTGGACAAAAGAAAGGCACTTACACTAATTTCCATGACTAGTTTACCAACAATGAACAAAAGAATTGTTACGATTTCTATTTTCTTCCAGGGTAAACAACCATCAATTAGAAAATCAATTTCCAGAATAGGGATTGGCTTCACTTTTTACTTTTCCCTTCTTACTTTTCTTGGAGAGTTTGAAACTGGATTTTGATTCACAGTCAAATACCTAAAACCCCTTAAATATACAAGTATTGAGACGTATAGTCATCTAGAATCTTTTCGGAATGTCTTAACGATAAGAATAATTTCCTTTCTCATGTACAAAGTTTTGGAGGCTAAAGAACTTAAGCTAAGCCAAACAGACTTTTCCCCGTGGCCGGAATAGGCTTGATGAGGCATTGAAGCTCCTTTCCTATTTAAGGTACTGCAAAGCAAAAGTTAGAAAAACCACAACTGTGGTACAGTGCCATGATCCTTTCCGTAAAACCTGTTTCACTACCTCCAGTCAATCCAACAACTAGGGTTCACCTTAAACCATGAATACCAGTTTTTTTTTTTTTTTAACAGAACCATGAATATCAGTTAAAAGGTGTTGCTTTGGTCTTACGATTAAAGGCACTATGAATTCATGAAGCATCAGATCACGGATTACCCAATATGATTTTCCTAATTCCTATCAACACCCATTTGCTACACTCGGGATCAACCCGTCCCAAGTCGACACGAATCCACGGAAACACCATTCCCCTCTCGAGTTCGAATGAACAATACATGCACGGAGACGTCGCCAAACAAAAATGAAATCAAGAGGGGAACTAGCGACCGGCTTTAAACCTTTGCATATGACCGTGATCTAGAGCAGATAGAACAGTAGCTCGCACCAATTGTTAAGAGAAGAGACCCATTCGAATGCATGAATGATCGAGATGAGATGGGGGAAGAAAGAAAAAGCACGACTCAACGGAATGGGGCAGAGGGAGAATATATATATATATATATATTTGTAATTGATTGATGTTCGTTGTAAATTGTTGCATAAGTATATATATATATATATAACACTACTTATGCAACAATTTACAACGAACATCAATCAATTACAAATAATTTGAAAATTCTAGAACTTTTTCATTTATAAACCATAGAATTTAAAATTTAAAATTCTCAATGAAATTATACAAATTATATATGGTTGGAAAGATCTCGACATGTAGAACAAAATCCCTATGGTTTCAAGATCAATCAAGCAAAAAATCCACACGAAAAAATAACAACAATATTCGGCTCAAAGAGGAAAATTTTGAATTTTTCCATAAATTTTTTTTTTTTGTGGGTTCTACAATCATATATGACTCGCTCTAATACCACATGTAGAAAATTATTCACATAAACAACTAATCAATCAAGAATAATTGGATCCATATATGATTGTAAAACAGCGATATCAATAAATACAGCAGAATTAAAGCGTACATGTTTAAGCCATTACTTTACTTGAAGAAAAATAGATCAACTTAATAATCAGAAATCTATTGAAATGTCAAATCTTCCTATCTATGACCTATTTCGATATAACAGCTTTTAATGGGATTAAAGCAACTTATAGGTATAAATTACTCTTTTATAGGCTAGAGAAGGGACCTAGCAAACCTAGCGTGTCAACTGGCCTTTCCCATTACGAGCTTCAGTTAAACACAATTACATATACTTTGCTGCTCAACTAGGCCCGTTATTGAAATATTCATTAACCCATTAAAAGCTGTAAATTCAATCAGATCACTGTAGAGTTCAACAAATATTGAAATATTCATTAACCTGATTATTTTAAATATAAAATTAATTAATTAATGTAAGCTCATATTATAGAAAATTTTCAACACTTACATTACTCACAAATAAAAACCAAAAGCCCCAAAAAGGACAACTATGTGAATCTCTAAAAATACAAGCAATTCTCCCTTTCCATCACCTTCAAATTCCTGTCCAACCTGGTCGTCTGATTAAGCGGCCTCGAGAAATTCATCATCGAGGGCTTGCAACTGGCACCACTTTTCAAATCCCCTTTGCCACATAACCCAGCTGAAAGTGCGAGAAACCAGAACTCATCCATGGATTGTCTCTGTACACTCCTTGACAGATGACTTCTAGTCTTCTGCTTTGCCTTGGTAGATTCGGTCAAGTTCATATAACTTGGCTAGTTTGGCTTGTTATCTGATGGGAGAGTGTTGAGCAGGAGGGAATGGTTGAAGTTGCAGAGGGGGCCAAATCAAATATTGCTTGAATGCTTTGCTGGTTTCTCTATATCCTTGATCATTTTTTGATTTGTCTAGCATTCTGATGGTAAATGGTACTTGCTTTAGGTGGGTTACTTCTGAATTTATTCTTGCTGCCTTTGATTTTCTTCTTATTTCGATTCATTTTTGCAAGCGAACTCAGTCAAAAGACTCATTGAAGCCACCAAATTTACATGCCCAGATCATGGTCCCTCCAATTTGTTTCATTCATCCCACCAAATCTTAGATGTACAGATTTGTTTGTTCATGTAAATTTTGGTTGATTGAACCAGCAGATTCATGTTAAAAAAAGTGGTCGTTCTATATATATAAAATTTGAATTTCTGGCCTCTCTCTTTGTAGCTTTATGTGGGAATACATACTGCAATTAATGTGGGAAGATGGAGAAGAGATTGTTGATCCAAAAGAAAGAGCTCTTGATAGGATAAAGAGTACAAGGGGATGAAACAGGTGGGAGAATTGCTCTGGGGTGAGAGACCTTATGATGTCACCCTGTATCCCTTCTTTGTTGGGAAGACAAAAATAGATAGGGAATTATGAGGGCCTCACGATGGTGAATGTAGACATCACGTCAGAACTTCTATTTTGATTATCGCCGGATAGGTAGGTATAATAGCTTCCCGCACCTAGGGTGAATGAGGGTAAATAAAAGGTCCATTGCCAAACAAGCATGCCTAACGACACAATCACTGAACTGAGCGACTTGTTTGGTATGCCGGTTCAATTCAGGCAATTGTCCTATCGCTCTCAACAAAGTGATGAGACACGTTGGACCACCAAGTTGTTTCTAATGAACCGGATGACCTCATTCGATTTATACCAAATTAAGGGAAGTGCATCTAAATAAAGAATGAAGAAAGTTTTCGACTTTTTTTTCTTTATATAGACAGTATGATTATAATATTCTTTGCAAAAAAAAAAAAAAACACTAATATTATAATTTATGAATAAGCATAGATTGAATTTCGATAATAATGGTTCAATTGATTCTTCATTAAATGCAAAACTAGATGGCACCATGGAAAAGGACCGATCGTTGCCGCTTGTTCAGGTCGCTAGAGTCTTTAGTTGGACCACCAAGTTGTTTCTAACGAACCAAATGACCTTCTCTTCCAATTTATACCAAATTAAGGGAAGTGCATCTAAATAAAGAATGAAGAAAGTTTCGACTTTTTTTCTTTATATAGAAAGTATTGTTATAATAATTTTTGCAAGAAAAACCCTAATAATATAATTTATGAATAAGCACATATTGAATTTCGATAATAATGGTTCATATGCTTCTTCATTAAATGCAAAAGTAGATAGCACCATGGAAATGGACCAATTGTTGCCGCTTGTTCACGTCGCTAGAGTCTTTAACTAGGTGATCCTCTTGGGTACTTTCATCTTCTTTGATTAATTAAGAGGTCAATTTTTTAGAAAGGGTAATTGCACAGAAAATCCTAAAATTTATCATGAAAATGCAATTAAATCTTAAAAGTTTTAAAAAGTCTATTCAAATATGAAAACTTGTAAAACTTGTCAAGTTGATTTAATCAAAGTCATTTCGTTAATTTTATTCAATTAGGGTAATAGAAGGTAATAGAAGATAATGACGTGGCATTTTTAATTTTTTCTTAGGACACGTGGTGATGATGTGGCGCTCGCCACATCAAAAAAATATACAAAATAAAAAAGAAATATAAACTAAATTAGATAAAAAAAATGAAACGGCTATTTAAAAAGAAAACACAAACTTCAAAAAAGGAAGACAATGTGAGGCCTTGGCTGGCTATTGTGGTTGCCCATCATCGGAAATGGCCAATAAAGATCGCTTGGGCCTCACCAATGCCCGATGAGGTCGCCAGCCCAAGATGAGGCCATGACAAGCCTAGCAAAGGACTGGCTGCCCAGATCTAGGGGAGGGCTTGACCCTCACCCTAGATTTGACCAACAGTCGTGTAGCCTTCACTTGGGGCCAATGACGCTCGCTCGACCCTAGGCAAGGTCTTGCTATGAGGGCCAATGACCCTTGTCTAGCACTAGGCCCTCGTGGTGGGGCTTCCCAACGATGGACAACGATAGCCACTAGCAAGTTGTTGTTTCTATCACTTCAGTATTTTTCACTAACCTAATTAAACAAAATTAGCAGAATGACTCGATTAAATTAACTTAATAAATTATAATTACACTTTTTAAAATTTTTAAGACTCAAATGTATTTTCGTAATAAGTTTTAGTACCTCTAGTACACTTTATCCCTTTTTTAAAATCTAGCGAGATTAAATGTCGAGAATCTAATAGCTTGCAACAACAGATTATGTTGAAGAAAGAACTAGATTTACAAGACAATTTAACGTAAAATTCGAGTCATGCAAATTAAGAAGATTCAATAAATAAGTCGAAAAACGGAAAAAAAAAATTGAAAAAAAAGTGGTGGTTCAGTAGGACTCAGCCCATTTGACCGTGGTGGGCCTGGGTGGCACCGGCCCGTTATCCTTCCACTGTCGAGAGCGGGAGGTCTTCGCTGCTCTGTGAAGCCAGCCTGACGCGGACCCCTCCACTTTAGGACCCACGTTGCCCAGGCCTTCGCCCGAACCGCATGGTTCAACTCTCGGCTTGGAACGGGCGGGCCAGCATATTGCCACATCAGACCCGGCCCAAAGGATCCGAGTCAACGTTCCACCACATTGATGCCCCCACTCGAGTCACAAGCCCTCGTCACTGAGCTCGGCGAACGTACCTCACTTGCGCGGAGATTATTAACTGTGTTTTATGCTCTGAAGTTTCCGATGTGGGATAAGTGGGCTTCTTCCTGTTCTTTCATTTGACGAAGCGCAAAACATCGCGACAGAGTGGCTGTTCCGTCGGCTGAAGGAGAAATGTGACGGTGAGGGCCGTCACGAACGAGTTTTCCTCTACGCGGACGTGACGAAGGATGCGAAGAAAAGGCAGTGCTGGGGTGAGAATTCGTCCCGTGAAAAAGCTTGAGCAGAGAGAGCTTTTTGGTATGCGTGGAGGAGGAGAGCAGCTATTCAAGTCTTATTCTGGACTGGAGATGCCCCCCTACCCATCCTGTGAGACTTTTCCATTACTCAAATGCTGGCTGGGGCGGAGATCCTGATTCAAGGAGATCAATTTCAGGTTTTTGTGTCTTTACTTTGCTGTCTTATGCTTGTGTTGGCATATGCTAATAGGAATTAGCCATATCGGAAATAGCCGGCAAAGTCAGCATCTTACCCGGCAAGCACCGCATCTAGGATTCTGTAATCACTTTTGTATTTGGTCTATATCTAACTCGGTTCTGTCCTCGTGTTCTAACCCATTGTGCATCGGAACCGATGAGTGCATTTCATGATGAACTGTGGGTGGGAAAAACAAAGAGTTTTGCCGCATTCGATTGCTTTCAATGTCATCTGCATGATCAGATGTCCCATTAAACGGAATCGTAGCCAACGGCATGGATTCTCGTCTGGTTAAGGCATGGGCCCAGGAGAACTTCTCTTCACACGACAAATCTTTCAACACTCACCAGCCATAAGACTTGTCTTTTTTGTAGATTGCGCTCTTAATAGCCGAGACTGAACTCGACTGCACAGTTTCACCATTTTTGGCTGGATTGTCGGCAAGGTCCCGAAGAAAGCCATGGCCTGAGCAGGAAATTAAACGCCTAGTTGCGATTCTGCAAGACCATTGAAACTGGAGCAACTCAGGACCTCAAAGCTTCCCTGCACCTTCTGTTTTTATTTTTATTTTCTGGTAAAAGAATATAGAACACAGTTTTGAACATCCTAGCACGCAGCAACATGTGCTCCATCAGCTTCTCAAAAAGAACCTTACGATAATTGCATCCACTCTGTACAGCACAATCGGCTACATTTTCATTTTAAGAATACCTGAGTGAATATATCCAACGCATGTTTGGTTTTAGGATGCTCAAGTTAGATGATTTTGAAATATGAACCTGTGAGACAATCCCTTAAGTCATAAGCATCGCCCCAAATCCAATCCTCCCACCGCTTAAGAATTTCAGTTGACTCTGCTACGTCTTCGAACCCGAAAAATTACAGAAAGAACTGTTTACAGGTCAAATGCACCGAATTCTACGAAACCAACAAGTTGTTGAACTTACATTACCCACAAATAAAAACCAAAAGCCCCAAAAAGGACAATTACGTGATTCTCTAAAAATACAAGCAATTCTCCCTCTCCATCACCTTCAAATTCTTGTCCAACCTGGTTGTCTGATTAAGCGGCCTCGAGAAATTCATCATCAAGGGCTCACAACTGGCACCACTTTTCAAATCCCCATTGCCACATAACCCAGCTGAAAGTGCGAGAAACTGAAACTCATCCATGGATTGTCTCTGTACCCTCCTTGACAGATGACTTCCAGTCTTCTGCTTTGCCTTGGTAGATTCAGTCAAGTTCATATAACTTGGCTTCCCATGGCTACCACCATTCATTTTCTCCGACGTCACGCCATTGTTTCCTGAGGCCGGGGTCATGGATGTACAGAATGAAGATGAAGGCGAGCTCTCATCACAGAGGTAGTCAGAACTCGGGCTTGAGGATGACCGAGTGGCACGTCCAGCTAGTGGAGGCTTCGCAGAAATTCTAGTGGTCATGTTATTCCTCCGAACTTTAACAGAAGGTGGTTCAGAAGATTTCAATTGTGCACCTAGAGGAGAGTCTGAGAAAGTCTTCGAAGCGGCAATTGTTTCCAACGGATCAGAGTGAGATTCTTCCATCAATCTGGTCTCCCATGGCTTGGCCGACATCCACCGTTCTAACCAACTCCAATTCCAGCTATTTTTGTCAAACTCATATGACTTGAGAGCAGGCACTGACCCAAGTGGTCTGGAATTTGCATCACCATTTGATTTCCACTGCCGCAAATGCAAGCATTATCCAAGAAATTACTCAGCATGCTTATGCCAGAGATTAGGTTGCAATGTAATATGAGCCTAGAATGTCATCAAATGTTAATCTAGTTACCTTTTGAGTAAGGGCGTATGCAATTGCTCTATCTCTTTTGAAAGCTCCTTCTTGCCTCATTTGTAACTTTGCTTTGACATCTTCAAGCGTTCCCTTACTATCACACCACCCTTCCTGAATAGTAAAGATGCATAATTTAGACTTCTGAGTTCATGAGTCTCTTAAATGCAAAATAATAGAAAAATTTGTGATAATCTTATGTAAATTTATATGCTTTCGGATACTTGATACCTCAGCTTGTTTTAAGAGATCGGCCTTGCTTCGATGCTCATCAAGAATCCGTTGCACTGCCTGGCCCTCAACGGACATTCGGACACGGCGTGCCCTCACTCGGGCCTGGACTCGAACGAGAGCCTGCATGCACCTCAGTGTGACGGCCGCCTGCTTCCTCACTTGTCTCCCACGAACCAAAGCTTGAAGCCTCACGATTCCTTTCAAGGCCTTCAATGCCCTTCTAGCCTGCATTTTACATACACAGATAAAACTAAGAGAAAAGCACCCATTGCCAGATAAATATCCAAATTCTGAATCCTAGAAACATTGTTGTTTGTCCAGCATAATCTTATCCGAGCTCATCTCATTACCACCTAGAACATCATATGAAATATTCAATTCAAGTTTCAAAAATCAACTGAGGATTCAGAGAGCCAGCAACTGCAAGCCGGTTATGCTGCTCTGTGGACAATATAGGGGGTAAGTATGCAACGGCAACCCAAGTGCAACAAGACCCGCTGCTTTAAAATCAAATCACATCCCTTCACAATCTCATACAGTGGGTGCAAAAAATAAAGAAAACCGTTGCTTAATGATTCAGGAAAAGGTACAGATGTTATGATTAAACCAATATTTTCTCAATCAAAGAATGCAAATCTGAATCAGCTAAAGTGAAGGGACTCAGTCAACAGACAATTTTCACAAATTTCCAGCCTTTCAAGATCAAGCATCATTATAAGAAGAGTAAACACTTTCAGCAACAGAGTCCATGAGCAACCCACTCACCAAGAATCCACGGAAAGTGGTCTGTATCCTAATGGCAGCCCATTCCTGCCTCACAACCCTGAAGTCCTTCGGAGGAGCTCGAACCACTGTTGCCATTGCAGCAGAAAAGGCATTAGCAAGTGGTGATAAACCGTTGTTAGACCCCTCGGATGCTGCATAGTGCTTCCCCTTAAATGCACTCCATGAAGACCCCAGATCTCCTGATGGGCCCCTCCACAGCTTCCACTTCTTGCCCTTAGAGCTTCCCTTTTGCTGTAGAGAAAGAGATAGAGAGAGAGCATGAGCTTAGGCCTATAAAACAGTGTGCAAAACCAACATCTGGAAGCAAGATCAAAGACATCAAAGTTTTGAACTTTTCATAAGCGTGATGATTGAGACGTACATGGTCTTCTTTCTCGGGCTTCTTGTGACCTATAAGAGCTTTCACCCATTTTCCAGAAGCACCCATTTGCGCAGATACTCTAGCTTCAGAAGCGAGCTCGCAAACACCTTAAAAATCAAAACTTTCTTTGGTAACGCGATCTTTAACCCTGACAATGGAGATGAGAGCTCACATGGAGGAAGAGGAGGTTCTGCTATGCAGGAAAATGACTTGGAAGAGAGCTCAAGAACCCAGTTTCAGACTAGAAACTGAAGTGACAGAGAAGATGTGAAGCAGTCAAAAGGGTTACGGAAGAAAGAGAAAGGAAAACAAGAAAATGGGTAACAATAAAGGGAGAGAGTTGAGTAACTATAAAGCTTCTTGAAAAGCAAAGATTTGTACTGGGAGAAGAGAAGAGTAGATGGTGCCACATTTAAAATCAGAGAGAGAGAGAGAGGGTGAGGGTGTGTGTAGTTACAGAAGTGATGGCTTTCGGGGGTCGCGGTCGTGGGCTGGTTTTGCTTGGCGTGCGGAGAGTAGTCAGGCCAGGCCAGTACAATGCTCCATAATCCAACGAACCGTTTGCGGGGTTGCCATGGGTTTTGAAATTCAAAAGCAATAAAATGGAGACAAAAAAGGCATCGTCCCGCTCGAATCCACGGCCGATGCCTTGCCAATAGTTTCTGCTTCTGCATTATTTCTATTCGTCTCGGCATCTGAAAACTCAGCAATGCGCCACGTCCTCCGGAAGGGAAAAGATAAAATATAGAGAGAAAAAAGGTGATTTTCTCTTCATGGAAAGGCACGTCCCCTTTGGCGCAGAAGAAAAGAGAACCAAAAAGTAGGAGACAAGAAATCTCTCAAGTCAGTGCTGTCAAAGATCCGGGTGCCTTTCTTGCTTGAACGAGGGAAGAGGAGGGGGGCCTCGCGACTTTGATTGCGCACGATTCCTTGCCCTTGTCAAAACGTTGGCAGTGCCTTCGAATTTTGAGCGAGGTAATCAGAAACAGTATGTGCTTGGATTCGAGTTGGGTCTTGGGGGGCCACATTGTTGATGAAGACAGTAATTTGCCCATTTTCATTCCTGTGGGCAAAGGAATGAAAAATGATTTTAGGGCATTCGACTAATTTGTAAGGATCACGATAGGTCTTTCCGTTACATTCTAGTAACATTCAGGACAGAATTTCCTTAGAAACGTCCTTAAAAAATTATCTTCTCCATACCCAAATTCATGACTCCGTTGCTCTGGTGTGGTTTTCAATTGTCCAGAGTTTTAGAATTATGGATTGTACTTGATGGAAAGACTCATTTTGTTATTTTTTATTTGATTAATAGAATGTGGTTTTTCGAGACATAATTCCGAAGGTCCATCAAGATCTTGATAACATTACTAGGCAAAATATATGGTGGACCTATCGTATCAACAATTTAATGCTATGTCTCTACGTGATATCTATGTAAGTGAAAACACTTCCTAATGTTGCCATATATATTACCAAATGCTTTTAGTTGAACGATTGGATGCATTTATTGAATAATCTATTGATTGTGCATGGAGTTTCATGACATCTGTCCACAGACTACTGTCTTCTTGTCACTATTACAATGTTTTAGCACTCGTGGTGATTCTTATTTTCATAATGTCATTAACAGAAAGCTAAATCTCCATGTGTGGCAGGAGGCGACAAACGAACATGAAAATTTCTTGAATCATAGGATTCTGATGAAGGAATTCAACCTTATTCAGCTTCATATTCAAATCATCCTGTCGGGTACTGTGCACCGAGGAAAGTGACAAGAAAAAGGTGAAAAATTTTCGAACACTGGGTGCAAATCATCTTGTCGTCCCTCGTGATTATATAAAAACGGTTTGGATTTTCTACCTGTGTCAGGCGTTGACGTCTTGGGCTTACTGCTCTCCCTGTTGCTCTGTCGCTGTCCCTTGGATGAACGTGATATAATATCGGAAATGGCCCTCACATGCCCAATTGAGATCTTTGAAGAATTCCATCGAATTCGGCATTAATTTCAAGGACCCTAAAATGCAACTCCATATAGGCTTTTCATAAAATTCAGTTGATGACAACATGTGAGGAGGGTGTGTCTCGACATCGACTGCACCAGTGAAAAGTGTAAGGAGAGCGTGGAGCAACATTTCAAACCACGAGAAGAAGACAACTACGTTAGGTGGGCTTCGCAAATTCCCATGCCACACACCTGTCGTGCGATGACTCTACTCATGATCAGCATCACATGCTCGAGTAGTCCTTCCGAGTATCTAATCCCACACAGAAGTCTACCATGCTCAAATTCTTAAGCCCGAATGTCCGTCGCGAAATCTGCAGGGTCTGTCGATTTGGGCAGTCTTGAGAAGTTGGTTGGCACACGCTAGTCGTCGCAGCAATTTTCCGTGCAGAACTATGGAATTTTCGACCTAGATGGTGGTACAATAGATGAAAAAGGATACCAACATCAATGATTTTACCTGCTCTCAAATCTGCTGATCAAATCCATGGTACAATTACACTTAACGACGCATCACAGATGCCCTTTTTGGGGACCAACTCCACTTGCATTAAGCCACAGAAGAAAAGGGAGACAGAGACCAGCCAACTCAGAAACTGGAGCCCCTTCACACATGCATCTCCGGAAGAGTCGAAATGGCGACTTTATGGCCTTTTCTGAGCATGACATGGATGTATCAGTTAAATGTATGGTCCAGTGTTCATTCACATCTGCAATACTTGAAACTCTGGGCACTGCATAATATTCTTGTGGACCTGTGTCCACCCATAAGTTCACCAATGCAAATTTCTTCAGCAAAAGGAACTCCTTTGTTAAAAGGAAGCGCCACATCGAGCTAACATATTCGTTGGGCGATTTGCTAAAGAAAATAACTAAGCTCTTTTGTTGGTTCACCATGCGACCAGTGTTAAATATACAGTCTAGGGTGATAGCGATGGGGCTATTGCTAGCTAATGTAGTGCAAGAGTTTCAAGATAAACTTCCATATCATTCACCGAAAGAAATCTCTAGAGTCAATATTGTCTGACAAATGTAATTGGAACAGAAAAGTGTGGTACTTCGGAAAAGATGAGGTGAGTTCTCTCAAAAGAAGGAATGAACTCTAATATTTCATGCCCTCCAGAAAATGGATAGGCAACGGACTATTACTGTACACCCTACCCTTCAAAAGAATAAGTGCAAAACAGGTCATGCACAAGAATGTGAGCGAGACTTTATCACACATAAAGTTGAACTGTGCTAACTCCGTATTAGCTTTAAGCCTTCTCTTTAGAAGGCGAAGATATCAGATGGTGCAATGTGGCTGCATGGATGACAGCACTTGGGCCGGTATCTTTGGCATGGACAGATCCTGAGCGTCTCAGGCCAGAATTTCGACCAACTCCACTTGGGACAAGTTGTCGGAATCTCCGTGGGAGGAGTCGAACCAGCCGTGCTGAGCTCACAAGCAAAACTACACCTACAATGATGAGCAGCCTGCACAAGGAAATTTACCTAAGGAACATCATCGACGCTGCAATGCATTGGTAACTTCAATGTGCGGTTCAAACCAACCAACTGATAAGTATTGCTAAAGAAAGAAAGCAAACGCGCCACAGACTATCAACTTGGCTCATGGCTGAACTCCCTAAGTTTTACACTCTTCCTAATCATTTGTATAAGGTATCATCTATTCATGGATATGTTACCTCATGTAGTGTCTGCATACAAAAATTAAGATAACACTTTTCTTTCTCCCAATAGTTATTTAACTGAATTGAAACTGGCTTTCAGAAAAAGCAAATCCTACGACGTTCATGTACTTCAATTTACCATATTGAGGAAAGGAAAGAAATGTGGTGAGCTTACGCAATATAAAAGATCAAGGGTTGAAACACAGACTACATGTATGATGTGTTCTTCTGTAAATCAGAGGTGCCTCCACTTACCATCCAAGCAAAAGTAAAAGTCGTGCCGCTGGTGCTGAAGGCAACTTCTCACCCAGTACCAACATGCCGGCTAGCACACCACTCACGATTGATGCCACCGCAGCACATGTAGATACAACGATTGCTCTCCCATGCTTTAAACCACGAGTCTATTGAAAAGCACCATTTCACTCATTTAGACAAGTAAAATGAAATTACACCCACTCTATGCAGGTTCACCACAGAGAATGTACAAGCACAGAAAATTCTAAAAAATGACATTCATATTGACCCGATGTCCAATAATAGCATAAAAAAGGGAAAAAACTATTCATCTTTGTCATAAAATAAGTACAAAAAATACAGTGTGATTAAGGTATTGACTAGACTAACAGCAAATTATACTTCCTGAAAAGCTACAGAATTTAGATCCAATGTCAACACCATATGAAATGACTGCCATATTGACAGGCTAAACAAATACCTGGTAGAAAAACCCTGTACCGCTGCAAGAAATGCTGATTCCGATGCATATAGGAACTAGCATCTTAGAGAAACCTTGCTCCATGAAAAGAAACCCCATCTTGGATACTACAGAAGCCATCCTGCAACCAGAGGTTCATTTCATGATTTTGTTTTCCAAAACAAAAAAGAAAGAAGAGAAGCAAATTTTTAAATAATAAGGCACAATTTACTTTCTGAACTTATTTTGCTTCTGAATGGGTTTAAAGTCTGAACTTAATTCTGCTTTTGAACACATTAAAGCTCCATATTGATGTTAAACAGTGTAGCATTCCATTGTCTCATAGTCGTCCAAGATGACCTCATCAACGAGAAGGTGTTAAGTCAATCAAACTCAAATCAATTAGTCTCCAAATCAGTGGTGAGTATATCAACAACATTGACAAGGGAAACTGCAAACCTATGGTAGATTCACTCTTAGCACAATCTCTTGTGCAATAGGTGGATGACAGATATGAATAAATTGTTAGTGAAGCAAAAGGAACAGAACTCATAAGTGCTGAGGTCAATATAGATCAGTACCCAAACAGAATGCCAGATTCCAAGCCAAATATAATTTCTTCAACAACTTCATATTCCATCTGCTCCACAAGACAGTCACGAGAGATGTTGAGCGTCAGATGCCTATATAGCACTCAGTGAAACAGCACACTCATGGGAACTTTAAATCGCATTGCCCCATCTTACCATCTCTTGCTCCCTGCGATGTCGTCTAAAAATGCGAAGCCACCCATTAAGCAGTACCTTTTCCAAATAATTCCATTAGGTTTTTAACATTGGAAATTAATCGAAATATAGTTTACAGAAGATGTGTGCCTAATCAGGCAGCCCAAAATAAAAAGCAATTGATGAAGTAATTTGTATCTTTTCAGAAGTGATACTAGTAGATCCAATCAAAAGCATCAACTGAGTCATATTATCCTTTTATTATAAAGGAAAAGAGTAGGGAAAGGTGTCACTACAGAATATTCAGGATATCCTACACACATCAATTACTAACTTCAGCAGCCAAAGAAATTACATGCTAGATTAGCATACTAACATCCAAACCTCTTCCTTTTTAATCTTATGCTTCGACTGATCTGAGAAGGCCAAGAAGTGCTTTCAAAATGGATGGGGCACATCTAAAAAGTGACAATCATAGGCCTGTATGGATCCATGCATTGCACTTACTTCTCTACAGTTTAATGCGTGTGAAAATGCAAAACACGAAAAAGTCTCAATAACGGACATAAGTACCAAACTCCAAAATAATGGACCTGAAGTAATAAATAAGGTTGCATATTCGACATCATATAACATGTAACAAATTTGACACAGCCAAAAATGACTAAATGTGTAATTATACTGAAAAGACAAGCCAATTAATGGTGCCTAGGATAGAATACCTACAAACAAGACTGCAACTATGAATGCTAGCCATGGCAAATGGAAAATTGATATTGCAGAAGCCACTTGCTCCTCACCTCCTGCCCCAACTCCTGCAAATAGAAATCCATGTGAAAAGTGCATAGTTGCTAGTCATCAGAGCAAAGAAAAAACAGGCACGTCTTTATTATCTAAAAGAATTTCAATACTGCTGCAAATTAGTCCAGAATGATGTTGTGAAAACTCACTTTTGGTGGGACAAGAAAGAATCAGAGAAGGGCACAAATATAGTTATGTTTCTCTTTCATATCTTTTTCTCTCTTGATTTGGCAGGGAAAACTGAGAATGGGTTGGAAAACTATGCTCATATCTAGGCAAAGAGCCAGGTGAGCCCTTGGGTGGTGCCACGATGTACTCCTTTTTTATTTATTTGGCAAGTTACTACTACTAATATTATTAACCAAGGATACATACATCCAAAAAATCTACCTATCCACAACTTTGCAGCAATCTTACCAGTATCAGAGAAAAAAACAAATTATGAAATTCTTTCTGATACGTATTATAAAAAGAAAGACAATAAACTCATGTTACCTATGGTACCAATTCCCGCCAATGTGATCCCCATCCAGTCAACCGCATTCATGACTTCCTTCAAATAAAAATGAGAGAACACTGAAAGAATAGCTAGTCCACAACCAGAAACAGGCTGAATAACAGATACCTGTAATCACAATATAGTTAGCGAAATGAGCATATTCAACATTCTCTCACGTGTCTACATGCACACATAGGCACAAGAGCCCAGGCACATCACTGCAGGGACCCAAACAAATTTAAGACGTAAAAACAGGACAAAACTTGACTTTAGAGTCGTCGATAGGTAAGTCGCCCTGACTCCAGTATGGACTTAGACCATTACTTGTGTAAGACAGGGACATTCACATGGAATCTTCACACAAGCATGGACTTACTGGAGCCTGAGATAGAGCTATCAACATCAGCAATGCTCCAAATATGTCCATCAGAAACCCAAAAGCCCAATCTCTGTTGGAAGCATATGCCCTAATAACCTACAAAAAGGGAATAGATTCAGTCAGCCAACAGCCAATGCTAACAAGAACTCAGTTTCCTCGTCAAAAAGCCTACCCAAAGTTGCTAATTGCGCAGGAAATGCATTCCATAACTAAAAGATCGATAACGGCATGGCAATACAATAATTTTAACTTCTTTAACTTCCAGAGAAGTCATGGAAGTGGATTAAAATGTAGAAATACCAATCCCATCGAGCATCCCAATGAGAAAGAGCAATACTTTGGCATAACAATTCAACAGGGCCGCGATTTCCTCAAATCCCAATAGAAACAACAAACAAACATCGAACCTCGACAACCCATTTGCTAAAATTCACATATGGATACGCCAATAACTGCCATCCTATGAGCCAACCCAGTTTTTTTTTTTCTCTTCGCGCAATACGCAATGCAATCGAACCCAAACACAATCTTTACCAACAACACGATCGACCCAAGAAGCCCCCGAATGGAGAAAGGCGAGGATACGAGGGGCCGACCTTGAGCTTGAAGGAGAGAGGAGGCAAGATAACGGTGCCCTTCTTCTGAAGAACCTTGCCGATGTTGTTGCCCGCGGTGGCCACCAACGTCAGACAGATCGACTCCCACATCTCTCTCTCTCTCTCTTTCTCTCCTCTCTCTCTCTATCTCCCTCGAAAAGAAAAGCGACCCAGAAGCGGGGAGAAGGAGGAGAAGGGAGATGGATTTGCAAGATCTGTGCTTTTTCTGGATTTGGATTCGGTAATATACCGTTCGAAGGTTCTGATGTTTCACGTTACCTCCACACTCTCTCTCTCTCTCTCTTTCTCTCGATTTTATATACGGTGTCAGCTGATCTGGTGCACAGCGAAGGCGCCTTAAAATGGTACGGCCAATTTCAGTTTTACCCAAGAAGGGGAAAGAAAAAAGAGATCATTTTCTTTTTCTTTTAGAAAAAACTTGATCGGGTCATTTTGCTATGAATTTTGTTCATCTGCAATCTGCTTGTGTATTTGCAAGAGGATTTGATCATTTCAATCGATTTTAACCATCATCATGATGCACTCGGGGTTTTCGTTTGAGAGAGTTTTCGTATGTTAAAAATGATGATTGGATCTTGTAATTATGGGCATTTGATTATAATTTAATTTGAAGTACTCGAAACTTTTCAATGTACATAAAGATTACAAGGAAAATTTCAAATGAGGATTTGAAGTATTCTCATTTTTTCAAGTAAAGACTTGAAGTGGATCTAGTTCCACATAAGAGCTTAAGGTGATCTTATTTTCTCAAATAAGAGCTTGAAGTGAATTTTGTTTCAAATAATAGTTTAAAATAATTATGTCAATTTCAAATAAAGGTTTAACTTTCAAACTAGTAAGGAGCATTTTCATCCTTTACCTTTTCTGCGTTTTTTCTTTCTTTTTTCCTTTTTTCTAGTGACCCATTTCCTCTTTGCCAATGGTTGGTAGCCGGTAGGGGTGTGCATGGTCCGGGCGAGCGGTTCCCAACCTAGAACCGGGAACCGCCTGCTAAGGACCAATTTCGAAAAATTGGAACCAGAATCCACCCATTTATTGCATGGATCCAACCAGGAACCGGACTGCCGATCCGATCCGATTCCCGGGTGGATCCATGGAACTGATCTTGACGCGAAATAATTTTGATTTTCAACATAAAACGACTACGTGACATCAAAGCAAGTTAGATTTGTACTACAAGTGCAAGAACATTTTCTACAAAAACTACACCGATGTAGCAGTATATATCTTGCTCATAAAAAACACACACAACTATCAATTGTCAACCCGCTAGCCATGCATCAGTATCAGGCACAGAAAACTACTTATAACAACAACTCAAGTGAATCCAAATTCGAAGAGGGCCATCAGAAATGAAAAGAAAAGCATCTTCCAAAACAGAGTTGAATGTAGTTAATAACCTTCTGAAGTGAAATGGTGACTTCCCATTTCTCTGCCAACGGCCAAAAATATTTCCCACCACAAGATGATTGGGCTATCAAACCAAGTGTTTGTCCTTGATCACACCAGCAAATTGACTCATAACAGAAATTGTATAAATCCTTTCGAACAATACTGTGAATTCCACTTAAATAATATCCAGGAATATAGCTAAAGCACGATTTTGCCACAATGAAATAAGTTCCTCCAACTATTGCCAAGTATATTATCTGCAAACACGCAAATCACATAAGCCAAAACTGATAAAATCGAGCATAACATATGAAAAAGGAGTGTTGATAACAAAAACAGAGCCCTTCAATTTATCACCCCATCCCTCCACACCATATATCTAAAGGGTAGTTCAACCTAGCAGTACAGTCAAATTCAGGAGGTGAAGCCAGTTTCATAACCTAGAAGGAAGAAGAACAAAATTGAAAAAAATAAATTAAAAATTAAAAAAGCTCAAAACTTTATCTCCTTCTCACGACCCTGAGCATAGACATACAAAAAATAAAAAAACACAGCAAAAGGGAAAAGCAACCCAGGATTCTGCAAATTCAAGCATGAGTACCGTCAAAGACAAAGCACCAAGATGAACAGTGATCGATTCTCAAAACAAAGACTCGAACTTCACTACGTTCCAACCTATTGGGTAATCGAACCGAAGTACAAGTTCGCAAGCGGACGATGAATCAAGAGGCAAGCTGGAAGCCGATGATCGTACCTTGTTGAGTGACGAAAAAGGGGGCTTGATCGAGATGGACAGCAGAGGCGGAGGAGTAGCGACTGTGGCGGGTGGCGACCGTCGCGAGGGGGCGGACAACAGCGGCGGAGGAGCAGTGGCGGTGGCGTCGACACTCGGGGAGGAATCGAAGACGAAGAGACTGAGCGAGGGGGCAGACAGCAGTGAGGGGGCGGACAGCAGAGGTGGAGGAGCAACGACTGTGGCGGGTGGCGACCGGTGCAAGAGGGTGGACAGCGGTGGAGGAGGAGCAACGGCGGCGGCGTTGACGCTCAGGGAGGAATCGAAGACGAAGAGACTGAGGAAGAGATAGAGAGAGAGAGAGAGAACCGAAGACGAAGAGACCAAAGACGAAGAGATGAGACGCGAGACGTAGGGTTTCTTTTAGTAATTTCTTTTTTTTAATATTAAAAAGGTTTTAGTCCGGTCCGGGCGGGCGAGCGAGCGGATCCGCCCACGGAACCGGGAACCAGACTGGTACCCACCGATTCCCATAAATAGGAATCGGGAACCGGACCAATTCCCTCAAGAACCATCGATTCCAAGCGGTTCCGGTCCGATTCCGGGCGGTTCCCGGGTATTTTGCACACCCCTAGTAGCCGGTTATAAGTGATGCTCAAAAAGGGTTGGGCAAGGGTTAACCCTCACTAGGTCTAGGCGAGGCATTTCACCTACAACCAGTGAGAGCTTGGGTGAGGCGATCCTCACCAACGCTTACCGGAAAGAAAAGAAAAGAGAGAAGATTAAAAAAAAAAAAATGAAAATTTAAATCGTCTTTTGACCAAAATGTCCTTGATCAGTTGTAATATTTAATTGGTTGGCGATCAACGAGATCAAACCCTTATTTGAAATTGACATAATCACTCCAGATACTAATTTGACATAAAATTCACTTCAAACCTTTATTGAGAAAATGACGACACTTTATACTCTTATTTGAAATTTTTCTAAGATTATACACCTAAGATGATATTACCCATTTACATATTTCCTTGAAAATTGGAAACACATTTTCTATATTTAAATCGAAAGGAAAGTCATGCATAGAAGGAATAGATGTTGCTTTCGACCAAACATCACTAAATGCCAACCCTCTCTTCCTATGTAAAGCCTTAATGATCTAACTGATCAACTTATTAAGTGGATAATAATTGACAACTATATTCCCATAAAGTTCCTATAATTTGCTTTAATTCATATGTAAGTTTCACCTCAAATTGAATAGTTACAAGAGAAAAATCCAAATTAAGACATGAAGTGTCATCATTTTCTTAAATAAATGTCTAAAATAAACATTGTTTCAAATAAGAGTTCTAAGTGCTCTCATTATCTCAAATAAGATCTGAAGTTGTCATATCAATATCAAGGAAGGCCTAAACTCATTGTTTAGTAAAAACAATTTCATCTTTTATTTTTTATTTTTTTATTTATTTATTTTTTTTATTTTATGTTTTTTCTTTCCAAATAAACAAACTAAAAAAAATTTAAAATTTTAAAAAAGAACACACACGGTAGGGACAGCTCCCTCCCGCTTTTTTTTTTGTTTTGTTTTTCTTTTTATTTAAAATTTTAATATAATTTATTTAAATGTAAATTTAAATTGTGTCCGGAAGAAAATATCCCTCATTAATTGGAATTTTTTGTCAGCCGATGAGTTGGCAAAGCTAAGTTATTATTTGAAAAAGTCATAACCACTTTAAATCATTCTTTGAGATTAGTATGGCCACTTCAGGCCCTTATTTGAAACAATGTTTACTTTAAGCTCTTATTTGAAAAAAAAAATGAGGATACTTCTGGTTTTTATTTGGAATTTTCCCTAGTTATAATTTTCTTTTCTTTTTTTCACTTCAATTTCCTATTATTTATGTTTTAATTAAATTAAAGTTTGTTATATATATATATATATATATATATATATTGGTGGAGAAACCACAATTAAACGAGAAATTTTGGTCATCTTCCTCAATTGCCAAGTTGCCAACACATCTTAAGGGACTGGTTTCAATCTTGTTCTTTCTAGCGTGAGCCTCGAATATTAGTTAATTTTTGAGATGCTAGACAATTAAATTATTCATTTACGAATTTTAGGGAAAATTTCAAATAAGGACCTAAAGTGGGTTTATTTTCTCAAAAAAAGGACCCAAAGTGGACACCGTATCAAATAAGGACCCAAAGTGGTTAATTTTGTCTCAAATAAGGATCCAAACTTTCAATCTTATTTGCAGCTTGGGGTAGTTTTGTCCAAGAACATTTTTTCTTTTATTTTTTTATTTTTCTTCATCTTCCTCACACCTCCTCCTTTGCTCTACATTGCCTCCTTCTTCAACACCATAATTAGGGCCCCTACTAGCGACCTCGTGAACTTCATGTCATCACGTAGTTCGTCCTAGTGACAAGAAGTCAGATTGAAGTTATTTGCTACTAGTCACCTTCTCGGATGCTAAAATCCTCAATTCCTCAAGATGCATCAAATCTTCGCTCGCTTGTGCTCAACCTAAAGCTCGGATTGACCTCAATTTGACGACGACGATGCTAGATTTTCTATTAGGGGCAATGGTCGATGAGGTCGAGAGCTCGAATAGGACTTGTCAATGGCGGCAATGGGGCAACGAAATACAACAATTTTTACAGTTAATGATGTCAAATACGACTAATGATTAATCTCAACATAGGATATCGATTGAGGAGAAGAGCTGTGTTGATGAGAATGGCAAGAGTGTGAGTGGGTGTCTCCAGACTAGGGATTATTGAAAGGAACCATTGGAATTGCAAAGGGGAAGGGGGATCTTTGAAAGATTGAATTTACGTAAGAGAGGCAAACCCAAATTTGAAATTGATGAGGCAAACTCTTGCCGAGGTTGAAATAGTCACCAGCTACAACAAAATTGTTCTTTGGCGTGAAATTGTTGATCACCAAGTGTTAATTGAATAGAGGCATAAGTTAGTCAAACAAGACGATCTAGCAATGCTTGGATATTGCTACTATGTTGTTGGTAAGCTGGATCAAAAACAACACAAAAAATTGCAATTGTTGGGTTAGCGGAAGGCTCGGAATAAGTGGAGTTTGATGTACTCTCGAGGTGAGAGAAATACGTCGCCAAAGGGATTAGTTGCATAGTTTGGGAGTTGGACAAGAAGTTTTTTTATTTTTTTTTTTGGACAAGAAGTTGAGTCTCAGCA
Source organism: Eucalyptus pauciflora (assembly GCA_007663325.1). NCBI lineage: Eukaryota > Viridiplantae > Streptophyta > Magnoliopsida > Myrtales > Myrtaceae > Eucalyptus > Eucalyptus pauciflora. Next base: position 27,889 of record VMYD01000242.1, read on the forward strand.
AAAGCATATTCATATTATGGCTTTGAGATCAGAATTCGCAATGAATGTTGGAATAAAAAGAACTTATTTTTTAAAGCTCATTTCGGCTTCGTGGAATTGTCTACAAACCATTTTGAGGATTGAAATTTAAAATTTTGAACGAGTTAGACTACGTTGTAATGGCTCGTGTTAAAGAAAACCCAATTTTGATCATACAACGAGATGACACAAATAGTCATTGAGGGGCTGATAATGGAGGTGATGTAAAGAGTGAGAAAGATAAAGAAAGAAAAAAGAATAAAGAGAGATAAAAATAAACAACAATGTTCTTGGACAAAAGTACCCCTGGTTGTGAATAAAATTAGAAGTTCAGGTTCTTAATTGAGAGTAAGTTAGCAACTTCGGGTCCTTATTTGAGACAGTGTCCATTTTGGGTTCCTTTTTGAGAAAATGGCTCCACTTCAGATCCTTATTTGAGATTTTCCCCGAATTTTATGATAGTGGTCAAATAATTACATGACCTATGAAAACAGAATTGGTGACATGACCTCCATTTATTTTGAGCAGAAGGGTTCCTTAACCTAGATCACATCAAACGATTGCTAATGTAAATAGGTCTCAAAGGAGAAAAACTATAGTATTTGGCCATCCTGTTGAAAAGGTTGCTTGCACTTTGAATCCCATGTATGGCATGGCAAGCATTGAAGCAGCAGCCATTGCTGGAATCGCTTACTGCGCTGCTACACCAATCAGTAGAGCCACAAGCACAATGTTATGGTCCAAGAAGTTGGAGATGTCGAAGAATGAGATGACATCGACATGCATATCCCGCCTTTGCTTATTAGAACAGTTGTCGACATTCAACATGTTGATCTTGGCAAAGATTTTGCTAATGGCTATTGCTAGGCTGAACCCGTGTTCCTGCTTAAGAAACTTAGCTGCGTCATTGGAAAAGTGACCGTCGAATGTTGACCAACTCTATTTGAAACATGCTGATAGATTGCGAGAGGGTTATGGAGGATATCTATTGATCCAGGTTAACCAAAAGAGTACTGGTACAGAAAAAAAGGCAAGGGTTCATGGACAACAGCAGAGTATCGTGGAATGATGCAATTGAGAGTCGACCTATGTTAATTCTGAGAATTGGTAATTGACTGTTCCAATTTCAGATAGTAATGGAATGTCTCAGGCATGGACTGTTCCATTCTTGAGCCTTCAGGGTTATCTGGGCAATGTTTCAACAGGTAGACATTAACCCCCATGTTAACTTCTTCACACTCCACAATCTCACTGAGCAAACACATTTCAACAACAATATCGAGCATAGATCAAGATAACACTCTTTGCTGGTAGATTTCTATGGCAAAAGTGACAAGGAATTTAAAGCGCATGAGTGGTGCACAAACTGGTGTATCAGATTGTTCGACAGTCTCCTTTCAATAGAAGATAGCAAGATATAAGGAGGCATAGAATAATTCTGGGTTTGCGATGAATCTAGTCAAGCAACTGAGTCAATCTATGACGGTGTCAATGAAGAAAGATTGAACCTGGCCATATGGAGCACTCAGAACTTACTACATCAAGCCGTGTCAGTTCAAAAGGCACATGAGATTCAAGACAGTTTCACCGATGGGAGAAAAGACTGAATAACTACACTGGGATGTATCATGTACCAATATTGTATAGCGTTTTACATTTACCAACCAGGGTGAGCAAAAGCAAAGAAACAGACATATATCAGCTGGAACATGTTCCACTATAATCGGCAAAACAAAAGAGGAAAAGAGCGGAATGTGATAATTTACCAGTATACACTAGACTTGATGACAATGCTTTCAGGAGGGTACCCAGTTATAGCTAACTCTCCGACAAGACAGGCCTTGCTTATGATGAATCCACCTGAACTTAATTGATAGTGAACATCAGATAATTCAAGAAAAACAAAAGAATTCGTCCCTTGAGTTGCTGCGGGAAAGATCACTTCGACAGTCCTTTGACAGAGAAGGTTGTGTTCATGGACATCAATAGGCAATTTTGGTGATCAATCATGAAGAAGTACACCAATTCACAATGAAGGATGTCACAGCAGTTGTTAAACTACTTCAACGAGAATGAGAACCTGAACAGGAAAATGGAGAACAGATGAGGGACTTCCTAACCACGATTCCACAGTGCAAGTCTAGCAAGAAACCAAAGACATCGCCTAGTCATAATAACTCATTCTGCAGAAACTACAGGTTGAATCAAAAGGCCCTGGGAGAAGATTGCAAACGATTTGATTAACAACTACTGGTGCCACTAATTTACAATTCATGCCAATTTTCCAATCTATATACCGTAGACTCATGAATACATCCTTCCAGAGTGAAAGAGACCCCCTTTTGGAAAATCAAAGACTCATCATAAACATATTACAAAGAACCAAATTTGCAGACCAAAAAAGGACTCAACAAAACCCCCCAACAACAAATATCTCACCACCAACCATAAAACACCCGTGTGTACCTATCCTTGAGCCACCTGACGCTCTTCCTGAATGACCCTTTCACCTTGCCTTCAACCGCAAACATTTTGTAGCTAGCCACCCTCTTCTTCCTCTGGAACTCAGGGTCAGTGAAGCTCCATGACTTCGAGGTTGACCCAGATGTGCTCTTCCCTTTCTTCAACTTCAAATCCCTGTTTAAGTTGTTGTTGCTGTAAGTGCCCCACACGTCTGTCTGTGCATATGATGCGCTGTAGCACCTGAGGTTGCCGTGTGATTGTGGCGGTGGCGGTCCATAGTATGGCTGCAACTGCATCATGTTAGGTCCTCCATAGGACTTTGATCTGTTGTGATTGTAGTTGTAATCAGCCATGGATTACAAGACTGCAGCCCTGGTCGGGGTGGGTGATGAGTGATGGGTGTTGGGTCTTGAGTCTTTGGTTGTTTCTTGAAAAATTCAGAGTTTGAGAAGGAAAAGGGAAGATAGAGAGGCACAGGGAGGCGATGAGGATGATACCGTGATAGAAGAAAACGCGGTGTCCAACCAAGAAATTGACTTTTTGAGTATGGCAAGGCTGCCATAGGTTTGGATTTTTCCTCCAGAAAAAGATGACATTCTTGGAGGTCCCCAGGGAGACTTTGGAGATGACTTGTTGAATTATTGATTATCTGGACATGCTGACCATTCCTGCCCGATTACCAGTCTGTTTCTTGTTTTTGACTAAGTCATAGGCGGCATCTGGAATATACTATCTTGTTCAGTTTCAGTTGTTTAAGCAAATGAAAGGAGTGTGGAAAGAGAAACTTCTCTAATTGGTGACAGATACTCGGATGGCTTTCACGGGGGAATATTTTATGTGGTCAATAATAGAGAGGAAGGGTGTAAAGTTGGGGTTACAACTCTATGTTCTTCTGTAGATTCATTTATCTGAACCCATCTAGCAAACTATATCAAATATATATGTACATATACACACACAGGTGCGTACATACATATATGCCTGTGTGTATGTCATGCTTTCTTTTGTTGCAGTTTTGATATTTTCTTGATACGGCGTGCACAATATTTCCGCATGTTCGAACTAATAATCAAGCGGTAGGTAGCATCGGTTTGGTAAAAAATGAAGAAATTCACAATCTTTTCTATACGACGGCTGCCTTGGACGAGTAGCTGTCATGAGCAGACTTTCCTCTACATATCTTGAAGGGTTTAATACGTAAGTGTATATTTCGCAATATTTAAACAAAAAAAAAATGTCATTTAATAAATTGCTTATTGAAAATGCTATAGATGACAGAATGGGTGGCGTTTTTTTAAAAGACGCATATTATATTCTGTCATCAAGCTAAGCCTAGATGACAGAACACAAGCTTCACCGAAGGGGGACAAGTCTATCTTTAACTAAGGAGAGATAATGCATTAGCTAAAGGGACGACAGCTACAAATCCACCTCATTCAAAACTAATCTCTTGTACACATAGTGCTTCATAATTATTTAACTACGTACTGTACACTACCTACCCACGTAATTATTACTTCGAATTTAGATGAAGACAAGTCATAGTATCTTCCCCATGACTTTATAGCAATAGTTCCAATACAAACTTTTATATTTTCCCTTGACGAATTGAGCAAATCTCATTTTATTTCAATCAATCGAGAGTCAGCGGTTCTCACTTTCAGTCAATTACGTTTTCTGATAAATCTTATCGTCGAAAATAAATTCGCCGTGGGGAAAGCGTAGTTCTCCAATCTTGACTGACGTGGAATTTAGGCGTCGGGATCACGGACGTAAGCGTTAAAAAATTAAAACCGACTACGGTTCTTGACTCATTCTCAAAGGTTGCTTTCAGGGACATGAAAATGGAAGAAAGCATGGTAGCAGCAGGGCGTGCACAGAGAACTCTTTGCATATAATTGGGCCCAAGGGCAAAGCCCGGACGCTTGCACTATTGGCCCAAAAAATCAAGCCCACGATATTATGGGCCTCAAGGCCCATGTTAGCATGCGTTACCGAACTGTCGGAGGTTTCCTTCTCCCTTCTTCGTGGATTGCATGCTCGGTGTAATAACAAAATCGCTCTACGAAAAATTGGTCTAAGCGAAAGAAAAAGTCCAGAAATTTTCTTTGTTTCCTCTTATCCTGTTTCATCCAAGTCTTTATCGTGACGACCAAACACAACCTGAAAGGAGAGAAGCAAGCGTTCATGTTACTATTAACAAATCCCTCACAATATTTGATCATTTGAAATGAAATATAGTCAGATCTTGCGAGCCTCGATCGATTTTGAATTCAGCTTTGCCCTTCGGCCTTTCCTTTAATGGGAAGACATGAACAAGAGGTTGTGGATCTCTGAATCTATTGCCTGGAGGGGATTGGGACAATTGGAAAGCATCCAGAAAATGGGCCCCTGGAAAAATTGCCCCTATTGGCGTTTTTCTTGTAGTGACGAGTTCTCCATATATCTAAACTTCAATTTATCTCTCGATTTGTAACTAATGTGATATTATGAGAGACTAGAAGAGACTATGGTCGTGATTAGAAACGAAATGCAAAGGGCGCTCATTATGGGAGCGTTACATGTATTTTTTTGACAAATTGGGGTCGTCAGAAACTCAATGGTTTTAAATATTAAGGTCCAAACTGAGGATAATTGATAGTTAAAGTACCAAATTTGACTTCAAATTGGAAGTAAATAGATTATAATATGCCATGAAACCTCAAGGACTCTGTAGAATTTTAACTACTAAAGTAGATCAGGAACAAATAGGGGAATTATATGAAAGTTTATTGAATCAGAACGGATGACGTAAATTCTTGGACGCCATACTCATTTGATGACTAAAATTGAACATAAACTTCTTCATAGATACAATTAAAGTATGCAGAGAAAGTAAAAATCTTACGAAGGATGACTGGAAAGAACAAAGACAGGTGTTAGAACCAGGAAATGTAATCTAATTCAAAGTTCAAAATTCAAGCTTTAGGCAATATCTAATCTAAATTGATCCATTATGAATGACCTTCCTGTCTTCGGAATATAATGTCTTGTTTGCTAGCGAATGCCTTGATCGATGCTTTGTGTTGGTTGGTAGTTGTGTATTGTCTGTCTTTGTTTATGATTTGATTGACCCTATATCTTTTACTAGCCATTTTGTTTTGTGCCCTAAGCTTCCCTTGCATGAGTCTCCAACTACCTTGACTTGTGTGCTACTTAAGGATGATTTGTAACTTTTCCCAATTCCTTAGCTGTGATTATCCCTCCATGGATTTTCCTTAACTCAATCTTAACTTCTATATGTGCTTCGAGTCAATCAATCATAGCTCCGTGTTATGTACTTCACCAAAAATCTACCTATTGAATACTCATGATCGATGAGCTCATCATGCATTCCATCTATGGGCCTTATGGGTCAATCATATGATTTAGCTTTCATGATTGATAAGCTTACGTGGCATTCCATCAATTGGGCCATAGGGCCAAAAAATTATTTCTTATAGTCTAGTTTTGGACCATTAACTTCTTTATATATGGATCCAGATTTTGATCCCCGAGCAACTGGGGAAGAAAATCCTTTAAATAAGGAAACTTTTCCTCATAGAGAATGCCATAAGCCGACTTTGTATGAGATTTGACTATCGATTAACAAACGCTAGATGGAATAGAAATTCTTAACAAATTCCAACAAGAGCCAAAAGTGTGAAAATAATTTACATGGAATGGTTTAATTAACTACTTGACTAAGTGAGGTGAATAATGATACTTCTTGTATATACAAATACATTGATGCCCTTCTTTTAAATTTTCATCTATCATGTCATGCACTCAATTTGTTTATGAATGTGGGCTTATTTATGAACGTCTTTTGTATTTTATTGGGTTTTATTTTCCTTGGCCACTGAATTTTATGTGTTCTTCTGGCAACATCTTTGGATCTCTCTATACATGCCCCCATTCCTTCACCACAGCCCGAAATACTACCGAAAGCATTTTGTCTACTGCGAATGCAGCTATCGGACCAAAAAGACAAAGGAGGCCACAAGACAAAAATTTAATCAATACCCTTGAATATCTCAAAGATATGAATATGACCATTCCAATCAAATTGGCAAGACACGGTTTCTTTTTAATCAGATAACGAATGGTTAGGGTTGAGCCGACAAGAGACTCATCCCCACGATTCCACGTGGACACTAACTGTACAAAGGTCACGCCATCATCAAGAAAGGCCCATTCCCGGCTAGTTGCCGAAAGTGAGAGGAGAAAGAAGAGGATAGAGTGAGAGAAAAAGATGCCAATCATGCCACGATCCGCACACCGGAGGTTACTCTAAGGTTAAAGGTGTTGCAATGGCCGAAGCAAAGATCAGATGCTGATCTCTATCAATCATTTCAACTTCTTGGTGACGCAAGTGTGTGCGTGTTGTTGCTCCTTTGTGAACAAAACAATTCTAGTGACGGTAAGCAAGCATAAGATCTATTAGAATAAGGAAAGTCCCACTGTGATTGAGGCCATGCAAGGTCTTCCATATCGTTCCTCCACTACGAAAAGAGAAACCCTAAATCTACTTTTTTATGAATCACATGCTTGTATCACATCCACTTTACTAAAAGGAAAGTTGCTTTTGTTCATCTTAATGAGGATTTGCAATTAATGAAAATTATTAATTTAAAACATGTTTATGCGAGCAATGTTTATCAAATGACACAAACGCATATTGAGGATCAGTAATCACTTTAACCACAATATGATATAAAAAGCTGACGACTAATATACTCTCTCGTCACTTACCATTATCAAAAGAATATGTTAGTTCAAATGAATTCCAGAAACCAATAGGGACTTGTTTTGTACTCGTTAACGATGTGTAAGTGACCACCTAAATCCGGTTAGATGGAAAAGGGTTGAGATTATCATTACTATCATTAGATATAACCATAATATTTCACTTTAAAGGTAAAAATGTTGAATATTCCTTATGGGCGCTTATGAAAGTGTGGAGGGTAATTGCAGTAAATTTCAAGAGAGAAAATGATGTAATAAAAATAACTCCCATTATTTGCATTTTCTCCGGGAAAAGAATAATAGAAGTGCTACAGTTTTCGCACAACGCTCATTTTAGTATCAAAATCTTTTGATGGATCACTTCAGTGCTATATCAGAGAAAAATGACCACTTTAGTGCCTTTCAACGACAAAATCCAGCAACAAAAAAATATTGCATGACTTTTTTAATTAAATAGGACTAGCAGATTCTTCGTCATTGATGGGCTATCACTTCACACTGAACTCAAAGCGGAAGATTTGAGCTTGAGTTCATGACATTGGCAAAACGCCCCTGATCTTAATATAGGTATGGCGTGGGGAGGCTCTTCACCGAAATTGAAGTAAAAGATGAGAAGAAAGAGGTGAAAACTTTGCACAACATGAAAAATTTTGCCCTAATCTCACTCGATCATCTCTGTTACTCAATTTTAAAATTTTGTATCTTGCCGAAACAAATTTGAGCTGCTTTTCCTGGTCATGCTCTTCATTGCGAGATTTAGCTCTTAATTTTGCCCCAATTATGTAGTCCGAATTAGGATTAGAAGAAGAGTGAAAATGTCTTGATTTGTCCGAATTAGGGTTTAAATTTGAGGGAGTAATCATTTAAGGCTATTAATGCTAACTCGGAGCACTGATGAGCCAAGTTGATCCGAAAAAATGATAAAATATATTGGCACATCATAATTCAGTCTTTCAAATTGGAGATGACACTTATACGATTGTTTTTTTTTTATAATTAAAGTGGCACTGAAGTAATATGACGAAATTTATGACATTTGTATTGTTTTTTCCCCATTTTCTCTTAATCACTAGATTTACCGTACTAAAGATGGCTGATTGCATGATGACGATGGAAGAAAGGATGCAATTCGTTGCAAGAAACCCTAGTGTGAGTGGTTGAGCTCCTTAATTCTTTACTTTGCGATTTAAGCATCAAATCCCGAGGACAAAACAGATGCTCAGGTTGTGTGGGGAATTTAGGAAAGACAAAACGTCCGACGAAAGCCACGCGTTGGTGGTGATTGGTAGGAACAAGAAGTCAAAGATTCTTATGCCTCAACTTTCACGATTAAGTTAAATGTCTAATTATCAGAAAGCATCTATACTTTAAGCAGCTTTAGTTAGCGCCACATTATATACGTTTGCCTGAACTAAGTGTTCATGTACGTGCATTACTTCCACTGGAACCTTCTCCCTTTGCTTCAGAAGGTGGGGACGGGTCAACATTAGAGATGATTTGATTAATTAATTGATGCTTCCAACTTATCCAGTAGCTTTGTTCTATTCCTTCGGAAAAGGGGGAAAAATCCAAATTCTTATGTTGCATCTTCCTTGTATTAGCCATTCAAAGGAAGGAGGGACATTCTGTTGAGAAAAGCTTGTGATTCGAGTGCTAAAGATGGGTCTCTTTCCATTTTGGTACCCCATTATTTGATTCCATGCACATTACTTGTGGACTATGTTTGGGGGCTTAAGTAAAGCCTACTTCTGAAAACAGGTTTTGATTTTCCCCTTAAAAAAATAAATTATTGTACAAAAAGTTGTTTATATATATATGTTTCTAAGGATAGAGATATTCCATATCAAAGTAGTACTGAAATTTAAAATGCTTAAATAAATATAACCAACCATTGAAAATAAGGCGAGACCAAAACTTCTACATTTGTATTTAAATATTGAGAAGATTACCTTATATTTATGATTTTCTTTTTACATAGGGCTTAGGGGCCACTCTCGGCACCCCTCAATCCATCGTGACCATCAGCACGGGAGATTTTGCAAGACTACCACCAAATGCTTTAAAAGTTTAAGACTAAAGTGTAGAAATATACGAAAGGTGAAACGAATTGAATTTGACATGTAGAACAATATAAAATTTTGTGGGATTATCAAATTTTCAAAAAATTTAAGCTATCGGATGAATAGTTATTTCAAATACTTTAACAATATATTGAGCAAATCTACTAGCTACGGAGCATTGACACTTTCTGGAAGCTTTCGTGTTGTATCGGATACTCTAATATGTGTTTGGCATTTTTCGACACTCTTCGACACTTGGTCCATAAGTGTCAAAAAATCTGATAATTGTTCAACTCTTTTGACACTCCCCCGCATGCGAGTCGAGAATTTTGATAGGGTCAAGAATTCTGATATTCGAGTTCGGAATTCCGACATGTAATTTTGACACACACGAGGTTAATTTTAAAAAATTTCAATTAATGAAGGGTCAAAATGTAAATAAATAAGAAGATAATAAATAATAAAAATAATAAAGGAGAAAATAAGAAAAACCTAGTAATCTCTTCTTTTCTGACTCTTATTTCCCATGAAACACAATTCACCCCCAATTTTTTCATTTTCTCTTTCAATACACTTTGACACGCAAGTCTAGAATGTAGATTACTTGATTTTTTTTTGCTCTCTGAGTTTTATGGACTATTGGAGTGAAATTAAAACAATGAATGATATTAACAAATTTTGTATTAATATTTTTAAGGTAAATTCATTCTAGGCTCTTTTTTATTATTTATTTATTTGTGAATTTGAATCAAATTATTTGATTAAAATAATCATAAAAACAATAATTTATCATGTATATATAAAAATATACATTTAATATACAACGTGTCGGAATTCTCTATTTTTTTAGAAACGATGTGTTGGCGTGTCGTGTTGTGTTGTGTCGCGTATCGATGTTTGTGCTGCTTAGTTTATTAGCTAGGGTTTGAATAATTTATGTTATAACCTTTGTGGAGTTAAATTGCTAACACGATTGTCGACTACCTAATGCAACCCTTGCATTCTCCTTTTATTCGAGTTTCCAAAAACCCAAGTGGAGTGACTTTATACATACATACATATCACTTAATTTTCCTATATAGTCTTTTAAACTTGCATGCTTGGTTTTGGAAGCTTTCATTCTTTCTGCAAGGGCTTATCTTTCTCTTTATTATTGTTAAATTATGTCTTGAGTTTGAAATTTTACAAAACTCGATTCATTGGATAAATTTGGATAAATATCCAAAGTGTGATCGCACAAATTAATCCAATTTATGAATTTCTTGTGCGGAGGTTTATAGATAATGGAGGATTTGTTATTTTGTTGGAGATAAATCTCAAGATTTAGTCAATAAGATTTATTTCTTCTTTTATTTAAGTTTGACCGGTTGACCAAGAAGTGGACGCCTCTCTTTATTTGTGAATACAAAAGTCGGATTAGAAACGCAAATAAGAGAGAGCTCTTCCAAAAGCTGCGCAGTGTGGACTCCAAAGGGTTCTTGAAGAAATGCCGCACGAGAACACGACGTGAAGAAGCCGCAAGCGCGTGCAGAGGTGCTCTTGATTTTGTGGGTCGTTCGAGTAAAGCTTTTACTTGGCCTTGAACATATGGTGATTTTGTGTCGTGAGTTTTATATCTAAATTGAGTTGTTTATCTATAAACTCTTTGGAGTAGGAAATACTTGAGCATGTGAGTAATTGTAAACTCTGATTTTCCGATTATAGTGGATTATTACTGGCCCTCTCTATGAATATAGGTGCCGATACTCAGATTGAACTACGTAAATCTCTGATGTTCTTATTATTTCTTATTTATTTCTCTGGGGATTTTGTGTTGACGTAAATTGCAGGATCCTATCTTTTTAGAACATTTTATTTCGACAAATATAATTAGTAAAAGAGAGAGTAAAAGAAAGGGTAGAATTAATCATGATCTTATTTGTCTCTATAGCTAAGAGATATATCGGGTTGTATAACATCTTTGAAGATGGTCACGACGAGTGGTGGAAATTCACCGTTTGATGCGGTACATGTGCAAGCATCTATACTTTAAGCAGCTTTAGTTAGCGCTGCATTATATACGTTTGCTTGAACTAAGTGTTCATGTTCCATTGGAACCTTCTCCCTTTGCTTTAGAAGGTGGGGACACGTCAACATTAGGGATGATTTGATTAATTGATTGATGCTCCCAACATATCCAATAGCTTTGTTCTGTTCCTTCAGAAAAGAGGAAAAAATCCAAATTTCTTATGTTGCACCTTTCTTGTAATAGCTATTCAAAGGAAGGAGGGACATTCTGTTGAGAGAAGCTTGTGATTCCCAGAGTGCTAAAGATGAGTCTCTTTCCATTTTGGTACCCCATTATATGATTCCATGTACATTGCTTGTGCACTATGTTTGGGGGCTTTAGTAAAACCTCTTCTGAAAAGAGGTTTTGGTTTTCCCCTTCCCAAATAATAATAATAATAATAATAATAATAATAATAATAATAATAATAATAATAATAATAATAATAATAATAATAATAATAATAATAATAAATTTATTTTTAGGTGCTTCATAGCATTCAAAATTATTTTACAAAAAATGGTTTATGTATAGTATATGTTTCTATAAATAGAGATGTTCCATATGTAGAATTGGAATTTAACATTCTTAAATAAATATAACCCATTGCGGAAAATAAGGTGTGGCCAAAACTTCTAAATTTTTATTTATACAAATATCGAGAAGATTACCTAATATTTATGATTTTCTTCTCACCTAGGGGATAGGGGCCACTGCTCGCATGCCTTGGTCCATCATGTTTAAAAGTCTAAGACAAAAGTGTAAAAATATATAATAGGTGAAACGAATAGACATAAGATTTTGTGAGATTACTAATTATTCAAAATATTTGAGCTGTTAAATGAATATATAATTTTAATACTTTAACACCATATAGGGCAAACCTACTAGCTAGGATTTGAGTAATTTATGTTATAACATTTGTGAAGTTTAGGTTACTGAAGTGATTGTCGACTACCTAATGCAACCCTTGCGTTCTCCTTTTATTCAAGCTTCTAAAAACCCAAGTGGAGTGACTTTATATATACATACATACATACATATTACTTAATTTTCCTAAATTGTCTTTTAAACTTGTATGCTTGGTTTTGCTTTCACTCTTTCTACATGAGCAACTCTTTCTATTTATTATAATTAGAAGGGGTGAGCGGTTTTAATTCTGTACATATTTCACCTGGAACTTGGAACCTACTCGTTGAAACGGGTTTTTCATTTTTTGGAACCTACCTTGCATATTTTGAAATCTAAAACTTATCCCATTAAAAGTTCCAGGGTTGATTTCAAGGTCTACCCAGGTACCACTTTTATTATTAATTGAATGGTTGTAATGACTTATTATCTTTAACAACCATTACTTGTTGTTACAATTAACTAATCATAACTTATATTTAAATACGCAAAAAATATGAAATATTAACAAAGTAAAAATCTTAGTCATAAATTGGAAGCTTGGACTAATGATTCCAAATTATACACTTATCATCGAATGCCATAGAATACCATAGGATCGCAAGAAAACATAAATCAAGAAAAACACAAAAAATTATTCTAGATTCTAGATTCTAGATTCTAGATTCCACGTTCCATCAACCTAGAATTTGGAGCCAAACCTGTCAAGATAAGTTCCCCAATATTTGGAACATGGAACCTACCCTATATACTTTGGAACCTGATATTGAATATGTTCCCTCCGGTTCAGTTCTCAAGTTCTAAGTTCACCCCTAATAATTAGCATGAGAGAGTGTAAAAAAAAGATGGAGAATTGATCATGATTTTATTTGCCTCTACAGCTAATAGATATATCAAGTTGTATAACATCCTTGAAGATGGTCACGATGAGTGGTGGAAATTCACCATTTGATGCAGTACATGTGCAAGGTCTCAAAGAGATGTTTTTCAAGGAGAAAAGAAAAAAAAGAAAGAAATTAAGTAACATATGACTTTTTGCTTTTTCGTGCACTGTATAATTGGAAAAGCTAGATTTCGCACATGAAGTTTGAGAACATGCAAGACCGTTTGTCTTGGCCTAACTATTGGTCATGCTACGGATGAAAAAACTATTTGCCAATTATGTGGCCTTGTGGTATATGGTTTGGCCTTAGGCCAGTGTTTTATTGTAATGCGTAGACAACAAATGATGCATGGAACTTCATAAGGCGCATTGGTCTGGTATACCGCGTTTGGCTTCGGTTAGGATAGGTCTCTCTTCTGATGTAGGTACCATCCTGGCTGATTGGGGAGAACCTCTCTCGGTACTCAACCAAGAGGTTGATCGCATCCTCTGCCTTGGGCACCCCTTTGATTGCTTCTCTACTTCTTCTGCCTGGAACTTAATTCGCCCTAGAGGACCTTCAGTGCCTTGGTTCTCCTTTGTTTGGAATCCCACATTGCCTCCTCGCTACCAGACTCTCCTTTGGCTGATTACACGTAATCGGTTACCAACTCAGGTAACGCTTCTCTCTTATGGCCGTATCTCTTCTGTAGTGTGTGCCTTCTGCTCTTGTAGGCCTGATTCAACCAATCACCTGTTTTTTGGATGTCGAATTACTGGTAATCTTGTGCGGTATTGGGCGGCCAAGGTAGGCGTAATCTACCTTGGCAAAATAGAAGTTGGGCTGAGAATTTAGCTTGGGTTACCAAGCATATTGGTGATAATAGTTTCCACCAATCCCTGTCTCGCTTTTCTTTTGGAGCTTTATGCTATCTTATTTGGAATGAGCGGAATGCGATCATCTTTCGCAACCACTCCCTCTTCCTCCTGGCGTTGAAGATGTACCTTCATAAGGCGATTAAGGATAAAGTTTTGTCTTTGAAGCATGTTTCTAACACTTCGAGGAATAGAAGACTGCAACAAAGTTGGGGATTGCCTTCGACAATCTTTGATTGATTGTTCGTTCTTTCCTTTTCTTGTTGCTGTTTTTCTTTCCTTTTGGCTTTTGGTGCATTTCTTGTGGTTCCACGGCACCCCTACACTCTTTTGACTTCCTTGTCTTTTGAGTGTTTGTTCTTGTTGGTGTCAGGCCTCCTTATTTGTACATTCTTTTAGTAAAATCTATATATTACTTACCTTTGCCCAAAAAAAAAAAAAAATGATGCGTGGCCATATTCTTTTCTAGATCCTACAAGTGCAGTTATGATTAATTGCTGAGTTGTTTTTTTTTTTTGGCTAATTGAAGGATTATATGTATATAGAGTTTTTATTTCTTATTATGCTACAATTCGTGTTAGACGTGTAAAATCTTGATGCATGTACCGCTTATTCTTGCCTCCTCATAATGATCATATATGCCAATCATTCTTCTTTTTTAAGTAACCCGAAATGAGACGGCAAGGAAATTTAATATTTTCATCTATCCAGATTTTACTCTGAATTATAATAAAGAACCGTAAATTCCTCTTCAGATATGTACCCAGCAAAATGAATCTATAATATCTTCACCATTAATCTTTCTCAGGATTGGTAATATAATTCCAAAGATATACATGTGGAACTGATAATGTGATGTAAAAAGTAAGGGGAAGACCACCGGGCAGGGACACAGTCGGAGTTGCGGTTTCAAATCTTTATATTTTATAGAAAGAGATGGAGAGAGATGTGTCATAGAAGCTAGCGTTTGGAGAGATAAGATTTAGAATCACAAGATGCATTGGTAAACGGTAACTGAGTAAATGAGTCTGGCTTGATCTTTCTGGAAAAGAGATCATTTCAGAAAAGATGAAGACTTCCTTTGCGCTCTCTCTCTCTCTCTCTCTCTCTCTCTCATGGACGATGATAATAAGAAAAAAATAAGAAGAGAATAGGAAGGGGAACCCACCTTTATTCCCTCCCCGTCTTTCTCCATCTATATAAAGCCCCATGAGTACAGCTTCTCATCTCATCAACAAAGCCAAAGCCTCTAATCGTTCTACACTAATAGAACAGTAACAAGGGCTTTGAGTTTGAGAGTGCAGTGTCAAAATTAGGGCTTTTAGTTTTGTTTTTGTGCAAGTAAGGAAGGGAGCTAGCAATCAACAGTCGAATGGTTCTTGTGTAAGGGTAAGGGAGGTGACAGAAGAGAGTGAGCACACATGGTGTTTTCTTGCATGGTCATGCTTGAAGCTCTGTGTGCCCACTCTCTATCTGTCACCCCACCACTCTCTCTCTCTCTCTCTCTCTCTCTCTCTCTCTCTCTCTCTGTGTGGGTTGGTCGCTTCTGTGTCTGTGTTTCTTTGATCTTCTTGGTTGTCTTTTAGGATTAGGAAGTCGGACTTTAATTTCACAGATCTTACGGAGAAAAATCGATGCTTGAGGATGTTCGACTCTCTATATTCAACAAATTAATTCAAAATTCAGCAAGATATAACAAAAATTTCCAGGCCTTTATGACTCGGACTTCTACTTGCAATAGTGCTTTTCTTTTGCAGTAGTTTTCTTACACCAAGTTCAGCAAAAACCTTGGCTGGAGAAAGAAAGCATATTTTAAACAGTGTCCAAATCCATGGGACCTTGGTTTTCGTCAGATGGGGTGTTCTTCAGTGTAAGCCCTAACGGTATGTCTGTTTGTCTATGTTTTTTCGTGTGTGTTTTTCATTTTCCCTTCCCAGCATTTTTTTTTTAACCTAAGATTATAATCTTTGTCTACCTGTTCCCTATTTATTGCATAATCATATACAGAAGAAATTAGATTAGATATAGCGAGGGAGTCAGAAGTTGTAAACATGTGATGGGGAGTGAAAGGGCCATCATAAACTCATCTGCTCCCTGTACATGTATGTCTTTTTACTGTTGATACCTCCTCTGGGACAGCACAGGCTGTTACTAACAGGTGTTGCTTGCTGCATCACCATCTCATTCCATCTGTAGGAGTTGTTCAGACTGACTGCCAGAAACTCTACTATCCTAATTTTCTTTTTAGATTTTTCTTTTTGCTGTACTGAATTTGTGTTCCTGATACTGTCTGTTTTCTCATGCTACAAGGAAAGAAAAGTGTTAATGAGTGCGTGAGGTACTTTTATTAAACATGCTTAACGAGGAAACAATCAATCCAAATTAAGCATGTTTAACAAGTGCAAGGCTTTCTTAACAAATCCTTATAATTTAGGGACTGAACTTTACTTTTTTGATGCAGAGGGCCTATTCTCATATTCATTCGTGAAAATTGACGAATAATGGAGATTGATGATATCTCCAGAAAAGATGAATCCAAACAGTTTATCCTTGTGGAGACATGCTGAAGAAAGATGAACCATAAGAAATGTCGGACTAGGGTTTTTAAATGTTCATAAAGATGTTTGTATTGTTTGAATAAGCTTCTTGTACATTTTGGCGGTTGCACCAGTTAGTGTATTTGCATTGAAGAATGAACCCTGATCTCTTTCAAAGTTCTGCCAATTTATTTGATTGTCTGTAACCAAACACAGTTTCTTTAGATTGTAGCTGGATTTATCCGTTGTGTTCAAAGTATCGTGTCCCTGCATAATGTGCTCATAATTGCAAGAAATACATTCAATATTTCGCCAAGACAGTGCTAAAACATCTTAAGAACAAGTTGATTTCATTGGATCTTTAAGATGTAACTCTCTTTAGGGGCTTCTGTGACTGACCCATTACTTTAAATTGGTGACCGGACCCAGCTGAAAGTCCTTGTCCCTCTAGTTTGGTACATGATGGAATTGCTTTCGTGGAAAGAATCCATCTATTGATTATGCCAAATAGGGTCAGAGTCCTCAGACAACAAGAGTGTTTAACCTGAATCAATGCCTCTATTCATAACTTGGAATGAAAAAAAGTTTCATGGACAATGTTTCCAACTATCACAAACTCATTAAGGTCAGAACACAAATCAATGCAACTGAATCATTTTGCTCTTGAAGCCAAAGATGATTCTAATGACAATAAGAAATTTCCTTGTTCCATGTTCCATGTGGCAAAGCCTTGTATCAGTTCAGCAACAAATAAAACTCAATGAAAAGAAGGCAGATGCACAAACCAGAGATGAGGTTTAACAAACGTCCGGTCAAGATCATAAAAGAATAGAATACGAACCCTGAAAAGAACTATCACTTGATCTGAAAACGCATGATGATAATGCCGTACTAAACTATACTCGTCAATACCGCTTTAGCAAACCAAGAGCCAACAACTCCCTGAGGTGCGTTACCAGAAATTCTTGCCAGCCACCTCTCTACTAGTCTAAAACCGTACAGGGAAGCAGCGGGTAGTATAGATGGTTAATCAACTTGGCGCAAAATGTAGCAGAGAATAAACGCCGCTACCTGGTCCTCTTCATTTGCCCCTGTTGGATGAGATCAGTTCCCTTGCAATGGCTAAAAGATGCAAAATTGCTTCAGGCATATATGTGACATCGGTGCCTATGGTAATGTTGAAGCCTTAATCGTTCACTTTTTTGATTGCTTATGTTCGGGCCCTATCTCCCCATTCCAGGCTTTTAACACTCAATGAATTAAGGAAAGGTGGAGCGACATTTGAAGTGACGTTTTGCATCAACAGGTCAAGGACCTTTGTATCTCCATCAATTGCTACCACTTGGGAAGCACCGATACTCTCCGGAAGTTTTCGTATCGTGTCGGACACTTTTCAATACTCGATCAACATGTGTCGCATTATAAAAAATTTCAATAAATGATGAATCAAAATATAAATACATAAAAAATAATAAAAATAATAAAGGGGAAAAGAAGAAAAACTAATCTTCTCTTCTCTTTCAACTCTCACTTTCCGTAATACACAATTCACCCTTGAGTTTTTTTTTTCTCTTATCTTCTAACACGTTCTGACACACGAGTCTAAAATGTGGATTACTTGATTTTTCTCTAAGTTTTATGAATTACTGAAATGGAGTTGAATTCGTGAAATTGAAATAATGAATAATATTAATAAATGGTGGATTAATGTTTTCAGTGTAAATTCATTCTAGACTATTTTATTGTTATTATTATTTATTTGTGAATTTGATGAAAATAATCATAAAAGTGATCATTTATCATGTATATATAAAAATATACATTTAATATATGACATGTCCCAACCCATCGAAATTTTCTATTTTTTTTTTAGAAACGAAATGTCAGCATATCGTGTTGTGTTACGTGTTGGTATTACTTAGGCTACCACGAGATCAGCATGTGTTGACACTCTTTGGACAATACTCTAATGATAAAGTTTTTCTGTTAAGATTGACTTGAATTTTTGAGAGAAAAAATTGGCAAAAACAACTGTCAATGTTCAAGACAATATTTACTTAACTCAAGGGTTTTTGCATTTTCTCAAAAACATTTCTCCAAAGTCAAACCAAACGCACTCTTAAATGGAGAACTCAGTCTGCGGATAAATTCTTTAAAAGGTGAAAATGTATTGATAACTTGAAAGCATATGCAATGAGTTGAGGCTGCATACCTTATTTCTTGACCCATATAATGAAAATATAGACAGCATTACTAATGAAAGGAACCTTTACCTCATTGTCAGAAGAAGATGAAATTCCAAACATGTCAGCTGCAACGCCCTCGGATATATCAACCTCAATATTCTCAACGGGCTCCTTTGAAGCGTTCGATGACATGCTGGATTCAGTATTTTGGGAGAAGTCAGCTTCAGTCTGCTACAAAAGTTCTCAGCATCTGAAGGGCAATACACAGCTTGGATCCATCGTCTGAAATCAAATGCATCAAGGCAGACGATCATACTGACAAAAGCAACGGAACACTTCCTGAAATCAACATTAAAATTGAATAACATACTGATTTATTACCAACTCTCCAGATCGATTCTCAACTTGTTTGCAACCCAAACCGATCTCCTTCACGTTGAATCCATTGTTCTCGAATAGACTTGGTTAGAACTCATTAGAGAGATAGGATGAACGCTGTTTTGAAAAAGAAAAAAGAAAAAGAAGAAAAGTAAAGGGCGTCCGGATTGGCTCATTGAGAGGAAAAAGGAGAAGATTGCATCCACAAACGGATAACAGGAGCAGACAGTGCCATCACCTCTGACTCGAAAGTTCTAGCTAATTATTTGATCCTTGCAAGTACACCTTTCCTGGAAAAAAAAAGTACACCTTTCCTGTCAGCAAAACAAGGAGACACAGGAAGATGTGTAAGATATAGTAAAAAAAGATTGAGCAGCAACACTTAAAAATTTGTCGGCAGATATGTTTTCTAAATAATAAAATGTCATCTGAAAGAGCAACCTGAGCAAGATCACCGGTGGCATCATCACGGAACAGAACGTGACCCTTTGGCTGGAAGCAAAAACACTACATCGCAGTAATATCTCCTCTCGCGATCGTACCTTGACTGATTAGAAATCAGTATACTACCAATTTAATTCTGAAAAACAGGTAGGTCTCCTGCTTTGAGAACCTTTCTTATATTCTGCAATTCTAGATGCATCTTCTCTGGAGACACCACGGATAGCACAAATATCTTCTTTTCGATCAGCTATCAAACTGCACAAGCAACTGACCAAGCAAACTCCAGATTAATAACATAAAGTATGAGCTAGCAGTAGCAGTTCATCAAACTACCAAGATGCATTGAAGTGAGGTCGTTAATTCTTTTTAATTACCATGTAACAATGTCAACGGAAGATGTAGGAATTTGCTGGCTCAAGTCATTAACGGTCAAATCATGGACAAATGGACTAATTCGTGTTTCTATAAAGTTTTATGCATCTGTAATGAGCAAAATGAAAGGTCATTTCATTAAAAAGCAATACTAACTGTATCCTAAACCTTGTCAATCTAACAAAAGCAAGATTCATTTTCTCTCAAGGGTTCATGTTACTATTAACAAGTCCCCGATAATTTCGATCATTTGATGAAATACAGTCGAACTTGGCGAGTCTCACAATCTATTTTGAATATGGTTTTGCTACTTTGGCCTCTCATTTATGGCAAGACGTGCACACGAGGTCGTGGATCTCTAGATCCACCGCCTGGAGTGGATTTGGGACGGAAGCATTCCGCTAAGTCGATAAGGGACGTGCGGAAAACATGTCCTGCCCTAAAAAATCTCCCTATCGACTATAAATGCTAAAGAAGGGAGTGTTACGTGTAATTTTGTCAAGTCATGATCAATAGAAACTCAATAACTCGATGATTGAAGTTTATCAAATTTGACTTCACATCAAAAGTAAACGGATTTTAATATGCCTTGAAATCTCAAGGACTTTGTCGGGTTTGAACAACGAAAATAATGCGCAAATAGTAAATTAGGAACAAATAAGAAGATTGAATAAAACTTTGTTGGATCACAATGGATGGCTTGTACTATTGGATTTATGCTCCTTCGATGACTAAGAAACATATGCTTCTTACTGTGGATCACCGAAGTGCGTAGAGCAAGTAAAAGTTTTACAAGTGGAAAGCTTTTATATATATAGACGACTGCTAAAACTGGGAAACCTCTATTTCAAGTTTGCATTCAAAGTTTAATCAAAATCTAATCTAGATTTTATTACAAATGTCCCATCTTCGAAATCTGATGCCTCGTTTGCTTGTGAATGCTCGATTGATGCTATGTGTTGATTGGTTGTTTTGTATTCTCTGTGCTTTGTGGCTTGATTGCTTCTGTTTCGTTTATGAGCCATTTTTTTTTGGATCTTGATCTTCCCTTTAGGGGTGAGCAACGAAAATCGTTCGGGACCAAATTGGCAAATTTTGGAGGCAATGGTTCGGTTCTCAGTTCTATGTAATTGGAACCGGTGAATTTCGATTCCATCCTTGGTTTTAGGTGAGGAACCGCCCACTCAGACCACCTAGACCGAATCGTTTTTTTAATTTATATTTTTCTATATCTTACAACTGTAAAAAAAAACCCCTAATATCTTCACAAACCTCACTCTTTCATGCCTCTTTCCCAAATACGAAACAAAACTCTAATCACATTCTCATTCTTCACACCTCTCACTCTCGCTCTCGTTTATGCTCATGCTTACGCCTCTCTCACTTGACTCAGTCGCTCTCAGTCTCGCTCAGCTGTTAGGTGTCACCCCCTCACCTAAGTCGCATCCCTTTCACTCCATGCCTCCCTCTCTTGCTTTGTTTTGGGCCGATCATTATCACAATCGCATCTCACCATTGTAAATATCCAAAGCTCTATTTTTTGGCCGATCTATGCTCTAGATAATCATGCCTGCACAATTGACTAGTTAAAGTTGTAGGGCTATAACCGTTTCTCGAGTATATATAAGAATTCAAATGTAAACTCTCGACTTGCATCTTGTGGCCGTCGGAGCAGAAGAAAAGATCTAAAAGCACCTGCAACACCAATATGGTGATTTTTAGTTTACAGGGATACTACAGAAAACATTTTGTCTACAGCGAGTGCAGCTCTCAGAACAAAAAGACAAAAGAGCCGCAGGACAAAAATTCAATCAATACACTCTAATATTTTTAAATTTAGAATATGACCATTCCAACTAAATTGGTAAGACTTGAAATCTTTTATGTCAGATAACGTATGGTTGGGGTTAAGCCAACAAGAGACTCATCCTCACGATGCCACATGGACACTAACTGTGCAAAGGTCATGCCATCATCAAAAGAGGCCCATGCCTAGCAAGTGGCCGAGAGTGAAAGAAGAAAGAAGAGGACATGATGAGGGAAGATGCCAACGATGCCATGATCACCACACCAGAGGTTGGACCAAGGTTAAAGGTGTTGCAATGCCTGAAGCAAAAAATCAGATGCTTATCTCTTTCAATCATTTCGATTTCTTGGTGACGCAGGGTTGTGCGTGTTGTTGCTCCTTTTTGAACAAAACAAAGTGATAGCAAGCAAGCATACGATCTATTTAGAATAAGAAAATTCCCATTGTGATTGAGACCATGCAAGGTCTTCCATATCGTTGCTCCACTACAAAAAGGGGAAACCTCGATCTTCAATTATGTGAATTACATGCATGTATCACATCCACTTTGTCAAAAGGAAAGTTGCTTTTGGTATGATTGGGGATATATAATTAATGCCAACCGTTGGTCCAAAACGTGTTTATGCGATGTTTATCAAGTGACGCATGCATATATTGACAATTGGTTCGTTGTAATCAATATTACTGTTGCGGCAGAAAAATAAATTTATGTTGTTTGGTATAAGTATACGATGAATGATTAACTCTCTTGCCACTTACTATCATCAAAAGAATGTGTTAATTCAAATGAATTCCAAAACCATAGACTTGTTTCTTACTTAGTATCAATGTTTTGTAAGTGACCATCCGAATCTAGTAGGTGGAAAAAGCTCGAGATTAGCAATTATAATCTCTTTAGAGTTAATCGAATCTTTCATTTTTCTTGACACCAGGAATTGTTCAGTTCTTTGACCATCAACTCAAACTGGATAAGATCGAGCAAGACATGATTGAGGTAGAATTTGCTTAATCCTGTTGGTCGACAACAATAGGTAATTGATCAAGGCAATGAGGAATTGCCGGCAAGCAATATAAGAGAAAATTACGGAGTGTTGAATCACGAGTGGTGAAACTTAATTCAGTTGACTAAAGAACCGAATTGGATGTGAAGATTGATGGATCAAGAACGAGGTAAGTGTCCAAGTCATGAAGCCAATAATTTCAGCTACAATCATAACGGCCCGTTCAAACGTGAACCCAGCACGATCACCAGTTCGGAGAGCCGTAAATATCGAAAGCCATGAATGATAATAACCGAGAAACATGGACTCTTATAACCATCAGGAAGAGGGTTTGCAAGCTGCGCAAGAAACCTTCAACAAACCAATGAACACCAGTTTTTTAATAATTTCAGCTTTCTTTATAACTATTATTAACTGTTGCTAGTAGTTATAAGTATTAGAATTGTAACTCAAGCAGATTACCGCCGACAAATCAATGAACACCGGTTGTTTAATTTGATCCTTTTGTTATCTACACATTCTAGTACCGCTTAACATGATTGGTCATGATAGCCTACAATTTTGTATCTTTAATTTTCTCATCAATTTAAATTTCCTGTCCAAAAATCAATAGAGGACCCTACAAGTTCTTTGTCGATCTCTATATTGATTCACATTTGGAAAGGTGTTTTATCGACACTTTTTAGCAAGATAATTTATTTTTATTTTGTTTGTTCAAAATGGCGAAAAAAATTGAAAAGTATAAACAGTGAATGTTCCGAACGGATGCTTATGAAAGTATGGAGGGATGTCGGAGCGAGACAAAATAAATTTCATGAGATAAAACGATGCAAGAAGCATACTCCCGCCATTTGCATTTTCTCCCAATCGGTGAATATATTATACTAAATTCGCATGATTGCGTGATGATGAAAGCAAGGATGCAAGTAACTGCAGTAGTGCAAGTGGTTGATCACCTTAATTCTAAATTTTACGACTTTAAGTATCAAAATCTGAGGACAAAACATATGCTCAGGTTGTGTGGGGAATTTAGGAAAGGCAAAACGTCCCACGAAAGCCATGCGTTGGCTGTGATTGGTAGGAACAATAAGTCAGAGATTCTCATGCTTCGAATTTCACAATTTAGATTAAGATTATTTTTTATCAGAAAGCATATATACTTTAAGCTGCTTTATTCAGCGCCGCATCATATTATGTTTGCTTGAACAAAGGGATGGGACCCTTTTTCCCTTTGTTCGAGCTGGTGGGGAGGGTTCAATGTTAGGGAGGATTTGATGACTTGATTTTCTGCTCCCTACATTTCCCGAATAGCTTTGCGTTGTTCCTTCAGGAAGGGAAAATCCAAATTATTTATGTTGCGTCTTTTTGTGATAGCCATTCAAAGGATACGGGGGACATTCTGATGAGAAAAGCTTGATTCCCAGAGGGGGAGGCTAAAGATGGGTCTCTTTCCATTTCGATACCCCATATGTAGTTTATGTACATTTCTTGTACAATATGTTAGGGAGGCTTAAGCAAAACCTGCCTCTGAGAACAGTCTTAGGATTTTGCGATTAACACATAAA
The DNA here is from genome assembly GCA_007663325.1 of Eucalyptus pauciflora. Classification (NCBI taxonomy): domain Eukaryota; kingdom Viridiplantae; phylum Streptophyta; class Magnoliopsida; order Myrtales; family Myrtaceae; genus Eucalyptus; species Eucalyptus pauciflora. The sequence continues at coordinate 52,181 of VMYD01000242.1, forward strand.
TCATTTTTAGGTTTGCAATAGCATTCCGATTCATTTTAAAATTGTTAAATGTATACGACTCTATGTTGGTGAAAATAGAGATATTCAATATCAAAGCACAAGTCAAATTTAAAATGCCTAAAGCAAATGCAACCAATCACCCAAACAAGGTGAGACCAAAACTTTTAGCTAAATATTTAAGTATATACATATTGAAAAGATTAACTAATATCTTTGATTTTTTTAACGTAGGGGGCAGGGGCCACTGCTAATCCCCCTCGGTCCATCAAGATAGCAAACACTTCTTAATTGCAATCGACCTACAAATACTAGTTTTTGCAGTGTTCTATATGAGAGATTTTACTAGATCACTAGTTTAAAGGTTTATGACTAAAGTGTGGAAATAAAAAATATGGGAGATGGGTAGGACTTGAAAAGATTTGAATTTAGAACTCTTGATTGACAAGTTGCAAAATTTTGTGGGATCAGTATCAATTATTAACTTCTACAAGAATTACTATATTAGGTGAACCTACTAACTATGGATTGATTGATTTATGTTATAACGTTCATAGAGTTTAGACGGTTGAAAAAGGAGTATCGGTCATTGACTACCTAATGCAACCCTTGCCTTCTCCTTTAATTCGAGCCTGGGATCACCCAGGTGGAATGGCTTATATGAATTAATGTATATAAGTAAGTTTCCTAAATAGTCTAGACTTGTATACTTGGTTTTCAAAGCTTTCATTCTTTCTGCATGGGCTGCTCTTTCTCTTTGTTATAGTTAGCAAATGAAAGAGCAAAAGACAGGGTGAGTATTGATCATGGTCTTACTGCCTCTGCCTCTATAGCCAAGAGATTAATCAAGTTGTATAATATTCTTGAAGATGGTCACACTTGTGAGCGGCGGACAGTCACCTGTTTGATGTGGGACATGTGTAAAGTCTCGAAGAGATGCTTTTCAGAGGAAACGGAAGAAAGGAAAGATGTGAATAATCTAGTTAAAATAATCATTCGTTTTAGAGCACTCTATAATTACAAAAAACTAGTCGCACCTGAAGTTTGAATTCATGCTAGACCACTTGTGTTAGCCTAACTATGGGTCATGCTACTGAAAAAAAATATTTTAAAAAAAAACTCTTTGCAAGGACTAGTATACAAAAGATTATGCGGCCTTGCTGCATATGGTATGGCCTTAGGTCTGTGTTTTATTGTAATGGGTAGACAACAAATGATGCATGACCATAGTCTTCTCTTGATCCTACAAGCGCAGTGATTATTACTTAATGACTTTTTTTATTGGCTAAATGAATGTTCGCGTGTATGTAGATTTTCTATCTTCTATTATGCTGCAATTCGTGCCAAATGCATAGAATCTCGATACAGTTTTCGCTTGTTGTCTCCTAAAAATCATCATACACACTAATCATTCTTCCTTTTAAAGTAACACAAATTGAGATGGTAAAGAAATATAAGATTTGCATCTATCCAAATTCTAAACTATAATACGATAAAAGAATCTAAAAGTTATCTTCCATAGATAGCTACCCACCAGAATGAATCTTCAGTTTTCTTCACCTTTAATCTTTATCAGGATTGATAAGATATTATGTAATATAGAATGAAAGAGGCAGACCATCAGGCAAGGACACTGTCGGAGTCAGTGTTCTAAATTTTGAGAGAGAGAGAGAGAGAGAGATGTGTCGTAGACTCGTGGTAGCAAGGTTTGGAAAGAGAGCAGATAAGATTTAGAATCACAAGATGCATTGGTAAACGGTAACTGAGTAAATGAGTCTGGTTTGATATTTCTGGAAAAGAGGTCAGATTCAGAAAAGATGAAGACTTCCTTTGCGCCCCACACCCCACACCACCCCCCCTCTCTCTCTCATGAATGAATGAATGATGATAATTAGAAATGAATAAGAAGAGAATGGGATGAGGAACCCACATTTATTCCCTCCCCGCCTTTCCCCATCTATATAAAGCCCCATGGGTACAGCTTCTTCATCTCATCAGCAAAGCCAAAGTCTCTAATTGTTCTACACTAATGGAACAGTAACAAGGGCTTTCAGTTTGAGAGTGCAGTGTCAAAATTAGGGTTTTTAGTTTTATGTTTGTGCAAGTGAGGAAGGGAGCAATCAATCAATGGTTGAATGGTTCTTGCGTTTGTTCCTCTTTAACCTTTAAAGGGTAAGGGAGGTGACAGAAGAGAGTGAGCACACATGGTGTTTTCTTGCATGGTCATGCTTGAAGCTCTGTGTGCTTACTCTCTATCTGTCACCCCACCTCTCTCTCTCTCTCTCTCTCTCTCTCTCTCTCTCTCTGTGGCTTGCTCGCGTGTCTGTGTTTCTTTAATCTTCATGGTTGTCTTTTAGGATTAGGAAGGACTTTTATTTCACAGATCTCCCGGAGAAAAATAGATGCTTAAAGATGTCCGACTCTCTATATTCAACAAAATAATTCAAAATTCAACAAGATACAACAAAGCTTTCAGGCCTTTATGACTCATACTTCGACTTGCAATAGTCCTTTGATTGGCAATAGTTTTCTTGCACCAAGTTGATCAGCGAAAATCTTGACTGGAGATAAAAATATTATATTATACAATACCCAAATCCTAGGGACCTCAGTCTTGGTCAGATGGGGTGTTCTTCAGGGTAAGCCCTAGCAGTATTTCTGTTTGTCTATGTTTCTCGGTGTGTGCTTTTCATTTTCCCTTCCTAGAATGTTATTTTTTTCCCTGAGATGAAAATCTTTGTCTACCTGTTTCCTATTAATTGCATAATCATATAAAAAAGAAATTAAGTTGGGGAGAGAGAGAGAGAGAGAGTCAGAAGTTGTTAACATGTGATGGGGAGTGAAAGGGCCATCATAAACTTCTTCTGCTTCCTGTACTTGTGTGTCTTTTCACTGCTGATACCTCTTCTGTGAGTGTACAGGCTGTTACTAACAAGTGTTACATACCGCATCACCATCTCGTTCCATCTGTAGGAGGTTGTTCAGACTGGCGGCCACAAACTCTATCATCCTAATTTTCTTTTTTTCTTTTGCTTTACTGGGTTTGTGTTCATTTATTGTCTTTTTTAGTGAATATTGTTAAACGAGTGCGTGAGGTACTTTTATTAAACACGCTTAACGAGGTAACAATCGATTCACACTTAGCATGTTCAACAAGTGCAACGCTTTTTTAACAAAATCCTTATAATTTAGGGCTGTGCTTTACTTTTTAGGTACAGAAGGCTTATTCTCATAATCGTTTGGGAATTGAGGAGTGGTGGAGATTGATATCTTTAGCAAGATGAACCCAAACAGTTGGGGCCAAACTCTTATGGTGACATGCTGGACAAGAAAAATGAGACTGAGGGCTTTCAGATGTTCAGATAGATGTTTGGATTGTTTGAAGAAGCTTCTTGTACAATTTGGCAAGTGCACAAGTTAGTGTTTTTGCACTAAAGAATGAACCCAGTTCTCTTTCAAAGTTCTACCAATTAATTTGATTGTCCGTAACCAAAAACAGTTTCTTTCGATTGTAGACGGATTCATTCTTGTTCAAAGTCTAGTGCAGCAATAAATTCATTCAATATTTCGACTAAACAGTGCTGCAACATCTAAACAACAAGTTAATTTAATTGGATTTTGATGTTATGTTCTTTGGGAGCTTCGTTACTTTAAATTGGTGACAGACGTAGTGCAAGTCCTAGACGCTCTAGCATCGGTTTACGATCGAATTGCTTTCATGGAATGAATCTATCTATCAATTATGTCAACTAGGGTCAGAGCCCTCACAAAACAGGAGTGTTTAACTAGTATAAATGCCTTCTCTTTTCACTTTGTCAAGAGCTTTTGATCTGCTTCTCCATATTCTGGTTTAGAAGTGTTTGTTTATCAGAACTTCTTTGTATTTGGTTTGAAATATATTTATCAGAATTTCTTTGTATTTATTTATGGCTCTTTTCCAAAATGAGGCATTTGCAAAGTCTTAGCTCAAATCAAATCCAAAATCCACAGAAAAAGGCAAATTAAAGAGAAACCTACGATGCATTCCCTCAAGCACTAAGCAACATATGTTCTAAATGTAGGCATCTTATAACAGCCACATCACCAATTAATGAAAAAAGTGTCATGAACAAAGTTCCCAACTCTACCAAGCTAATCACGGTCTATATACATAGATATAGGAAATCCTGCAACACAAATCAATGCAACTGAATCATTTTGCTCTTGAAGCCAAAGATGATAACACTAAATACAAGAAATTTCCTCAGTTCTTGTTCCGTGTGGCAAAACCATGTATCAGTCCAACAACCAATAAAACTCAATTAAAGAAGGCAGATACCTCAAACCAGGGACGAGGTTTAACAAACATCTGGTCGAGACCACAAAAGAACAGAATACGAACCCTGAGAATCATTATCACTCAATCTCAAAATACATGGTGCTCAATGCCATACTAAAACTATAATTGTCAATAATACTTCAGCAAATTAAGAGCCGACAACTCCCCGAGATGAGTCACCAGAAATTCCCTCAGGCCACCTCTCTACTAGTCTAAAACCATTCAGGGAAGCAGCGGCACATAACGTGGCAGAGAATAAGGGCCAAAAAGAGGCAAAATTGCTTCAGGAATATATGAGACATCGGTGCCTATGATGATGTTGAAACCTTCACCGTTCACATTTTTTTTTTTTAATTGCCTCTTTATGGCCCCTATCTCCCCACTCTAGGCTCTTAACAATCGATTAAATAAGGAAAGGTAGAGCGACATTTGAAGTGACGTTTTGCATCAACAGGTTGAGGGGCTTTGTATCTACATCAGTTGCTACCACGAGGTCAGCAGATCTAATAGCCACTATCAAGGAGATGCATTTACAACCACAGCCTATAACTCCAAAACCTTTTTTCCTGAAACAATGTTTGGTTTTCTATCTTGGATGGTGGCCATCAATTTAGCTGATTCCCAAAGCATTAACCCAGTTGCCTTGCGTGTATGTTGAGATTCTTTGGACGATACTCTACTGCTAGAGTTTACCCCGTTAAGACGGACATGGAGACCTCAGTCAGCAAATAAATTATTTAAAAGGTGAAAATCCATTGATAACTTGAAAGCATATACAATGAGAAGAGGCAGAATACCTCATTTCTTGATCCATAATATGCAAATATAGACAGCATTACTAATAAGAGAAACCTTTACCTCCTTTCAGCAGAAGATGAAATTACAAACATCTCAGCTGCAACCCCTTCAGATATATCAACCTCAATATACTCAACAGGCTCCTTTGAAGCACCCAATGACATGTTGGATTCAGTATTTTCTCTGACTGGGGAAGTCAACTTCAGTACTGCCTGGATTGCTGCCAGAAAAGGTCTCAGCATCTGAAGGGTAAAATACAGCTTGGATCCATCATCTGAAATGAATTGCAACAAGACGACAATCATACCAACAAAAGCAACAGGACACTTCTGAAATCAACTTTGAAAGTGAAAAACATACCGATTTATTACCAACTCTCTAGATCGATTCTCAACTTGTCTGTTGGCCTCAGATAGACTTGTAAGAACTCATTAAAGAAATAGAATGCACGCTGCTTTGAAAAAGGAAAAAGAAAAAGAAGCAAAGAACAGAGCGTCAAGATTGACTCATTAAGAGGAAAAAGAAAAAGATAGCATCCACAAACAGATCGCAGGAAGTGACAGTACCATCGCCCCTGACATAAAAGTTCTCACTAATCATTTGATCCTTGCAAGCGAACCTTTCCTGTCAGCAAAACAGGTAGACACAGGAAACTGTGTAAGTTTTAGTAAAAGATGCGTGAGGCCGCACTAAAAAAATTGTCGGCAGATTTCTTTTCTAGACAATAAAATGTCATACTGAATGAGCAACCGGAGCAAGAATTTTTTTTTTTTGGTTGAACAACCAGAGCAAGATCACCAGTGGCATAATCATTGAACAGAACGTGACCCTTTGGCTGGAAGCAGCAACACTACATAGTAGTTATATCTCCTCTCGGGATAGTAACTTGACCGATTAGAAATCAGTATATCACCTATTTGATTCAGAAAAACAGGAAGTCTCCTGCCTTGGGAACCTTCTTATATTCTGCAAAACTAGATGCATTTTCCCTGGAGACTGCAGATAGCACAAATATCTGCTTTACATTCAGCTACTGAAACTGCATAAGTAACTGATCGAGCAAACTCTAGATTAATGGCTTAAGGTATGAGCTAGCAATAGCAGTTCATTAATCTACCAAGACGTACTGAAGGTAGGTCATTACTTCCTTCTAATTACCATGTCACAGTGTCAACGGAAGATGGTGGAATTTGCTGGCTCAAGTCATCAACGGTCAAATCACAGACAAACGGACCAATTTGTGTTTCTTTGAAGTCTTTATGCATCTGTATTGAGCATAATAAAAGGTAAAGCAATGCTAAATGTATCCTGGACCACGTCCATCTAACAAAAGCAAGATTCCATTTCTCTCAAGCGTTCATGTTACTATTAACAAATCCCTAATAATTTTCATCGTTTGAATTAAAATATAGCCAAACTTTTCGAGCCTCGATCTATTTTGAATTTAGTTTTGCTCCTTTGGCCTCTCATTTATGGCAAGACCTGCATATGATGTCGTGAACAGGTCCACCGCTTGGAGAGGATTTGGGACGATTCGGAAGGCGTCCCGCTAAATTGATAAGGGATATGCACGGAAAACACATCCACTTGAAAAATATCCCTATTGACTCCTTTTCTGGCAGTGACAAAGTTGTCCATAATTCTAAATTTTAATGTATCTTTTGATTTGTTAACTAATTCGGGATTGTGGGAGACAAAGGAGATTATGGCCATGATTAAAGGCGACATAAAAGGGATGCTCAATATGGGAGTTTTAGGTGTGCTTTTATCAAGCCGTGATCACCAGAAACTCAATAGTTTCTATGATTAAAATTTAATTGTCAAATTTGACTTCAAATTAAAAGTAAATGAATTGATGTCACAACGACTTTGTAGTATTTGAACTAGTAAAACAATGTGCAGATAATAGATTAGGAACAGATGATAAGCATATTGCATGAAACTTTATTGCATTACAACAGATGGCTTATATTCTTGGATGCCATCCTCCCTAGACGACTACAAACATAAACTTCTTAATGAAGATCACTGAATAGAGCAAGTAAAAATTTTACAAATGGAAAGCTTCTATAAACATAGGCCAGTGCCAGAACCGAGAAACCTAATCGATTTCAAGTTTGCATTCGAAGTGCAAACAAAATTTAATCTAGATCAATCTATTACGAATAATATTCTTATCTTTGAAATGTGACGCCTTGTTTGCTTGTGAATGCCTCAGTTGATGCTGCTTGTTGATTGGTTGTTGTGTATTCTTCGTGCTTGTTTATGCCTTGATTGCTTCTGCTTCTTTTGTGAGCCATTCCATTTTGCGTCCTGATCTTTCCCTACAGGAATCTTTAACTGTCTTTCCTTGCGCACTACTTTTGGGATGATTTGTAAATGCTCCTCAATCCTCAGCCATGGTCATCTCTTGGTCGACAGACTCTCCTTTACTTAACCTTTAACTTTTATTACATTTCCAGTCAATTTATCGTGGGGAAGAAAATCACGATCAATAAGTTCATCAGGCACTCCATCGATGAGTCCTATAGTCAATTGTAATGTTATGGCCGCATCAATCAATTGGACCCTATGGGTGCAGTGTATTTGTCATGACCCAGTTTTAATCATTAACTTCTTTATATTTGGGTCTAAACTTTGATTCTAATGTCAACTTAGAAAATCCTTTAAACAAGATCTTTCCTCACAAAGATTGATTTAAGCCAAATTGCAAAAGTTTTGACTATTAGTTAACAAACGCGAATTGGGATATAAATTCTTAACAAATTCCAGCAAGAGCCAAACATGTAACGATAATTTACATGGAACGGTTTAATTAACTACTTAACTAAATGGGGTGAATAATGATACTTCTTGTATATACACATACATTGATGCCCTTCTCTTATACCTACATCTATAATATCTCACGCACACAATTATTCTTTATAAATATGGGCATATTTGTATAGGCCTTCTGTATTTTATGTGGTTAATTTTCCCTTGGCCAATGTTTTTTCTTTATCCTTCTGGCAAAATATTTGGATCTGTCTGTGCATGCTCCCATTCCTTCGCCACCACCCGAAATACTAAAGAAAACATTTTGTCTAGTGCGAATGCAGCTCTCAAACCAAAAGGACAAAAGAGCCACTAGACAAAGTTCAATGAATACAATTTAACATTCTCAATTTTGAAATATGTCCATTCCAACTAAATTGGCAATACATGATTTCATTTATATCAGATAATGGAAGGTTAGGGTTACGCCAACAAGAGACTTATCCCCACGATGCCACGTGGACACTAACTCTGCAAAGGTCATGCCATCATCAAGAGAGGCCCATCCTTGGCTAGTGGCCCAAAGTGAGAAAAGAAAGAAGTGAGGATAGAATCAGAGAAGAAGATGCCCATGATGCCATGATCACCACACCGGATGTTGGACTAGGGTTAAAGGAGTTGCAATGGCCGAAGCAAAAGATCAGATGCTTATCTCTATCGATAGTTTAAATTTCTTGGTGAAGCAAGTGTCTGTGTGAGTGTGTGTTGTTGCTCCTTTTCGAACAAAACAATTCTAGTGATAGCAAGCAAGCATAGGATCTATTTAGAATAAGAAAATTCCCAATGTGATTGAGGCTATGCAAGGTTTTCCATATCATTTCTCCACTACAAAAAGGGAAATCTAAATCCCCCTTTTCCACTTTGCTAGAGAGAAAGTTGCTTTAGTGTATCTCAATGGGAATTTGCAATTCGTATCAACTGTCAGTATAAAGTATATTTATATGAGCGTCGTTTATCAAGTGACATGAGCGTTTGTTGAAGATTGATAATAATATATTGCGATCATCGTTATAGCGGAAAAATAAGTTCCTGCCATATGGTACAAAAATCTGATGAGTCGTATACTCTAGTACCACTTATTATCATCAAAAGAATATGCTAGTTCAAATGAATTTTAGAAACAAATACGGACTTGTTTGATACTCATTATCGATGTTTGTAAGTAACCATCTTAATCTAGTTAGATGGAAAAATGGTTGAGATAAAAGATGACCATAATCTCTCATTTTGAAAAGTATAAATGTTGAATTTTCCCAACTGTTGCTCATGAAACTATGGAAGGTAATTGGAGTGAGACAAAATAAATTTCAAAAGAAAAAAATGATGCAACATCTCCTAATTGGTGAATCTATTGTACCAAAGTCGGATAGAAGAAAGGATGCAATAAAGCCTAGTGAGTGTTTGATCACCTAAATTCTGAACTTTACTACTTTAAGCATAAAATCCTGAGGACAAAACAGATGCTCAGGATGTGTAGGGAATTTAGGAAAGACAAAACGTCCCACAAAAGCCACGCGTTGGCTGTGATTGGTAGGAACAATATCAAAGATTCTTACGCTTTATATTTCCCAATTGAGTTAATCATTTAATTATCAGAAGGCATATATACTGCGAGCCGCTTTATTCTGCGCCGCATAATATATGTTGACTTGAACAAAGGGATTGGACCCTTTTCCCTTTGTTGGAGAAGGTGGGGACGGGTCAACGTTAGGGATGTTTTGGTTGATTGTTTTCTGCTCCCCACGTATCCCAATAGCTTCGTGTTGTTCCTTCAGAAAGGGAACATCCGATTCCTTACGTTGCATCTTTCTTGCAATAGCCATTCAAAGGATATGGACATTCTGATGAGAAAATCTTGTGATTCCCAGAGTGCCAAAGATGGGTCTCTTTCCATTTTGATACCCGCTATATGGTTCAATGCACATTTATTGTACGATAGTTCAAGCATATTTCTGGATACCCCCTATGATGTTAAGTAAAACCTGCCCCTGAGAACATTTTTTGGTTTTAGAAACATTTTTTAGAAACATTTTTGTATATAAGTATATGTTTCTGAAAATCTAGATGTTGGACGTCAAAGTAAAAGTCATATTTTAAAGTGCTTAAAGCAAACAAAATCAACCACCGAAAACAAGGCAAGACAAAAACTTTTGGCTGTATACAAATCTTGAAAATATTACCTACTATTTATGATTTTTTTGTTTTTTTTAATTTGGTGAGCAGGGCCACTGCTAGCATCCCTCGGTCTATCATGACCGCAAACACATCATAGTTGCAGTACCTACAAATCATAATTTCGCAATACTGTAGGAGATTTTACAGAATGGTTGTTCTAAAAGTTTATGACTAAAGTGTGGAAATCTATAATAAGGGAGATGGAAGAACCTGAAAAGATTAAAACTCATAATCTGCTTATTCAAAATTATCCAGAATTTTGTGAACCACTGTCAATTATTTTAAAAACTTAAATTATTAGAAAAATGCTTGGTTTAGTATTTGAATACTTTACTAAGTTAGGCAAACCCGTTAGTTACAAATTGAATGATTTATGTTATAATATTCGTAGAGTTTAGATTGTTGAAAAAGGAGTGTCGATTGTCAACTACCTAACGCGACCCTTGAACCACTGGGGTTTACCCCTATGACCACCCTTCTAACTTGGAAGGGGGAGGTAGGAGGTTCAAATTCCCACATTCTCAGGAGGGTTGGGGTGGAGACGAATTAAGTTTCAGGAGTAGGTTTCGACTCCCACGTCCTGTAAGGAGACAGAACAAAAGTCTAAGAGTGAGAGTTAGAATAGGAGTAGAGTAAGACCAACCAAAAAAAAAAATGCAACCCTTGCCTTCTCCTTTAATTCGAGCTTGGGATCACCCAAGTGGAATGACTTATATACATACATATATATAACTTAAGTTTCCTAGATAGTCTTGATTTTTTCAACTTGTATACTTGGATTTGGAAGCTTTCATTCTTTCTGCATGGGCTGCCCTTTCTCTTTGTTATAATTTGCTAAAGAGGAAGCAAAAGAAAGATTGAGTATTAATCATGGTATTATTGCCCCTATAGCTAAGAGATATATCAAGTTGTACAACATTCTTGAAGATGGTCACACTTTCAAGCGGTGAAAATTCACCGTTTGATGTGGTACATGCGCATGATCTCGAAAAGATGCTTTTAGGGAGAAATGGAAAAGGGAAAGAAGTGAATGATCTAATTACAATAATCATTGAATATTTTCTTTTTTAAGCACTCTATAATTACTAAAAGACAGTAGCAACTGAAGTTTTATGGGTCATGCTACGGAAAGAAAAACGAAAAACCATTTTCAAAGAGGAGTATACAAAAGATCATCCGGCCTTGTGGCATATGGTTTGGCCTAAGGTCAGTGTTTTATTGTAATGCGTGGACAACAAATGATGCATGACCATCGTCCTTTCTAGATCCTACAAGTCCAATGATGTTTGATTATTATTTTTTTTCGGTCATTACAATGATGATTGACTACTTACTCTTTTTTTTTTTTGGGCTTAATGAAATATTATAATGTATAAAGGTTTTCTATCTCATTATTATGCTGCAATTCGTGCCACATGCATGCAATCTCAATAGATTTGCCCAGTTTCTAATTTGAATAGACCGTAAAATATGATAAAGAATCTAAAATTCCTGTTCTATCGATATGTACCCACCAAAATAAATCTTCAGATTAATTCACCATTAATCTTTCTCGGGATTGTTATGGAATATGCTTCCAGAGACATACATGTGAACTGATGATGTGATGAAGTAAGAGGAAGACCACAAGGCAGGGATACAGTCGTAGTAGCTAGGGTTTGGAGAGAGAGGAGATAAGATTTAGAATCACAAGATGCATTGATAAACGGTAACTGAGTAAATGAGTCTGGAAAACTTCCTTCTCTCTCTCTCTCTCTCTCTCTCTCTCTCTCTCTCTCTCTCTCTCTCATTGACGATGATAATAATAAAAAAATAAGAAGAGAATGCGAAGGGGAACCCACATTTATTCCCTCCCCGTCTTTCTCCATCTATATAAAATCCCATGTGTACAGCTTCTTCATCTCATCAGCAAAGCCAAAGCCTCTAATTGTTCTACACTAATGGAACAGTAACAAAGGCGAGTCTGAGAGTGCAGCGTCAAAAATTAGGGTTTTTAGTTTTATCTTCGTGCAAGTGAGGAAGGGAGTAAGCAATCGATGGTTGAATGGTTCTTGCGTTTGTTCCTCTTGAACCTTTGAAGGGTAAGGGAGGTGACAGAAGAGAGTGAGCACACATGGTGTTTTCTTGCATGGTCATGCTTGAAGCTCTGTGTGCTTACTCTCTATCTGTCACCCCACCTCTCTCTCTCTCTCTCTCTCTCTCTCTCTGATGTGGGTGGGGGTGTGTGTCTGCGTCTGTATCTGTGTCGTTTTAATCTTCATGGTTCTCTTTTAGGATTAGGAAGTCCGACTTTCACTTCACAGATCTTACGGAGAAAAATCGTTGCTTAACGATGTCCGACCCTCTATATTCGACAAGATGTAACAAAGCTTTCAGGCCTTTATTGCTCATATTTCTACTTGCAACAGTCCTTTATTTGGAGAAAGAAAGTATTATATTGTACAATACCGAAATCCAAGGGACCTTGGTCTTGGTCAGATGGGATGTTCTTCAGTGTAAGCCCTAAAGATTTGTCTGTTTGTCTATGTTTTTTCGTGTGTGCTTTTCATTTTCCCTTCCTAGAATGTAAACATGTGATGGGGAGTGAGTGAAGGGGCCATCATATTTTTTTCCCTGAGAGAGAGAGAACTTGTAAACATGTGATGGGGAGTGAGTGAAGGGGCCATCATAAACTCTTCTGCTTCCTGTACATGCATGCCTTTTGACTACTGATATCTCTTCTGGGACTGCACAGGTTGTAAACATGTGATAGGGAGTGAAAGGGCCATCATAAAGTCTTCTGCTTCCTATACATGTGTCTTTTGACTGCTGAAACCTCTTCTGGGACTGCACAGGCCGTCACTAATAAGTGTTGCATACTGCATCACCATCCCATTCCATCTGTAGGAGGTTGTTCAGAATGGCTGCAACAAACTCTATTTTACTAATGTTCTTTTATATTTTTTCTTTGTTAAAAATTTGGATGTGTGTGTGGGGGTGCACATGGTTTTGATATGGATGATTGTTTGTGTTTTGAATTTGTGCAAGTGTGTGTAGGTTATAATTTGTAGAGGATGGACAAGTGCCAAGGTATGATGGTTGAAGGGACACAGTTTATTCAGCACAACAAGATAGTTTGATGGAGGTGTCGGTGGAGGAGCATCTTGATATGGAGTTTTATAATCATTTTACATGAATGATTATAAGATCTATTTATAGAGAAACTCCACCGATATTAGACATAGGACAATCTTCTCATGTTTTTTACCAACACAATTCTAGATTTTTAGACATTTATATTCAACTTGGACACCACTCTTGACTCCTTTTCACCGCCTACGCCTCTCTTTGACTTCCTTTTTTCTTCTTCAATAAGTTCTTGACTGCTGGAGTTTGATAAAGAAAGTTTGCTTCATTCTTTCAGCTGCTTGCCAATGAAAACGCGTTTCCCATGCACGTAGACTTCTCTAGCTTGTTCTAGGATTTTCTCTGTACTTCTTCACGAAGTCTTCAAGTTCAAATTGGACTCTTCATCTTTTCTTTTAGAAAATTTTTCTGCCCATGTAGTTGGCTTCAACTTTGACAATTTATTGTCTAGCTTGTTTCCACGATCTCGAGTCTTCTTTTCTTCATGATTAAGCAGTAATTTCTAGATTTTGTGGAAAATGGATCACAATTTCCAACATTCTTTTAGCTTAGTTTGGTGTGTGTTCATGATACTGTCCTTTTTCTCATGCTACAAGGAAAGAATGTTGTGAACAATCTGGTCTCAGGACTTCTACTGAACATGTTTAATAAGGAAACAATCAATTTTCAAAGTACCAATTATGCATCTCACCAGAATAGTCAGCGCATTAAATATTTTTAAGTTTTACATTAAGCCTGTTTAACATGTCCAACTTTTTTAACAAAGTACTTATTATATCGGGACCTAACTGTACTTTACAGTCACAGAGGGCTTGTTTTTTAATTCATCTTTGAATTGAAAAATGAAGCAGGCTGATGATATCCCCAGATATCAGATGGAACAAAACAGTTTGGGCCAAACTCTCGTGGTGAACTGTGGAAGTGAAAGACATGTGTTTAGTTTTTTAGTTTCTTACGTTTCGGTGGGTGCACAAGTTGGCGTATTTGCAGTGAAGAATGAACTGAGATCTCTGTCAAAGTCTTCTACCGATTTCTTCCATTGTCTGTAACCAAAGATGTTTCTTTTGACTGTAGCCAGATTTATCTTTTTAATGTTCGAAGTCACCCACCGCAGACTAAAGTTCTCCTAATATCAAGAAATGCAATACCTGTTTTGCTAAAACAGTGTTCGAACATCCTAAGAACAAGACATATAATTGGATCGACCTTTTTCAATTGTCCATGGTATGGTAGGACGTAGGAGTTAGCCGAGTCGATAACTTGACGGAGTCAATTTTGCCTTGGGAAACATAAAGCAGCAAGTTCATTTCCAACTCGGCATAACCAAGGAGTTATACATTCGTCTTGGGTCTCTTTTGTCGCAATGTGGATGATTTGTGCATGACCGAATTCGAAGGTGAACATGATATGATATACTGAACTTGACCTACAATGTCATTCTAGACGGATCTATCTTGAAAAAACCAAAGAACCTTACATATAATAGTAATCACTAAGCTCCTTTTAAGTGGGGCTTGTTACGTGAATTTCTTACAACATTGTGTTATATTCCATGCCATTTTAACAACCAAAAAAAAAAAAAAAACCTATCACCAATAAGTAATCAATGATCTTTCTTCACATCGTCTGTTCTCGAATGTTTCTAGGAAAAGCTGCCCGTGCATCGCAAGATCTTCAGGGGTTTCTGTGAGTGACCCTATCACTTCAAATTGGAGACCAGACGTACTGCAAGTCCCATTCCCACCAGTATTGGTATATGATCGAATTGCTTTCATGGAAGGAATCTATCCAATATGTCCAGTCGGGTCAGAGCCCTCAGGCAAGAAGAGGGTTTAACTTGTATCAATGCCTGGTCTTCTCACGACTTTGTCTAGAGCTTTTGATCCGCTGCTCGTTACTCTGGTTTGAAGCTTTTGTCTACTTAAAACTTCTTTGCATTTGTTTACAGCTCTTTTCCAAAACGAGGCATTTGCAACTTTAGGCTTGTCTCAGTCCAACTCAAATCAAATCGTATAGAAAAGGCAAATTAAAAAGTTATTCCCTCAAGAATTAAAAAAGCACACGTTTTAAATGTTGGCACTTGTACAGTCACATCACCATAAGTTTCATAAACGTGTACAAAATCCAGCAACACAAATCAATGCAACTGAATCATTTTGCTCTCGAAGCCGAACATATTCTATTTATCACAAGAAATTTCCTTGGTTTTGTTTCGTGTGGCAAAACCATGTATATGTCCAACAACAAACAAAATTCAATAAAAAAAGGGAGATGGCTCAAATCCGGTACCAGCTTTAACAAATGTCTTCTCAAGACCCAAAAAGAACAGAATATGAACTCTGAAGATCATTGTCACTCAATCTGAAAATACATGATGCTTAATGCTGTACTAAAACTATACTTGTCGATAACACTTTCAGCAAACCAAGAGCCGACAACTCCCTGAGATGAATTACCAGAAATTCCCACTGGCCACCTCTCTACTAGTCGAAAACCATACCGGGAAGCAGCAGAGAGTATAGATGGTTCATCAACTCGGCGAAAAACATGGCAGAGAATAAGTGCCGATGCCTGGTCCTCTTCATCGCCTCTGTTGGTTGAGATCAGTTCTCTTGCAGTGGCAAAAAGAGGCAAAATTGCTTCAGGAATATATGTCACATCGGTGCCAATGATGATGTTGAAACCTTTGTCGTTCACTTCTTTGACTGCTTCTATATGGTCCCTATTTCCCCATTCCAGGCGCTTAACAATCAATTTATCAAGGAAAGGTGGAGCTATATTTGAAGCAACGTTTTGCATCAACAAGTCAAGGGTCTTTTTATCTCCATCAGTTGCTACCACGAGGTCAGCAGATCTAACGGCCACCATTGAGCAGATGCCTCCACAACCACAGCCCAACTCCAAAACCTTTTTTCCTGAAACAATGTTTGGGTTTTGGGCCAGAATGGAGGCCATCATTTGGGCCGATTCCCAAAGCATCATCCCAGTCGACTTGTATGTGTGTTGATACTCTCCGGACAATACTCTTATGCTAAGGTTTTTCTCATTAAGACTGACCTGAATCATCTGAGAGGAAATAATACCAAAAACTAGTGTCACTGTTCAAGACAATAGATATGGAGACCTTTGTCTGCCAATAAATCCTTTCAAAGGTGAAATCATATGCAATAAGAAGAGGCAGAATACCTCATTTCTTGATCCATAATATGAAAATATAGACAGAATTAGCAATAAGAGAAACCTTTACCTCATTATCAACAGATGATGAAATTCCAAACATGTCAGCTGCAACACCCTCAGACATATCAACCTCAATATTCTCAACAGGCTCCTTTGAAGCTTTCGATGATATGTTGGATTCAGTATTTTCTTGACTTGGCAAGTCAACTTCAGTACTAGCATGATTGCTGCTAGAAAGGTCCTCAGAATCTGAAGGACAAAATACAGCTTGGACCCATCGTCTAAAGTCAAATGCAACAAGATAACAGTCATACCAAGAAAAGCAACACGAAAAATTTCTGAAGCCAAACTAAAATTAAAAACATACCGATTCATGACCAACTCCCTAGATCGATTCTCAACTTGTTTGCAACACAGATCAATTTCCTTCACATCAAATCCATTGTCCTTGAATAAACTTGCTAAGAATTCATTAGAGAAATAGAATGCACGCTGTGTTGAGGAGAAAAAAGAAGGAAGGAAAAGAGCATCAAGATTTTGCTAATTAAGAGGAAAAATATAAGAGATAACATCCAGAAACAGATCACAGGAACTGACAGTGCCATCACCCCTGACATAAAAGTTCTCGCTAATCATTTGATCCTTGCAAGTAAGCCTTTCCTGTCAGCAAGCAGTTAGACACAGGAAAATACGTAAGATAGAGCAAAAAAAGGGTGAGCAGCTGCAACTGTCAGCAGAAAAGAAATTTCTAAACAATAAAAGGTTATACTAAAAGAGCAACCTGAGCAAGATCACCGGTGGCATAATCACGGAACAGCACATGGCCCTTTGGCTGGAAGCAAAAACAGTACATTGCAGTTATATCTCCTCCAGTGATAGTACTTTGTCTGATTAAAATCAGCATATTAGCAGTTTTATTCTTACAAAGAGGGAGGTGTCCTACCTTGAGAACCCTTCTTATATTCTGCAATACGAGATGCATCTTCTCCGGAGACACTGCAGATAGCACAAATATCTGCTTTACAATCAGCTAGTGAAACAGCATAACTAACTGACCAAGCAAACTCTGAATTGATAGCACAAAATATGAGATAGCAGTAGCAGCTCATTAAGCTACCAAGATGTACTTAAGTTAGATAATTACTTCCTTTTAATTACCATGGTCACAATGTCAATGGAAGATGGTGGAATTTGCTGGTTCAAGTCATCAATGGTCAAATCACAGACAAATGGACTAATTTGATTTTCCTTGAAGTCTTTATGCATCTGTAATGAGCAAAAAAAAAAGGTCCTGTCATTAAAGAAATGCCAAATGTATCCTGAACTATGTCAATCTAACAAATGCAAATTTTAACCACATCCAATGACATATACAACCAAATTGTACATCAGACCTTCTGGAACTCATATTTGGATGGAATGAATAGCAGGGCTTAATTATCGATGATAAGAAGCTAGCAAGTGTAGGTTTAGGGATCATATATTTGTAATTTGGCATTGACATCCAATTTTTCCAAAGAACCTGATCCTCACGCCCCCACACCCCCCCTCCAAAAAAAAAAATTGTCCAGCCCAGCAGTCCAGCAGGTGGCATGTGAGCTCAGAAAACAGCGATCAGACCTTAAAGCAAACAAAGATGTAGATAATGACAAGAAGAAGAAATCAAACCTTAATTAAATTAACAGCACGTGGTGAGAAATCACAGGCATGAACAAAAACATCTGGGTATGTAGCAACCAATGGAAATATAGTGTTTCCAGCTCCACAACCAACCTGCACAGACCATTAGCATCAATCTTGATTAATGCAACCAATAACTTAGACCCGACAAACCACCATTTATCTGCAGTGAAGACAGGTTCTCAACATAACAGACCAACACAAAAGTGAAACATTTTCCCCATACAAACCATGGAGTAATCTTATGACTGGAAAATTTATCGTATGTAATAAGTGTAACGCCATGTGCAGAAAACAAACACGGCACCAGTTGCTTACCTCCAAAATAAATTTCTTCCCTGCTCCCTGACAAAACAAGAATCTGTTGAATCAAAAGCACTAAACAAAATCTACACCATCCAATAAAACTCCAACTTTGCAAAGTGAATTACAGATAGCAAAAGCTTTCTCAACTCACAGAGAAATAGTGGCCCCATTCCTTGTCCAAGTAGTGCCGATCTTTGAAAAACTGTTGAGAGAGAGGGAGGGAGGGAGGTGACATTAACAAAACAAGCAACAATAGCTAAAGCAGGAAAGGGCACAAAGAATGAACTGAGCAGCTTGAGAAAAACAAGTCATAACTTAACAAGCAGCACCAATGCTCCTATCAATTTACTTGCAGACCAATCAATCTCCCAAAAGATTTAAACTTCAAACCAGACCAAAAACAATAATAAAAAAAAAAAGTCCGTCTCAATCAGAAAGCAGGCACAAGAATTATGGCCAGAGCCAGCAAACCTTGTCCTGGTGTCTCTTGTAGAAGATATCCCAATACTTCTTAGCCTCTCTCTCGTACTTGTCTGCAGAATCAAAACGAACCCAGAAGAGAAAGATCGCATTTTTAGCACCATTTCCAATCAGAAAAAGAGGCCACAGATCGAGGAGAAGGGCAGAGCGTTTGAGACCTCTCCAGAAAGGGGAAACTCCGGTGGCCGAAGTGGAGTATATCTGGATCTTGGGGTTGGGTTCTTGCTGCTCTGGACTCGCCTGGGCATCGGATGACATGGCTGGCGAGGCACTTGCCTGAAGCAAACCTCTGTTTTCTTCGCAGGTGAGGATCGGAATCTGATGGGCGTGGGGGTTTGGAGGCAGGGTTTGGCTTCGGTGCACTGTGCAGTCGTTCAAGGAAGTCATAGCTTTTTCTTTTTTCTTTTCTTTTGGTTCGAATTTTCATCTTTATCTAAAAAAATACAAAAAAGTATGCCTCAAATTTCATCTACTGGCAAAAAAAAAAAAATGCTTTTACCCAAGACAAAACCTCTTACTTTGAAAAGACCAAATTACTCTTTTTGCAAATTCCAACCCATAAAACTCTCACTAAAGCCTACTCTTTATCACCCCAATTTTATTGATGGGTTGCAAGGTATGAATATCATTTGTATATAAATTGAATTAAATGTTAATATAAGTAATGTTCATATTTATAATCATCAATCCGAAAACTAATTTGTGATAAATTTCTCTGATTGGGGACGAAGTAACACATGACCCTAAAATTTGACTATATGAGCAAGAATAATTGGGATGTTCATCAACAATTCATATGAAGAGCCCATTAGTGAAGGAGGGAAAGATGCATATGCTACATGGAGTAAACCCAGCTGTCTAAACACAATTAGAAGTTAACGCTCTTGCAAGTTACGTACCAAAGAACTTTCTAGATAATCTAAGCACATTTGAATGATTAATGAACACCTAAGAGCCCTAAGACTAATGTATTTTGCAAGACCGAGGTAGATAGACCTAGTAAAATGCCAATATAAAAATGAACATGTACGTGAAAATTTGTTGCTCAAAATTCGTTGCGGGATCAACCTAACCATCACACAATTGTGCCTCAAAATATGAATTTGAAAATAATTTGAGAAGATGCTTTGAGAAATTAGTCCTCATATATTTGGACCTTCTTGTTCCAAAAATCTTTCCAATAATCTTCCTCAAAATTATCGTAGAGACAATCGATTCGATTATTCGAGACACATGTTTATAAAAATCTAGAGTTAGTCAAACATTGAGAGTCAGGATTGGCAGCCGCTCGAATCCCGACCGAACCCTAGAGGATTATAATCCGATTTAAGATTTTGGATTGCGGAGTGAGATTGTGTTTCCATTTTTGACAACCCTTTAGAATTGTCGGCAATATTTTTTCGTAAAGTACTTAATCTTAATCTTAAGGAAGTACATCATTTATCTCCCTATTTATATATCCATATGTTAGAGGAATCTCTTGGAATAGGTTTGGGGTTTCTTTTCGAACGCAGGATCGATCATTGAACTCGACGATTCTCTCTGAGATTCTAAAAGCTCTGGGGGAAAGACACACCATTTCTCCAAATTTTAAGCTCTTCCGGTTTCTTGGGGATTTCATTTCACTCCCCTTTGTTGCGGTCGAAATCCTTTGCCCTATATTCAACAAGCTTTCGTTCTGTTCTCGACAACAGTGACCCTCCACCTCGACCAGGCGGCCTCTACTTCGGCGACCAGGTGAGCACAGATCTAGAGTTCTAAGTGAGACGACGGGTAGTGTTTTCATGTGGGCAAAATCGGAACCCAAAAATATCAGTGAGACAAGATTGAAATAAGATGATTAAACCCTGAATAGCATTCCAAAAAATCATAAACAAAGTACTAGAAATCAAATGTCATAACTTTCATATGACATCACTTTATTATAAAAAATTTTTCGATGAATCACTTAAATGTTACGTCGGAGGATAAATGATCATTTGAAGTGCCTCCGACCTAAATTCCAACAAAAATAAATAATCTTGACCAGTCAAATAATTGGAGAGCTTCACATGGACCGTCGGACTACTCTTCTTCTCAAAATGCTCGGATCCTTGTCCCAACCCTGAAAGCCCCCACATCAAATGAACCCCAAATTGAAAAATTCTAAATAGAAATTCAATAATCCAAACTCCCAAAATAAATTTCTTCTTTATTGTCGTCATCTTCTTCTTATTATTGATTGAGAGATTGATCTTCTTCCTCTTTGTTGTCTTTTGATGGTTTTTATATAGGCCGCCCATGTTGGGCTAACCCGGCCCATGATCCATCTTGTCGGCCCATCATCCTTCAAGTGATTACTTGCGGACAACTGCCCTTTGCAATTCAAAGGGTAGGAGATATCGTTAAATAATTAGGTAAGTTATCTTGAAGAGTGAGATAATAGAAGATATTTTCTACTTTGATTATCACGTCTTCTCTGAAGAACGACGTTTTGTCACTTTCCAAGACATATGACGTTCTGCTTACGAAGTACAATTCATTGAAGACTCTCAAGCTTGCAAGAGGGTGCCCTTAATATGTGAAAAACAAGGTACATTATTTGCATAATGTAATTTCCGATCAGTGATACAAGGCTTTCCTAGGCACATTTCTCGGATGTGTTTCTTGTGTTACCCAATAATTTAAGATATGTAATTAGGAATTCAATTCCATCATTGATATTAAAGTTAGGTTATTGTTTCCTAATCGTTGAACATGTATATAAACACATTGTTGGCCGAAAATCGCGAGACGGCACTGACAAATGCTTAGATACGAAAAACGACACCCGATTATACTGTTCAGGGCCACTTCTTGATGTTCCGTGCAATAAAAATCATTTTTAAAAGTGTAGGATTAAAGTTCTCGTTGTGATGATAAAATCGAGTGGTGGCACCCGCCAGAGGAGACCAAGCGCACCTCTATGCACGACCGCAAGGGGTGGCCTCACTAGCGCATGCATCATACACCCACGAGTAATTGCTAGATAAATAGGTTCATTCCATGATACTTGGTTAGCCACGTCGGTTAAACGGTCGGGTCTTTTGACCCGACCCAACCATTTGAACCATTGACCTGACCTGGTCGATCAGTTGGCCCAATCTGATTGACTAACAGTTGACCATTAACCAAATATATATATGTCCGCGCTTATGGTAGCCTGGGAGCTTTAATTAGAACGTTATTGGTACCAGCATGCGGGTAATGGATTGCTTTGTGCCTTGAAGTATTAATGCAAATAAGCATTCCCTATTATGATGCACCAAGCTTTATAAGTAATCATTTTTTGTTCTGTATTTATTGCGGGAACAGTGTTACACTTTATGCACACATTGATTTTTGTAAGAACGGATGAACAAAATGAGAGATTTACAAGGCTGAAAGTTGAGTTAGTTGTCTATCGATGGGATGGATGTGACATGGTAAAACACATCATGAAGGTCAATAAGATGATACAAGATATTATTTGGAAAGGTTATCGTATGTCAAATATTGAGATGATTGATGCCTCAACAAACACTCTCCCATATGAAGAAGTGATCAATGATTTATGGAGAGCTCCAGAAATTGAAGTGATGGATGGTCGATAGAAAATCGGTGAAATCCCTCTTGTTCCAAATTATTAACAACATAAAATGGATTTCCTAATAGAATACATAAGGGTTGGGGCGGCGAAGGTGTCAACCCTTGGCTTGAACACGTCCTAGCGTAGAATTAATGCGTCATGGCGGAATCAGAAGGGATCTTCGAAGGTCTTTCCATGACTGCTCAATGTGACCATTGAATTTTCAGAGGAATTTTATGAGGAATTTGATAAGTCTTTCCCCGTTAATAACATAGATGAGTGGCGCTAATCATAAAACTATATTATCCTTTGTAAATATTTATTTCCTTGTTAATGTTGATATTTTTTATGCTAGATTTGTTACTTTGTGTAAATGGTATATTTAGTTAATGAATGTTCAATGTTATTTGCTGCTACTTTTATTATTTTATTTGCATTTCTTGTAGGAAGTTCAAGAAAGTTTTAGTGACTTTAAATATATTACTTCTTGCATAGATGATTATATTAATGATAATTTCAAATTAGGAATTTTGGATGATAATTGGAAATAAAGTGACATTTCCATTCTAAAATATTATTTGCAATTATTCATTGATATGATTAGTTTACGCAAAACGGATGCATAAATAATGGACATTAATAGTTCGTGTATGTATGTCTCAAATATTCAAATACAATGGCTTCAATATCTATGAACATAGTGGCTGAACTGAACCAAAAAAGAAAATTGAACAACAAGAATTATGAAATATGAAATATGAAAAAATTCAATATGTACCAGAAGAGCAAGAAGCACTAAAAACTCTTTACCAAGTTATAAAAGAACTCAAAGATGGAAATACCGCACAACATAAGAGGGATAAAGATTGGGAGAAAAAGAACTCAATTACTCGCATCGCATTACTGAGTAGAATGGAAAATGACATTATGCAAGAGTTTAGGCGTTTTGAAAATGTCAAAAATATGTGGGTAATATTAATGACTAGATTTGGTCTAACATCTATGATCAAATTAAGATAACTCATAATAAGGTTTGACTCATACAAAAAACCTCATGAACAAACTACGAAACAACACTCGAGGCGGATGTCAAACATGATCAATGAGCTGAAGAATGCTAGCCACATTCTGACTAATGAGCAACAAGTGCAAGCAGTGATCCATTCCTTACCTCAAAGTTGGGCACATAAAGGTGCAACTAACCTACAATGAGAATATAAAGACCTTTGAGGATGCCATGTGCCATCTTGAGCTGAAAGAAGACCACATCCAGGTGGCTAAACAAGTAATAGACATCTTTTTTGCTAGTCCTAGCTCACACAAGGCTTCGAGCTCTAAGCGCAAGCATCTAGATAAGTTCAAGAGGTAGAAATGCAAGGGAGCAAGTTTTTCAAGAAAGAAACTAAACCTCAACCAATATGAGAAAGAAAAGCATCCTCTCATGAAAGAAATGTTAAGGGTGAAATGTTACAATCGTAGTAAGAGGGATTACTTCGCTTGTGACTGTGACAAGCCAAAGAAAGTAGATACCCTTTGTGTTCTTAAGAGTACTATTATATCAAGTTCAATTTTTCTAACAGAATCTAATCTTTTGTGAATTGTAAATTCGAGAACAATAGATCATGTAATGAAAGATAAAAATGCTTCCGTGGAGTTCCGATGAGTTCCAACTGAAACAAAATGGATTTTGTAGGGAACAATTTCGGAACTGGAGTTAAAGGGATTGTTACCTATCAATTAATTATGCGTGATGGATGCACTTTATTCCTACATAATATATTATATGCTCCAGAGATTCGTCGAAATTTAGCATTTGTATTAATATTAGTTCAGTTTGGTTTTACTTTGAACTTCTATAATACTAGTGTGGACTTGTATTTAAGTATGAGTTACTATGGCTCTAGAAATTTTCTTGATAGTTTTATTGTATTAAATGTTAACTGTGGTAATGTTAACATTTGATATTCCCTATTTACATCTTCTAACTCCTATGATAATGATGTGAATATATGGCACATGCGAAACTTGATCATATTGGCCAATGACAAATGAATAAATTAGCCAAAGAGAGCTTATTAGGCAATATTAATAAAGTTGATTTGTCTATTTGAGGACAAGAACAATACAAGTACCATAATTTTCATACAGCATTAACTTAAGTGCCATAATTTTTTTTTGTCACTTGAGTGCCATCGGCGATTTAGATAGTCGGAAAATCCAATGCGGCATTAATTTATTATATATATGCTAGCATGACTCGCCAAAAATAATCCAATTAGCAAACACTAAATGAAACGGCATCATTTTGGCCCTATTGGTAAAAATTATACAAAATATATATATGGAAAAGGATTTGCAGCTCGCCAAATCCTCTATTTTTTTTTCTATTCTTCTCCATGGTTGAGTCGTGGTTTCTCAACCAAGATTCAAAAGGAGCAAAAATTTTGGAAGAGATGTTCAAGCGAAGAGCTTGAAAATAGGGGAAAACGTGATTTGAGAGAAGGAGTTGATTAATTAGGAAAGCTAAAAAGTGAAAGGTTAATGAAAATCAAAAAGAGGCTGAACTGGGAACAAGATGAGTCGGCAAAATAGACGGAAAAAGGAAAAAAAAAAAAAGTAGTATTACTTGAGAAGAGATCTTTGATGCCGGGGAATTTCCTCCTAATGCAGCTAATATGGCATCTCCATTACCTTATTTATCTGTGATTTGCAAGATTCCAACAAATAACATGGCGATTTATGTCATAAACCTAACAATTTCTTTGCAATTCCTCCAAATCAAGCGTAACTCCTTATATCACGATGTTACACTTATCATCATCTCAATCTCACCTAAGCCGATTCAACTGGTCCCCATTTTACTATCTCGTAAGCTTGAAATGTTCGTTGTTGATCTCAAGATTGAACCTCTTTCTTGTAAAAGTGTTCCCCTTTCTAGAATTTAGGGTTTCATTGTAAAATGAATGTGGGGAAGAAAGAGCCAAACCGACACCGTTTTTGCCCTTTCTTGTCACGTAAATCAAAAGTTATTCAAGTCATACTTAAATGTCTTTTTAAAAAGCCACGTGGTGATAAAAAATTAATTTGAAATGTAATGTAGGATAATTTACTGGAATTGGCTCTCAAGTGAACAATTTTTCACTGATTTGACACTTAATAGATTAAAAAAAAGTTATAACACTTAAATGAACACAATATAAAAGTTATGACACTTATGTTGTTCTTATCCTACCTAGTTGCAAGCATTGCCTAGCAGGAAAAATAATAAGAAAATCATTTTAAAAAGGAACGAGAGCTGAGTTTTCTTTACAATTAATCCATTGTAACATCTATGGTTCAATGAATGTAAGAGTAAGACATTGGATTGTATATTTCATCACATTTACATATGATTGTACTCGATTTGGATATGTCTATTTGATTTTTCATAAATCTGAAACATTAAATTGCTTTAAGAAACTTATGAGCTTGGTAATAAAACAATCAAATAAGAAAATAAAAGTGTTAAGATCCAATCGAGGTTGAAAATATTTATATGATAAATTCAAAACTTTATGTGATGAAAAAAATAGAAAAACAATTGTCTATTTCATATATTCCTCAACAAAATAGTGTTGTGGAAAAAAAAAACATGATTCTACTAGAAATGGTTAGATCCATTATAGTACAAGCTAACTTATCAATTACTTTTTAGGGTGATGCTTTGTTAACTGTTACCCATACACTTAATCATATACCTTCAAAATCAGTCACTTTTACTCTATATGCGTTATGAATAAGTAGAAAACCCGATTTGAGTTTTCTTAAACCTTGGGAATGTGCTACATATACTAATAAACTACTCATTGTTTAAAACATTAGTTCATGATAATAAACTTAATGAAGTTCCCCCCAGCGGGATCAATGCGAAAAGTGAAAAATTAAATTCTACTCAGTCTCAATTATAATCACCTGAATAAAAAATATCATCATTATATAGTTCAAGTGGGAGTGTAATGGAGAATAATGTACCAAGTATACAATCTCTCATACGACGAATAAGTCGCAAAAGCATTCCCCAGCGACATTTTGACATTGAAAGGAAAACTTTTATGGTCGTTTCACAAGATGAGCCAAGAAATGTAAATGATACTCTAAATTGTCCTAATAAGGAAAAATGAAGAGGGAATTACCAAAAAAGTTCTAAACATTTTGCAATTGTACCAATTTAGTTCTAAAATTATTTTTTTGGCCAATTGAATCATAAACTTTTTATAATTGTGCAAGTTCATTTCTTCCGGCTAAAATTGGCCGGCTGACGCTGATGTGGCCTTCGGCCAACGCTAGCGACAATTTTTTAAATAATATTTTATATTTTCGAATTATTTCATGAATTTCATTCATCTTCCCTCCTCCCTCCTTCCTTTGGCTCCAACGACTAGTAAGCCCTCGCCAATAACCGGACTAAGGCGGTAGGGCGAGCTTGCCTCGTCGTCGCTAGGCGAAGGCGAGCTCACCCAACCACTAGCAAGGCAAGCCACTGCCTAATCTAGCGAGGGCTCACCTCACCGTCACTTGGCGAGGGGCAAGGACACCCTCATCGCCGTTGGGCAAGCCCCCGTTGGATTTGGCGAGGGCGAGCTCGCCCATTCACCTAACGACGGTAAGGACTCACCTCGCCAATGACTGGGAAAGCTTGCCCAGCCACCTCAATCCGGTCATTGGAGCCAAAGGAAGAAGGAGGGAGTGAAAAGAAAAAAGTGAAAAAGATTTAAAATTTAATAAAATAATTCAAAATTAGAAAATATTATTAAAAAAATTGTCGCCGGCACTGGCAAGTCAATTTTAGCCAGAATGACTGAACTAGCACAATTATAAAAGGTTTAGGACTCAATTGACCAAAAAAATACGTTTATGACTAAATTAGCACAATTGCAAAAGATTTATGACTTTTTTTAATAATTCTACTGAAAAATGGATACTTGTAATGGAAAAAGAAACGGAGTCAATGAAATTAAACCAAGTTTGAGAATTTGTTGATCTTCCAAAAGGACGCAAGGCCATTGGGAACAAGTGAATTCTCAAAATAAAGCGTAAAGTTAATGGCACAATATAAAGATATAAGCTCGCCTTACGGCAAAAGGGTGTAAGCAATTAGAAGGAATTGATTATAGAAATTTTTCCTTATATAGTGAAATTTGCTTCAATTCACCTTATTCTGGTAATAGTGGCAAGTATAGATTTTAAATCATATCAAATTAATATAAAGACTGTTTTTTTTTCAATGGAGAATTTGAAAAAATAAATAAATAAACTTACGTGGAACAATCCGTTGGTTTTATTTTAAAGAGTAAGGATAAAATGTATGTCGACTTTTAAGATCGATATATGGTCTTAAGCAATTTTCAAGACAATGATATATATACATCATAATACCATAATGGCATATGATTTTACAATGATTGATGAAAATTATTATGTATATATCAAAAGATTCAAAAATCAATTTATGGTCTTATACCGACCAAAAAAAAAAAAATTATGGTCTTATCATTATATGTGGATGATATACTAATTGTTGGAAGTAATATGGAGTTTGTTAATACTATTAAGAATTTGTTATCTTTCAATTTTGAAATGAAAGATATATGTGAAGTTATATATATTCTTGAAGTTAAGATTTCAAAAAATCGTTCATAGAGATCATTGTCTCTTTCGCAAGAGATGTATACAAACAAGATACTTGAACGATTATACACTAGACTGTAAACCCATATATACTTCTATCACAAAAAATTAAGGATTGAGCCATAAACTACGTCCTAAGACTCCACAAGAGCGGGATCAAATGAAATATGTTCTTTATAATAGTACTGTTGGAAATTTAATGTATATAAGACTTGACATATGTCTTGCAGTTAGATTGGCAAGTAGATATCAACCCAATCCAAATCAAGTACATTGGACAGTTGTCAAAAGAATATTGAGGTATACAAATAGTACTATTAATTATATGTTGAGTTACCAAGGAAGGGATCTGCGACTTAAAAGTTATTCAGATACTGGCTAGGGAGGAGATTTAAATGAAAGGAAATCTACTTATGGATTTGTATTCTTATTGAATTATAGCATCATATCTTGGAGTAGTAGAAAACAAATATGTATAGTCTTATCCACGATAGAAGTTGAGTTTGTGACATTCTCAACGGTAATACAAGAGGATGTTTGTCTTAAGAGATTTTGAATCATTTAGATGTTGTTAAGAATACTGCAAACTCAATGTTGGTTAATTGATAACTTACACCAAAGATTCGAATATATATATATATATATATATATATATATATATATATATATATATATTAAGTATAACTTTATGAAAGATATAGTTACACGAAGACGTCGAAGAGATGTGAATTTACCGTATATATTTACACATAGAATGATAGCAGATTTTATGACGAAGCTAATTCCTAGAAATGTTTTACATGGTTATGTAAAATCTCTAGGACCGCATAGAAGCTAATGTACTAAATATTGTAATTTCCCTATATATTCACAAATAGTGAAGTTTTCTATCATTATTAATGCCTATGAGTTGATATTCATGTATCTCAATGGTTAGTGTATTATGTTAAGAAAGTACGTCGGACAGATAAGAGATTAGCTCATTCACATAGGTAATTGCCTCTATTTATTGCGTGATAAATAGAGATGGGAGAATTTTAAGCTTATCACTTAAAAATAATTGAAAGCTCAAGCTTAAAATATAAATGTCGCATTAACAGAGCATTAAAATGAGGTTATAATATTTATTATGTCCGAAAGTAAAACGACCTACATATTTTATTTTATCTGTCTTTGATGCTAGATGTTAGTCCGATGGATTCTTTAAAAGAAGTAGAATGGTGAACTCAGGTAAACATTGTGAATGCTTGAACTAATATATGTACGGTTTTTAATACAAAGACATGCATTCTATGAGGAAGGAGTTAATATCATAATATGTATTTCATCACACGTATGCAAAAGATAACCAATAAGAGTTGGCAAAAGGCAAAAATTTTGATCTCAACTGTTAAGCCGTGTAAAACTCTTGAAAATAGGAGTTTTTATTTTCATCCTGAGCACATTTCTTGGATGTGTTTGTTGTGTTACTCAATAATTTAGGGAAATTGTTCAAAAAGTCATAAATCTAGCGCACTTTTGCCAATTCAATCCTAATTCTTTTAACTTTACCAACTCAATCTTAAACATTTTCACTTCTTGCCAATTGAGTCCATCCAGCCAATTTTGGCCGAGAAATGCTAATGTGGACGCCAGTGATGCAACGTAGGACCGATGGCGCTAACATGGACAATTTTTAATAATATTTTATTTTATTTTGAATTCTTATTTTTTTTATATTCTTTTCCCTTTTTTGTCTTTCTCTTCTTTTTGGCTTTTTCCTTTACCTTTGTCGGTGGCCGACTAGCCACAAGCGATGAGTAGCCATAGCCAGCCAGTTGGCTTCGCTCGCCACAAGTGAGGCCCAACCAGCAAGGGCTAGCCTCGACGAGGGGAGCCCTCACCCGGGCACGGCCTGGCAAGGGTTGCCTAGGCAAGGCTGACCCTCACCCAGGCCAGGCGAGACCGACCTACACCCAGGCTAGGCGAGGCCGACCCAGGCCAAGGCAACCTCGCCGGGCAACGACAACACTAGGCGAGGCCCGACCTCGCCAAATCTAGCGAGGGGAGCCCTCATAGAGGCTTGCCTTCACCCAAGCGATTGTCAGCCTCGCCACAGCCTCGTCCAAACCAGATCTGACGAGGCCGCCCTAGCTTGGGTGTAGATCAGACTCACCCAAGCGACCCATCCCAAGCCGCACCTGGGTGAGGGCTCGCCTCGCCCAACCATTGCTATGGACAACCGGCCACCAAAAAAGACAAAGAAGAAAGCCAAAAAGAAAAGAAAGAAAAAAAACAGAAAAAAAAATTATTATTAAAAATTGTCTACGTTAGCACCAGCAGTCCTACGTGACACCACCGGCGTCCATGTCAGTATTTTCCGACTAAAATTAATTGGATGGACTCGATTAGTAAGAAGTGAAAATGTTTCTAACTGAATTAGTAAAAATGTAATAAGTTTAGGATTTTTTGGACAATTTTTCCCAATAATTCGACATATGTAATGAGGAATTCGTTTCCATCATTTTCTACGGAGCAAATCTGAAGCAAAGCTTCTTCCAAGTGGCGAAGTAGTCAAAATCGATGGGGAGGTGGGAACGATGGAGGAGTGGAGACTAGTTCGAGCTTTGTGCTATGTAGCACCAACACGGACATACGACACGCAACACGCTGACACGTTAGTTCTAAAAAAATAGAGAATTCCGACACATTCCAACACGTTATATATTAAATATATATTTTTATATATAAATACAAAAATAAATAATAAAAAGAGCATATAATTAATCTATACTAAAAATATTAATTCAACATTTGTTAATATCATTTATTGATTTAATTTTACAAAGATTGATTAAGAAATTCAAAAATTGCAAACACAAAAGAGTAAATTTGAAGAAACGTGTCATGTTTTCTTACACTTGTCGGAAATTAGTGAAATTTCTTATAATCCCAGACCGAGTTCAGAGTTCTGCGGGAGCGGCGAAGCAACGCCAGCGAGAAGAGGGGCATTCCATCGTCACTCATGGGAATGTTAATATTTATAAATGATAAACTTGAGAGTGAGAATTTTCTTCTTCCCCTTTATTTTTGTTATTTTCATTATTTTTTCATATATTTATATTTTGACCCCTGAACTATTGAAAATTTTTAAAATTGACTCCGTGCGTGTCGGAATCGCGTGTCGGAATTTCGAACTCTCGTGTTGGAGCGTGTTAGGAAGAGTTGACCACGTGTCAGATTTCCCGACACTCTTTGACCACGTGTCGGACACGTGTCGGAGTGTTCGACACAACACAAAAGTTTTCAGAGAGTGTCAATACTTCTTAGGCTTTGCATATAGTTGAAGCCCAACTCAAAATCTCTTTTGTTGGATCTTTTTAAATTTTCTGAAAAACACTAGGATGCTTTGCTGAAGATTCTTAACGAAGTACATATACCTGGTCAATTGGGGGAGTTCGTTGGATTCATATTGTCAAAAGACCAAATTTCCTTCGTTGACGTACGAAAGTTTTGTATATTTCTGTGAGATGCCACAATATGGCTGTTGCGAGAGTGCTGATTGACAACAGCTCCGCATTGAATATATGCCCTTTAACCACATCCATCGTTTAGGAGTTGACATAGAGAAAATTTGAACTGCGAAATCAACCGTTCGTGCTTTCGACCTCCATCACACAAGCGAGATGGCAAAGTCGTAAATAGATGAACAATTTTGCTGAAGTGAGGAATGTAATTCGTAATTTTACAGATGGAATTATATCTTTTGTAATGGGAGTGAAATCAAGAATATTTTTTGGTATCTTCTGCTTTTGTTCTTCACGTTTCCACATATCTGAGTCATCCCTATTGGGTCGTCCCAAAGTAAAAACCGAGCTCGAGTCAGCATGACCATCTAAGATACGACCACCACTCGAATCATTTTTGTCAGCTTTAACGAATTGAAAGGACAATTGAGATGCCATGCCTCGAAAAAGTATGTCCAAGACGTGATCAGAGATTTGATTCATTATATAACCGTCAGATCGCGACCCAAGGGCTTTCTTTTCTGGATCATCGGTGCAGCAGTTGCCACGTTCGTTAAGGCCCTATTTGTTTATTTTTATTTCTATTCCTCGGAACAGAAACAAAAATTTCTTTTCTTTTATTCCGAGAAATAAAAAAAAATAAAAAAACATGTTTGGCAAAACTTTTATTTTCGGGAATAAATTTGAAATAAAAACAAGAAATAAAAAAAAAATTCTTATTCTCGAGAACAATTTCTAAGAAACAAAAGAACAAAAACTCAAAACTCTTCGTTTGTTTATTTCTCTTTAGCCGGTCTATCTCAAGTCCCTCCTTTCTCTAGCGTCTCAGCTTCTCCACCGTCATCCTCTCCTCCTTTCCGGCGATCGGCCGACGAGGGCCGTCAACCTTGTCGGAGCGTCATCGGCCCCTGTCGAGACTCGGCCTCACCGTGGCTAGGCGAGCTCAAGCTCGTCCAAATCTAGCGAGGCTGAGCTCGCCCAGCCAACGGCGAGGCTTAGCCTCGCTGAGCCACCGCTAGGTCGGCGTCACCCAGTGGTGGCTAGACGAGGTCGACCTCACCCTGGCCACCAAGGCCACCAACGAGGCTCAGCCTCGCCTAGTTGGTAGCCAGTAGTCGATAGCCAGTTGTCGACAACTAGCCACAAAGGAGAGAAGGAAAAAAAAAAGAACAAAAAAATGAAAAATATTATAAAAATATTGAAAAATTAAAAGAAATAACAAAATTGTACAAGTTTACCAAACGCATTTCTATTCCTGGAATAGAAATTTTTTACAGTTACCAAGTGCATGCTTATACTCAGAAATTATTTCCGGAAACAAAAATAAATAAATAAAACTATTTATGTGCAAAAATTGTTCTCCGGAAAAACATTACCAAACACGATCTAAGATGATCAGTCCACTCAGCAAAACTTTTCTCATAACCAAGCAAAAGCAAAAGGATTTTTCATTGCAATCCCTATTTTAGTTTGCTTCATCGCATCAAAATAACTCATGCGGTTTTTCATTCTCGAACGCATACAATTCATCAGTCCGTACATCAAACTCAACAATCTCCCGTTATATTAGTAAAACCGGTTCAGACAGAGCTTATCTGATACGAGGCTTCAAATACTTCTTCAGTTTCAGCTACCTCAGACATTTATGGTTACTGGTTTCCACCAGCATCGTCCAGTAAGCAATCCAAAACTGAATGAGACGTGAACAAAGGAGAGAATATGGCTAGACGGAATCCATGAATTGCCTGTAAGTTGCTGCATGTTCACTATAAGGCAATCTCATCTCATGCTACATTTCTTCTATCATGGCAAAAAGAGAAGCTTTGAATACATATGGACAAGTCTAATTCTATGACCACATATAACTCGTGAGACCCATATTGAAACAATGGAAAGAATATAGAACTACAAAAACAACAGGCGCCTTTTTTTATGAGACTCGGATCTCAATCCATTCATTCATCTTTTGGATCAGCCTCCAAAATTGTTTTTTCTGTTTCGTCCACGTTGCTAGACTGGGCCTCCTCGGAATGTGGAGAAGCTCCATTCTCTAGAATGGGTAATTCACCATTCACAGATGTGGTTCTTTCTACAACAGGTGTCGAGGTTTTGGGTACTTCTACTGCAGGAGAAACTGTTAACAGACGACTGAGTCCCTCATACAAACCTTTCGCATCCATGACAAGAGCCACTCCCCCTGGATAACATCGCCCGAAGCAAGTGGCACAATGAGGATAAACAACCTGAAAAGGAAAAGAAAGAAGATTAGATCCCAAAGGTGCAAAAGTAATTTTTGAACAGTGGGTGGATGAACACTAGTGTCAATACCTCGATAAATGCTCGGCAAAGGGAAAGAAAAAGGCTAGATTCGTTTTCTCTCAGTATCTGAGTTGCATTATATCTTAATAGAGACTCAGCCACTTCTCGCAATCCCTTAATTAATTCTTGAGCAATGATATGCTTCAAGCTAATTGGGGCACAAGGGCGTAGTTCGTTCATTGCCGCAGATACGCCTACAACCACCATAGTCAAGAAGTTAGCACAGGCAACAAACCCCGGAATACCTCTACAAATATCTGTTTACATTCTTCAAACATATTTCCATCCTAAAAATACACTCACCATTGACAAATACAGCAAGAGGTGGATGTTCCATCAAATGAGATGGAGGAGTGACATCCTCTTGACCATCTTCTGTGACACTGTTGGCTGAAAAACCAACAGCTGGTAGAGGAACCCAACGATGTGAATTCAGGACCAACTGGGTCAACAACACTAAGATGAGAATCACTGCGCTTAATACTTTCACTATATCTCCAGTAATAACATATAAGTACATTTAAATGTGTGTTTTGCAAACATCATACTCATCCATGTACCTGAAAATTTTCAACTGCAGTGCTCATATTTTTCGAGAACAGATTAAGAACCGCCCTGCATGGTAGACCAAAGTCAAACTTTTGCATGAAGCTAGTGAAAAGCCAATAAGCAGCAGGAAACAAAGATGAGGTATATTTTACTCTTCAAACAGTGATGGAAGTAAGCCTCGAAAGTCAAGCCCAACCCAGCCAAGGCCCATAGCACAGTACTGCAGCAAAAGTAAACTTATCATCAACTTGGGATGCAATAGAACTTGACTATTTGTACGAGATCATCAAGAATAGCAGAGAACTAGAATTCACCATTCATGAGCAGTTCTTTGTGTTACTTATCTTTTTAGGCAAATAACAAAGGTATGTAAGAGAATTATCAACAAAATAAATAAAGAATTGCCAGCCCATGCATATAAAACCAAACTATCATATATCTCACCATGCATTGATCCAATATATTTGATAAAGACCCTCCTTCAGTTATTTTGGGTAGCATGACTTTCAAAGTTTTGAGATGCGAGGTAATCTGATGCATTGCCCAATTAAAAAGGAGGCCACCATCATAGTTTTCTTCACTTCCTGACGTATCGTCAGCGAATATTGCCCGATATTGATTAACCACATCAAAAAGATGCATCCTATGACAGTTTATCATGCCTTTTAAGTACTCATAAGGGCTTCTCTGGTCCAAGTCCTCGAGAATCCCAGTAAGCCAAGCCTCTCTACATCGTAAGAACTGAAATACAAGAAAGAAAGAAAGAAAGAAAGAAAGAAGAGAGAGAGAGAAGTGAGATATAAGTAAATTGTCTAACATGCAAAACAGAATTAATAGAACCACTACATTTCATCTGCTGAGTTTGACATGCCCCTTGTGAAACTTTAGACGTCATGAAAAATCTAAATGCAACATGAAATGATCCCCTCGTAATAAATGCAGAACAGGTTTTACCTGCAACCGCATTTCATATTCACTAAAAACTCCTATTCGGCGTAGATATCCAATAATCCGGAGGCATTCAGGTAACTGTCAAGGAAAATGGGTAAAATCAAATTCAGAATGCTAAATCCATGCATAGATATCCAGGTGAAGCAAGATATGCTCAATACCAAATAGGCAAGGTTACCTGAATATTTGACTTGAGTTTCAGTAGGAGCTGTGAAAGAAGAGACTGAGTGGTTTGCTTCACCTCAGCTGCCAATGATTGAATCACAGGTAATCTTGGACAGAAGCACAAAGCCACAGCAAGCTAATTAGATAAAAGTGATACTTAAGGCATAACTCACAGCAAAGTGATGAGAGAAACTCACTTGGGGTGCATCGTTGAAAGTTTGCAGACAAATGCTTCTAAATCAAGAGCTTCATCATAGTTTCCATTCCTCACACATCTGCAGCATGTTTAGAGTCAGTGGCTATCAAAGACTAATCAGTC
Organism: Eucalyptus pauciflora; assembly: GCA_007663325.1. Taxonomy (NCBI): domain Eukaryota; kingdom Viridiplantae; phylum Streptophyta; class Magnoliopsida; order Myrtales; family Myrtaceae; genus Eucalyptus; species Eucalyptus pauciflora. Next base: position 88,120 of record VMYD01000242.1, read on the forward strand.
AAGGGGCGAGGTATAACATTTTCTCAGGGCAAGCCACTCAAGGGCCAGTAATTCTCTGCTTGGGAAATGGTGGAAAATGAAGGATATGAAAATTTGAGTGGAAAGTTTTGAAAAAATTAAAACTTTTGTGAGAAGGGAAAGGAGAAAAAGATTTAAAATAGAGGGTATTTTCTTTTTGCATTTTCTTCTCTCATGGTGCTTCCCGGCATATCATTAATGTTCACATATCAGCATATACTTTCCTCAGAAAATTTGTAATTACTACCCTCCAAAGAGAAGCCATGCAAAGGAAGAGCTCCAATGCTATCACAGAAGGCAAGGCTAAATTGTCTTCAGATTGCAAATTTATTGAATACCCAACAAATACTTCCCATTCCAAAAGGTTAAGATGTCAGACTCCTTGCTTTTAAGAAATGAGGAATTCTTTGTTGGTCTAAGCTATCCAGCAATTCTCTCGGCAATAGTCTGGGATAGCATCCTACTATGCGGTAGTCTCCAGTCAAACCTTCTAGACCTCCAACTTAGATGCTTTAATTATTCTAATAAGACTGATCATGTTCAATTTTTCAAATGCCTATAGCCAGATACCCAAAATGACAAAAGACCATAGGTTGTAGTGCATGTCCTTCACAAATAAGTTCAAAATTCTTTGATCTCCATATCAATCAACTGGATCAAACTGAAACAGCATGCAGACAACTCTTTACTCTATGACAACCTAACAAAGCTCACATAGCCAGAGAACAAACAAGCCATCTAAAGGACAACATATTAAGCGATTCGCCAAATGTCCCATGAGACACATACAATGAGATCAAACCAATGATTGACTTATAAATTTGGCAAACACATACGTGTCCATGAGTTGAGGAATTTCGAGTAAGTCAAGCAATGTACTGTGATTGGCAAGCAAAGTCTGATTCATCTTCCTCTTCTCCAAAATTTGTTCACCAGATTCAACAAATTCAGTGCATCCGGAAGTGAGCTTTGGTATCTCACTTATCTGCAAACAGATAGAACACCATCATCCCCAACGACCATTCACCATACTGGTCAAAACTCGATTTCTCAACAAAAATGCAAAAATTTCTGATGCAGGCAAGTATTAAAACAACAGATAGTGCAGAAGCAGGCGTGCGTCACCACAGTACACAAAGCACAATTCTCGACAGCGCTCGAAGCTAAATCAACAGAAGAAAGCGAGAATTACGAGAGACTCGAGATGCTTGTCGATAGACGAAACTTCTTCCCGGATCGCGAGCAACGCGTCGGCGGCCGCAATGAAGGCCCTGTAATTGCCGACCGCGACTTCCTGCATTTGCCTCTGAATCCGCTCCGCATCCACCCGGAGCAGCTCCGGTTCCTGCAGTTTCGAGCACACACGACGAATCAGCCGCTTCCGCGCATCAAAAACGATCGCGTCCGGCGCCGAACAGGCCGGAGATCATCATCATCATTCGAGACGGCACCTTGTGGAGGCGGTCGAGGGTGAAGGAGAGGAGCTCGGAGACGTACGGCTGCTGCGCCGCGGAGGCGAGCGGGAGGAGGAGGCCCGCCACCGCCTCCGCCTCCTCCCCGTTGTCCGGCTCCATTGTGCCCGGGTTTTCCTCGGAACTCCGGCGGATCGGAATTCGGACGATGCGGTTCGGAATCGAGGGAGGTTCCGTCGACGGGGATCTAGCGCGCGAGGACGGCGATCCGGCGGGTGGACTGAACCAGCTCAGGTTCGAGCTTCCATCGACGATGGATCTGAAGCTTTCTTCCTCTGCGACGACCCGGTTTGAGACGTCCCGTGGCCTTGCTGGTTCTGGTCGCCATGGTTGGGGCTGGAAGGAGCGAGATGGGCTCCCGTTCATGGGCCGCGTGAGCAGTTCATGGGCCTCTTCTGGCGACTCTCAAGTGGGCTCGAAATTGGGCTTTGGCCCAACATGGAGGCCCATTAAGACCTGTCGATTCTTGTTTAAGTTGTCGAACCAGGGCTTTGGCCCAACACATAGGCCCAGTTGGGCCTGTCAATTCTTATTCGGTTTTTTTTGGGGGGAGGGGGGTTTGGAATTCTTGTTCAAGTTGTCTAACTCGTCTTTTGGACTTGTATTTAAATGGGGTACATTCATTAAAAGTCCTAAAATTTGTCATGAAAATACAACTGAGTCTTAAAACATTCAAAAAGTACAATTAAATCCTAAAATTTATCACAAAAGTGTAATTAAATTCTAAAACTTAAAAAAAAAAATGCATTCAAGTCATAAAACTTATCAAAATGGTTCAATCAAGTCATCAGGTTTATTACACTTTTTGAAAGTTTTAAGACTTAATTTCACTATCGTGAGAAGTTTTAGGACTTGATTGTACTTTTTAAAATTTTTAAGACTTAATTATATTTTCTTAATAAGTTTTAGGAATTAATTATAGTTTTTGAAAATTTTAGATGTCAATCGCACTTTCATGATAAGTTTTAAAATTTTTAATGCACTTTATTCCTATTTAAATTTATGTATATGTGAAGGCGGTAACGCATTGATTTTTGTCACAAATTCTTGTCGATCCATGTCAAGTTGAAGCTCATCGGTTTGTGCTTCCTCGGTCATGTCAAGTCTCGTTGAAAAGGGGACACTCTCCGTCGTGCAGAGCGGACAAGCCACTCGTCGGCAACGGGAGCTCCCCTCAGCAAACGACTCCAGCTCACACTTCGAAACGATCGCCTTTGACCCATATAACCAGTCGCGTTTTAAATATATTCTATCTTAACTTTCATATAAAGCGCCGCGACGCACAAGAGAAATTATAACTTCCTTTTGGTAATTGATACATCTAGCAAATTTGTCATCCAAAGTTAACGCGAATACACGCACGATGCGAGTTTCCCTAGCCATCATTTCTTGAAAGCAGAAAAACTTCTTCTCTAATCAACATGGTAGTCATTGGAATAAATCAGAAAAACATCCATCAAAATGTAGTACTTTACATACGGCTCATCCGTAATCCACACGTACAGAAAAAATATCCATCTCACCCGTATTGTAAAAGAAGCTGAAAATCATGAAATCAATATGCCATAATTACAGAGACGATCCCACCCCACCCTAAAAGAACCTCCGACCTGTCAAAAGGGCCGAAAAGGGAGAAGAACATGGAGGAGCAACAAGGTACATGAGTAGGCAGGAAGAGAAGATTTGAAAGCAGCGTTTGCGGAATAGTAGTAGTAGAAAGGAGAGGAGCCGTTATTATGTGATGTAATTATAGGGGAGTACGGCGTCGACGGCGGCGGCGGGGGCTTATCGGACTTGTAAGGCGGCGAAGGGGGAGTACTCCACACGGGATATATATTGGGCGGCTGAGGCGGCGGCAAAGGGGGAGGACCCCATACAGGATACATTTCGGGTGCCTGAGGCGTCGGCAACGACGTAGGTGGCGGAGGCAATGAACGCGGTGGAGGCAGTGGCGGGTTAGTGTAGAAATATGGAGGCGGAGAGTGAGAAAGTGGCGGCGACGGCAGCGGTAACAGTGGAGGAGGAGTGGGATATGACTTGGACGACGGCGGAGGAGGCGGCGGGGAGCAGATGGTGGGGCATGTCGGGCATTCGCTTATGCACAGAATCCCGTACGCCGGCTCTCCAAACGCATCCTCGGAGCTCACTCTTGCCGCGACAGCGATGAGCATTATGAAACCGACGATCTTCACGAACCCTAGCGACCTTCTAATGGTGGGAGCCGAGCTCTTTTCTTGTCCCATCGCGTCGCGTGAATGCTGTCTGAGAACTTTGGCTTCTTCTTATAGCAAAGCGAATTGCGCCTCGAACTCCCCCTTTATGCTTTGTCGATTCTTGAAACTTATAGGAGGATCGGAGCAGGCTTTGCTGTCGCACGGCGGACAGCCTCAGTTTCCATTTTTGTCCAAGTGAAAAAGATGATTCTTTGGTCAAAAGCCAACAGAGAAATATACTCGGACCCGGTTAGCTTAGCGACTAATGAACGGATTTGTCCATGTAAATCAGGCTCACGACCCGGCGGGTTAATTCCCTGTGCCACGAGATGCTAATAATTCTACTTTTGGACCGCCCGCTAGAGTCTTGGCTCGCGTTTTATGTCATTCGGGAAGATAGTAAGGTGCTCGATAGGCTTAAAATTTACTTAGTTAAAGATGGTTTCCTCGATATCGGGAAAGAGAACTACGTTAAACATAAAGATTTGAATAATGCATGATGGATCAAGCTTAGGTTTACTTCGCTCATAGTACATGGTCATTGGTCACTCCTGCAAACTTTTTGGTCACGAGCATGAGAATCTGTTGGCCTTTGCACTCTTCATACGTTAAGGATGTGATTCTTCCAAGACTTCGATCTAAAACCTTTCCATTTTTGGAAATGGAAGACATTTTAAAAGACATTGGAGAAACCATGGACTTAATATAACTTGTCAAATCTCGATTAATCCAATAAATACACGTGTCATCCCGCCTTCTTCTGTTTTGAAATCCGTCTTTCAAAGAACCAGTCACGAAATAAATTGTTACGAGCGCATGCAGGAATCATGAAAAACCGAAAATCACCGTGACCAATCTCGGGCGCCACACAATACAGCGATCGATCATGGTGCTCTAGTAAAGTTTCAGCATCTCCATCATGAAAATACCTTTCTCCAAACATAATCCATCTTCGAGTGCTTTGGCCATATGAAAGAAAGACAGGCTATTCTTGGAGTGATGCTTTCTTCTCACTTCGATACAGCACCCACCTTTTTGCCCTTCCTCTGCTTCAAGGAGATGTGCCTTTTTGAAGGTTTTGGCTTCCAAAGTTTCACCTTCAAGTTTAAGCGCACCTTTTCTGGAATTGCAATGATTAACTTTCTTCGAGGCCTTACGGTTTTTTTAATTGACAGGAATTTCTCAGATGATTAAACCGCATCGCACTCTATCCTTAGCTGAAGCGCCAAGAAATGTGCAAAGCCTTTAAAAAAAAAATCAAATGTATAAAAGCCAAAAACATGAAAACTTTTACGATAAGAGACGTGCCAAACAATACGTGACTATATTCTTGAGAATAGATTTGGAATATAATTAAAAAGTAAGAAAAAGTTACTTATTTATTCGTGGGAACAACTCTATGATCAAGCCCAAGCCATTTTCTTTTTTCCTTTTCTCTTTTTCTTTCTTCCTTTTCTTTTCTTTTTTTTTTTCCCCTCTTTTCTTTCCTCTAGCCGATCACCGGCCACGTGGTCGGTGATCGGCTAGACAAGAGTCTGCGGCAACCGGCTAGAGGAAGAAGAAGATGAGTAAAAAGAAAAAAGGGAAAAAAGAAAAGAAAATTTGAATAAAATTATTTAAAAATTAAAAGAAATTTTAAGTCATAAAAAAAATTGAGAGTCATACCAAATGCATTTTTATTCAGAGAATAGAAATTTTGAATAGTTACTAAACGTATTTAAATACTCAGAAACTCGTCTAGGGAACACAATCAGAAAAAATTATTCATGAGTAGAATTTATTATCAAAAATAGAATGATTACCAAATACACTCTAAGGCTTTCTTCATTTTATTAATTACAATAGGATTGAATATTGAAAGCTAATTCCACGTTGTTCACGAACCACTCAACTTTTGGCCTATTATCTACTTTTTGCATGATATTCTACTCGATTGCATCTTCCCGTTCAATCACAATAGAGAAAAAGAAAATAAGTTCGAGTTCAATTGTAACATCTTTTCTACAACCATCGAATGGACTTGTGAACAGAATTAGCACTCAATTTCATCAAAAACCTACGTACATAGAAATATAATAAAGTCAATCTTCACTCCGTTACAGAAAGGTGGAAGCAACAAAGATTTATAAACCATACAGCTTGAATATGTAAAGAAAAATGAATTTTAATCAATATTTTGACCAATGACTGATCAAAATCCGGCGTGGTCCCTGTCGCCACCATAAATATCACATGCTTGTCGAAAACCCATGTATTATTTAATGAATGACATTACAGTTTGTCCATGCAGAACAACAGATCTCGAAAAAAAATTTAAAGAAAAGGGAACCTAACCACATTATATAATTATGAACTGCCTCATGTCTTATATTAGCCCGTGTTATTTATTGATAGTGGGAATGGGAAGGCCTTTTTTTTTTTCCAATTAATTTTATTTCTCCTTTTTTTTCGTTGCATGAGGAAGAAATAGAAGAAAATAAAAAAGAAAGAAACGCAGCAAGTGTCAGAAGACAGAGAATTAAATAGGAGAGGAACCCGAGTAGCATCCAACCGACCATGCACTTTGGGGCCCACAACGTGTCGCATAAAATTTAGTGAAGCTGGAGCGAGTGGGTCCCGCGGCTTTCTTTTGTCCTCGACGCCCGGTCACGATGGATGTCCAATTTAGGATTTTTTTTGGGAAGGACAAAGATATTATTATTAAATGTCGTTGTTCATTATATACGTAAAAAAATAATTATTGAAAATATTACAATATATAGATTTTAATGAGACGGAGAATTAAATTATTCTTGCCAGGCTACACTGTTTGATGTGGATTTCTTCTTATGTATCAGTCCATGAAATGATAGACATAACTGAGGAATTAGATTATTAATTGGATAGATTGTTGTTCGAGGATAAGATTTATTATGCTTTACCAACTTTTCGACAAGACGACATACGAAAGGTTGCGAGATGTATATTTCTAGTCAATTCTTGTAATTGCGACGTTTGTTAAGAAGAAGAAAATAGGCTGATGTAGCTTAGTGTTAGGGATAAAATATGTGCCTCAATCTTATCTCAATATGATTAGCTTATCAAAAGAATTCCACTCTATTGGAGAATAATTACACATCAATATTGCTACACACGATAAGTAATGCACTTTCAACCAATAAAATAATCGAAGTATAGTATGGTGCATTTGAGTAGGGGATGCATATCTATTGTTCTATCGTGGATCCATCTGTTGTGTCCATTTTGAGATCGTGATAAGTGTCTACTCAATTCTAATTTGCGTCATACTCAATTCAAATCCCCCTAGCCACTTCTAAGCCTAATCTTTGTGCCTCCCCTAACCATTGCAATCAACAAATCTACTACCATAAACAGGACAAGCGATTGTTGTGCATCCAAGCTATTTAGGGCATGCTTGTTAATGTGTTAAATAGTGCTTAATTCTATTCTTTTGTTACAAAAAAAAAAGAAACAAAAATCATTTTGGTAACTTTTTTGTTTTTGGAAACAAATTTATTTCTATGAATATATTTGGAATAGAATCAAAAAGTTACAAAAAAAATAAAAAATTACTTCTTTGTTCCCGGAACAAGTCAAGAATCAAGCCCAAATCATTTTCTTTTTTTCTCTTTTCTTTTCTCTTTTCCCTTTCTTCTCCTCCTCCTCCTTCTTCTTCTTCTTCTTCTTCTTCTTCTTCTTCTTCTTCTTCTTCTTCTTCTTCTTCTTCTTCCTTTAACTAATTACAACATTGACCATGGTCCATAAGAAGAAGAAGAAAAGGAAAAACAAAATATAATAAAATTATCAAAAATTAAAGAAATTTTAACTCACAAAAGAATTGAAGGGTCATATCAAACACATTTCTATTTCGGGTATAGAAATTTTGGACAATTATTAAGTGCCTTTAAATGCTCAGAAACTCGTTTAGCGAACATAATCAGAAAATCATTCATGAGCAGAAATTATTCCCGAGAACGGAATGATTACCAAACGCATCTTTAATCACCATCCATTGTCTTTTTATTTGCTTTGTCTCCCCGTGCATCCAAGTTGTTTAAGCTCACGGTCGTTTCTCATCTCGACAGCTAGTTCTTCATTGGTAAGATCTCGGCCTCATCCTTGACCTCATCCTTGGACAAGCCGTCGTCATTGCTAGATCTAAAGCAGCACCGTCTTTGGCCCGGGAAGAGCTTGACGTCGCACCAAGCACAGCCAACAGCAATGTGCACAAACAGAGAGTTTCAGAAACAAAGGGAAAGATACAGAGGGACAAGATTGCAAGGACGAAAGTAGGAATATGGAACTCTCCCTTTGAGCACGATTGCAACAATAAGGTGACGGGTGAAAACGGAGGTTGCGGTAACTTGGGCAGCACAGATGACACGATTGTCGAAGAGACAAGGGGGGATTTGATTTGAGATTTTTATCTAGTACAGATGAAACTATAGTGACCGCCATATATTGTCATCTCGTGCTATACAATAGCTGAGGGGACTATAAGGAGGTGAACGATAACCATTTTAGGCATAAATTGATTTTTGGAAGAGAAATATATTTTTCTATTTATATTTCTAGAAGAGTTTCTAAGCAAAAATAACCGTTTGATAACGACACAAAATTTCTATTATAAATATATAAATTCGTTTGATAACGACACAAAATTTCTTCATTTTGAATGGCGGTGGATTGGCAGATGGTGGCGGCGACGGTGGGCGACCGGTGACGGCTGGCAACCGGTCGGTGGCGGGTGACTGGCGGCGGGCGACCGACGGACAGTGGTCAGCGGCGACGGATAAAGAACCAATTGACGAATGATGAGAGAATTTTTATTTCTCATTTTTGTTCCAGAAATAGAAAAGTATAAAATTTTTACTTATGATTTTTATTCCAAATTTATTTCTGGAACAAGAATCTATTTCAGAAATAGAAAATTAGAATAATTTTATCAAACGGACTTCTATTCTAGGAACAAGTCTGAAATAAAAAAAAAATTGTTTCTAGAACAGAATTAGGTGGTTGTCATGCAGCTCGTAATTGGGGGCTGTGGATTTGCACCCGATGGGATGGGTAGTGCAATCTCAACTGACAAGTAAAATATCAATAAAAAGGTGTGGTGCGATCGAGTAGTTCAAATCAATAATCGATTGGCACTCGAATCATATACACGATTGATATGTTAGATCATGGGTCCCCCGTGCAAAGGTAATGGCGTTTGCCCCCCCTCTTTTAGCACCGTGTGTGTGGTGTGCATGCGTCGTTGATTAGACAAGCAAAGCAAATCTTGTTGGGAATCAATCAATTTTACCTGGGCACATTCCCTATTGGAAGAAGGGCCTTATGACATTGATTGCACAATGCAATACCTCGAGCACACATGACCCATGCTGAAACTATGAAATTCCACCCTCCCCCTCTAACGCATTCATCCCAACTAGCCCTAGCTTCGAATTTAAAAGCTGATTGGAACTCTGAAATCGACGCGAAGCGACCAGTTGTCTATTGATTTGTGTCAATCTTCATATGCAAAAACCTCACATATCTCAATTTTTTTTTTGGGCTTATCCCAAATCACACATATACATTTGAATATATGACGATCTAGTTCACTATTGTTCATCTTAAGAATATTCTTGCCTTTGGAGATATTTTGGGGGAAAGCCTTTGGGAACATGCAACGGATTTTAGGTGAAAGGGTTTTTTTTTTTTTTCTAAATGCAAATAATGTTTGGTAAAGTGTAATTTAAAAAGATATTAGAAAGTAACTTTGACCTAAATATCGTTTGGAAAATAAAAACATTTGATAAAGAACCTTTTTCTGGTTTTACCGGTGGAACTCAAGCTACTAGCGACCCAAGTTGGTGGTAGCTGGCTAGATCTAGTCCCGCTAGCCTTGCTAGCCACTCGCCAATGACTAAGGCTTTCATCAGCAACGTTAGGATTTTTGAGAACATTTCCATTATTATGAAAGTATAAAAAGGGCAAAATCGGAAAGAAAAAAAAGTCTATTCGCATCCTCGAAAATACTCAAACCTCAAAGTAACTCTCGACCTACTCTGGCCTAAAAGTCTTTGAAAATGCAATTGCATCTCCCGAGAGCTATAAAAGAAAGAATTTCTCAAATGGTATTTGCACATGCCTAACGAACTTTGGAGCTCAAAAGTGCGGCCAAAATAATGGAATTTGAGCATCAAACGCCGGCGCCGGCGCGTGGGGGGGAGAGCAGGGCGAGGGAAAGCTAGTACATGGAGGGATCGACACGTCGCAGTCGGGCTACTGAGAATGGGGTGAAAGTTCATGATCCTGACTGCGACTCCCCCCTTCCCCCAAAAAAAGGCCCACCACCTAACCGCGCGTACACCCAATCGCCAACACCCCATCCTCCTTCTCTTTTTGTGGGGCCAAAAGTGGGACAATGATAATTGAGCCAATCTTTAGTTGATTAATGAAATGTAAGCAGCAACTACAAAGAAAGAAAGACACCTCATCCGAAAATTAAGATATTTTCCTTTTTTATTTTTTATTTTTTGCTTTTGAGAACTTTTAAGATTTGCTCAAAAAAATCTTACTGATTTTTTTAAAGTTCTTTTTTATAATTGAATGTTGAAATAAGGGAGACTGGTGTTACGTATGATTGGCTTGTTTAAGCATCCAATATGGAATCGACACATTATTGGTCAGCTTTATTTATCATATACAAGTTAGCCTGTTTGTCGAAAAATATTATGGGGTAAGTGTTTTTTTTTCGCTTTTGTTTTTTAAACTTTTTCGACTGCATCATTTGGAATTTAGCTTTTCAAATTTACCAAAGATAATAAACATTGAAATTGTCTAACATAAATAAACCCATTTTTTCTGTCCTCGCGTCTACTAGCCTTCCTTATTTTTCTTATTTTAATAGTCGCCTGTTAATATATACTCTTAAATAAAATCCTAATAAAAATGGGTTTTTGCGATTAATGCCTACCTTTGGCAAGGAAACAAATATATATATTTTCTGGTAATTTGAAGACAATTATTGTCGCGTTTGAGTGTTTCAGAGATTATACCAATTATTGACATTAAAAATATATGTATCTCAGTCACTAGTATTATAAAACTGAATATTCGTGCCCGGGGACAAAGAAATCTAGAAAGCATCCCCCTCAAAACTTTCCGATGCAAACATTGCCAGTTCAGTTTGCGGTGGATTGAGGGTCAAATTGAGTCGTCTTAAAGCATGAGGGGATGCCAGACAGCTGACAAGAAATGCTCTGTTTTCTTCTTTTTTTTCCCTTTTTTTTCTCTCCCCACTTTTTCAGGAAGGCAATAAACAAAGATGGACAGTATTTAAAAAATAGGGGGAAAAGGAATAAAAAAAATAAAAAGGTGGTGCTGGAGGAGATAAATAATGTGGGAGAGGGGGGCGCCTCAACATTCTGAGTTGGACATCAGCAGCAGAAAAGGGAAAAAAACACAAGGAAAGAGGGAAGATGTGAGTTGGCCTGTAGATTGATCTTGGGTTGCTCTTTAAACCCTCTTCCCCTTCTTGCATCATTTCATCCCACCCCGAGTTGCTGCAATTAAGATGTACACTTAAGAATCTACTGTGAGGGCATTCATCTTTTTTCCTTTTGGAAGCAACAGGAAAGTGGTCACACTTTACACAGAGAGAGATAGAGAGAGAGAGAGAGAGAGAGGGGAGGGAGCTCTTGTCAGACCATAAAAAGCTAAAAAAGCATATATAGGGGAGTGGGTAGGGAGGATTATGCGGATTGAGAGCTCATCAGCAAAAGGGCACGAGTGAAATCTAGTAAAGATTGTACTTTTGCCGGAAAGGTACGATTTTTATGCCTGTGAAGAAGGAGATCATGGAGGACATAGTGGAGGAGGAGGGCGAGAACGGCGGAGAGGAAGTGCTGGGCTCGAGCTTGACCATGGAGAAGGTGGCTGCCGCGAAGCAGTACATAGAGAACCATTACAGGACCCAGATGAAGAACATTCAAGAACGGAAAGAAAGGTAATGCTCGAAAAAGGGGGGAAACAAGCGTTATAATTCGTAGGTTCTCTTTTTCTTGGTTGATGCTCTGTTCGGTTGCGGGGAGAATGTATAGACGAAACGAGGGTAGCTGGAAAAGTCGAAAATCTTGGATTATGATTTTGCTCGGGAGAAGAATTGAGTCGAGGAAAGTTCGTGTACAGCGAGTGTACCGTGTATCTCTAACTTGCAAAACAGTTGACGGTATTAGATTCAGTTCGTTTGGTTCATTGTTTTGGTTATGATCTGTTTGGTTGTTGAGAAAATGTAGGAAACTGGAGGAAGCCCAGTTTGAGTACTGGATTTTTTGGAGGCAGGTAGAAGGAAACTTCAAGCTTGTGATTTGGGCTTAAATGAATTGTCTTGATGGTTCGATCTTTAAAGCTCTTACCGATTTTGGTTTAGTTTAGGGTATGCCTGAGATGCGCAGAATGAGGAATTATTATCTTATAGGAACTGAAGAAAGACTGATTCTTTTCCTCTACTGATGATATCGTGGGTTGTCAGCTTAATCATTTTATTTTGCCAAATCTTTTAGTCTGCTTTTTATCACTGCTACTGGACCTGTCTAGTAAAAGTGGAGAGCATTCGATTTGTGTTTGTGCAGCTTATTGAGGTGTCTTTTGTGAAGATTTTCGGTAGAGAGAAAATGGTCTATTTGAGTTTCTTGTAGTATATCTCCCTATTTTCTTTTCTTTTGTCAGTCATGTTCATAATCGTAATAAAAGCATCTCTATCCTTATCCTTTTTCCGTACTTTGCATGAGACTCAAAGTCTGCATCGTTAGGCATGAGTTCGTGGTGTGATGCGCGAGTGGATGTCATCAATTTTCGGTCGTCGATCTCGAGTATTCTTTTGGGGGATTGACCTGTCCAATTATGAGTGTGATCATTACATGTTGGTGGAATCCTGATTCGAGATGCATAAAAAAAGTGCCTAATTTACAAGCTTATATGGCAGGAGATGGGTGTTGGAAAGAAAATTAGCTTGTTCAGATGTTCCCAAGGAAGTGCGAGTCAATCTGATAAAAGATTTGGAGCGGAAAGAGACAGAATATATGCGACTCAAAAGGAACAAAATCTGTGTGGATGATTTTGAGCTTTTGACAATAATTGGAAGGGGAGCTTTCGGCGAGGTAAGATAAGTCAATCAATGAATGTTTATCTGCATCTTTATCCTTCTTTGAATGTCTCCTAATGCATTGTGAGCTGAACCATGTTTTGCGCACTTTCTCGATTTCAGGTGCGATTATGTCGGGAGAAGAAGTCTGGCAATATATATGCAATGAAGAAGTTAAAGAAATCCGAAATGCTTAAGAGGGGGCAGGTGAGATGAGACATTTTAACTGTTGATGTAAGTGCGGTACGGCTTACTGTTCTACTGTTAATGATTTGTTTGCATGAGCTACTTAAGTAAAATACGGTTTATACATGTTAAATAATATTCCTGATAAAGTCTTATTGGCATGTCACTAGCTAACACTAACATGTGGCCTTGCCTCCAAATGAGCGTCTTAGAATCAAACTGTCCGTTGTTTTATTACTTGTTAAGCACATGTCAAATTCACCACTTGGCCATCCTTCCCACATGGGAAGGGAGAGATAGATGGGGAGTTTGAGTCCCCACCTTCTCAGGGGGGTTGGGAGTGGGGACGATTAGTTTCAAGTGTGGAGTTTGACTCCTATGCTCTGCAAAAAGATAGAGAAAAATTAGAGAGTGAGTTGAGCGTTATATTAGAACATACAAAAAAAAAAAAAAACACATGTCAAGTTCATTTACTAGGCCTTGGAGCTTCGCGTCGCCACCATGTTTTTGCCACTTTTTCTCTGCTGCAACATGTCACCCATAAAATTGACAGATTTTTAAGGCACCACCACATATAGAGGCAGCCTGAAATGAATTTTGATGGGATTAAGTTGCATAATGGATCTATAAGCTGCTAGATCTTTATGCTAGTAATTCAATGGCTCTCGTAACATGTCATGACTCACACACCAGCTAGTGACCATTCCTCATTAAGAATGATTCTGGGTGCATATGGAAATAGGTCAATACTCATGAGCATGTGAGAAACTGTATTATGTTCTATGCAAGAAGAAGCTTTCACATTTTGGGAACTGATTCCAGTAAATTTTTTCTTTGAGCTCCTTGTATATTTTAAATTATTTGTGTTTCAATTGTTTGCCTACCCAATGATCTTTTAACTTAGTTTGCATGAGTCAATCAATAGTTTATCAAACTACTATGCTGGAACTTATGCACCTGATTTTTAAAAATGATTGGCCACCTATTTAGCTATCTTTCTGGGTTTGACATCTTTTCTAACATACTGCCTTTGTGACTATCATGTCTGTCTGAGGTTCCATATTTCAAGTTTTTATACTGCTGAAGTACTGATATAATGAAAAAAAAAAATACTGATATAATGATAATTGTAGGTGGAGCATGTGAGAGCAGAGCGGAACTTGCTGGCAGAAGTTGCCAGCCAATTCATTGTAAAACTGTACTACTCATTTCAGGACGCAGAGTACTTATATTTGATTATGGAATATCTGCCTGGTGGAGATATGATGACCTTGCTTATTAGGGAAGACACATTATCTGAAGACGTGGCCAGATTTTACATAGCTCAAAGTGTTCTGGCAATAGAATCCATTCATAAACATAACTACGTGCACAGGTTAGAAAACAGAGACAACATCATACGTGGGATTGCACTTCTACAGGTTGAGAGCTGTCTGGTTTGAGTTTGAAGAGTTATCTTTTCTCACTTGCTCATGTTCTTTTTGTTTTAGAGATATCAAACCTGACAACCTTCTCCTCGACAAAAATGGTCACATGAAGCTCTCTGACTTTGGCCTTTGCAAGCCTCTTGATTGTACAACTTTATCTGCTATTCATGAAAATAAGATGATGGAAGATGGAGAATTGGCAGAGCCAATGGATATTGATCATTGTTCAACCGGTACAAACTATGGGAGGAGCTGGAGGAGCCCTCATGAACAGCTTCAGCATTGGCAGATGAACAGGAGGACTTTGGTATGGATACTACCTTGAATATTCATTTTTTGAATGTAAAGATATCCCCTTAAAATTTGGCAGCATGCAACTTTGAAAACCTATTTCTTTTTCTTTCATTTTCATATGTGCGTTTCTTCTAACCATTGACCAATTGCAAGTCAGATCATGGTTCTGGGGAAAACCAATGGTAAGGTTCATCTTATTGACCTGTATAGCACGTTTGCAGAACATATTGGCGAAGACAGAATAAGTTCCAGTCACCTAGAGTGACGCTTTTCCATTCTGGTCCTTAAGAACATGAATAATAATTAACCATTCTCGTAAACCATCTTGCTTTTATTTTTCCCGACTGCTATTGTTCAGAAGAAACAGAAGTGTTTTCTTGTAAACTTGATGTTTCATGCTTTTCAAATCAATTCATTAGAAGTAATGCAGTTACTGTGTTCCTGAGGACGCATGTACGCACATGCACACACAGAGGTTTGATCTGAACTTTTCATGAAAATTGTCATGAAAACTCTAATGCTTTTTACCATCTTGTTTTGAAGGCTTTTTCAACAGTTGGAACACCAGACTATATTGCTCCAGAGGTACTACTGAAGAAAGGATATGGCATGGAGTGCGATTGGTAAGTATTGTGCTCATCCATCGCTGGTCCTTTTTTTTTAATTATTAAATGAAGTTTCATTATGACGTGAATGTTGACTTCATATTGTTGTCATGTCACAATAGTTAATTTTTATATCTCTGTATTTGTTCTTCTGCAATACATTCACTTTCAGGTAACCAGGTTATATTCCAAATTATGACTTGCACATGCCAAGGGTTTCTTGTCTCTTAATTATGTTTCCAGTCAGATTAATTGTTTCTTGACAAATGTGGAATTTCATTGCATCCTTCCTCATTCCATTTGTGTTTTGATTTCTGGTCCCTATTTATTTAACCTTTCTTGGGTTTCAGGTGGTCACTTGGAGCAATTATGTATGAAATGCTTGTTGGATATCCACCTTTCTACTCAGATGACCCACTAACTACATGCAGAAAGGTAATTTCTTGTGATACTGAGCTTCTATCATTTGGCTATCTGACGTTTAGATACTTGTATGATACTTGCTAGTCTTTCATCATTCCCTTGCAAAAGAAGGATCAAGTGAGAAATACTGGGTTAATTAGTTGTTAATAACCAACTCATGATATCTAAAACCTTCTCTATCGTGAATTTGTAATGCTCACATTCACTTATGTGGAACGTCAAGGAGGGAATGTGAGGAGGTGGCCCCAAAAAAAGGAGGGAATGCTAGGACAGATCTTTCTTACACATTTTGCCAATGTTGTCAGATTGTTAATTGGAGAAATCAATTGAAATTTCCGGAAGATGCAAGATTGTCCCCTGCAGCAAAGGATCTCATTTGTCGGTTGCTTTGTGATGCTGAGCATAGGCTAGGTTCTGGAGGATCAGAGCAAATCAAAGTAATTATCGTAATCAATCAGTCTTTTGGTTGTCACTTACTCTCTCTAAGCAAGTTTCATTGTACTAGGCTCATCCTTGGTTCAGCTCCGTCCAGTGGGATAAACTTTATGAAATGGAGGCAGCATTCAAACCAGAGGTCAATGGAGAGCTTGACACTCAGAACTTCATGAAATTTGACGAAGTAAAGATTGAACTGTTTCTTTTAATGTCACCGAGAGTACTTTCAGCTTAAGATAACTCCTGTTTGGTAATTTATCAAGACTACCGGTAGAATTACCTTGTTGCATTTTATTTAATTTTATTAGTGCTGCTAAACTGCTAAACTCCTTCCACGTTTTCAGCATTTTCTTTTCCAAGTTTCATTATTATCGATCATTAGAGATTTCTATACTTCATCTGTTTTATAAGTCATTATATTCTATAATAATTACTTGCTTTTTGGATGTTGAATTAGTTGGATCCTCCAACACCTTCAAGAACTGGATCAGGACCCTCCCGGAAGGTTTGACTGCTTAAACAAACACCTTTTGTGTTATTTTTTATGACCCTCTGCAGTCTTGCCTGAAGTTACTTCCATCTCCTGAAATCTCTGTTAAACTTGTCTTTCATGAGTTCCAGCTGCTTTTGACACCCAAAGATCTAAGCTTCGTTGGCTATACATACAAGAACTTTGATGCTGTGAAGGGGTTGCGTCGTGCTTTTGGTATGGATTCTTGCTTCTTAGTTCATGGTTCATGTTTGCTCTGATTTGTATTCACATTTAGTAGCCTATCAGGTGGACTGTAGCCAGATACATATGCGATAATATATCCTAAATAACCATGAGCAGCTCCCTAGCGTAAATAGTTTGCCGATAATGCCCGAAGATTCAATAGAGTAGAGCGGAATAAGGAGGCAAAAATCAGGAGGAATGATGAGAAGTGTTTGGTAACATTGTTTTGTTGGTTTAGAGTGCCTACTGAGACATGGGACGGGCTATTCTTTCTATAGTAGGTAAGTCAGTTCTTTGAGGTGCACATAACGTTCAGAACGCAGTTTAAACAAGGCATTGCTAAAATATGACATCTTAAAGTGAAAATGAGAATGCAATTTCATGTTTCATCAAGAAGCTCATCTTCGAAAATTAGGGCTTGACCTCAAGAAATACTTCCAAACTATAGGATCTGCTTTGGCTTCTATATCGGCTTTCTGTTGAGTAGCCTTGGGCAAATGGAAAAAAGCCAACTAAGGTTTTGAGAGATTACCCCTTTTATTGTTTGGAAGAAGCTTGGAGAATAGAAGAGGAACAACCACCATAACTTATGCTGTTGTGTAACTGTTCGTGCCCATAGTTTTTTAGTTTTTGGCTGAAATGCCAATAGTTTAGTTGTTCTTGAAACCCATAAAAAAATTTACCAGGCTTGAGAAGGTCAGCTATTATTGGTCTAGTTAAGGCGATGGAGCTAATGACTACAAATTTTTATTTATTTCTGAGCACTTCATAGATAGCTACAAGTTTGAGGTATTAACCGTGAAGCGAGGAGGGGAAGCACAAAGATGCATCATTTTTTCGTTTCATTGCATCCAAGGGCATGCATTTATCTTTTGGTATTATACTGGAGGAAAGGTAATGAGGCTTAATGTGGCAAACATAATTTGTTTACTCTTGCCAAGTAAGGAAGAAGAAAGGTCATTCATTAGGTGTATTTTAATTTTATATGCGGATGTCTATACCACTTTTTGTGAGCTGATGATTTGTTTGGTTATGCACATCATTGGAGGATGTTTGCACTCTGTACAAGTACACTCCCTGTATGTATCGGGAATAATGTCAGTCAGGTGTTTTATTGAAGTCATGTGTCTTACTATTTTTAACCCTTACTCTAATGGGGTTCTTCATCCAATACCGTGATTTCTATTTCCTTCGTTGATTATTGACCTCTTGTCTGTTGCATGTAGGTGATCCTAGGGCTCCACACGGTTCCAAGGTGAGCACCGACGAGACGGAGGTGCAGATGGTGGAAGCATCAGGCGATGCCATGTTACCATGAACCAGCAAGATGGCAATTTTCTCCGTGCTGCTGTTGCCTTCGTCTCTTTTAGCCGTGGTAGATGAACCGGTGGGCACTAAGGAGGTTTTCATTAGAGAGTTTGTATATTCATTCTAGAACAGAGATGGTGATCAAACATGTGCTGACTGCCCAGGTTGGTATAGTGACACCCTTGCCTTCTCTAGTGGCAGTTTCTGGTACTTCACTACTAATCATGAACTTACCTATTGAGCGTTGCCCTTCTTTTTGAACATCTGAAGTTGTTGGAAGCATCAATGCTATGAAATTTTCTTCGATGTTGTCTGCATCGGCTTTGTCCCCTAATCGTTTTGCCCCGCTCTTTCGGAGACATGCGATCGGTGATTGGCCCATTCGATAGAGGTCGGGTCAAGTGCATGAAATTTTCTTTTAAATCCCCTAGTCCCGACGCCGATGATCCCGCTTCAATCGGATGACAAACGTGAGCTACCGAGCCTTTCGAAGCCAAGCATTGGCATCTCCTTGTCCTGTTTAGTTTCTAAAATTGCTGAGCTAAGGCTGCATCATCTTGACTTCACCAAGGGGTGGTTGGGTCATTGGCTGTGTTGACATTATCTTTTTAGACATATAAATTGATGGAATCCTCCAGAAGTGGAGAAAGGGTGCCTGGTTGGTCCCAACTCTAAGCAAAATGCTTTTCTTTTTTCCTCCTTCCCCAGCACGTGAAGCTCAATTAAAGAACCAGGTTGGCAATCCAAGAGAAAGAGAATGACTTCCTCTGTGGTATCAAAGTCCGGGTGCGCCATTGGCCAGTTTACAGAACGTGAATCTGACTTTTTTTTCGGTTTGTATTTGGCCAAGAAAAAAATTGGAACTTTTAGCCGTATTTCCATACTCATGGGGCCCATGGATCTAGCAAATCTTTCTGTGAAAATGACAAGTTTGGACCAAGATATTATTATATATGTATATACATACATACATAGATATAGTATTTCAATTTACATACCATTTTATTATTATTTTGCTATTTAAGTACTTTTCCTTCAAAATATGAAGGAAAATTGTCGCCCTTGAAATATTTAATCTGAAATGACTTCATCTTTGTTGACTTAGATCTAATCAATTAACTTAAGCATTTTGAGACTTACTAGTGACACGAGTCATTTCGATACAAGTTCTATATGTTTGGGTATTTGGGTCTAGAGTTACATATAGAATTGATATGGTATTAGCCTATTAGGTAATCTTATCGCTATATAATAATAAACACTTTTGGTTTTAAAAATGCAAAACAGAAGATCTTGGGATCTTTAGTAGTTTTGAATCTCTAGGAGCACCTCAGCTGTTATACTAGAATTGGGGTCAAACTTTGACCAGAAAAGAAGGGTGAAGTTCACCAAAACGTGGAAAATTAAATGCACCCTTTATTTTATATAACTAGGGAACCGCTAAATCATATAAAAATCCGGCGGAAACTCACCTAAAGCGCGATAAGATTGTCATGTAATAAACAAATACTTCCCGACAGATACCTTATATTTATATTATTTAGGTCGATCATCAACTTGGCTCGAGTCTGTTATCCTTTCGATCTTCTTGCCCTTTTGCCCCTCAAGAAATCCAATTAATTACCCCCATTTCGAAGCCAATCTTTTGCTATTATGTCCAGACAGACATCACAAATCAGGCCAGGCTTTGACTTTTCATTCTAGAACCAAAGCCAAGTCTCTCTCAGCACACAATATAATACAAAACCCAAGTCAAAAGAAAGCAGTGTCTAATTTCGTAAGAAAGACTTGACGATTACATCAAAAATCTCTTTCTTTTTCACTGCAGACGTTGTCACGAGGGGGGAGCCCATGCCTCTCCCCACCATCAACTCCTATCTTTTTGCTTATTAATTTACTTCTAGAAACAGACAAAGCACCTTTTTCCTTCGACCCATGGAATTCCTCTTGTTTCCATCTCCTCGTTTGATAAAAGCAGCAGAAAAGCTCCCTTTCCAAAAGAAGTTACCAAGAAGCTGTTCTAATCAGTCTTTTCTAAAGTGATTTTGACCGGCGATGGAGTTCTATCTGATTGCTCGGGCTGATTGCTCGGGCACCATGTGCTCACCAGCGATGGGCACACGCCAAAGACTTTTCTTTTTTTCTCTGGGGTTCAAATTATTTGGGTGCATGTGAGGGGGGGTAATAGATGATCTTATGACAGTGATGAGAAAGGTGAAAATGCCAATGGCAATAACGACAGCAATGATAACAAGTGACTCCTCCTTTTCGCGGATTGGAGTCATGGGGAATTTCTCTTTAAGGGGTCAGTGGCGAGAGAAGATTGGAATAAGAATAATCTGTCTTAGGCTATACATGAATTTTCTGGATAAAAAGATGGGCATGAAAATAATACGAAAGATTTCATGAGGATGCGAATCGGATAGTAACGAAAAGACGATTGATCAAGATCTATATATTTTACACAATCAACTATTTAAGGTACTTTTTAGATGACGTGTCTGCCCGACCTAAAATTTAAACGCATATAGAAGAAAATTGAGATATAAGTCTAGCATAAAAGAAAGGTGTGACTAACCCCACGAGACCCTAAGAATGGTACCCACAAAGTGTCCGATTAAGGTGTTCATATAGAGAAAGGGAACCATCCCAGATACGTTAGATCATGCTGGTGAGAGAAAGCGAACCACCCAACGGATTTGACTTGCCCAGAGAAGGAGAAATGGAAGTGAACAGTTCCCATATGAAAAGAAGAAGATGCTTGCTTCAGGAATTTTCACATCTGCCGAAGGAACTCTAGTGTCTGACAATAATGGGCAAAACCTATCAACCCGAGGGAACATTGTTTTCCTTCTTTGATTGTGTGCACACAAAAGGCAAAGAAGGTCCCTTCAAGCAAGGCAAAGGATGGAAATGGACAGAGAGAGAGAGAGGGACAGACACAGGATTGGAGAAGGAAAAAGCAAAAAATGGGATGGAAATGGGTGGAGACGCTTTAACTTGCTCTTCCAGATCCGACACGTGTAACATATCTCTCTCTTTCTCTCTCTGAACACACGCACTCTCTCTCTCTCTCTGTGTCTCCTGGGTCTCCTCTTTTTCTCCATTTTAATATCCTCCCTTTATTATTTCACCCGCTGCTGCTTCAGTTCCTCTGTGGTTCCTTTCCCTTTCAGTTCTCGGAAAAAGAGAGAGGAGTGAAAGTTGAGTTCTTTTAACTGTTGTGATCGTATTTGAGCTGTTGTATTGTGATTCTTGGCAACGTCCGAGCCTGGTTGCGTGGTTCTTCCCTGGAAGCTTCTGGCTTTAAGATTTCAGATTTTAGAGGTCTCTGCAAGAGGTGTAGAGAGAGAGAGAGTGCGGAGGAGGCGCTTTTTACGGTTGGAGAAATTTGGTAGCAAGTCTTCTTTGCCTTTCCTACAAGTTCCTTTTCTTGTTTAATTGTGATACATATGCGAGAGACAGAAAAGAGAGGTTAGAGAGAGAGAGAGAAAGAGAGAGAGATAGAGAGAGAGAGAGAGAGAGAGAGAGTCAATTTGCAATAGGTTGAAGTGGGTTGCCTCAGATCCAGGGAACTCAAGTAGTAAGAGGAAAAGGGCAATATCTTTTTAGGGTTTCCCTGTGATTCTTGGGACTTCTACCCTTTTCTTGGCTCACTTTCTCATGACCCTTTCACTTTCTCTTTCTTGTGTTTGGAGATAAGTGGTTGGTTTCAATTATCGGGTTTTGTTCTGCAATCCTTGCTTTGAGGATTTAAGACCATCCTTTCTTTTCTGGTTATTTCGCTTTCATTGTAGTTGATGGATGTGGATAAAGAAGACTCCAGAGAAGGGGAAGTTGATAAGGCTTTATTAGAGGTCTACCGTACCTGTCTGGTTTAAATTCTCTACAGGGCCAGATATACTTGCCCTTTTGCATTTCTCAACACTTTTCACCAACTTCAATGTCGGCAAGCATGGACTAGCTTCTTCTCTGGTGTTGGCTCTTGGGCATGGAAAATGGACAATTGAATAGTGCAGATGATCTTTCTGAATATTTCTTAGAGAGTGATGAAGTTGATGATTTAGTTGAAAAATGGAAGGTTGTTTGTTTTCTGAGGGGTTTGAGGGAGACTTTTTCTTTGGTTGGGCGAAGGATTTTGATGTAGGAGATGTCTCTGGCGGATTTGGTGCTATTTAGAGTAGATAACTCTGTCTCTGGTCATACAAGAAGGGTAAGCAACATGGATATGTCAAGGTTAAATTTGATGGCGAATACTTCGGGTTCACTGTCCGATTCTGTGATGAAGGATACAACAGAGGTGGTTTCTGGTGAAGAAGATGACTCTAGCTGTGGTGATTTGGATAATGAGGTTAGGATTGTAGCAGTGTCAGTTCCAGAAGAGGAAAAAGGTAACGAAATACCTTTGCTGGATATGATGACTGATGACAAAACTGACTGGATGGCTACCGGTGATGTGATTGCCCAAGAAAGCGAAGATGATTCCTTATCATTGGAGGGTGATCGATTCCTTGATAGTTCGTGTTCTCTTTCAGTGACAAGTGAGACTAGTAGCTTATGTGCAGAAGATTTCCTAATTGTTGATGCTAATTCTGAAATAGAAACACCTAGGTGCCTAGATGTTGAGAAGAGTGTTTGCAGTGTCAATATTCTTGCCAAGGCGCCTGAAGTGGAGGAGGTGAATGTAGAGAGAGAGATGACCAATGGACCTCTCTCTGTTGCAGTAAGCCTCGAGGAAGATATCAGGAACAGTTTGAGTTCCCAATCCTCTGCTGTTGTAGTTCAGTCGCCCCTAGGCAAACAAGTGAATTCGACTGTTGGCCGAAGTGTTTTTGAGGTGGAATATGTGCCCCTTTGGGGATTCACTTCGCTGTGTGGCAGGAGACCTGAGATGGAAGATGCAGTCGCAATTGTGCCTCAGTTTCTAAAGATTCCTATCCAGATGCTGGTTGGTGGTCCGGCCCTTGATGGCATCAGTGATTATGTGAGTGAGCAGACTGCTCATTTCTTCGGAGTTTATGATGGACATGGAGGTTTGCAGGTACTTCATTTTATGTTTTATCTGAATAATTTTCAGCCAAGGTTTTCCATCTTTTAGTCCTGATTAATCTACCCTTTTCTTTCCGGGTTGTCTGTTTTGGAGTATTTTCTTAATATTTTAGCAAGCAACTTATAAAAGAAAAATTGTACCTCTACAATTTTTTTTTACTTATTGAGTTGTTTTGTTCATTTTTAGGTTGCAAATTACTGTCGAGAGCGTGTTCATTCGGCATTGGCTGAGGAAATAGAGCGTGTCAGGGATCACTTAACTAATGGCAATTTAATGGATGGTTGCCAAGAATTATGGAGGAAGGCATTCACAAAGTGCTTTGTTAAGGTTGATGCAGAAGTCAGCGGCAAATCCAGCACTGAACCTGTTGCCCCGGAGACAGTTGGCTCTACTGCTGTTGTTGCCATGATCTGTTCATCACATATAGTTGTGGCAAATTGTGGAGATTCCAGAGCAGTTCTTTATCGTGGAAAAGAACCCATTGCACTCTCAGTGGATCATAAGGTAGAAACCTCCTACTGAGCATCTACATGATTGAAGTGTGTTAGTTTTTTTTAATTTAATTTTGGTTAATCATGCTTTGGCAGCCAAATCGGGAAGATGAATATGCTAGGATCGAAGCAGCCGGAGGAAAGGTGATTCAGTGGAACGGTCATCGTGTCTTTGGTGTTCTGGCAATGTCGAGATCTATTGGTAAGAAACTTTTTCGTAGCCTCTTTTTGATATTATATTTACCTGTAAAAAGGGCTTGATTTGTCTGTTTGATTTTTTCCTGTTCCCTTGGTCTCCCACTTTAGATGGGACTTGAATTGCTGACTTTTTTATCTTAACATGATCATGATGTTGAAGAGCTAACCTGTGGAGGAAGTCTGCGTATCAATATGGATCTAATGGCTGTACTCAGCTTGTTTAGTTAGGAAATAAATGTGATCCTATCCTAGCAAAATGTCCCTTTACTTGCTGGCAATAAGTTGTAGTTCTTGTGATGATAATCTCTATCTTTGATCCAGTCTCTCCTTCTTTACATGTTTAGGTTAAAAGTATGTCCAAAAAATTGATATAGAACTCTTTCTGTGTTGAATGTTGAAAGTAGAAACCATCCAGTGCTATATCAAAGGTCCATCAAAATTTATGAGCTTATGTTGTAATAAGTGTCTACTGTTTACCTGTGACCCCAGACTTTGTTTGGTCTTAGTCTTGTTATTCTGTTTTTAATCTCGTCTTGCAAAGACAAGGGCCGCTAGATATTGTCCTCACTCTTTGGAATTGACTTTGTTCTGGCTCCACTCTGTTAATTGAGCATCTCAACTCTACAAATTTTCTTAGGATTCTCTTCTGTGGAGTTCTGTGTTTTAGTCAATGTTGATTGTCTTGAAGGAGTTTATTGGCTTCCGTTCCAGTTATAAATTGATTTTCACATGCTTTTTGGTTGGGAGTTCCGATTGGAGGATCATTTGTGCTCAGTCTTTCTACTCTGAAATATGAAATTTCATATTCATTCAGGATTCTGCAATACTAGAACTTGACCTAAGGTCATAAAATAACCATGAATTGACACAATCTAGTGGTCAGATAGATGTGAAATCCCCAAACAGATATGTGTGCTACCTGATCGATTACTGAGTGGGACTATCTTTTTGGCCTGCAGGTGATAGATACCTGAAACCTTGGATCATCCCAGAACCAGAAGTGATGTTCGTTCCCCGAACAAGGGAAGACGAATGCCTTGTTTTGGCAAGTGATGGTTTATGGGATGTGATGACAAATGAGGAGGCATGTGATTTGGCTCGAAAGAGATTACTTTTATGGCACAAGAAGAATGGGGTCACGCATCTTCCCAATAGGGGCGAGGTGGTGGACCCCGCAGCTCAAGCGGCGGCCGAGTACCTCTCCAAATGTGCTCTCCAAAAGGGAAGCAAGGACAACATCACAGTGATCGTTGTAGATTTGAAAGCTCAAAGGAAGTTCAAGAGCAAGACATGATTCGTATACCGGCTTCTTAATATTGATTCTTGTTCTTTGACTGTAGTATATAAAGCTGCGTAAGGTCGGATAAGGTTAGCCCCTATGTTTTTACCCCCGGGCTTTACGATTTACAGAGAGTATTGTTCTTAATGTACTGTGGGAACATGCTCCCTTGCTACACACTGCCTATTACTGGCTTCTGTACATGGCAGCTAATATTGGTTGTAGTGACTGAGATCGTGATGACCTCGCTGTTTTGATGTTGCGAGCAATTACATTCATCATAGTTGGGTAGATCTGGAGGGTTCAACGAGGACTTTGTGTTATGTTAATAATGCGTGGTACATGAATTGAAAGAACAATTCTGAAGCCTGAAATTGGCGGATACCTCTTCCCAGAGTTTTCACGATCTTCCATGTTCACAATGCCATACTTTTAGGTTACTTTGCGAGTGCAGAGAAAGATAAGCTCAACTAGTTAATTTTTTGGATGTTTTAGCAGTGCTCATCTGCAATAGGACACCATATTGAGTTTCTTGCAGTGCAAGCCATAAGAGAGTACCCATAGACTGTTGTATTACTGGATTTGGGCAATGATAGTTTCATTAGCCATTCATCACTGGCTAATCAAAGGGTAAAGAGAAGCACTGGGCTCGGCTGGAGTTAATCGAATTTGCTCATTCCTCCAGAGGATGTACGTTTGAGAGTGGCAAATTTTACGCTTTGGGGGTAGTAGCAGAATTGATTGAACATTCAGACACTTGAAGCATGAGCCTGTTTATAACATTCACAAATATTGAGATAAGTTAAGCATAGACAAGGATGAAATATCACTTTCCATGTTTTCCTTACAAACCATTGAGCATCAAGCCATAAAAAAGAGAATCCTAGCTCTTCCCATATAACAGCTCATCCACCGTCTCGGCAATATATTCTTCGTTCTGAATGCTTTGAACCCAGTGTGCTTTGATGTTCACCCGCTCGATGCTCTGCTTCAGTGTCCTTGCAATGGAAGGCTGCGAGCGGGTCGCAAAGAAGTCCTCCGCTTCCCTGGCTTTCTCAAATGATGCAAACTAGACAAATGATGAAAAAGCAGGGTAACTCAAGGAATTGACCACGTTCGTTGCATAACGACAGACAGAAGGAAAAGATACCGTAACGAAGGACATTAACATGCAGTCCTAGAAAACACACTACTTTTGCCATGAGTACAGAGCTAACTGTTCGTTCGCTTTTTACTGAAAAACTCCTTCCCCCTTTTAAGATGTTTGAACCCACACGAACCCACACGGGCGCGCAAGTGATGGGATGACATACCGGTGAGACAATTGAACTGACAAACCGTCTGATGAGAACCCCAGGACCCCATGTTTTTGCAATGTACTCCCAATTTTCCTGCAATCAATGATTGATCTATTAGAGAAGAATGCCACATTAGATAAGGCAGAGAGCATCAAATATTATAAGGCAAAAGCAAAAACTCTTGAAAAACCAGAAGCAGCAACAAAAAGAATAGGAGAAGTTACAAATGCTCTCAATTCTTCGTTTCAATTGTAGTTTTTGCAATAAGCCAAAAACAATCTATGTTATATCAGCTCAAATCCAAGGAAAGCATCATTGGCTCGTTTAAGTAAGATAAATAAGAAGTCAATATGGTCCGCTGGCATTAATAGAATTACCTTCAGCCAATTCCAAGCGGTTTCGCGTCCTTCCCAGCAAACTGCAAGCCCATAGACAGCATCTTGACTGCGAACCTAATTAACAGCAATGGCGTGAAACTTTAGTTTCTCCCTTTATGATCAAACAATAGGTGAACTGAATAAAGGAAACTTCAAGGAACTAACATGACATATGTATGTTCAACTAGTACACAAGCCAGAGTACCTCAGAAGACAGTCTGAAGCCGAGCACTTCAAGGATGATATTTGGATCTGGACAAGAGGCCAATGACTCTACAGAGACAAAAAAAGGGAGACTTTAGCAAGATGAGTAGCAGACAGTTGCAATACTCGCCCAAATGACATCTAAATACCTAAAATGCGAGTTTTCTCCTGGCTCAGGTCAGTCTCTCTGTAGACTCTCAGCAAAGATTCAAAACCTGATCGGTTTGATGCATTCACGGTTTGCATCACAGCCACATAGGCTGCCTGTAAAATCAGGTAAAAGAATGCATGCAGAGGCTGTAGGACATGAAGAAATACAAAGCAGCAGAAAATGCATCAGATTGCACTACCTTTCGGATGTCAGGAGAAAGGAGAGGTGTGCTCCTGTCATTTAAGAATGCATGAAAGCGCCTGCTTGCTTCCCTCAGTGTGGGTTCATCTCCGAACTCTGCTAGGGCGGTTAAAATTTGTCCTCTCAACATAGCATCTAAATGACTCTCACCCTCTTTGGCCTCCCAACCAAGCTTCCTGCCACGAAAATGCAACAAAAAAGCTAATGACTGAGCCTCTCTTTTTCTCAATCACAACTTGACAAAATTTTTAACAGAAAATGATTTCTTTAGAACATTAGGTAGTCTAAAATCTAAAACTTCACTAAGAGTCTATCAAAGACTGAAAGTATCTCTTGAAAATTTGACATCACTTAAGCAGGCTTCTCACTACACATCCAAAGTGTTAAGTTACTTTAATTGAGTTATTCTTTTATTTTCAGAGTTCTATTTCTTTTTTACTTACATAAGGGTATTATGGTCATATACGATTTATATTTAATATAAACACAATGGGTGTAGGGTTTCTGTTACTACGGAAATCTACGGCCCCCTTTTTGTTTATTTCTTTTACATTCTCCTTCTTCTCCTCTTCTCTATTCCTTCTCTCTTCTTCTTTCTCTCTTACTATTTGCTGCAGATTCTCTAATCAGCTTTGTGACATGGTATCAGAGTAGATCTAACCACCTGAGTACTTGATCCTATTGCCGGTTTGAGAGTCCCCTAGTAACCCTACTTCTTTTCTGGTGCGCAGCCACCTAAAGCTGCAATTTTTATCTTTTCTCTTCAAGTTTTGATATGTATGAGATAAGAAGATATCAGATTCATCAAGTTCAGTTTGTGAACATGGATTACAACACTTATTGATCAGCGGATTCAAGAATCAGAGTACTTTATTGATTATGGTTGACTGGTCTTGCTGGGTTTCCATTAAGCATATAATTATTTGAATCAAGATTTCTGGCCAGATATTTTCTTCTATACAACAGTCTATATTTATGAGTTTTCAGTATCCCCTTGATTAATTGATGGAGCCAATTACATCTGATTATACATTAATGTTGCTGTTTTGTTTCTTGCACTAAAGTTTCAGCCTTCTTGATTAGTGGTAGATATATTTATATTGAGATTATCATCATGAGTGATACTAAGGCTCCTACAGATAGTGTCAATGTTCAAATTACCACTATTAAATTAAATGGATCCTCCAATTACTTGTTATGGGCCCAAGCTATGAAGGTTGAAAAGAAAATTATCACGAGTAAGTTTCAGCATAAATTCAGCAGTCTTCCAGTAAGAGAACCCATCTCATAGATAATAGACATCCGGATAAAAAATTGGTATGTCCTTCCAATTTCTTGAAATGAATTCAATTTACCTCGCCAAAGAAGCTTCTTCTTTTTGGTTTATTTGTTATCATGATGTAAGAGCTGTAAAAATGTAAATCCAAAATTCCACCTACAAGGCTATGCTAGATGCATAAGAGTAGCTGAACTGACTCTGCAGAGTGTTGGAAAAGAATGATGAAAAAATGTTTTATGGAATCCACCAATTCAGGGGTAGCATCTGCAGCCATTCTTGCTATTTTGTAACTCATCTGCCAATGAAGAGAGTAAAATCAGTCACGAATATATCATCTCAACAAAAACCCAGAGTGACATTCTCTCCCAATCCAAGTTCGATAACACAGTATATGTATATATAATCAATATATAAAGTGAGAGTAGAGTTATAGCTGAACATACACTTATCAAATTCGATAACACAGTATAATCAAGTTCTTCTCCGTAAGCTGCCATTAAAGTGAGCAAAGAAGTTAAGGACTGCTGGCGAGCCATACAAAGAGCAAAGGAATCATCCAGTATACCTGTTACAAGCATGCCACAAGTTGGTTAGCCTGAATTTTAGGTTAAGAAGAGAGATGAAAAATGGGGGTGGGCGGAAGATGTTCGAATATTCGAAGAAATAATAAAGTTACCAAATCTGTCTGTTGCAGATAACATTTTATTCTCTATGGCATATCTTAGCTTGGCTTGAAGATCCTCGTCGTACTTTACCCTATAGAATCCTGTCTGGTCGACATTAACTTTTATCCATGCTTCATTTTCCTCTAAATCAATAGATGCGGATTTTGTTTCCAACAGAAAACTTTGGCACGCATCATATGAGCCACAACAAAATATTATTGGCACAATCCACTGTCCATCCCCATGGGAACCGCTTGACAAAAATTGTGACTGCCATTATTTATCAAAGTCATGTCAGTCTGCAGCTGGTTCGCTGTATGAAGATTGGTAATGTACAAGACAAAAAAAGAAGAAGTAAAAAACTTGAAAGAAATATAACATTTTAGAACCTGCTCGAACTCTAACTTGTTATCTTTGATTTTGACGGAAACCACAAGGTGTCCTTTCTGCTTGGTCCACGAATTCATTAGCTTGTTCACGGGTTCACCTGATCCCTCCTCGAGTGCAGTCCAGAGGTCCTCTGTCTTTGCATTTGAGCAGGCATGCCTCTTTATGTACGAAGCTAGCGATCTCTATTCTTACAAAAAGATGTCCGTGTTAAATCTTCGAGAAAATCCAATACAAGCAATGTCCGCAACGGAAGTGTACTATACACAGCAAAACATGGCAGAAGAACGTTCGCATCAATAATAATTCAGATGGATGATAATTTAATTTGCGTGTAATTCAATAAATTAACCAGAAGATATGATAAGATAAGTTGGAGAATCTTTCTTATTTCACTTGTACAATTTAAACTCATCAACTGAATTCTGTTATATTCCAAATAAATCAAACAGTAGTCTTATCAAGCCATAGTGCATTTGCGGACTGGGGGGCTGTAAAGGGCAGTTGTCAAAGGATAACATTACCGTAAGCAGTACATTGCAAACTTGAGTGCTCTGACATTTAAGTAGCGTGTAAATTATAGAAAGTATCATGAAAATTTTGAACCCGAGCTTAAGTTGAGACTATGTCTAAATGAAGGCATTGTTTAGGCAATAATACCAAGAAAAAGAAGCCAATTCCAAGCGATTTAAGTACCTCATCATCAATTTTATAGTCTCATAAGGTGAGCACAAAAAAGTGAAGCGCAATCCAGCTCAAGTTAAGCATCCAATATCAGGTCTACTAATCAAATCAAGTTCAGAAATTTCACTACATTGTTTCTGCTCGAGTCAGTGAAACTGCTAGTAAAGCTTTCGAGATGCAGATTTCTTCCTCAGCATCATGTCGAGAACTAACTTATTCTCTTGATTAAATTACATGGCAGAAGACCATACACTTTTATCTTGGAGAACTCCTCAACATTCCTTAAAGAAAGGCCTTCTAGTCAGTTCATTCTCTTTCTGATTCTATACGCAAATTTCACATGTCATCTACACGAACTCTCCAGACAGTTACTGAGAGATCATCATAAGCTGAAAGGTAAAAGAATTACCTGAAAACATTCAGCACCAAGATAGCTCTGAAGCATCCGGATCACGGATGCACCCTTTCTATAGCTTATTGCATCGAAGATTTCGTCGATATCGCCAGCATGGTTAATCTCCACCTGAAGGGGAAAAGTTTCTTCAATTCAAGGACTGCCATATATCTTTAGAAAAGGAAAAGAAGTTTTTGCTTACCTCGATTGGGTGTGACTCAGCAAGCTCATCCAGTGTCAGCCCTTTAACAGATTCTCGAAGGAACTGAGTCCATGATTTCCACTCAGGAAAAAGGCGATCGGTAGCCAAATAGCTCACCTAAGCCAAACACATGTCATATAAAGCATGCGTGATTCAATACACAAAGCAAGGTCACTTACCCAAGTAGCAAATCCCTCGTTTAGCCATAGATGAGTCCACCACTCCATGGTAACAAGGTTACCGAACCACTGGTGAGCCAGTTCATGGGCAACAACTTTTGCAACCTTAAAGAAGCCAGACAAAAGTGTCAAATGTTTTTGCAAATTGGTGACCATCGCGAGATTTTGTGGGACCACTATCAATTATTTTAAAAGCTTAAGCTGTTAGATAAAGCTGTAAACTCCCCCTCACGCTTAGTCTGGTCTTTTTGCTTAATACCAAGCGTGGACATATTTAATTGGAGGGGTAAATGGGATCTGAAAAGATTTAAACTCGAAATCTCCAGCTTTGATACCATGTGGGATTTAAAGCTTAAGTTGTTAGATGAAGATGTGGTTTAACATTTAATTATTCCAACAACCACACGTATGAAACTTTTCAACTTTGAACAACCAAACTGGATATTGAAATATAGTCAAAAAATTGTAATTTACATTACCCTCTGCTTGTTAGCTGCAGCCGAGTGCTGCTCATCATAGAGTAGAGCTGTTTCACGATAAGTAACTAAACCATAATTTTCCATGGCACCAGAAGCAAAATCTGGGATAGCAATCATATCCAGTTTCGGAAGAGAGTAGGGCACAGCAAAGTATCTGGATTTCGTTCAATTTAGTGATAGTCAACTACAGATAATGATCATAAGTGCTCAGAATATTAGAGTACCGACAAATGCAATTCACTTAGAGTTAAGCGGGCCGGAACTAACAGACATTATATAAGTCTGATAAGGACATACTCTCGGTAGAATTCAAGCGTCTTGACAGCAACATTTAGGGCAAATTTTCCCTGATTTTGCTTCCCGACTTGACAGTATACCCGCACCTTTACTCCTGCCAAGGCAATGAGGCAGATATAAGAACAATTGGGCAAAAACAAAAGGGGAAAAAAGAAAGGAAAAGTCCTTCCTTGTGCACAAGATTTCCACACTAATCACTAGATAAACGGAATTTCTTATGAGAGCAAAGCAATAATTAGTGATTTTACCATCAGATGTATGATCTTCAACATAGTCAAATAACCCAACGACAACCGCGACCAAGTATGTCGACATAATGGGTGATTCTTGATAAAAAAAACCGTCTTAACGTGTCCTTCCACCTTTTCATCAACCATGGGCATGTTGGAGATAGCTACCAGATCAGCCGGCACATCTAAAGAAATTTTGAACGCCGCCTGTCCCACCATTCAGCAAAGTCAAGTGAACGAATCGTGTAACATCGATAGATGCCCACCTAAAAAATTACACTCCATGAAGTACAAACAGTATTTAAAGTCAGATCATTAAAGAGATTGGCAACCTCATATAGACCAAACTAGCGGAACTATTGAGGGTGTATCAATCGTCTGAGGAAAAGAATGACACCTCCCTCGAAGTTTTGTACCGCCATTATAGGCATGGGAAGATCGTTAGGACAGTTGCACATAAACCACTCCTGTAAAGGAAAGATAATAACCTTGCACGCAGGCTCATCCCAACATGGAAAGCATCGCCGAGCATCAACTGGCTCAAAATGAGTAACCGCCATATTCTTCTTCTCTCCGTTGTGCTTGTAAGTACTGCATAGAGTGCATTAGAACTCAAGTGAGTGAATTTGGTTGTCCACGACTGATAAGGTCATACGTGTGCTTTTAAATAAAGATTTGGTGACAATACTAGCAGTGGTAACATCTCATAGCCCAGTAATTCATTCAAAAAACTAATGAAGTAGCATATCTTACAATTGGTATGGAAGTACCTCTAGTCAATGTACAGCAGATAGGCATAAATTCAGAAACAGTAATAGAAGGTGCATTGTGATGTCCTAAATGATGCAGGGCAGACAACCAACGAAACTTTTGAAAGAAAAAGGAGCAGAGGAAGCAAGTGGTTGCATGAAGCTTGGTCTTCATTTGGTCAAATAGCATGCAAATCCAATTGCTTCACAATCCCTTTTTCACAACCAAATAATGCCGAACATCATCATGTTCTGTGTTTCCTAGAAAAAAATTACCTTCTGTAGAACCCTTTCATCTTATCATTAAGAATTCCGTCAAAACCGATAGCCAAAACTCCAAACCCAGTAGGCAGAGTCTCGGGGAACTCCAAAACCATTATCTCATCTTCCCCAACCAAGTCAACTTTACAAGGCTCAAACACCTGCTCAGCATTTCAATGTCGTCAACTCACTTTGCACCATCAGATCCTCTACGTAACAGTTAACACAAAATAAGATAGAAACTAAAATCTCAAAACTTGACAACCACAGCTTTCACCATTAGCTAACCCATAATCTCAATTTTTTTTCACATTAAAATGCATTCATCACTGGAATTAAAAATATATCGAAATTCATAGATAATTAGAAAGAGTAAAGCAAACACGGAAAAAAAAAAAGATATCAGGGAGTGTGAGAACACATATGCATCATAAATAAGGATTTTAATGGGCACTAAAATGGGTGGCTACGAATTTTCATAGACTGGGTTAAATATGAATGTAATTTTATTAATACACGTTGAACCGGGGATGGATTGGCTAAGAGGTACTAGGTTTGTATTGTCTATAAATCACTCAAAACGAGTTAAATGGACTGGACCTTTTCGACCGGACTTGCTTGTTAGACCGACCTACTTCTAAGAGACTAGAGGTACGCAAAGTTGTATGCTTTGCTTTAGATGAATAATTCACGACTAAACCAAGTGATGGCTTCTAATAGAATCAGCGATTGCGAATTCTCTCACAACCGAAGCCTAGATACGCAACGCGGAAAAGAAAATGAGATGCGATTCTACATTACTAACCTTGGTGCCGAATCGTTCAAGTTTCGGAAGGCTGAAAAACCAGGTCCACAGTGGTTGCCACCATTGCCACAGATAATTCAGAACAGCCGAAGGGAAGAGAGAGAGAATCATTGAAGATGACGATGGTGCTGAGCCGAGAACCGGACTGGTTTTTCCTGGAGCCGGCCTCAAATGGGAGGAGAACGCTTTGTGGGTGAAGGAAATAGTCTCGTTCTGGATCGACAGGTCGGCGGCATTGAGGACGATGAATTTGGTCTTGCTGATGATGTCGAGGTCGATGGCAACGGAGCCGGAGAATTTGCAGGTGGCGAGGTCGGGTTTCAGCCTTATGTCGTATCGCTTCGGTGACGCGAACTTAGGGAGGCGAGGTTGGCCTTTGAATTGCTCCATTTTTGCGTTGATGGGAAATTTGCGCGGCGACGTCACGGCTCAATCTCTGCAGTCTCTCTCTCTCTCTCTCTCTCTCTCTCTCTCTCTCTCTCGATCTCGAAATGAGCGAGGAAGAAGACGAGCGAGAGAGGAGATATATAACGTTAGTTTTGCATTTGAAAAATTTCTTCTTGCATGGCTTCTACGTGAGAAGTTACGTGAGTTCGTGTGTCTTCATGTTGTCTTTCTTGTTCATTGGCACCTATTTTCTCCGTTGACATATTTTAATTTTTGTTTCACATTCGTCGTTAATAATTTATGATATGGACTTTAAATAATCAAGCTAAATTATATGTCATTTTAGAAATTTAGTTTGCTTGTTATCGTGGATTAAGAGGATAATTATGGTAATGTATCGGTTTTGTTAGATTTGTCAATTAGTCATCCGTTTTATGCTCTACTTGGACTTTCAATGAACAAGGAAAATGTAGACTTTATGATTTGCGATAAGATTGTACGGATAAAATCCCCCCCCCCCCCCCCCCAAAAAAAAAACACAAAAAAAGAAAAAGAAAAAAAAAAGGAAAAAACTTACCGGGTCGCCATTGAATTATTTTTCTAACATAGGTGTTCTCGATGACACAATGGGTAATTGATCTTTCTAAGGAATATGGCCCCGCGAGCAAAAGCAATAAAAGGAGTTAAATAATCAGCAACTTTAGTTTAAAGAATGATTTACTAAGGAATGAGAAGATAGGGAATAAATGCAAAATAAAATTTGATCTCTTTCTTGAGGAGTTTGTGTTGCTTCTTATTGGACGGAGCTAGAATAAGTGAAAACTAGCACACACTCAAAGCATTAGATGTTAGATGCTCTTGCTCAACTTGCACTTTGAGTCTTTAAAGAAAGTGGCATATATTATTTTATAAAATCATGTTTGACCTAACCAGCCTTCACTTGTGCAAATTTCAATAATAGTAAACTCTGTCATTCATCATCTTAAGGACCGCATCATCCTTTAAGCGTGTGAAGCCAATGATGTATGCACTCATGATGCTCTCATGGTAGGTTTCTTTCAACTTGGTATGCTAATGAGTCCCCTCTAGTTTATCACAACCTTTCAAACACAAATAAGGACCCTTATTGATTTGCATCTCCAATACACCCTTAAATTTTTCAGAAGTATCACAACATAACTAAATTCTGAGCGCAATAAAAGGGGCCGAATCTACGGTAAATTTTATGAGATTACCTCATTTCCATACTTGCCATTTGACTAAATTCAACAAAGTCATAGAGTTGGTCATTCGATTTCTTGCCATTAACTGAATAACCCCAAAAAGAGAGGTATGGACACATGGATTGTCAAAACTTGGCACGGAGAGACACTTAAGTGCCAAAACTTTGGAAATGTACACTTAAGTGCCAAAATCGGAGTAAAATGGATCACTTAAGTGCCACTCCGGCCAAAATTCGGCCAAATTTCTGACGAGGTGAGTGCAAAACGGCGTCGTTTTGCACGCCGAAGTGGCGAGAAAATGCAAAAATGATGTCGTTTCGTCTCTGATATATAAATAATTAATATAAGAATTAATTAAATTAAATCTAAGCCCTCAGCCGCCTCCCTTCGCCCCCCCTTTTTTTAAATTTTAAGTTTTTTTATTTTTAGAATATTTTAAATAAATTTAGTTTTAGTTTTAATTTAATTAATTCTTATATTAATTATTTATACATCAAAGATAAAATGATGTTGTTTTTGCGTTTTCTCGCCACGTCAGCATGCAAAATGACGCCATTTTGCACTCATCTCGTTGGAAAATTGCCACGTCAGCAATTTGGCCGGACTTTGGTCGGAGTGGTACTTAAGTGATTTATTTTACTTCGATTTTAGCACTTAAGTGTATCTTTTCAAAGTTTTGGCACTTAAGTGTTCCTCCGTGCCAAGTTTTGGCACTTGGGGTGTACTTCTGCCAAAAAAAAAAAATGTAAGATGAATAGTATAGGCAACCATAACTCAGTGGGTAGTACAAAACTTTTCTAACTAGATTAAGTAACCTTATGCACATTTATAAAATAATATCATAACTCAATTATCTCAAATCCAATATATGATACACTTACAAGATTAAGATGAGTCATATCACTTCAACTTAACTATATAAGAAATATTCATTTAATCGATAATATCTAAACATGCATTAATGGTCTAGTCCATTAATCAATCCTATATTCATTATCCAATTGAGATCACACTTAATGCTCGTGACAAAGGAGACTAAGACACTCATTGGCAATATCTACATCTATATTAGTCGATAGCTTGGTTCATAAAGATATTCTAAAAACAATATGTATAGTCAACCCCACCATGGGTTCTAATCTTAGCTACATGAGCATATTCCATAAACATTATCCTCCAATAATTCCCAAATCAAATTCACATCTTATAAATCAGACTACATTTCATAAGCTATTTCAAAATTTATTTCATAAACCAAGTTCACAAATAAGAATTTATATAACACTCTTTTGCGGCACATTTCCTATAAAGTTTCTCAAATCATTTACAAATACCAAAAATTAATAAATGCCAAATCTACATGTTATGCAACAGATTTGCTTGTTATAACTCATTATATATCAAATCTTCGTCACTTTCGGCACACGAGTCTACATATTCGTTGAAGAAACAGACATAACTCACTTGGGAAAATCTAAACCAAATCACAAAAGTTTTCTCAAGCCTATGAACTCAAAATTCTATCAATTAAGTAAAAAATGATATCAAAATTAAGCAACAAGCTAATTTAATTATTACTTGACTAAACTAAGTTCATCCACTGACAAAACAACTTCTACGCACTGTGCCATCCATGAAACTTGCCCATAGCGGGCATTTAGTGCTATCTACTATGCGTAACTTACGTGCAAAACTCTAAAAGTTCTTTCTGACCAACTTGTAATTCGGAATTAATTTCTAATAAGCCTCATAGATACACAATACCCCAAACTATCATTTCTATATAGTTTTACATCTTAATGATTTCTTAATGGAACATTGCAGTTTGGAATTCACGTATCTCTGAATTTAAGCTTTAGTTCCGAAAATTCCTCTAATTTGGTGAAAGCAGAGCATCCTAATTGGACATTGCGAATCGAAAATGTCCGACCCATCAAAAGGTCTGAGGCATGTAAGTGCAAATTTTCCACCCTTTTCTCTTCAGTTTCCGCTTCCGTTGAAAGCCTCTCTCTTTCCTCTTTCCTCTTATCTCTCGATCATCCCTTTCCTGCGGAGCATAAGGCCAAATTAGATGGGCTTTGGGCTAGGTTTTGCTGGGCCAATTTATTACAAAATTGGCATATACCTCCCCAAATTTTTAAACTCTTCCATGTTCACAAGTGCGGGGAAAGGTATGCTTTGCTAGTAAATTTCTTCGATGTTTTTGTAGTGCTCATTCACAATAACACCCCATATGAGTTTTCTCGCAGTGAGAGCCATAAGAATTAGGTTATTGGTTTTGGTAATATGACAATGTCTGCTTTCAGTAGCCATTCATGTCTTACTCATCAAAAGGTAAAGAGAAGTATTTGACTCAGCTAGACTTAATGTGATTTGCTCGTTCCTCGAGAAAAATAATGTTTTTTTTTTTTTGGTCAGAAAAGTAATTAACTTTCATACACGATCAGCAAAAAAGCACGAGTTCATCGCTCCAGTACAAATTAGATCGAAAAGAGCAGGAGGGGGGGGGGGACTCGGCCCAGTTGGAAGGGAGAAGATGATGGCCGTGGGCCTTTGCGGCCCAGTCGGCAACAAAGTTCATCTCTCTACGGTAGTGTCGTATTTGCAGGTTAGGGAAACGAAGAAGCAGCGCCGCCGCCTCAGCAAAGAGAGCTCTGTGCATCCATGGAATGCGACTGGGATCTTGGATCGCTTCCACCACAGCAAGACAGTCGGATTCGAGAAGGAGATGATGTTGATTCCATCCTTTGTCGAGCAAATACTGAAGTGTTAAACTGACGGCTTGGATCTCTGTTTGCAGGGGCGAAACAGAGGAGGTGTGACGGGCAAAACCATCTAGCAGCTTACCAGAGGAATTGCGACACACATAGGCAACGGAACTTTTGTGCAAGGCCGTGGTGAAGGAGGCATCAACATTGACCTTCAGTATGCCCGGATCGGGGGGACACCAACATTGATTCAAAGGTTGACAGCGAGAGTGATGATTCAGTGGCGATCGGGAACTTGGTCGAGCATAATGGTCGATGGTAAGAATTCCTTAGCCAGCTAGATTAGGAGCTCGTCTGTGGGTGTTGACTAGGCCATGTTTCTGTAAACCCTTATGCAGGCAGATCTCATGACAGTTCCAATACGATCAAGCAAAGGCGAGGGCAGCATCAACCACCTTATCAGAGTTGGGGATTTGGCGACGGAAGACAAAATGGTTCCTGGCTTTCCAGATGTGCCACAAAACAGCAACCGTAATCGCCAGAATCTGTAAGTTGTTTACCTCATCTAATAGTTGTAGTAGCCAGGCATCAAAACGATGAGTATGAAGTTTCTGAACTGTGAAATGTAGCTGCTGGTTGGACCGGATATTAGTAGTCCAGGGGCAATGTAAAAATAGATGTTCAGTAGATTCTGGGACTAGAGAACTGCAGTTGCCTTTGCATAAACGACATATAGGATCCGATATAACATGTCGATTGTATAGATTTTCAGCAGTTGCTAGTGCATTGTGGCACAGAGACCATAAAAATATGCACAGCTTGGGAGTAGTCGGCACCTTCCAAATGTTAATCCAGAGTCGTTGTGGAGGTTGAAAGGAGGATGAAGCCTAATTTTGTTTGCTGCTGTTGTCGCCTAATCTGATCTGATTGTAGCCACTTTTCACAGTATAAATGCCATTTAAACACCCTTTCCAAATCAGCTGATCTTGTGTGTATTGTGGCTTGATCTGAATTGTGAGGATTTCCTCAACTGTCCTATCATCAAAACTACCACGTAGCAGGGGAATGTTCCACGATTGTTATTCAGGATCGATGAAATCAGCTACTAGTTTAGGTTCATCCCTAGGTGCAAGTCCTCCTATTACTCCTATAGGAAGTCACTTGTCCTCCCGAACTCGTATCTGCTGTCCATCTCCTACAGACCATTGTAACTGGTGGGAAATGGACTCCTGGCCAAGCAAAATGCTTTGCCATCCCCAAGAGGGTCGGGCGCCTCTATCTGCATGCCCGAAGTCTTTAAAAGGGAAATAAAGCCCTTTAAAGATCATACTCCATAATGCGTTAGGCTGTTGGATTAGGCGCCATGTCTGTTTGGCCAAAAGGGCTTTATTGAAAGCAATGAGGTCCCGGAAGCCAAGGCCGCCGGCATCTTTACGACTCTTCAGGGTCTCCAAACTTTGCCAATGTATGCTCGACTTAGTTCCTTGAGATTGCCACCAAAATCTAGCCACCTTTTGTTCAATAGATTTGCATAGCGAGATTGGAATCTTAAATATAGACATGGCGTACTGAGGAATAGCTTGCACAACCGCTTTGATCAAGACTTCCTTACCGCCTTTTGAAAATAAACGTTCCTTCCAGCCATCCAGTTTCGAATTCACTTTAGCCAGAATCTAGGAAAACATTTCCTTTTTAGACTTTCCCCAGTCTGATGGGATGCCTAGGTATTTCTCGATCTTCGTCATCACCGGAACTCTGAATTCTCTAGCAAGGTTTTCTTGCAAAGCTATAAGACAAGCATTACTGAAAAAAATGCCAGATTTATTGCGATTCACAGCCTATCCTGTGGCCAAGCAGTATTGGTTCAAAATATTGGCTATGTTTTGGCATTTGAGAATTGTCCCTTCTATAAAGAAAATGGCGTCATTGGCGAAAAATGGGTGGGATAAAGTAGGGCACCTGTGGTTAAGTCTAATACCTTTAAGGTTGCCCATGTCCAGAGCTTGGTGTATGAGGGTTGAGAGGACATTTGCCACTAAGATGAATAAATAGGGAGAAAGTGGGTCACCCTGCCTCAAGCCTCTCTTCATTTGAAAAGGAGAAAGAGGTTCGCCATTAAATTTGATACTCATCGAAGCTGTAGTTACACACTCCATCACCCATTGTACCCAGATAGCATTGAAACCCATCCGAAGGAGATAAGTTCGAAGGAAATCACATTCTACACGATCATAGGCTTTTTGCATGTCAAGTTTGAGGACAGCCTTGATTTTGCGCTTCCATTTATGTATTCTCAGTTGATGCAGAACTTCTTGGACTACTAAAATATTGTCCTGGATTTGGCGTCCACCAACAAAAGCACTTTGTTTTGTAGAGATGAGATTCGGTAGGCAAGGTTTCAAATGGTTGGCTAGGACTTTTGAGATTATTTTATAAGAAAAGTTGCAAAGGCTGATCGGTTGATATTGGTCTAATCTCTCTGGGTTAGAAATCTTTGGAATTAGAGTGATGAAAGTCGTATTTAGTTCAAGGTTGAGGACACCCGAAGTAAAAAACTCTTGCACTGAGCTAAAAATGTCATCTTGTAAGATATTCCAGTGAGCGTGATAGAACTAACCGTTTAAACCGTCTGGGCCAGGAGCCTTTGTAGCTCCCAATTGAAAAGTTGCTATGCGGACTTCCTCCTTAGTTAAGTCAGCTATAAGAGAGGCATTCATAGTATCTGTCACCACAGCTGGACATTGGGCCAAGATTGGGCCATAGTCTCGCTGTCCCACCGAGGAGTATAAATTCTTAAAGAAAACCTGTGCCATTTCCTGTAAAGAGTGAGGGTTCTCGAACCCATTGCTGATTGTCTGTTTGTAACATACTGATTCTGTTTCGCTGGCGTCTCTGGATGGTGGTGGCATGAAAGAATGTAGTATTCTTGTTGCCCCATTTTAGCCAATTTACTCGAGATCTCAGGGCCCAGTATGGTTCCTCTTGTTGCCACAGGTGCTGGATTTCCTTCCTTAAAGCTTCCATCCTAGATTTAGCGAGTTGAGTGGTTGGTTTGTTTGTAAGGAATTGAAGTTGATGCTGTAGGTCAGTGAGTTGTCGTTGGCTATTGGAGAATTTTGACCTGTTCCACTTGTAAAGGGCTGCCGAAACTCTTGATAGCTTTTGTGGTAAAGTTAGGAGCTGATGCTGAGAAGCTTGCCAGGTATCCCAGACTACCAAGCGACATTCTTGGTCTTGCGGCCAAAAAGATTTAAAAATAAATGCTCGCCGTCTCTTAGGTTGGGTGACAGTTGTCTTCAAAAGGAGCGGGCTGTGGTTAGAACCTATGGCTGGTAGGGCGAAAGCTTCAACTACCGGAAAGGTAAGTCGCCATTCCATAGAGTAGAAGGCCCTATCAAGCCTTTCTCTAATTAAAGCCTCCCCTTCTCTGTTATTGCTCCATGTAAAAAAACACCCCTTACTATCCAAGTCCATTAGTAGGCAATCACTCAACATCTCTCTAAACGAAGTCATGCGCTGTGTAGAAGCTAGCTGTTTACCTTCTTTTTCCCAATGGTACATGATCTCATTGAAGTCGCCAATGCATAACCAAGGTAAGGTATTAAATTTGCTGATAAGCTTCAGAACTTCCCATAATTGTTGACGTAACTGAAGAACTGCCAGCGCATGGAGACACGTAAGGCGCATTATAGGTCCACTTTCCCCTTCTGCACAAAGCAAATCCACAAAGTCTGGTGTCTGTTGGTCCACTACTAGAGAAACCTGGTCTGTCCAAAACACTGCAAGACCCCCTACAAGGCCAATCAAGTGTTCCAAAATGCTATGCTGATACCTGAGTCTTTTTTGTATTTTCCAAAGCACTAGTTCTTGATTCTTTGTTTCCATCAAAAAGAGAACGTCAGGCTGTTCTCAGGCAACCAACGCCCTTAGGGCTTGAACTGTC
The DNA here is from genome assembly GCA_007663325.1 of Eucalyptus pauciflora. Classification (NCBI taxonomy): domain Eukaryota; kingdom Viridiplantae; phylum Streptophyta; class Magnoliopsida; order Myrtales; family Myrtaceae; genus Eucalyptus; species Eucalyptus pauciflora. The sequence continues at coordinate 130,470 of VMYD01000242.1, forward strand.
AGGGTATTGCCCAAACCCTGACAGTTCCAACTAAGTATCTTCATTTGTCCTTTGGTGGCTTATTTGGGCCAACCACCAAAGCCCAACTATTTGTACTGCCGACTTCAAAGACTGGAGTCTCCATCAAGTGGGATTCATCTATCCCTTCTTTCAAAGGGTTGTAACGTTTCGCCTTCTTGATTGGGCCTGCTTTTGTACTCAACTTGCTGCTTCTGAGTTTTTTTTGATCTATTTGAAGTTGCTGACCCATCGGCTAATATTGAAATGTGATTGGATGCAAGGAGTGGAAGTAACGAAGCTTGAAGATTCACAAGATCGTCAGGTTGAGGTTTCCAATTGATCGGCTTAGCTACAGTAAAGGATTGACCCTCCTCGGAGACCTGCATAATTTCTTTTCCTTTGTTGCATCGTGGCTGGTCTGCTGGAAATTCTGTTGTATGCACCAGGGGGGTCTCAGGGACTGATTCATCTGCCTCGGCTTGTTGTGAAGGGAGGGCATAAAAGGTAAGCTAGAATGGACTTGGTTCCCGTACCTCGGCCCTAAAGCCATTGACCGTAGTACATGTTATCCCTTCTTTCAAATTTCTCCTTATCATAGGGAATATCTTTGTAGGACATAGCATAATGGCCGAGCTTACCGCACGAATAGCAGAAGTGGGAAAGCCGTTCATACCTGAAATCTAACCAAAAGTTTTTGCCTTCTAGGCGGAGGAGTTGTCCCGTCTTTAGAGGTTCCAGCAGACATATTTCAACTCGTGTGCGGCCCGTTCGAAGTAATGTACCATCCTTACTATCAACCCCGACCTCTAGAAACCTTGCCCACATGGCGAACAACTTTTCTAACCATTTCCTCTATGCAGTGTTCCAAAGGAAAACCAAACACTTGGACCCAAAAGGCGCAAGTTGAAAAATCATAGCATTGCAAAGGCGTATTCGGCATCCAAGGTTTGAGAATTACTAAATGATTTGCAAACAGCCAAGGTCCGGTATCAAGAACTCGCTTCTTTTCTGTTTCATTTCTAAATTTAATAACATATAATCCTGCGTCATGTTGTGAGTTATCAACCTGATTCGTGCGCCAAGCTCGCCTCATAGTATTCTGAAAAGCTTGAAGATTTATTGAGGTATTGGAGAAGATCTTACCCACTAGGCTGAGCTGACTTCCAGTTTTGCAGCTGATGGAGCCTCATCGCACACTTCAATGCTCTGTTCTGCCCACAGTTGGCCAAGGTGATTACACAGAGCAGCGAGGCGTACCTCATTGGAGTTGTCGGTAGACTGTCCAGGAGCCGCCATGGAAAGAGATCTCAACAAACAGCAACAAGACCCAAACAGTGGGTGCGTGTAAGTGTCGATTGCCCAATTTAATTTGCCATTCGAAATTGCAAACACTAGTTCGATACAGGGGCAAAAGAAAACTGGTTACTAACAGCTGTACACTTGCATGCATATGGCGATAGAGTCAGAATACTATGAGGGAAATACATAGACAATTGGGGAAGAAAACAGAGGGATCGGTGGAAATTAAAGAGGTATCAATTGGAAGTGGGTCTGGGGGGAAAGAAAATCGCGAGCGAAGGGAATCGATCTAGGGGAAATCAGCAAGCGTAGGGGAATTGAGATGGTAAACGGAAAGAGGTAGATGAGAGACATGGTTAGGGTTTGGGTGTATGAGATGAAAAAAACTACCATGGATGGTAGATAGAGCTCGACAAAACGAGAGCGGTGAAAGAAATGTTTGAGAGTAGCAAATCTTGCCCTTTCAGACAATGGCGGAATGGACTTGTTTATTGCATTTGCAACTATTGAGGTAAGTTTAAGATAGACACATGAAATGTCACCTCACATGTTTTGTGGACAAACAATCAAGTGTCACGGTTCATGAACCCTTGGGAGTGAAGCTTGAGATTATTGAGTGAAGAGTGAAGATGCAGAGATGATGAACACAACTAATCTGTGAGAGTGACGTTAGGATGGTTGGTCTTAAGAGTTCTAGGATAGAAAAGTTATATTACTTAGGAGCTCTAAAGGCGGGGTTGGCCTCTCGTGTATAAACTGATCAGGAGCTGATGCCGCTCTTTTGATGAGACCATGGCAAGCTGAAACCAGTTGTTGAGCTTAAAGAGATAAGTTGTCTCGCTCGATGAACTAGATGCCTGAACTAAGCTGCACATGATACAATCTCATATAAGGAAGCTATTTGCTGTATTATTTGTTGGAACAATTATAGAAGGAAGACTAGCCAGGCAAATTTCACTCACCAGGAGCCACATGGGTCATTGCACGGCCAAAAAACTACCGACTTGTGACAAATGGTATCAAAAGTCGAGATCCCTCTAGTAGATGGGTGATTCAGGGGAAAGCCTGTGGTCTTCCTGGTCTTATAAGGGCGAAGAGTGATTGTTGGGGCTAGGAGGGCTCGAACAGCTTGCGGCTCTCGTCTAGCTTCTAGGATGGCAATGAGGGCATAGGTCGGAACTGAATTGCTTGTTGAATGGGGATAACGTTCTTAGATCAATTGGCAAATCTCAAGAGGGGGTCTGCGATCACATTTCCAACAAAAGATACCCTTTGTTGGCTCGTAGAGATCAAGAGGAGCTCAGTAGACGAAAGAATGTGCTGCCACAGTGGTGCAGTTGGCTAGGGGTGCCACACTTGTTGGCGAGCACAAATGACTGGAGATTCGCGAATGATTTTGATCGTGGAAAGCAACTAATGAAGTGGAGTAGCGTGCTCTATTGGGCAAGCATTGCTATCTATATAAGTCCCAGGGAGTGGCATTAATGGTTAGGGAAACGCAAAGAAGTGACAGAACAGCTTGCAATAGGGGAGTTGTGGAATTGAGTGGGGAAGTTTGTCACGGTCTGTGATTATCCTGTATTCGTAAACCCTTCGAAGTGAAGCTTGGGGTTATCGAGTGAAGAGTGAGGATGTAGAGATGATGGACACAACTAGTCCGTGGGAATGACATTAGAACGGTTGGTATTATGAGTTTTAGAATAGAAGGATTATATCACTTGATGGGGTTGGCCTCCCGTGCATGAACTGGTCAGGAGCCGATGTCGCTTTCCTAATGAGGCCATGGCAAGCTGAAGCCAATTGTTAAATCTAAAGAGATATATTGTCTCGTTCGATAGACTAGATGCCTGAGTTAAGCTAAGTGTGATACGATCTCGTATAAAAAAGCTATTTGCTATATTGTCCTTGGAACCACTATAAAAGAAAGGTTGACTTGGTGAATTCTGCTCGCCAAGTGCCACACGGGTTATTAGCGGCCAAGGAATTGCCGACCCATGACACAAGCATCAAACTGTTAAAAAAAGAGAATCCTAGCACTTCCTGTATGCTAGCTCCTTCACTGTCTTGACAAGATATTCCTAGTTCTAAATGCATTGAATCCATTGTGCATTGATGTTCATCCACTCAATGCTCTACTTTAGTGTTCTTCCAATAGAAGGCTTTGAACGGGTCGGAAAGAAGTCTTCCACTTCCCTGGCTTTCTCAAATGATGTAAACTGGAAAATTAATGAAAAAGTAGGGGAGCTCAGAAATTAAGTGACAATATTAATAGTGGTAACATCTCATAATACAGTATGGAACTACCTCTAGTCAATGTATAACAGATAGGCGTAGATTCAGAAATAGTAATAGAAGATGCATAGTGATGTCCTAAATGATGCAGGGCTTGGTCTTCATTTGGTTTAATAGCATGCAGATCCAATTGCTTTAGGATCCCTGCTCCACCGTCAGATAATGCTAAAAGATCATCATGCTCTGCGTTTCCTAGAAAAAAAAATACCTTTTACAGAACCCTTTCGACTTACCACTAAGAATTCCGTCAAAACCCATGGCCAGAACTCTAGGCAGCGTCTTGGGGACCTCCGAAGCCAGTATCTCATCTTCCTCAACCAAGTCAACTTTACAAGGCTCAAACACTTGCTCAGCATTTCAATCTCGTCAAATCACTTTTATCCCACCGGATCCTCTACGTACCAATTAACACAAACTATAAACCAAAATCTCAAAATCACTTCAAATCATTCATCCACTAGGTTTTTGCTGGAGGGTCATTAAATGTGTGAGCCAATCCATAATCTTAGTATTTTTTTTTTTCACATTAAATGCATTCATCATTGGAATAAGAAAATATATTGAAATGCAAAGAAATTAGAAAGGGTAAAGCAAACATGGAAAAATAAATAAATAAATAACTAAGAACATATATGCATCGTAAATATGAATTTAATGGGCTTTAAATGAGTTGGGACATATTTTCATAGATTGGTTTCATAAGATGTATTTTAATAATATGAGTTGGGTCAGATATAGATGGACTATCGTATACTAAATTAATAATGTGTTTAAACTCATCAAAACAAGTTAAATGAGTTTGATCATTTTCGATCCGACACACTCATTGATGGCTTTATTTCGAAGAAAACCCAAGGTATGCATAGTAGTATGCTTTGCTTTAGATGGACAATTCACGACTAAATCAAGTGACGGCTCCAAACAAAGTCAGCTATAGTGAATTCTCTCACATCCAAAAACCTAGATATTAGGGGCATACAAAAAAAATCTGGAACTGCCCTAATCGTCCCAAATTCCGAATCAATTTTAGGTTGTTCTCATGGGGTACGTAAATTGGAACTTGGAATTGGACCATCTCGGTTCTAGCGTGGAGCAGCCTACCTGAACTATCCGCCTATGGGGACTACTCGGACCGGATCGGTACCTATCAATAAATAAATATATATATATATATATATATATATATATATATATGTATATTTTTTTAATTTTTTTTTTTTTAAATTTTTATGTTTCGAATTAGAATTGAAACCCAACTTCTACTTCCTTTGCCAGTTTCCTCCCTCTTGTTTTCCCAGTCGCAGCTGTAAAGTCCTCTTAAAAATCTCATCTTTTTATATCTCTGAATCGAAGGAACACTGAGACTCCACTCCATCAGCTTCTTCCCAATCATGATCGCTTGATCTCTCGTGCTAATTCTCCCTCGCTCGAGACCACCCGGCCGGACGCGATGATGAGGCTGTTCAACAGAGGCGGCAGGGACGATCCCTCCAGCGCCTCGCCGCCGTCGCCGTCGCCGTACGCGCCTTCCCCGTCGTCCTCGCCGGCGTCGCTCACCGGGCCCGCGCGGCCGATCCGCCTCGTGTATTGCGACGAGAAGGGGAGGTTCCGGATGGATCCGGAGGCCGTGGCGGTGCTGCAGCTGGTGAAGGAGCCGATTGGGGTCGTCTCCGTGTGCGGCCGCGCTCGGCAGGGGAAGAGCTTTATCTTGAACCAGGTGAGCTCTTTTCTCAATGCGCCATTGTCTCGGTGGTGGATGTGGAGTTTGTCGGTATTTGGCGATGGCTAGGGTTTGAGCTCTCTCTCCAGTGTGATTAGGATTCGAACTGCTTGAGCTTCTAATCGCAGTTCTAGAGTGACGAGGGCTGACTTTACTAGGTTTTGTCACTTGGTTCTGCTTCATTCTGCTGGGTTCTAAAGTAATGCCTGTGTGCCGAATCCGGATGGGTATGAGTTAGGTGTTATGTTTGATAGTGGTTTATGTACTTTTGAAAGAGGAGTTATGGTGAGCATTTGCGTTGCACGAGTGTGAAGGTGAAACACTGTTTTGTAGGCTAGGTGGAGGCTAGGATATGTAAATTCTAATGTAATTTGGCCTGAAATGGATTTGATATGCCTGATTGCTGTTTTTTTTTTTTCGTCCCACGAGTTTAGGCCTCATCTAAATAGTAGTTTATGCGTTTCATAATTGAAATTCTGGCAAGCATCTAATGGTGGTGTCACAGTCAGCTTTTGTAAACTCAAATAGCGATGTGAGAGTATGTTTATAGTAGTCTTCATTTGTGACTAGTTAAGGTTTAGTTGTCTTCGTTTGTGGCAAGTGCCATATAAATGCATGTGGTAATATCCTTCTTCAATTTCTATGCAAGATATGTTAAAGTGGGCTATTACTAACCTATCTATTTAGCGACACCCTCCTTTCTCTGAATGTATGAATTGTCATGGCAAGGTGAGAGCAGAATCATTCTTTGGTATATATTAAGATATAAATAATTCTGGAGAATGGTGGACGGTATGCTCTACTAATTGTACCATTGATGATTGGAGCCTGGTTGAAGGTCTTTGTAAGACTGAAAGTCTCCTTTCACTGAATTTATGAATTGTCGTGGCGAGGTGAGAGCAGAATCATTTTTCGAAATATTAAGACACCCAGTTCTGGAGAATGATGGTAAGTTCCATGCTACAGGATACACTACTAATTCTATCATTGACAATCAGAGCATGGTTGAACGTTTTGCTAAGGTTGAAGGTCTTGATGATGCAAATGACACTAGAAGTGAAGAGAAAAGATCAATTTCATTCCAAACAGCAAGTTCAGAAATTTTAAGCATCGAACGTTAGATTTCCTACTGCTGCTGCTTTGGATAGTTCCTTATATGACCCCCGAAATAACCTTAAGATGGCACCTAGCTATTAGGAATCTCTCATTTTAATGAGATGGAAGTTCTTACAATTGTAGTGCATTTAAGATGTAGGAATTGCTGGCCTATTCAAACATCTGAATGAAATGCATGAGGTTAATATTATGAGAAGATACTGATGAAGTCATATTGTGGACAATATTGCATAAACAAATAAAGTCATGCCAAATGTTATCAAGACAGAAGTTTCTAATAAAAAATCACTAAGCACAGTGAACATGTTCTCTCTTCAGCAGCCTACTGCAGGAAAATAAACAAATCAGTCATCTCCTAGATTGTGTTTAAATCTCTTTTTTCTCTAATCTTCTTATTAGTGTGCTAGTTCTTCCATTTGCTGCGATTTCTGCTTTGGTTCTAGTTGTACAATTCTCTATTTTGGCCTGTGTAGATGATCCGGTGAAGGTGCTATGATATTTATTATGATGTTTATTTTGTACTGTAGCTTCTTGGAAAGAGTAGTGGATTCCAAGTAGCATCAACCCACCGGCCATGCACTAAAGGGCTTTGGTTGTGGAGTGCACCATTGAAGAGAAGAGCTCTTGATGGAACTGAGTATAATCTCTTACTTTTGGACAGTGAAGGGATTGATGCTTATGATCAAACGGTAGGCCAAGTTCATTGAACTGAGAATTACTTTTTGATCGCTGATTTGATTGTTGTAGAATGGTGACATACTGTCCTGTTAGACTTTTTCTTCACCCCAACAATAATTCTTATGGTTGTCCTTGTACTCTTTTTTTCACAGGGAACATACAGCACACAAATATTTTCTTTGGCCGTCCTCTTGTCTAGCATGTTCATCTACAACCAGGTTGGTAAAGTCTTGCAAAGTTATAGTGATATCGCTTTCAAGTCTTAGATGTTTAAGATTTGTTTTATTAGCTTTAGTTATAAGTTGCTGATCATGTCTTAAACTTTTTCCTTTCTATCAGCTTTATTACTGCTTTGGTGAAGTAGACTTCAAACTACAGTTTTACGTCTTCTTACTACCATTTTGCTTGTGTATAACTCGTATTCAGATGGGGGGGATTGATGAAGCTGCACTGGATCGGCTGTCTCTTGTCACTCAGATGACTAAGCATATTCGTGTGAGAGCGTCTGGGGGGAAGAGCGGTGCTTCTGAGTTGGGACAGTTCTCCCCTATCTTTGTTTGGCTTCTGAGAGTAATTCCCCAAACTATTCTGCTGCTTTTTCTCTGGAAACTGTGATTGTGAATTTAGACTAGGTGATTTTTTGGGTACTGAACTATTGTTTTTGTTGCTACATAATGTAGGACTTCTATTTGGATTTAGTGGAAGATAATAGGAGAATAACACCACGTGACTACCTGGAACTTGCATTGAGGCCAGTTCAAGGTACTGGAAGAGATATAGCTGCCAAAAATGAGGTATCATCTGCTTTTTGTTTTTACCCTTTTAGTGTGAGATCCATGAATAGGAGCTCCCATAAACATTATGTCTGATCTTATTTTAGCCTGGTTAATGTGAGGCAAATGTCCATCTATAGTAGTGGCATGTTTCCATAGACAATTGTGTGTTTGTGTCATTCTAGTTATCAGTACTACTTGAACTTGTTTGGTTGCAACTGACCTAACTGTGTGCTGTAATAATTTAGGGTAGGCAAGCAAACATTTATTGGAAGCTTTAGCCTCCCCTCTGCCCCCTCCACAAACCACCCCCCACACCACCCCCCCCCACCCACACACAAAACAGCTTTGGGAGTAGATGATTGTTAAATAACAAATTCCTTCATTTCTATTTGGATTTTAGTTAGACCACTTGCTTAGAAACTGATTCATTATAATGGTTAGGCTAAAAGCTCCTTTTGTCATGTTCTAGTTTTAAAGGAATTTAATGTGATGCTTCAGTGCGTCATCAGTTTCTTCTTTGCCCGGTTCCTGCTTGTGTCTATGTATACATCTGTGCTGTGGGGTTACCTGCTACTACTTTTTTAGTGTTTCTTTATGTCGTTAGAGGTTGTAAACTTTTAAAGAAATGCTTTCCAGATTCGGGACTCTATTCGAGCTCTATTTCCAGATAGAGAATGTTTCACCCTCGTGCGACCTTTGAATAATGAACATGATCTCCAGCGGCTTGATCAAATATCAGTGAGTATTGTCATTGTCAGATGTGCTTTTATCTACTTCAGAAAATATTTTTCAGTCTGTAGTTTTTAGTTCATGCTTTGTATTTGTGATGTTGGATGCAGATGGATAAACTAAGGCCTGAGTTTAGGTCTGGGTTGGAGGCCTTGACAAAGTTTGTGTTTGAGAGAACAAGGCCCAAGCAAGTTGGGACCACTGTCTTGACCGGCCCTGTTCTAGTGGGTATCACAGAGTCTTACTTAGAGGCCTTGAATAATGGTGCAGTGCCTACGATATCATCTTCATGGCAGGTTGGTAATATCTTGAATTTCTTTATGTTTCCAATATAAAAACTTGGTCAGTCTCCCGAACTGGGTTGGATCTGAGTAGGCGTGATAATTTTCTTTAAAGATTTGCACAACAATTTTGAGAAGTGTTAAATGAAACCACCAAGTGACTTCTGTGGCAGTTGCAATTTGTACAACTAGTCTGCCATGTTTAGTCATGATATGGAGCCCTTTGGAATCCCCTTGTGCCCCTATGCCTTTCTTCTTTTTCTATTTATTTTTCCTGGGGTGGTTGAGGTTGAGGATTTGTACATGGGTGTCTGCAATGAAGGGCTCGTTTGATAACATTAAAATATGAGTGCGGAAATTTAAGTACTGAATATGAAGTGCTAAAGTCTTTTAAGTACTGAAAATGAAAATAAAAGGTTGTTTGACAATAGAAAATAAATTTTACTAGTATTTTACCAAACATTGAATAGTGAGCATTATTGGAAGGTTTTGGTTATATGATTTGGTAAGGTTTTAATTTCCATGGAATATTGTATCACTTGAGCCATTGAGTAAGGCTTTCCTTACTGCATTAAGTGATTTTTACGCAAAACACTAGTTGTGTAGTTAAATATGATCAAATGCACTTGATGACATCAAGTATTGGAAAAGTATAATTTTCAGAGATTTAATGTGGTTATCAAAACACACCCTAAGAGAAAGAATCTTTTATATTTTGGTGCATTTTTTTTCATCTTTACAATATTAAAAAGGAGAAATTATCAGGTAATTAACAAGCCTGGCTATGAATTTTTATAAATTAAAATTATGGTAATAAAGATGAGCATTTGATTAATTTTGGGCAATACGATGGCATTTTATTGACCAAAATAGTTTTGGTGCCTGACACTGAGATTGCTACCTTACACTTTGTGTCACTAGAAATAGGAAAAAAAAATCTTTTTCATGAGCTTCTATTAAAGATTTGAGTTGTTTCATATTAATGAGCTAAGGAACTTCTCCACTTTGTCTTGATGACAGAATCTTTTTCATCTTGCAAATTGACATGTCTGTCTGTGTTTTTCTGTTTATTTCTATAATGCATTGAGTTAAGTCTAAAATGGTTTTGTCATCTTTTGATAAGAATTATCAATTATTAGCAGAACAAAGCTAAAGAGCTGTCTGGTGCTGATCGTCACTTGTCATTGCTATCTATTGAATGTGCAGGAGTTATGTTTTCACTCTTATTCTACCTCTTATTATTGTAGAGTGTCGAAGAAGCTGAGTGCCGTAAAGCTTATGATTCAGCTACTGAGGTTTACATGTCTATTTTTGACCGGTCGAAGCCACCGGAGGAAGTAAGCAACACTTTGCCAGAGAAATGAATGCTCTATTATTTTGGTATATTCCTAATTTCAGTTAATGTAGGCTGGCATGAGGGATGCTCATGAGGAAGCAGTACAAAAATCATTAGCTGCATTCAATGCGAGTGCAGTTGGCACTGGTTCAACAAGGAAGAAACATGAGGAGCTTCTCCAAAAGTTCTTCAGAAAGGCTTTTGAGGTGGTGCCTTAAGTCACAAAATGCTAACTATTTTTATGCTGCGATAAAGTGATCCCAATAATTTGGTTCTATGATGGCTATTACATTGGGGAAATTACATTTCTATGGACTCTGTTTATTCTTTTCCTTTGTGCTTGTGATTAGGTGGTTGCATTGGGTTTGGTGTTGATACGGTTGTTTTTTTTTGGGTCAACTCTTCATTTGATTTGCTCCTTTTGATGTGCATTGTCACGTCAGATTTTGGAGATCCATATACCACTAGACATTTTTTTTTTCTCACAGTATGGGACAATTGGTCTAAGAATTGACCTATGGCACAGAAAATGCAAAAATTGAGTGGCCAACATAATTGAAAATCTTGTTTACCAGGATTTTGAAAAGCTTTGTCTCAAGTTGAGTTTGATGCGGTTAGAAAATGATGCTGGCATTGGTAGATAAGGTTTAATTGAAATATTTCCTTTTCATAAAAAAGCTGTGGTGTGTTTGACTAATTATGGTTAATGATGATGGTCTATTTTTGTTAGGTTATTTGTTTTTTCTGTACTAGGACCAATAACTTAAGCAATCCCCTCTTGACTAAACTTGTCCATGCAGGATTACAAGAGGAATGCGTTTATGGAGGCAGACTTGCAGTGTTCACATGCCATACGGAGCATGGAAAAGAGGCTGAGAGCAGCTTGTCATACACCTGATGCTAATATTGATAATGTTGTCAAGGTTAGTAGTCATGTTTGATGCTATCTATAAAGCATATTCCTTTTTCTCTTTTTCATTCTTTTCTATGTATACCTTATAGTATGAGCTTGAATATGTTGTTTTGTTTGTTTATGAGATCGGGCAATTGTTAACTTATCTTGTATTGATGTCTCATTAGATCAAATTGCTTTTGACAATCAGAGCCTGTCTTATTTTTACAGCATTTGGGCTCTGTTTCAATAATACAGATTTGAAGTTGTCTTTATCTACTGAAAAATAATCTTGTAGAATGTTGATGATGGTGAAATCGTGAGGCGGTCATCATTTGTGTGGGGTCTGATCAGTGTCTAGTAGAAGTAGATTTGTTGAAAGGGCAGAAGAGATGAGGGCATTTGGGAAATTATCCATGCTTGTACCAAATGCAAACGAGGTCCAGTTCCAAATGTAGGGGAACTGTGATGTATTGACCATTAGTGCGGACATGGAGTGTGGTATATCAAAGATTATTCTCTATCTAACGCTAAAGTTGGTAGGCTATTTATTGGTTGATCAATCTCATAAAAAGCATAGAGAGCTTTTATTTAAATCTGAGTGGCTTTAGAGTTGACTGTTGCAAGCAAGTATAGTGATGCTGTGTGATGAGATTCTCTTCTCTTTGCAAAGCATTTAGTGTGGAACAAGTATAATAGGGGTTCGAAAGGCCACTTTGTATTCTATTGCGCAGATCTCTGGTTCTACAATGTCTTACCTCTTGTTATGTGATAAGAGCTGCCCATTCCAGATCAGAAACCCCATAATGCCAAGAGATGATTGGATCATCGTCAAAATTTCACTCTTTCAATAGATATTGCATGGGATGACTAGGTGTAGAATTATGGGACCACTGCCAACAATTTAAAAAGCTTTATTAGAAGAAGGTGCAGTTTAATATTGGAATGATTTAACATCCCTTCACGTAAAGACTGGTGTTTGGCTTAAGGTTAAAGCATGGAAATATATATTGGGGGTATATAAGGAATTAACAAAGATTCGAACTCATGATGTTTTGCTTTAATACTACGTAAAATTTTGTGGAACCACTTCCAACTGTTCCAAAAGGTTAAGCTATTAGATGAAGGTGCAGTTTATATGTAAATGGCTTAACACAAAGTAATCTTGCTTGATAAACATCCTCACCTATGTCCCAAAGTTATATTTCATAGATTTACTGATAAATTAACAAATCAAGCCCATATGTCGTAATTTGAGGTCCAAAGTTATATTTCATAGATTTACTGGTAAGTTATATATCATATTTTGGAAAAGTATGGATTGTTGATGTCATTTTGGGCATAATCTTGAGTGTCCTGTATTGATATTTTGCAGGTTCTTGATGCTCTTTTGTCAGAATATGAAGCATCATCTCATGGTCCATCAAAATGGCAAAAGCTTGCCATGTTCTTGCAACAAAGGTTTTCCCTTTATTCTTTTAACCTGTTTTCCAAGTTTGTTATCTCTATCTGTATCCTTGACTTACTGCTTTCAAACTACTCAGCTTGGAAGGCCCAATACTAGACCTTGCGAAAAGGCTAATTGATCGGGTCGGATCTGAGAGGAGTTCCTTGATGCTGAAATGTCGGGCTATTGAAGATCAGGTGGGGTTGCTTAATAAGCAACTGGAAGCCAGTGAGAATTACAAATCTCAGTATTTAAAGCAATATAAAGATGCCATCAGTGATAAGAACAGGCTTTCTGATGATTATTCAAGTCGTATAAGTAAATCACAGAGCACTTGTAGTTTACTTGAAGAGAGGTCTTCTAGCTTGTTGAAAACATTAGAATCTACAAAGCAAGAATCTTTGGACTGGAAAAGAAAATACGAGCAAGTGTTGTCTAAACAGAAAGCTGAGGAAGACCAGGCTAGTTCTGAAATTGGTATCCTCAAATCCCGGAGCAGTGCTGCTGAGGCAAGACTGGCTGCTGCTAGGGAACAAGCTCAGTCAGCTCAAGAGGAGGCAGAGGAGTGGAAAAGGAAGTATGATATTGCTGTTAGAGAAGCAAAAGCAGCCTTAGAGAAGGCAGCAATTGCACAAGAGCGTGCGAATAAGGATACACAAAAGAGGGAAGATGCTCTAAGGGCGGAATTTTCCATTGAATTGGCTGCAAAGGTCTCTCTCTCATGCACACGCGCATTTGTATTGGTGCAAACACATGTAGCTTTCTTCTTGTGCCTTGTGCCCTATAATAGCGGAATCGATGTGTTTACCATTTCTTGATGAAATGCAGGAGGAAGAAGTGAAGGAGAAGGTGGCAAAAATGGAGTATGCTGAACAGTGCTTGATCACCATAAAGTCAGGGCTGAAGGTAAGCTCATATCATTTTGATTTAGGAGTGTTGAAAATTGACGGCGAAGATTTTACTGCTGAAGTTTTAGGGTTTAGCACATTTTTTAATAAACATGTATAGGAAAGCAACTTGTTTATTTGAATTTACTGTTCTGATAACTTCTTTATTGTGTCCATTAATCCTGGTCTCTAGGACAATTTCTCAAGTTCATCGTTTTGCACTCTCTTGTACTTGATGATTGATATGGTTTCCAGGCTGCTGAGTCAAAAATAGAGAATTATGATGTGGAGATTATGTCCCTGAAGAACGAAATCAGAGCGTTGAGTGAGAAGTTTGAAGCTGCAAATGCTAAAGCCCTATCTTTTGAAAGAGAAGCTAGAATTGTGGAGCAGGAGAAGATCCATCTTGAACAGAAGTACTTAACTGAGTTCAAAAGATTTGAGGAAGTTCAGGAACGGTGCAGAAATGCTGAAAAAGAAGCCAGAAGATCTACTGAAATGGCTGACAAAGCACGAGCAGATGCAGTCACTGCCCAAAAGGAAAAGAACGATATTCAAAGGCTGGCAATGGAGAGACTGGCTCAAATTGAGAGGGCTGAGAGGCTTATTGAGAGTTTAGGGAGAGATAAAATTGCATTAGAAGATCAACTTAAGGAAGCATGTATATCAGAGACGGAGGCCCTCTCAAAAGTCACCTTATTAGAGGCGAGAGTGGAGGAAAGGGAGAAAGAAATTGAGTCCTTGCTGGATTCAAATAATGAGCAAAGGGCTAGTACGGTTCAGGTCCTGGAAAGTCTCCTCAACACTGAACGAAAGGCTCGTGCAGAAGCCAACAGCAGAGCAGAAGATCTCTCAGTCAAGCTACAATCTGCCCAGGCAAAAATTGATTCCCTCCAACAAAAGTTAACTACTGTTCTTATAAATGAAACTGCATTGGACAGCAAGCTCAAGACTGGTTCTCTCGGGAAACGGCTCAGAGCGGATGATGGTGAAATTGGCATGGACTCTGTTCAAGATATGGATATTGATAACGCCTCCAGAGGAAATAAGAGGTCTCGAAGCACAACCAGTCCCCTAAAGCACATTCAGCCAGAAGATGGCGGATCCGTGTACAGAGGCGATGAGGACAACCACAGCAACAAAACGTCGCAGGAGGATTATACCAAGTTCACCATGCTCAAACTGAGGCAAGAACTCACGAGTCACAATTTCGGTGCTGAGTTGCTCCAATTGAAGAATCCTAACAAGAAGGACCTCCTTGCACTATACGAGAAGCTCGTCCTCCAGAAGTCGTGAACATTTTTTATGTATAGAGAAGCCCATGTGACTTAAAAAAAAAAGGGTTTGAGTTGTAGATCAGGTATGACATAGGGTTAGCGTTTTTCATTCTGTAGATTCTTTACCTGAGATTCTCATCGGGACTAGTCCAAAATATTATCTTGAGCGAACTCCCTTTTCCATGCAAGCATAGGCTCTGCACGAGTGTGATGTCAGGCTTCTCCAACAGTGTTGTTCTCTGCATAGTGGTTTTTGATAGTTTCCATGGTGCCCTTAGATGAAGACTTCGTATTTGGCGTGTTGATTTTCTGGCTTAATGCTTCTGTGTGTTCGTGTGCCTGCATTTTTTCGGGCCAACGACAGAGTGTAACAAGTAATTGTAGGTTGGAAAACTAATCTCTTGTCGTCTGTAAGGAAAGGAAGGTCTAGCTTCTGCTTTTTTCAATGGTGCTCCTGGTCTGTGTATGCTTGGCTTTTCTCATTCCCGGATTTTATTGCATCACGATCCAGGTTTTTTGTTCATAAGCGCGGACTTATACCCAATAGAAAATGCCCCTGTTGTCCTGTGTTGTATTTAAATGACCTGTTTATCAATAACTGTACTTTCGACTTAAATTTCACATCATTATTATTCTTCTATTGTTGGTAAGACAGGTAGGCATGATGCATAAATAACTGTTCCTTATGCAAAATTAACCAGGGAGCTACTAAACCAACTACTGCATGTACAAAACTTAGCTTAGTTAGCCAGCTCTCCTTCTGAGCATCTGGAGGTGAGGGTTTCGATTCTTGCTTGTGATATTCTGAAATTTGGCCCCATTTCAAAATATATAAAATAATTATTTCATTGATGCATTTATGGTTATTTTACTATGAATTCTTGCTTGTGATATTCTGAAATTTGGCCCCATTTCAAAATATATAAAATAATTATTTCATTGATGCATTTACGGTTATTTTACTATGAACTGATCACTCACGAGTTAATTAATCCATTGGGTAAAGCGGTAAAGGGTTAAAACATGAAAGACTAAAGAATTCAATCGGAAATCGACTGCTCAACCATAAGGGTCAACAAGAGTTAATACTTCACTGTATAAATCAATTAGCGAACGGATATAAATCGATTCGATAGAAGTACGTAGCTGGTTCGCGGGTGATTCCGCACAATTACGATATTCGCATCGAACGATAATAAATCAATTTTTTTTATGGGTTAAAAGCTTGAAAAACTCCAAACTGGTACACTTGTGATAAATTTACCAAAAACTATTTTTTTTACCACCAAAAACCCCAAACTGGTATACCTTTGACAAATTTATCCCAAACTGGTATACTTGTGACAAATTTACCCTCTGTTAGTTTTCGTTAAATTTTATTGTCAAATTATTAGTTAAATGACACGTGATAATTGACTAATATACTAATTTGAGATTTTACGCTTTGTTTGTCACAGTTTACAATTTTTGTGGTATTAATCCAATTTAGCATAGACTATATTTGTCACAAATTTACTGGTTTGGGGTTTTTTGTGGTCGAATAAATTAGTTTGGGGTAAATTTGTCATAAATGTATTAGTTTAGGGTTTTTTATGGTCAGTCGGGGTAAATTTGTCACATGTATACCGGTTTGGGGTTTTTTATGGTCAAAAAAATAGTTTTGGGTAAATTTGTCACAACTGTACCAGTTTGAGGTTTTTCAGGGTATTAACCATTTTTTTTATTGATATTATATTCATGGCACATAATTAAACTCTCGCAATTACATGACAATCGAGGGTTGGCCACCATTCGAAGGAGGACAAATGTGGATCGAAAATTATTGATCACGGGTCAACCGCATGAGAACCCCTGAAAGCCACATGATAACTTAGATTGTACTAAAGTTGCGTTCGATTGATTTTTAATCACGAAATTTAACTCGATTTCGGGTATCGAACTTTCAAGATTAAATTATTGGATGTCATCTAATCGTCCGTCGAATTATCGGCGAGTCCAAAATTTTCAGAAAAGAAATTATCGGATGAAAAATTGGAGACAAAAAAAAAAGAAAAAAAAAGAAAGAGAAAAGAAAATAATAATAATAGTAATATTTTTTTTCTCTCTCTCATTCTCTCTCTTCTTTCTCTTCTCTTTCACGTTTCCCCCTCCTACAATTCCGCATCAAGGAGTTTGATACCGCATAACTCAAGTGGAGAAACAATATCAAATAAAGCGAAGTTATAATTAGACACTGATTTAAAATCTTGCAGTTCGAGATTTTGCTAGTCATATTGTGTTTGAGGGAGGATACCTATCCTTCAACCTCCTTCACAAAATCTGAGGGTTTTGAACGGATAAATATTGAGTCTGCAGGCTTTCATGCAAATGATGACGAATAAAAATAAGTGCATTTGCTTTATCTTTTGTATTTGAGATTCCGTCATCTGTAATTGCATTAGCGAGACCTTGCCCTTGAAGGTGCATTTTCATATCAAGGCACCAGGATAGATAATTCTTTCCACTCACTTCCAGGATGTGGAATTTGAGCTTTTTAGTTTTGTCATAATCCTTACAAAAATAAATCATTAAATTAATTAAAAGGATTTTCAAATATCCATTGCCACTTCATAAGCATAAGGATACTTTTAGATTTGAAATTTAACTTCGGGCCAAAAAAAATAAAAATGAAGAATTGATAGAAAAAAATAAAGTATAAGTTGATTAATAAAAAGAACACCTACTTTGCAAAAATTACTTACTCAGTTGGTAGATCTTCATGTTGATAACGTGTTGTAAAATATTGCAATATGTAATAGATAGAATAAAGAAATTGAGAAGAGAAAGTAGGTAAACACTAAAGATAATAGAGAAAGTCAGAGAAGAAAATTTTATTTCTAGTATATCATTGTATGTCTATAACAAAAAATAAGCTCCTATTTATAAGAAAACAATGATGCACTTATCATTAATATCAATATATTAAATAATACATATATTGGATAGAGAGATGAACATTCATTATATAGGGAGATGCATTTAGAATGTATAATACAAATGTTTCATAATAAGTACATTAGATAAAATGAATATAATAAATATTCATTCATATATTTCATAACATAACTTTGAATTTATAGTTTTTAACTCTGAAAATTCCTCCGATTAGATGGAAACAGGGCTTGAATCCTTGCCAGACATTGCTAATCGAAGTTATTTTGATTTATTGAGACGTATGAGCGTGTATGCACAAATTTTTCTCTGTCCCCTGTTTAGTATCTTCTCCCTTTGTCGAAAGCCTCCCTTTCATCTTTCCTTTTGTCTCTGGTTCATCCCTTTCTTATTTCTTTTTATTTTTTATTTTTTATTTTGTTCTTAGGCAGTTGGAGCGTAAGGCCAAATTAAATGGGCTTTAGGTTGGATTGTACTGGGCCCATTTATTACAAAATACATTTTTCCCAAGTTTTTAAGCTCTTCCATGTTTACAATGCCAGACTTTTACGCTAAGCAGCACCTACACTGACACATGACATGTGACATGCGACACGATACGACGACATGTTTTTTTTTTTGGTAAAGCGAGACGCCGACATGTTTCTCAAAAAACATAAATTTCCGACACGTTGTAAATATATATTTAATAAATTATCATTTTTATGATTATTTCAATTAAATTAATTTGAATCAAATTCATAAATAGTTAAATAATTAAAAAAGCCTAGAATGAATTTACATTGAAAAAAATTAATCCGCCATTTATTAATATCATTCATTATTTTAATTTGAAAAATTCAACTCTATTTTAATAATTCATAAAACTTGGAAAAAAAAAACAAGCAATCCATATTCTGGACTCGCATGTCAGATATGTTGGAAGAGGAGGAAAAAAAACTTAAATAATGAATTGTGTATCACGGGAAGGGGAGTTAGAAGAGAAAAGAAAATTATATTTTTCTTCTTTCTTCATTTATTATTTTTATTATTGTATTTTATTTTTTTCGCTCGCGGGTGTGCTCTCTCTCTCTCTCACACACACACACACACACATATTTTGACATCTCATTTATTGAATTTTTAAAATTGACCTCAATATCAGAATCACGTTTCGAAAACTCGTATGTCATAATTTCGACTCGAGTATCGAAGAGTGTCAGGAAAATTGACCAAGTGTCGGATTTTCTAATATGTGTTGACCGAATATTGAAGAGTGTCCGACACAACACGAAAACTTTCGAAAAGTATCGGTGCTTTATAACTTTTACCTAAGTTGCTTTACTTGTGCAGCGAACTGTACGCTGTCCATGTCAATTTCTTCGATGTTTTGGCAGTGCTCATCTGCAATAACACAAGTTTTCTTGCGGTGCGAACCGGAAGAATAACACACCATATGAGTATTCTCGCGGTGCCCGGAAGAATTTTAGGTTACTGATTTTGACAATGATTGTATCGGGAGCCATTTATGACTGGCTAATCAAAGGTAAAAAGAAATATACAGCTCAGCTAGACTTAAATGTAATTTGCTTGTTCCTCGAGGGAATGGACGTTTGAGAGCGGCTAATCTTTGCCCTTCGAGACAATGGCAGAATGGATTGAACATTCGCACGTTTGAAGGATGAGCTTCTTATTCGCAACTATTGAGGTAAGTTCAGGACAGACACAGATGAAATGTCACGTTGCATGTTTTTGTGGACAAGCAGTGAAGCATCAAATCATTAAAAAAGAGACAACCCTACTACTTCCTGGATGCCAGCTCCTTCACCGCCTCGGCAAGATTTTCTTCTTTCTGAATGCTTTGGACCCATTGTGCATTAATGTTCACCCGCTCAATGCTCTGCTTCAGTGTCCTTGCAATAGAAGGTTTCGAGCGGGTTGCAAAGAAGTCCTCCACCTCCTTGGCTTTCTCAAATGTTGCAAACTGGACAAATAATGAAAAAGCAGGGGAACTCAAGGAATTGACCACGTTTGTCCCATATATTCAAACATAAGGGAAAAATAACATAAACAAAAAAATTTCAATCCTTCAGAACAGCCAGCTTTTCACGAGAGAGTTGCTTTAGAAAAGTTTGAACCCACACGAACACATACAGGCACACAAGCGATAGGATTACATACCGGCGAGACAATTGCTTTAACAAACCGCGTGACGAGAAACCCAGAACCATATGTTTTCCAAATGTTTTCCCAATTTTCCTGCAATCAATGATTGAGATAATAGAGAAGAATGCCAGATTAGATACGGCAGAAAGCATCAAATGATATTTGGTACAAGCAAAAACTCCACAAGCAACGATAAGAAGAATTAAGAGGAGTTACACATGCTTTCAATTCTTTGTTTCAGTTGTGGATTTTGCAATAGCAAAAAATAATCTAGTTTATATTATAGCTCAGACCCAATGAGAGCATCATTGATTCATTTAAGGAATATAAATAAGTAGTCAATATGTTCCACTGGCAATGATAGAATTACCTTCAGCCAAGTCCAAGCAGTTTCACGTCCTTCCCTGCAAACAGCAAGCCCAGAGACGGCGTCTTGACTGCGAACCTAATAAAAAACCAAAGGTGCAAAATTTTAGTTTCTGCCTTTTAGATCGACGCATGGTGAACTTAACAAAGGAGGCTTCGAGGAAATTACGAAGGTATATTCAACTAGTACACAAGCCAGAGTACCTCAGGAGACACTACGAAGTTGAGCACTTCAAGGATGATATTAGGATCTGGACAAGAGGCCAATGAACCTACAAAGACAAAAAGTAGGCAGATTTTAGGGGAGTATCAGACGGTTGCAACACTTGTCCAAATGACATTATATACCTAAAATGCGGGTTTTCTCCTGGCTCAAGTCAGTCTCTCTGTAGACTCTCAGCAAAGATTCAAAACCTGATCGGTTTGATGCATTCGCAGTTTGCATCACAGCCACATAGCCTGCCTATAAGAACAGGTAAAAGAATGCGTTCAGAAGCTGTAGAATATGAAGAAATACAAGGTAACAGAAAATGCATGAAGATTGCACAACACTTCGGATGTCAGGAGGAAGAAGAGGAGTGCTCCTGTCATCTAAGAATGCATAAAAGCGCCTGCTTGCTTCCTTCAGTGTGGATTCATCTCCAAACTCTGCCAGGGCAGTTAAAATTTGTCCTCTTAACATAGCTTCTAAATGACTCTCACCCTCTTTGGCATCCCAACCAAGCTTCCTGCCAGGAAATTGCAGCAAATAAAGACAATGATAGAGCCTCACTATCACCATTACAACTTTGACTTAAAACTAACAGAAAACGATTTCTTTAGAACATTAGATAGTCCGGAATCCAAAACTTCACTAACATTCCAACAATGGCTAAAAGAATTTCTTGAAACTTTAATATTACATAAGCAGCTTTCTCACTACACATCCAAAGACCACCAGACAAATTAAACTCGAAAGAAATCATCAAGATGGTTTTCCAGTTAACTCATCGAGAAATAAAGGTGGAAAAGATAATTATCATGAGAAATTTCAAGCATTGATTCAGCATTCTTCCAGTGCTCTTACTTAAGCGAATCCACCATAAAGATAAAAGTCATCCGGGTGAAAATTGGCAAAGCCATCTAATTTCTTGAAATGAACTTACTTTACCCAGCCAAAGAAGCTTCTTTGTTTTGGTTCGTTTGTTATCATGGTGTAAGAGATGTAAAATGTAAATTTGAAATTCTACAATAAGGCTATGCTAGATTCATAAAAGTAACTGAACTTACTCTGCAGAGTATTGAAAAAGACCGATGAAAAATTGTTTAATATAATCCATTAATTCGGGAGTAGCATCTGCAGCAATTCTTGCAATTTCGTAACTTACCTGGCAAAGAAGGAAGTAAAATCAGTATAGCATTATCTTAACAAAAATCCATAGTGAGAATCACCCAATCCAAGTTCAGACACAACATATACATATAAAGTGAGCATCCAGTTACAGCAGAACATACACTTATCAAATTCGATAGCACGGTATAATCAAGTTCTTCTCTGTAAGCAGCCATTAGAGTGACCAAAGAAGTCAAAGACTGCTTGCGAGCCATGCAAAGAGCAAAGGAGTCATCCAGTATACCTGTTACAAGCATCACATAAGTTGGTTACGCTGATCTTTTAGGTTGGAAAGAGAGAAGAAAAATGGGGGTGTGTAGAAGATGTTCGAATATTGGAAGAAATAACAAAGTTACCAAATCTGTCGGTTGCAGATAAAATTTCATTCTCTATGGCATAGCTTATCTTGGCTTGAAGGTCTTCGTCGTACTTCACCCTATAGAAACCTGTCTGGTCCACATTGACCTTTATCCAAGCTCCGGTTTCCTTTAAATCAATAGATGCGGATTTTGTTTCCAACAGAAAACTTTGGCGTGCATCATATGAGCCACAACAAAATGTTACTGGCACAATCCACTGTCCATCCCCATGGGAACCGCTTGATAAAAATTGCGACTGCCATTATCATCAAAGTCATGTCACTTTGGAGCTGGTTCACTCTATGGAGATTGGTAATGTACAAGACAACAAACTTCAACTTCAAAAAATTATAACATTGTAGAACCTGTTCGAACTCTAACTTGTCATCTTTGATTTTGATGGAAACCACAGGGTATCCTTGCTGCTTGGTCCACGAATTCATTAACTTGTTCACGGGTTCACCTGATCCCTCCTCGAGGGCAGCCCAGAGGTCCTCTGTCTTTGCATTTGAGCAAGCATGCTTCTTTATGTATGAAGCTAATGATTTCTATTTTCACAAACAGAAAAAATAGACGTCCATGTTAAATCTCAAGGAAAATCCAATACAAGTAATATCTGAAAAGAAAGTGTACTATACGCAACAAAATATGGCATAAGAACATTCACATCAACAATGATTTAGATAGATCATGATTTAGCAAGTTCATTTCATGAACCCATAATTCAACAAACTAGCCGAAGATATGAAAGACCAAGTTGTAGAATCTTCCTTATTTCACATATTGAGTTTAATCTCATCAACTTAAATCTGTTTTATTAAATAAATCAAACAGAATCATTATGAGCCCAGGAGTTTAATTTTAGAGCATCTGATAATTGACTCAGCACAGTAGTTTTATCAAGCCATAGTGCATTTGCTGATTGGGGGGCAGCAAAATACAATTGTCAAAGGATATCATTACCATATGTGGTAAATTGCAAGCTTGAGTGCTCTGACACTTAAGTAGAATGTGCATTATATAGAGTATCGTATTTAATATTTCGAACATAAGTTGAGATTACATCTAAATGAAGGCTTTGTTTGGGCAACAATATTGAGCAGAAATAAGTCAATCCCAAATGATTTGAATAGCTCATGAATATTATAGTCTCATCAAGTCCAGAGCACAAAAAAGTGAAGCAAAATCCAACTCAAGTTGAGAGTCTAATACTGAGTTACTGGACATTGTTTCCGCTCGAGTCAGTGAAACTGCTAAGTAAAGCAATTGAAGATTAGATGTCTTCATCAGCATCACGTCAGCAACTAACTTACCCTCTTGATTAAATTATATAGCAGCAGATATTACACTTTTGTCTTGGGGACCTCCTCAATAAGTAACCCTCTGGGCAGTTACTGAGAGATCATCATAAGCTGAGAGTAAGAAGAATTACCTGAAAACATTCAGCACCAAGATAGCTTTGAAGCATCCGGATCACAGATGCACCCTTTCTATAACTTATTGCATCGAAGATTTCATGGATCTCACCAGCATGGTTAATCTCCACCTGAGGAGGAAAAGTCTCTTCAATTCAAATACTTCAATACTTACTGCGCAAGGATATCTTTTGAAAAGGAAAAGATGTTTATGCTTACCTCAATGGGGTGTGACTCAGCAAGCCCATCCAGTCTCAGCCCTTCAGTACATTCTTCAAGGAACTGAGTCCATACTTTCCACTCAGGAAACAGGCTATCGGTAGCCAAATAGCTCACCTAAATCAAGCACATGTCATGCAAACAAGCATGATAGCAAAATAAAGGAGAAAACAACAAAGCAAGGTTACTTACCCAAGTAGCAAATCCCTCATTTAGCCACAGATGAGTCCACCACTCCATGGTAACAAGGTTACCAAACCACTGGTGAGCCAGTTCGTGAGCTACAACTGTAGCAACCTTAAAGAAGCCCAACAAAAGTATCAGACGTTTATGCAAATCAGCGACCACACATATGAAACTTTCCAACTTTAAACAGCCAAACTAGATGGTGAAAGGTAGCCAGCAAATTGTAATTTACATTACCCTCTGCTTGTTAGCTGCTGCGGAGTGCTTCTCATCATAGAGTAGATCTGTTTCGCGATAAGTAACTAAACCGTAATTTTCCATGGCACCAGCAGCAAAATCTGGGATAGCAATCATATCCAGTTTCGGAAGAGAGTAGGGCACAGCAAAGTATCTGGATTTCGTTCAAATTAGTGATAGTCAACTACGGATAATGATCATAAGTGCTCAGAATATTAGAGTACTGACAAATGCAATTCACTTAGAGTTAAGCGGGCGGGAACTAACAGACATTATATAAGTCTGATAAGGACATACTCTCGGTAAAATTCAAGCGTCTTGACAGCAACATTTAGGGCAAATTTTCCCTGATTTTGCTTCCCGACTTGACAGTATACCCGCACCTTTACTCCTGCCAAGGCAATGAGGCAGATATAAGAACAATTGGGCAAAAATAAAAGGGGAAAAAAAAGAAGAAAAAGGCCTTCCTTGTGCACGAGATTTTCCACACTAATCACTAGATAAACGGAATTTCTTATGAGAGCAAAGCAATAATTAGTGATTTTACCATCAGATGTATGATCTTCAACATAGTCAAATAACCCAGCAACAACCGCGACCAAGTATGTCGACATAATGGGTGATTCTTGATAAAAAACCGTCTTAACGTGTCCTTCCACCTTTTCATCAACCGTGGGCATGTTGGAGAGAGCTACCAGATCAGCCGGCACATCTAAAGAAATTTTGAACGCCGCCTGTCCCACCATTCAGCAAAGTCAAGCGAACGAATCGTGTAACATCGATAGATGCCCACCTAAAAAATTACACTCCATGAAGTACAAACAGTATTTAAAGTCAGATCATTAAAGAGATTGGCAACCTCATATAGACCAAACTAGCGGAACTATTGAGGGTGTATCAATCATCTGAGGAAAAGAATGACACCTCCCTCGAAGGTTTGTACCGCCATTATAGGCATGGGAAGATCGTTAGGACAGTTGCACATAAACCACTCCTGTAAAGGAAAGATAATAACCTTGCATGCAGGCTCATCCCAACATGGAAAGCATCGCCGAGCATCAACTGGCTCAAACTGAGTAACCGCCATATTCTTCTTCTCTCCGTTGTGCTCGTAAGTACTGCATAGAGTGCATTAGAACTCAAGTGAGTGAATTTGGCTGTCCACGACTAATAAGGTCATACGTGTGCTTTTAAATAAAGATTTGGTGACAATACTAGCAGTGCTAACATCTCATAATCCAGTAATTCATTCAAAAAACTAATGAAGTAGCATATCTTACAATTGGTATGGAAGTACCTCTAGTCAATGTACAGCAGATAGGCATAAATTCAGAAACATTAATAGAAGGTGCATAGTGATGTCCTAAATGATGCAGGGCAGACAACCAACGAAACTTTTGAAAGAAAAAGGAGCAGAGGAAGCAAGTGGTTGCATGAAGCTCGGTCTTCATTTGGTCAAATAGCATGCAAATCCAATTGCTTCACAATCCCTGTTGCACAACCAAATAATGCCGAACATCATCATGTTCTGTGTTTCCTAGAAAAAAATTACCTTCTGTAGAACCCTTTCATCTTATCATTAAGAATTCCGTCAAAACCGATAGCCAAAACTCCAAACCCAGTAGGCAGAGCCTCGGGGAACTCCAAAACCAATATCTCATCTTCCCCAACCAAGTCAACTTTACAAGGCTCAAACACCTGCTCAGCATTTCAATGTCGTCAACTCACTTTGCACCATCAGATCCTCTACGTACCAGTTAACACAAAATAAGATAGAAACTAAAATCTCAAAAATCGACAACCATTGCTTTCACCATTAGCAAACCCATAATCTCAATTTTTTTCACATAAAATGCATTCATCATTAGAATTAAAAAATATATTGAAATTCATAGATAATTAGAAAGAGTAAAGAAAATGAGGGAAAAAAAAGAGATATCGGGGAGCCTGAGAACACATATGCATCGTAAATAAGGATTTTAATGGGCATTAAAATGGGTGGCTACGAATTTTCATAGACAGGGTTAAATATGAATGTAATTTTATTAATACACATTGAACCAAGTATGGACCGGCTAAGAGGTACTAGGTTTGTATTATATATAAATCACTCAAAACGAGTTAAATGGACTGGACCTTTTCGACCCAACTTGCTTGTTAGACCGACCTACTTCTAAGGGTGAGTTTGGATGGGCATTTAGAAAGCCCATCCAGTCCAATGCAAAGGCTGAAAGCCTAAAGCTACTTGGGGAAAATGCAATTGTGTTTGGTAAATTTTTTTTACAAATGGACTTTAAGTTGAATTTGCGTTTGGTAAAAAAAACTTTCCCAATGGGCTTTGATGGGTATAATGGGTATAATGTATTTCTTTTTTTTTTTAAAAAAATTCAGCTAAGCCCTTCGCCGGTCCGGCGAAGGGCTGCGGCCGCCGGCGAGCCAGATCTGGCGCCGGCGGCCGTCGGATGAGGTCGCCCGTCAGGCGACCTCGGAATGAAAAGTCGCTAGCCGAGCCGGCCGAGGGGAGCCGTCACGCCCACCCTCGGCGAGGTCAGCGTTCTCCGACCTCGGTTTGAGAGTCGCCGACCTCGGGCAACCTCATCCGACGGCCGTCGGCGCCAGATCTGGCTCGCCGGCGGCCGTCGCCCTTCGCCGGTCCGGCGACGGCTGCTCCTTTTTTGATTAAAAAATAAATAAAATATAAGGGCAATAACGGAAATATGAAAAATTAACGAGGGTAATTTAGAAATAATAAAAATGTTTTCAGCATTTGGTGAAATGCTGAAAGCCAAGGCTGGTAGCCCTACCAGCCTTGAGCTTTCAGCATTCTCAAGGCCAAGCTTTCATTTGAAAGCTCCTTGAAAATGGTTGCCAAACACTCTGTTTTGGACTGAAGGAGCTTTGGGGGCTGGATGGGCTTTCTAAATGCCCATCCAAACGCACCCTAAGAGACTAGAGGTACGCAAAGTTGTATGCTTTGCTTTAGATGAATAATTCACGACTAAACCAAGTGATGGCTTCTAATAGAATCAGCGATTGCGAATTCTCTCACAACCGAAGCCTAGATACGCAACGCGGAAAAGAAAATGAGATGCGATTCTACATTACTAACCTTGGTGCCGAATCGTTCAAGTTTCGGAAGGCTGAAAAACCAGGTCCACAGTGGTTGCGACCATTGGCACAGATAATTCAGAACAGCCGAAGGGAAGAGAGAGAAAATCATTGAAGATGACGATGGTGCTGAACCGAGAACCGGACAGGTTCTTCCTGGAGCCGGCCTCAAATAGGAGGAGAACGCATTGTGGGTGAAGGAAACAGTCTCGTTCTGGATCGACAGGTCGGCGGCGTTGAGGACGATGAATTTGGTCTCGCTGACGATGTCGAGGTCGATGGCAACGGAGCCGGAGAATTTGCAGGTGGCGAGGTCGGGTTTCAGCCTTATGTCGTATCGCTTCGGCGACGCGAACTTAGGGAGGCGAGGTTGGCCTTTGAATTGCTCCATTTTTGCGTTGATGGGATCTTTGCGCGGCGACGTCACAGCTCAATCTCTGCAGTCTCCCTCCCTCGCTCCCTCTCTCTCTCTCTCTCTCTCTCGATCTCTCGATCTCGAAGTGAGCGAGAGAGGAAATTTATAGCGTTAGTTTTGCATTTGAGAAATTTCTTCTTGCATGGCTTGTACGTGAGAAGTTACGTGAGTTCTTGTGTCTTCATGTTGTCTTTCTTGTTCATTGGCACCTATTTCTACGTTGACATATTTTAATTTTTGTTCCACATTCGTCTTTATTAATTTATGATACGGACTTTAAATAATCAAGCTAAATTATATATCATTTTAGAAATTTAGTTTGCTTGTTATCGTGGATTAAGAGGATAATTATGGTAATGTATCGGTTTTGTTAGATTTGTCAATTAGTCATCCGTTTTATGCTCTACTTGGACTTTCAATGAACAAGGAAAATTTAGACTTATGATTTGCGATAACATTGTACGGATCAATTCCTCCTCCCTCCCCCCCCCAACACAAAAAAAAAGGAAAAAAAAAGGAAAAAACTTACCGGTCGCCATTGAATTATTTTTCTAACGTAGGTGTTCTCGATGACACAATGGGTCATTGATCTTTCTAAGGAATATGGCCCCTTGAGCAAAAGCAATAAAAGGAGTTAAATAATCAGCAGCTTTAATTAAAAGAATGATTCACTAAGGAATGAGAAGATAGGGAATAAATGCAAAAGAAAATTTGATCTCTTTCTTGAAGAGTTTGTGTTGCTTCTTATTGGACGGAGCTAGAATAAGTGAAAACTAGCACACACTCAAAGCATTAGATGTTAGATGCTCTTGCTCAACTTGCACTTTGAGTCTTTAAAGAAAGTGGCATATATTATTCTATTGTCAGGTCAAGATTGCAATGCTTAATTAATCAATCTTTTATCTATAAAATTATGTTTGACCTAAGCCAGCCTTCAATTGTGCAAATTTCAATAATAGTAAACTCTGTCATTCGTCATCTTAAGGACCGCATCATCCTTTAAGCATGTGAAGCCATTGATGCATGCACTCATGATGCTCTCATGGTAGGTTTCTTTCAACTTGGTATGCTAATGAGTCCCCTCTAGTTTATCAGAACCTTTCAAACACAAATAAGGACCCTTATTGATTTGCTTCTTTGACACACCCTTAAATTTATCAGAAGTATCGCAACATAACTAAATTATGAGCCCAATGAAATGGGCCGAATCTACAGTAAATTTTATGGGATTACCTCATTTCCATACATGCCATTTGACTAAGTTCAACAAAGTCATAGAGTTGGTCATTCGATTTCTTGCCACTAATTGAATAACCCCAAAAAGATGTAAGATGAATAGTATAGGCAACTATGACTCAGTGGGTAGTACAAAACTTTTCTAACTAGATCAAGTAACCTTATGCACATTTATAAAATAATATCATAACTCAATTATCTCAAATCCAAATTATGATACACTTACAAGATTAAGATGAGTCATATCACTTCAACTTAACTATATAAGAAATATTCATTTAATCGATAATATCTAAACATGCATTAATGGTCTAGTCTATTAATCAATCCTATATTCATTATCCAATTGAGATCACACTTAATACTCGTGACAAAGAAGACTAAGACACTCATTGGCAATATCTACATCTATATTAGTCGATAGCTTGGTTCATAAAGATATTCTAAAAACAATATGTATAGTCAACCCCACCATGGGTTCTAATCTTAGCTACATGAGCATAATCCATAAACATTATCCTCCAATAATTCCCAAATCAAATTCATAAATTCATCTTATAAATCATAATACATTTTATAAGCTATTTCAAAATTTATTTCATAAACCAAGTTCACAAATAAGAATTTATATATATTTGTATATATATTTAACACTCTTTCGCGGCACATTTCCTATAAAGTTTCTCAAATCATTTACAAATACCAAAAATTAATAAGTGCCAAATCTACATTTTATGCAACACATCTGCTTGTAATAACTCATAATATATCAAATCTTCATCACTTTCGGCACACGAGTCTACATATTCATTGAAGAAACAGACATAACTCACTTGGGAAAATCCAAACCAAATCACAAAAGTTTTCTCAAGCCAATGAACTCAAAATCCTATCAATTAAGTATAAAATGATATCAAAATTAAATAACAAGCTAATTTAATTATTACTTGACTAAACTAAGTTCATCCACTAACAAAACAACTTCTATGCGCCGTGCCATCCATGAAACTTGCCCATAGCGAGCATTCAGTGCTGTCTACTATGCGTAACTTATGTGCGAAACTCTAAAAGTTCTTTCTGACCAACTTGTAATTCGGAATTAATTTCCAATAAGCCTCATAGATACACAATACCCCAAACTATCATTTCTATGTAATTTCACATGTTAATGATTTCTTAATGGAACATTCGGAATTCACGTAACTTTGAATTTAAGCTTTAGTTCCGAAAATTCCTCTGATCTGATGAAAGTAGAGCTTGAATCATAACTGCACATTGCGAATAGAAAATATCCGACCCGTCAAAAGGTCTGAGGCATGTAAATGCAAAATTTTCACCCTTTTCTCTTCAGTTTCCGCTCCCGCTGAAAGCCTCTCTCTTTCCTCTTTCCTCTTTCCTCTAATCTCTCGATCATCCCTTTCCTGCGGAGCATAAGGCCAAATTAGATGGGCTTTGGGCTGGGTTTTGCTGGGCCCATTTATTACAAAATTGGCATATACCTCTTCCCGGAATTTTTAAGCTCTTCCATGTTTGCAAGTGCGGGGAAAAGTATGCTTTGCTAGTAAATTTCTTCGATGTTTTAGCAGTGCTCATTCGCAATAACACCCCATATGAGTTTTCTCGCAGTGAAAGCCATAAGAATTAGGTTATTGGTTTTGGTAATATGACAATGTCCGCTTTCAGTAGCCATTCATGTCTTACTCATCAAAAGGTAAAGAGAAGTATTTGACTCAGCTAGACTTAATGTGATTTGCTCGTTCCTCGAGAAAAAGAATGTTTGAGAGTAGCAAATCTTGCCCTTTCAGACAACGGCGGAATGGACTTGTTTATTGCATTTGCAACTATTGAGGTAAAGTTTAAGATAGACACATGAAATGTCACCTCACATGTTTTGCGGACAAACAGTCAAGTGTCACGGTTCATGATTCTCCAGTACCCATGAACCCTTGGGAGTGAAGCTTGGGATTATTGAGTGAAGAGTGAGGATGCAAAGATGATGAACACAACTAATCCATGGGAGTGACGTTAGGATGGTTGGTCTTAAGAGTTCTAGGATAGAAAAGTTATATTACTTAGGAGTTCTGAAGGTGGGGTTGGCCTCTTGTGTATAAACTGATCAGGAGCTGATGTCGCTCTCTTGATGAGGCCATGGTAAGCTGAAACCAGTTGTTGAGTTTAAAGAGATAAGTTGTCTCGCTCGATGAACTAGATGTCTGAGCTAAGCTGCACATGATACAATCTCATTTAAGAAAGCTATTTGCCGTATTATTTGCTGGAATAATTATAGAAGGAAGACTGGCATGGCGAATTTCACTCACCAGGAGCCGCATGGGTCATTTTGCGGCCAAAAAACTAAAGACTTGTGACAAATGGTATCAAAAGTCGAGATCCCTCTAGTAGATGGGTGATTCAGGGGAAAGCATGTGGTCTTCTTGGTCTTATAAGGGCGAAGAGTGATTGTTGGGGCTAGGAGGGCTCGAACAGCTTGCAGCTCTCGTCTAGCTTCTAGGATGGCAATGAGGGCATAGGTCGGAATTGAATTGCTCGTCGAGTGGGGATAACATTCTTATATCAATTGGCAAATCTCAAGAGGAGGTCTGCGATCACATTTCCAACAAAAGATACCCTTTTGTTGGCTCGCAGAGATCAGGAGGATCTTAGTAGGCGAAAGAATGTGCTGCCACAGTGGTGCAATTGGCTAGGGGGTTCCACACTTGTTGGCGAGCACAAATGACTGGAGATTCGCGAATGATTTTGATTGTGGAAAGCAACTAATGGAGTGGAGTAGCCTGCTCTGTTGGGCAAGCATTGCTATCTATATAAGTCCTAGGGAGTGGCATTAATGGTTAGGGAAACGCAAAGAAGTGACAAAACAACTTGCAATAGGGGAGTTGCGGAATTGAGTGGGGAAGTTTGTCACAGTCTGTGATTTTCCCGTGTTCGTAAACCCTTCGAAGTGAAGCTTGGGGTTATCGAGTGAAGAGTGAGGATGTAGAGATGATGGACACAACTAGTCCGTGGGAATGACGTTAGAACGGTTGGTGTTATGAGTTTTAGAATAGAAGGATTATATCACTTGGTGGGGTTGGCCTCCTGTGCATGAACTGGTCAGGAGCCGATGTCGCTTTCCTAATGAGGCCATGGCAAGCTGAAGCCAATTGTTAAATCTAAAGAGATATGTTGTCTCGTTCGATAGACTAGATGCCTGAGTTAAGCTGAGTGTGATACGATCTTTTATAAGAAAGCTATTTGTTGTATTGTTCCTTGGAACCACTATCGAAGAAAGGCTGACTTGGTGAATTTCGCTTGCCATGTGCCACACGAGTTATTAGCGGTCAAGGAATTGCCGACCCATGACACAAGCATCAAACCGTTAAAAAAAGAGAATCCTAGCACTTCGTGTATGCTAGCTCCTTCACTGTCTCGACAAGATATTCCTAGTTCTAAATGCATTGAATCCATTGTGCATTGATGTTCATCCACTCAATGCTCTACTTCAGTGTTCTTCCAATAGAAGGCTTTGAACGGGTAGTAAAGAAGTCTTCCACTTCCCTGGCTTTCTCAAATGATGTAAACTGGAAAATTAATGAAAAAGTAGGGGAGCTCAGAAATTAAGTGACAATATTAATAGTGGTAACATCTCATAATACGATATGGAACTACCTCTAGTCAATGTAGGGAACTACCTCTAGTCAATGTAGAACAGATAGACGTAGATTCAGAAATAGTAATAGAAGATGCATAGTGATGTCCTAAATGATGCGAGGCTTGGTCTTCATTTGGTTTAATAGCATGCAGATCCAATTGCTTTAGGATCCCTGCTCCACCATCAGATAATGCTAAAGATCATCATGCTCAGTGTTTCCTATAAAAAAAGGTTACCTTTTGCAGAACCCTTTCGACTTACCATTAAAAATTCCGTCAAGACCCATGGTCAGAACTCTAGGCAGTGTCTTGGGGACCTCCAAAACCAATATCTCATCTTCCTCAACCAAGTCAACTTTACAAGGCTCAAACACTTGCTCAGCATTTCAATCTCGTCAAATCACTTTTATCCCACCGGATCCTTTACGTACCAATTAACACAAACTATAAACTACAATCTCAAAACTAGACAAGAATAGTCATCACCATGAGAGGCCTTGGACTCTTGGTCGGTTGAGAGACCGTAGATGGAAGCCAATAGGTAGCATGCTACCTATGAGGCCATCCTCGGTATTCCCCCAGTAGAGTGCTTAGCATGCTACCTATGAGGCCATCCTCGGTATTCCCCCAGTAGAGTGCTTTGTGAATTGCATTCCTTATTTTAACATACTAGTGCCTTTATGCCTCACATCCTTTCAATTGGTCGTGAATATTTTTCTTCCCCACTGGCCAAGGAATACCAACAATTTTACACTAAAAAAAAGCTGAACGTTGATAACTCTTCACTTCAAATCATTCCTACACTAGGTTCTTGCTGGAGGGTCATTGAATGTGTGAGCCGACCCATAATCTTAATATATTTTTTTTCACATTAAATGCATTCATCATTGGAATTAGAAAATATATTGAAATGCAAAGAAATTAGAAAGGGTAAAGCAAATATGGAAAAATAAATAAATAAATAGCTAAGAACATATATGCATAGTAAATATGAATTTAATGGACTTTAAATGAGTTAGTACAGATTTTCAAGGTTTCATAAGATGTATTATAATAATATGAGTTGGGTCAGATATGAATAGACTATCAGATATTAAATTAAGTATGTGTATAAACCCGTCAAAATAGGTTAAATAAGTTTGACAATTTTCGATCCGACTCACTCATTGATGGCTTTATTTCAAAGAAGGCCCAAGGTATGCAAAGTTGTATGCTTTGCTTTAGACGGACAATTCACGACTAAACCAAGTGATGGCTCCTACAAAAGTTAGTTACGGCGAATTCTCTCACATCCAAAAACCTAGATATTAGGCACATACAAAAAAAAAGAAAAAAAGAAAATCGAGAACCAATCTCATTGTCCAGGATACTAGATCGATTTTAGGTTGTTCTCATGGGTACGTAAATTGGAACTTGAAACCGGACCATCTCGGGTCTAGCGTGGAGCAGCCTACCCGAACTATCCACCCATGCCGACTACTCGGACCGGATCGGTCCCTATAAATATACATATTTTCTTAATTTTTATGTCTCGAAATAGAATTGAAACCCAACTTCTACTCCCTTTCCCAGTTTCCTCCCTCTTGTTTTCCCAGTCGCAGCTGTAACTGGAAGTCCTATTAAAAATCTCATCTTTTTTATATCTCTGAATCGGAGGAACACTGAGACTCCACTCCATCATCTTCTTCCCAATCATGATCGCTTGATCTCTCGTGCTAATTCTCCCTCGCTCGAGACCACCCGGCCGGGCGCGATGATGAGGCTGTTCAACAGAGGCGGCAGGGACGATCCCTCCAGCGCCTCGCCGCCGCCGCCGTCGCCGTACGCGCCTTCCCCGTCGTCCTCGCCGGCGTCGCTCACCGGGCCCGCGCGGCCGATCCGGCTCGTGTACTGCGACGAGAAGGGGAGGTTCCGGATGGATCCGGAGGCCGTGGCGGTGCTGCAGCTGGTGAAGGAGCCGATTGGGGTCGTCTCCGTGTGCGGCCGCGCTCGGCAGGGGAAGAGCTTTATCTTGAACCAGGTGAGCGCTTTTCTCAATGCGCCATTGTCTCGGCGGCGGGTGTGGAGTTTGTCGGTGTTTGGCGATGGCTAGGGTTTGAGCTCTCTCTAGTGTGATTAGGATTCGAACTGCTTGAGCTTCTAATCGCAGTTCTAAAGTGACGAGGGCTGACTTTACTAGGTTTTGTCACTTCATTCTGCTTCATTCTGCTGGGTTCTAAAGTAATGCCTGTGTGCCGAATCCGGATGGGGATGAGTTAGGTGTCATGTTTGATAGTGGTTTATGTACTTTTGAAAGAGGAGTTATGGTGAGCATTTGCGTTACACGAGTGTGAAGGTGAAACGCTGTTTTGTAGGCTAGGTGGAGGCTAGGATATGTAAATTCTAATGTAATTTGGCCTGAAATGGATTTGATATGCCTGATTGCTGTTTTTTTTTTTCGTCCCACGAGTTTAGGCCTCATCTAAATAGTAGTTTATGCGTTTCATAATTGAAATTCTGGCAAGCATCTAATGGTGGTGTCACAGTCAGCTTTTGTAAACTCAAATAGCGATGTGAGAGTATGTTTATAGTAGTCTTCATTTGTGACTAGTTAAGGTTTAGTTGTCTTCGTCTGTGGCAAGTGCCATATAAATGCATGTGGTAATATCCTTCTTCGATTTCTATGCAAGATATGTTAAAGTGGGCTATTACTAACCTATCGATTTAGTGACACCCTCCTTTCTCTGAATGTATGAATTGTCATGGCAAGGTAAGAGCAGAATCATTCTTTGGTATATATTAAGATATAAATAATTCTGGAGAATGGTGGACGGTATGCTCTACTAATTG
This sequence comes from Eucalyptus pauciflora, assembly GCA_007663325.1. Classification (NCBI taxonomy): domain Eukaryota; kingdom Viridiplantae; phylum Streptophyta; class Magnoliopsida; order Myrtales; family Myrtaceae; genus Eucalyptus; species Eucalyptus pauciflora. The sequence goes on from VMYD01000242.1 coordinate 165,663, forward strand.
TACCATTGATGATTGGAGCCTGGTTGAAGGTCTTTGTAAGACTGAAAGTCTCCTTTCACTGAATTTATGAATTGTCGTGGCGAGGTGAGAGCAGAATCATTTTTCGAAATATTAAGACACCCAGTTCTGGAGAATGATGGTAAGTTCCATGCTACAGGATCCACTACTAATTCTATCATTGACAATCAGAGCATGGTTGAACGTTTTGCTAAGGTTGAAGGTCTTGATGATGCAAATGACACTAGAAGTGAAGAGAAAAGATCAATTTCATTCCAAACAGCAAGTTCAGAAATTTTAAGCATCGAACGTTAGATTTCCTACTGCTGCTGCTTTGGATAGTTCCTTATATGACCCCCGAAATAACCTTAAGATGGCACCTAGCTATTAGGAATCTCTCATTTTAATGAGATGGAAGTTCTTACAATTGTAGTGCATTTAAGATGTAGGAATTGCTGGCCTATTCAAACATCTGAATGAAATGCATGAGGTTAATATTATGAGAAGATACTGATGAAGTCATATTGTGGACAATATTGCATAAACAAATAAAGTCATGCCAAATGTGATCAAGACAGAAGTTTCTAATAAAACATCACTAAGCACAGTGAACATGTTCTCTCTTCAGCAGCCTACTGCAGGAAAATAAACAAATCAGTCATCTCCTAGATTGTGTTTAAATCTCTTTTTTCTCTAATCTTCTTATTAGTGTGCTAGTTCTTCCATTTGCTGCGATTTCTGCTTTGGTTCTAGTTGTACAATTCTCTATTTTGGCCTGTGTAGATGATCCGGTGAAGGTGCTATGGTATTTATTATGATGTTTATTTTGTACTGTAGCTTCTTGGAAAGAGTAGTGGATTCCAAGTAGCATCAACCCACCGGCCATGCACTAAAGGGCTTTGGTTGTGGAGTGCACCGTTGAAGAGAAGAGCTCTTGATGGAACTGAGTATAATCTCTTACTTTTGGACAGTGAAGGGATTGATGCTTATGATCAAACGGTAGGCCAAGTTCATTGAACTGAGAATTACTTTTTGATCGCTGATTTGATTGTTGTAGAATGGTGACATACTGTGCTGTTAGACTTTTTCTTCACCCCAACAATAATTCTTATGGTCGTCCTTGTACTCTTTTTTTCACAGGGAACATACAGCACACAAATATTTTCTTTGGCCGTCCTCTTGTCTAGCATGTTCATCTACAACCAGGTTGGTAAAGTCTTGCAAAGTTATAGTGATATCGCTTTCAAGTCTTAGATGTTTAAGATTTGTTTTATTAGCTTTAGTTATAAGTTGCTGATCATGTCTTAAACTTTTTCCTTTCTATCAGCTTTATTACTGCTTTGGTGAAGTAGACTTCAAACTACAGTTTTACGTCTTCTTACTACCATTTTGCTTGTGTATAACTCGTATTCAGATGGGGGGGATTGATGAAGCTGCACTGGATCGGCTGTCTCTTGTCACTCAGATGACTAAGCATATTCGTGTGAGAGCGTCTGGGGGGAAGAGTGGTGCTTCTGAGTTGGGACAGTTCTCCCCAATCTTTGTTTGGCTTCTGAGAGTAATTCCCCAAACTATTCTGCTGCTTTTTCTCTGGAAACTGTGATTGTGAATTTAGACTAGGTGATTTTTTGGGTACTGAACTATTGTTTTTGTTGCTACATAATGTAGGACTTCTATTTGGATTTAGTGGAAGATAATAGGAGAATAACACCACGTGACTACCTGGAACTTGCATTGAGGCCGGTTCAAGGTACTGGAAGAGATATAGCTGCCAAAAATGAGGTATCATCTGCTTTTTGTTTTTACCCTTTTAGTGTGAGATCCATGAATAGGAGCTCCCATAAACATTATGTCTGATCTTATTTTAGCCTGGTTAATGTGAGGCAAATGTCCATCTATAGTAGTGGCATGTTTCCATAGACAATTGTGTGTTTGTGTCATTCTAGTTATCAGTACTACTTGAACTTGTTTGGTTGCAACTGACCTAACTGTGTGCTGTAATAATTTAGGGTAGGCAAGCAAACATTTATTGGAAGCTTTAGCCTCCCCTCTGCCCCCTCCACAAATCACCCCCCACCCACACACAAAACAGCTTTGGGAGTAGATGATTGTTAAATAACAAATTCCTTCATTTCTATTTGGATTTTAGTTAGACCACTTGCTTAGAAACTGATTCATTATAATGGTTAGGCTAAAAGCTCCTTTTGTCATGTTCTAGTTTTAAAGGAATTTAATGTGATGCTTCAGTGCGTCATCAGTTTCTTCTTTGCCCGGTTCCTGCTTGTGTCTATGTATACATCTGTGCTGTGGGGTTACCTGCTACTACTTTTTTAGTGTTTCTTTATGTCGTTAGAGGTTGTAAACTTTTAAAGAAATGCTTTCCAGATTCGGGACTCTATTCGAGCTCTATTTCCAGATAGAGAATGTTTCACCCTCGTGCGACCTTTGAATAATGAACATGATCTCCAGCGGCTTGATCAAATATCAGTGAGTATTGTCATTGTCAGATGTGCTTTTATCTACTTCAGAAAATATTTTTCAGTCTGTAGTTTTTAGTTCATGCTTTGTATTTGTGATGTTGGATGCAGATGGATAAACTAAGGCCTGAGTTTAGGTCTGGGTTGGAGGCCTTGACAAAGTTTGTGTTTGAGAGAACAAGGCCCAAGCAAGTTGGGACCACTGTCTTGACCGGCCCTGTTCTAGTGGGTATCACAGAGTCTTACTTAGAGGCCTTGAATAATGGTGCAGTGCCTACGATATCATCTTCATGGCAGGTTGGTAATATCTTGAATTTCTTTATGTTTCCAATATAAAAACTTGGTCAGTCTCCCGAACTGGGTTGGATCTGAGTAGGCGTGATAATTTTCTTTAAAGATTTGCACAACAATCTTGAGAAGTGTTAAATGAAACCACCAAGTGACTTCTGTGGCATTTGCAATTTGTACAACTAGTCTGCCATGTTTAGTCATGATATGGAGCCCTTTGGAATCCCCTTGTGCCCCTATGCCTTTGTTCTTTTTCTATTTATTTTTCCTGGGGTGGTTGAGGTTGAGGATTTTTTTTCACAAGTCGACTATGAGTACATGGGTGTCTGCAATGAAGGGCTCCTTTGATAACATTAAAATATGAGTGCGGAAATTTAAGTACTGAATATGAAGTGCTAAAGTCTTTTAAGTACTGAAAATGAAAATAAAAGGTTGTTTGATAATAGAAAATAAATTTTACTAGTATTTTACCAAACATTGAATAGTGAGCATTATTGGAAGGTTTTGGTTATATGATTGGGTAAGGTTTTAATTTCCATGGAATATTGTATCACTTGAGCCATTGAGTAAGGCTTTCCTTACTGCATTAAGTGATTTTTACACAAAACACTAGTTGTGTAGTTAAATATGATCAAATGCACTTGATGACATCAAGTATTGGAAAAGTATAATTTTCAGAGATTTAATGTGGTTATCAAAACACACCCTAAGAGAAAGAATCTTTTGTATTTTGGTGCATTTTTTTTTCATCTTTACAATATAAAAAAGGAGAAATTATCAGGTAATTAACAAGCCTGGCTATGAATTTTTATAAATTAAAATTAAGGTAATAAAGATGAGCATTTGATTAATTTTGGGCAATACGATGGCATTTTATTGACCAAAATAGTTTTGGTGCCTGACACTGAGATTGCTACCTTACACTTTGTGTCACTAGAAATAGGAAAAAAAAAAAAATATTTTTCATGAGCTTCTATTAAAGATTTGAGTTGTTTCATATTAATGAGCTAAGGAACTTCTCCACTTTGTCTTGATGACAGAATCTTTTTCATCTTGCAAATTGACATGTCTATCTGTGTTTTTCTGTTTATTTCTATAATGCATTGAGTTAAGTCTAAAATGGTTTTGTCATCTTTTGATAAGAATTATCAATTATTAGCAGAACAAAGCTAAAGAGCTGTCTGGTGCTGATCGTCACTTGTCATTGCTATCTATTGAATGTGCAGGAGTTATGTTTTCACTCTTATTCTACCTCTTATTATTGTAGAGTGTCGAAGAAGCTGAGTGCCGTAAAGCTTATGATTCAGCTACTGAGGTTTACATGTCTATTTTTGACCGGTCGAAGCCATTGGAGGAAGTAAACAACACTTTGCCAGAGAAATGAATGCTCTATTATTTTGGTATATTCCTAATTTCAGTTAATGTAGGCTGGCATGAGGGAGGCTCATGAGGAAGCAGTACAAAAATCATTAGATGCATTCAATGCGAGTGCAGTTGGTGCTGGTTCAACAAGGAAGAAACATGAGGAGCTTCTCCATAAGTTCTTCAGAAAGGCTTTTGAGGTGGTGCCTTAAGTCACAAAATGCTAACTACTTTTATGCTGCAATAAAGTGATCCCAATAATTTGGTTCTATGATGGTTATTACATTGGGGAAATTACATCTCTATGGACTCTGTTTATTCTTTTCCTTTGTGTTTGTGATTAGGTGGTTGCATTGGGTTTGGTGTTGATATGGTTGTTTTTTTTTGGGTCAACACTTCGTTTGATTTGCTCCCTTTGATGTGCATTGTCATGTCAGATTTTGGAGATCCATATACCACTAGACATTTTTTTTTCTCACAGTATGGGACAATTGGTCTAAGAATTGATCTATGGCACAGAAAGTGCACAAATTGAGTGGCCAACATAATTGAAAATCTTGTTAACCAGGATTTTGAAAAGCTTTGTCTCAAGTTGAGTTTGATGCGGTTAGAAAATGATGCTGGCATTGGTAGATAAGGTTTAATTGAAATATTTCCTTTTCATAAAAAAGCTGTGGTGTGTTGACTAATTATGGTTAATGATGATGGTCTATTTTTGTTAGGTTATTTGTTTTTTCTGTACTAGGACCAATAACTTAAGCAATCCCCTCTTGACTAAACTGGTCCATGCAGGATTACAAGAGGAATGCGTTTATGGAGGCAGACTTGCACTGTTCAAATGCTATACGGAGCATGGAAAAGAGGCTGAGAGCAGCTTGTCATACACCTGATGCTAATATTGATAATGTTGTCAAGGTTAGTGGTCATGTTTGATGCTATCTATAAAGCATATTCCTTTTTCTCTTTTTCATTCTTTTCTATGTATACCTTATAGTATGAGCTTGAATATGTTGTTTTGTTTGTTTATGAGATCGGGCAATTGTTAACTTATCTTGTATTGATGTCTCATTAGATCAAATTGCTTTTGACAATCAGAGCCTGTCTTATTTTTACAGCATTTGGGCTCTGTTTCAATAATACAGATTTGAAGTTGTCTTTATCTACTGAAAAATAATCTTGTAGAATGTTGATGATGGTGAAATCGTGAGGCGGCCATCATTTGTGTGGGGTCTGATCAGTGTCTAGTAGAAGTAGATTTGTTGAAAGGGCAGAAGAGATGAGGACATTTGGGAAATTATCATGCTTGTACCAAATGCAAACGAGGTCCAGTTCCAAATGTAGGGGAACTGTGATGTATTGACCATTAGTGCGGACATGGAGTGTGGTATATCAAAGATTATTCTCTATCTAACGCTAAAGTTGGTAGGCTATTTATTGGTTGATCAATCTCATAAAAAGCATAGAGAGCTTTTATTTAAATCTGAGTGGCTTTCGAGTTGACCGTTGCAAGCAAGTATAGTGATGCTGGGAGATGAGATTCTCTTCTCTTTGCAAAGCATTTAGTGTGGAATAAGTATAATAGGGGTTCGAAAGGCCACTTTGTATTCTATTGCGCAGATCTCTGGTTCTACAATGTCTTAGCTCTTGTTATGTGGTAAGAGCTGCCCATTCCAGATCAGAAACCCCATAATGCCAAGAGATGATTGGATCATCGTCAAAATTTCACTCTTTCAATAGATATTGCATGGGATGACTAGGTGTAGAATTATGGGACCACTGCCAACAATTTAAAAAGCTTTATTAGAAGAAGGTGCAGTTTAATATTGGAATGATTTAACATCCCTTCACGTAAAGACTGGTGTTTGGCTTAAGATTAAAGCATGGAAATATATATTGGGGGGTAAATAAGGAATTAACAAAGATTCGAACTCATGATGTTTTGCTTTAATACTACGTAAAATTTTGTGGAACCACTTCTAACTGTTCCAAAAGGTTAAGCTATTAGATGAAGGTGCAGTTTATATGTAAATGGCTTAACACAAGGTAATCTTGCTTGATAAACATCCTCACCTATGTCCCAAAGTTATATTTCATAGATTTACTGAGAAATTAACAAATCAAGCCCATATGTCGTAATTTGAGGTCTAAAATAAATGTTACAATTTTTTATGGTTGTTGTGCCCATCATATTTTGGAAAAGTATGGATTGTTGATGTCATTTTGGGCATAATCTTGAGTGTCCTGTATTGATATTTTGCAGGTTCTTGATGCTCTTTTGACAGAATATGAAGCATCATCTCATGGTCCATGAAAATGGCAAAAGCTTGCCATGTTCTTGCAACAAAGGTTTTCCCTTTATTCTTTTAACCTGTTTTCCAAGTTTGTTATCTCTATCTGTATCCTTGACTTACTGCTTTCAAACTACTCAGCTTGGAAGGCCCAATACTAGACCTTGCGAAAAGGCTAATTGATCGGGTCGGATCTGAGAGGAGTTCCTTGATGCTGAAATGCCGGGCCATTGAAGATCAGGTGGGGTTGCTTAATAAGCAACTGGAAGCCAGTGAGAATTACAAATCTCAGTATTTAAAGCAATATAAAGATGCCATCAGTTTAAGAACAGGCTTTCTGATGATTATTCAAGTCGTATAAGTAAATTACAGAGCACTTGTAGTTTACTTGAAGAGAGGTCTTCTAGCTTGCTGAAAACATTAGAATCTACAAAGCAAGAATCTTTGGACTGGAAAAGAAAATACGAGCAAGTGTTGTCTAAACAGAAAGCTGAGGAAGACCAGGCTAGTTCTGAAATTGGTATCCTCAAATCCCGGAGCAGTGCTGCTGAGGCAAGACTGGCTGCTGCTAGGGAACAAGCTCAGTCAGCTCAAGAGGAGGCAGAGGAGTGGAAAAGGAAGTATGATATTGCTGTTAGAGAAGCAAAAGCAGCCTTAGAGAAGGCAGCAATTGCACAAGAGCGTGCGAATAAGGATACACAAAAGAGGGAAGATGCTCTAAGGGCGGAATTTTCCATTGAATTGGCTGCAAAGGTCTCTCTCTCATGCACACGCGCATTTGTATTGGTGCAAACACACGTAGCTTTCTTCTTGTGCCTTGTGCCCTATAATAGTGGAATCGATGTGTTTACCATTTCTTGATGATAATGCAGGAGGAAGAAGTGAAGGATAAGGTGGCAAAAATGGAGTATGCTGAACAGTGCTTGATCACCATAAAGTCAGGGCTGACGGTAAGCTCATATCATTTTGATTTAGGAGTGTTGAAAATTGACGGCGAAGATTTTACTGCTGAAGTTTCAGGGTTTAGCACATTTTTTAATAGACATGTATAGGAAAGCAACTTTTTTATTTGAATTTACTGTTCTGATAACTTCTTTATTGTCTCCATCAATCCTGGTCTCTAGGACAATTTCTCAAGTTCATCTTTTTGCACTCTCTTGTACTTGATGATTGATATGGTTTCCAGGCTGCTGAGTCAAAAATAGAGAATTATGATGTGGAGATTATGTCCCTGAAGAACGAAATCAGAGCGTTAAGTGAGAAGTTTGAAGCTGCAAATGCTAAAGCCCTATCTTTTGAAAGAGAAGCTAGAATTGTGGAGCAGGAGAAGATCCATCTTGAACAGAAGTACTTAACTGAGTTCAAAAGATTTGAGGAAGTTCAGGAACGGTGCAGAAATGCTGAAAAAGAAGCCAGAAGATCTACTGAAATGGCTGACAAAGCACGAGCAGATGCAGTCACTGCCCAAAAGGAAAAGAACGATATTCAAAGGCTGGCAATGGAGAGACTGGCTCAAATTGTGAGGGCTGAGAGGCTTATTGAGAGTTTAGGGAGAGATAAAATTGCATTAGAAGATCAACTTAAGGAAGCACGTATATCAGAGACGGAGGCCCTCTCAAAAGTCACCTTATTAGAGGCGAGAGTGGAGGAAAGGGAGAAAGAAATTGAGTTCTTGCTGGATTCAAATAATGAGCAAAGGGCTAGTACGGTTCAGGTCCTGGAAAGTCTCCTCGACACTGAACGAAAGGCTCGTGCAGAAGCCAACAGCAGAGCAGAAGATCTCTCAGTCAAGCTACAATCTGCCCAGGCAAAAATTGATTCCCTCCAACAAAAGTTAACTACTGTTCTTATAAATGAAACTGCATTGGACAGCAAGCTCAAGACTGCTTCTCTCGGGAAACGGCTCAGAGCAGATGATGGTGACATTGGCATGGACTCTGTTCAAGATATGGATATTGATAACGCCTCCAGAGGAAATAAGAGGTCTCGAAGCACAACCAGTCCCCTAAAGCACATTCAGCCAGAAGATGGGGGATCCATGTACAGAGGCGATGAGGACAACCACAGCAACAAAACGTCGCAGGAGGATTATACCAAGTTCACCATGCTCAAACTGAGGCAAGAACTCACGAGTCACAATTTCGGTGCTGAGTTGCTCCAATTGAAGAATCCTAACAAGAAGGACCTCCTTGCACTATAGGAGAAGCTCGTCCTCCAGAAGTCGTGAACATTTTTTATGTATAGAGAAGCCCATGTGACTTAAAAAAAAAAAGGTTTGAGTTGTAGATCAGGTATGACATAGGGTTAGCGTTTTTCATTCTGTAGATTCTTTAACTGAGATTCTCATCGGGACTAGTCCAAGATATTATCTTGAGCGAACTCCCTTTTCCATGCAAGCATAGGCTCTGCACGAGTGTGATGTCAGGCTTCTCCATCAGTGTTGTTCTCTGCATAGTGGTTTTTGATAGTTTCCATGGTGCCCTTAGATGAAGACTTCGTATTTGGCGTGTTGGTTTTCTGGCTTAATGCTTCTGTGTTCGTGTGCCTGCGCATTTTTTCGGGCCAACGACAGAGTGTAACAAGTAATTGTAGGATGGAAAACTAATCTCTTGTTGTCTGTAAGGAAAGGAAGGTCTAGCTTCTGCTTTTTTCAATGGTGCTCCTGGTGTGTGTATGCTTGGCTTTTCTCATTCCCGGATTTTATTGCATCACGATCCAGGTTTTTTGTTCATAAGCGCGGACTTATACCCAATAGAAAATGCCCCTGTTGTCCTGTGTTGTATTTAAATGACCTGTTTATCAATAACTGTACTTTCGACTTAAATTTCACATCGTTATTATTCTTCTATTGTTGGTAAGACAGGTAGGCATGATGCATAAATAACTGTTCCTTATGCTAAATTAACCAGGGAGCTACTAAACCAACTACTGCATGTACAAAACTTAGCTTAGTTAGCCAGCTCTCCTTCCGAGCATATGGAGGTGAGGGTTTCGATTCTCGCTTGTGATATTCCAAAATTTGGCCCCATTTCAAAATATATAAAATAGTTATTTCATTGATGCACTTATGGTTATTTTACTATGAACTGATCACTCACGAGTTAACTAATCCATTGGGTAAATGGTTAAAACATGAAAGACTAAAGAATTTAATCGGAAATCGACTGCTCAACCATAAGGGTCAACAAGAGTCAATACTACACTGTATAAATCAATTAGCGAACGGATATAAATCGATTCGATAAAAGTACGTAGTTGGTTCACGGGTGATTCCGCACAATTACGATATTCGCATCGAACGATAATAAATCAATTTTTTTATGGGTTAATACTTTGAAAAACCCAAAACTGATATATTTGTGACAAATTTACCTCAAACTATTTTTTTTACCACCAAAAACCCCAAACTGGTATATCTTTGACAAATTTACCCCAAACTGGTATCCTTGTGACAAATTTACCTCCTGTTAGTTTTTGTTAAATTTTATTGTCAAATTATTAGTTAAATGACACGTGATAATTGACTAGTATACTAATTTGAGATTTTACGCTTTGCTTGTCACAGTTTACAATTTTTGTGATTTTTTTGTGATATTAATCCAATTTAGCATAGGGTATATTTGTCACAAATTTACTGATTTGGGGTTTTTTGTGGTCGAATAAATTAGTTTGGGGTAAATTTGTCATAAATGTATTAGTTTATGGTTTTTTATGGTCAGTCGGGGTAAATTTGTCACATGTATACCGGTTTGGGGTTTTTTATGGTCAAAAAAATAGTTTTTGGTAAATTTGTCACAAGTGTACCAGTTTTAGGTTTTTAAGGGTATTAACCATTTTTTATTGATATTATATTCAGAGCACATAATTAAACTCTCGCGATTAAATGACAATCGAGGGTCGGCCACGATTCGAAGGAGGACAAATGTGGATCGAAAATAATTGATCACGGGTCAACCACGTGAGAACCCTGAAAGCCACATGATAAATTAGGTTGTACTAAAGTTGCGTTCGATTGATTTTTAATCACAAAATTTAACTCGATTTCGGGTATCGAACTTTCAAGATTAAATTATTGGATGTCATCTCATCGTCTGTCGAATTATCGGCGAGTCCAAAATTTCTAGAAAAGAAATTATCGGATGAAAAATTGGAGACGAAAAAAAAAAGAAAGAGAAAAGAAAGAGAAAAGAAAATAATAATAATAATAGTAATTTTTTTTTCTCTCTCTCATTCTCTCTGTTCTTTCTCTTATCTTTCACGTTTCCCCCTCCTACAATTCCGCATCAAGGAGTTTGATACCGCATAACTCAAGTGGAGAAACAATATCAAATAAAGCGGAGTTATAGTCAGACACTGATTTAAAATTTTGCAGTTTGAGATTTTGTTAGTCATATTGTGCTTGAGGGACCTATCCTTCAACCTCCTTCACAAGATGAGGGTTTTAAACGGATAAATATTGAGTCTGCAGGCTCTCATGCAAATGATGGCGAATAAAAATAAGTGCATTTGCTTTATCTTTTGTATTTGAGGTTCCGTCCTCTGTAATTGCATTAGCGAGACATTGCCCTTGGAGGTGCATTTCCATATCAAGGCACCAGACTCCTTACAAAAATAAATCATTAAATTAATTAAAAGGATTTTCAAATATCCATTGCCACTTCATAAGCAGAATGATACTTTTAGATTTGAAATTTAACTTCGGGCAAAAAAAAATAAAAATGAAGAATTGATAGAAGAAAATAAAGTATAAGTTGATTAATAAAAAGAACACCTACATTGCAAAAATTACTTACTCAGTTGGAAGATCTTCATGTTGATAACGTGTTGTAAAATATTGCGTTGCAAATATGTAATAGAGAGAATAAAAAAATTGAGAAGAGAAAGTAGGTAAACACTAAAGATAATAGAAAAAGTCAGAGAAGAAAATTTTATTTCTAGTATATCATTGTATATCTATAACAAAAACTAAGCTCCTATTTATAAAAAAAACAATGATGCACTTATCATTAATATCAAAATATTAAATAATACATATATTGGATAGAGAGATGAACATTCATTATATAGGGAGATGTATTTAGAATGTATAATACAAATGTACCATAATAAGTACATTAGATAAAATGAATATAATAAATATTTATTCATATATTTCATTCATTCATATATTTCATAACATAACTCTGAATTTATAGTTTTTAACTCTGAAAATTCCTCCGATTAGATGGAAACAGGGCTTGAATCCTTGCCGGACATTGCTAATCGGAGTTATTTTGATTTATTGAGACGTATGAGCGTGTATGCACAAATTTTTCTCTGTCCCCTGTTTAGTATCTTCTCCCTTTGTCGAAAGCCTCTCTTTCATCTTTCCTTTTGTCTCTGTTCATCCCTTTCTTATTTCTTTTTATTTTTTATTTTTTATTTTTTATTTTGTTCTTAGGCGGTTGGAGCGTAAGGCCAAATTAAATGGGCTTTAGGTTGGATTGTACTGGGCCCATTTATTACAAAATACATTTTTCCCAAGTTTTTAAGCTCTTCCATGTTTACAATGCCAGACTTTTACGCTAAGTAGCACCTACACTGACACGTGACATGTGACATGCGACATGATACGACGACATGTTTTTTTTTTGGTAAAGCGAGACGCCGACATGTTTCTCAAAAAACATAAATTTCCGACACGTTGTAAATATATATTTAATAAATTATCATTTTTATGATTATTTCAATTAAATTAATTTGAATCAAATTCATAAATAGTTAAATAATTAAAAAAGCCTAGAATGAATTTACATTGAAAAAAATTAATCCGCCATTTATTAATATCATTCATTATTTTAATTTGAAAAATTCAACTCTATTTTAATAATTCATAAAACTTGGAAAAAAAAACAAGCAATCCATATTCTGGACTCGCATGTCAGATATGTTGGAAGAGGAGGAAAAAAAACTTAAATAATGAATTGTGTATCACGGGAAGTAGGAGTTAGAAGAGAAAAGAAAATTATATTTTTCTTCTTTCTTCATTTATTATTTTTATTATTGTATTTTATTTTTTTCGCTCGCGCATGTGCTCTCTCTCTCTCACACACACACACACACACACATATTTTGACATCTCATTTATTGAATTTTTAAAATTGACCTCAATATCAGAATCACGTTTCGAAAACTCGTATGTCATAATTTCGACTCGAGTATCGAAGAGTGTCAGGAAAGTTGACCAAGTGTCGGATTTTCTAATATGTGTTGACCGAATATTGAAGAGTGTCCGACACAACACGAAAACTTTCGAAAAGTATCGGTGCTTTATAACTTTTACCTAGGTTGCTTTACTTGTGCTGCGAACTGTACGCTGTCCATGTCAATTTCTTCGATGTTTTGGCAGTGCTCATCTGCAATAACACAAGTTTTCTTGCGGTGCGAACCGGAAGAATAACACACCATATGAGTATTCTCGCGGTGCCCGGAAGAATTTTAGGTTACTGATTTTGACAATGATTGTATCAGGAGCCATTTATGACTGGCTAATCAAAAGGTAAAAAGAAATATACAGCTCAGCTAGACTTAAATGTAATTTGCTTGTTCCTCGAGAGAATGGACGTTTGAGAGCGGCTAATCTTGCCCTTCGAGACAATGGCAGAATGGATTGAACATTCGCACGTTTGAAGGATGAGCTTCTTTATTGCATTCGCAACTATTGAGGTAAGTTCAGGACAGACACAGATGAAATGTCACGTTGCATGTTTTTGTGGACAAGCAGTGAAGCATCAAATCATTAAAAAAGAGACAACCCTACTACTTCCTGGATGCCAGCTCCTTCACCGCCTCGGCAAGATTTTCTTCTTTCTGAATGCTTTGGACCCATTGTGCATTGATGTTCACCCGCTCAATGCTCTGCTTCAGTGTCCTTGCAATAGAAGGTTTCGAGCGGGTTGCAAAGAAGTCCTCCACCTCCTTGGCTTTCTCAAATGTTGCAAACTGGACAAATAATGAAAAAGCAGGGGAACTCAAGGAATTGACCACGTTTGTCCCATATATTCAAACATAAGGGAAAAATAACATAAAACAAAAAAATTTCAATCCTTGAGGACAGGCAGCTTTTCACGAGAGAGTTGCTTTAGAAAAGTTTGAACCCACACGAACACATACGGGCACACAAGCGATAGGATTACATACCGGCGAGACAATTGCACTAACAAACCGCGTGACGAGAAACCCAGAACCATATGTTTTCCAAATGTTTTCCCAATTTTCCTGCAATCAATGATTGAGATAATAGAGAAGAATTGCCAGATTAGATACGGCAGAAAGCATCAAATGATATTTGGTACAAGCAAAAACTCCACAAGCAACGACAAGAAGAATTAAGAGGAGTTACACATGCTTTCAATTCTTTGTTTCAGTTGTGGATTTTGCAATAGCAAAAAGTAATCTAGTTTATATTATAGCTCAGATCCAATGAGAGCATCATTGATTCATTTAAGGAATATAAATAAGTAGTCAATATGTTCCACTGGCAATAATAGAATTACCTTCAGCCAAGTCCAAGCAGTTTCACGTCCTTCCCTGCAAACAGCAAGCCCAAAGACGGCATCTTGACTGCGAACCTAATCAAAAACCAAAGGTGCAAAATTTTAGTTTCTGCCTTTTAGATCAACGCATGGTGAACTTAACAAAGGAGGCTTCGAGGAAATTACGAAGGTATATTCAACTAGTACACAAGCCAGAGTACCTCAGGAGACACTACGAAGTTGAGCACTTCAAGGATGATATTAGGATCTGGACAAGAGGCCAATGAACCTACAAAGACAAAAAGTAGGCAGATTTTAGGGGAGTATCAGACGGTTGCAACACTTGTCCAAATGACATTATATACCTAAAATGCGGGTTTTCTCCTGGCTCAAGTCAGTCTCTCTGTAGACTCTCAGCAAAGATTCAAAACCTGATCGGTTTGATGCATTCGCAGTTTGCATCACAGCCACGTAGCCTGCCTATAAGAACAAGTAAAAGAATACGTTCAGAAGCTGTAGAATATGAAGAAATACAAGGTAACAGAAAATGCATGAAGATTGCACAACCCTTCGGATGTCAGGAGGAAGAAGAGGAGTGCTCCTGTCATCTAAGAATGCATAAAAGCGCCTGCTTGCTTCCTTCAGTGTGGATTCATCTCCAAACTCTGCCAGGGCAGTTAAAATTTGTCCTCTTAACATAGCTTCTAAATGACTCTCACCCTCTTTGGCATCCCAACCAAGCTTCCTGCCAGGAAATTGCAGCAAATAAAGACAATGATAGAGCCTCACTTTCACCATCACAACTTTGACTTAAAACTTAACAGAAAACAATTTCTTTAGAACATTAGATAGTCCGGAATCCAAAACTTCACTAACATTCCAACAATGGCTAAAAGAATTTCTTGAAACTTTAATATTACATAAGCAGCTTTCTCACTACACATCCAAAGACCACCAGACAAATTAAACTCGAAAGAAATCATCAAGATGATTTTCCAGTTAACTCATCGAGAAATAAAGGTGGAAAAGATAATTATCATGAGAAATTTCAAGCATTGATTCAGCATTCTTCCAGTGCTCTTACTTAAGTGAATCCACCATAAAATAAAAGTCATTCGGGTGAAAATTGGCAAAGCCATCTAATTTCTTGAAATGAACTTAATTTACCCAGCCAAAGAAGCTTCTTTGTTTTGGTTCGTTTGTTATCATGGTGCAAGAGATGTAAAATGTAAATTTGAAATTCTACAATAAGGCTATGCTAGATTCATAAAAGTAACTGAACTTACTCTGCAGAGTATTGAAAAAGACCGATGAAAAATTGTTTAATATAATCCATTAATTCAGGAGTAGCATCTGCAGCAATTCTTGCAATTTTGTAACTTACCTGGCAAAGAAGGAAGTAAAATCAGTCTTGATAGCATTATCTTAACAAGAATCCATAGTGAGAATCACCCAATCCAAGTTCAGACACAATATATACATATAAAGTGAGAATCCAGTTACAGCAGAACATACACTAATCAAATTCGATAGCACGGTATAATCAAGTTCTTCTCTGTAAGCAGCCATTAGAGTGACCAAAGAAGTCAAAGACTGCTTGCGAGCCATGCAAAGAGCAAAGGAGTCATCCAGTATACCTGTTACAAGCATCACATAAGTTGGTTACGCTGATCTTTTAGGTTGGAAAGAGAGAAGAAAAATGGGGGTGTGTAGAAGATGTTCGAATATTGGAAGAAATAACAAAGTTACCAAATCTGTCGGTTGCAGATAAAATTTCATTCTCTATGGCATTTCTTATCTTGGCTTGAAGGTCTTCGTCGTACTTCACCCTATAGAAACCTGTCTGGTCCACATTGACCTTTATCCAACCTCCGGTTTCCTTTAAATCAATAGATGCGGATTTTGTTTCCAACAGAAAACTTTGGCGTGCATCATATGAGCCACAACAAAATGTTACTGGCACAATCCACTGTCCATCCCCATGGGAACCGCTTGATAAAAATTGTGACTGCCATTATCATCAAAGTCATGTCACTTTGGAGCTGGTTCACTCTATGGAGATTGGTAATGTACAAGACAACAAACTTCAACTTCAAAGAATTATAACATTGTAGAACCTGTTCGAACTCTAACTTGTCATGTTTGATTTTGATGGAAACCACAGGGTATCCTTGCTGCTTGGTCCACGAATTCATTAACTTGTTCACGGGTTCACCTGATCCCTCCTCGAGGGCAGCCCAGAGGTCCTCTGTCTTTGCATTTGAGCAAGCATGCCTCTTTATGTATGAAGCTAATGATTTCTATTTTCACAAACAGAAAAAATAGATGTCCATGTTAAATCTCAAGGAAAATCCAATACGAGTAAAATCTGAAAAGAAAGTGTACTATACGCAACAAAGTATGGCGTAAGAACATTCACATCAACAATGATTTAGATAGATCATGATTTAGTTAGCAAGTTCATTTCATGAACCCATAATTCAACAAACTAACCGAAGATATGAAAGACCGAGTTGTAGAATCTTCCTTATTTCACATATTGAGTTTAATCTCATCAACTTAAATCTGTTATATTAAATAAATCAAACAGAATCATTACGACCCCAGGAGTTTAATTTTGGAGCATCTGATAATTGACTCAGCACAGTAGTTTTATCAAGCCATAGTGCATTTGCTGATTGGGGGGCAGCAAAATACAATTGTCAAAGGATATCATTACCATATGTGGTAAATTGCAAGCTTGAGTGCTCTGACACCTAAGTAGAATGTGCATTATATAGAGTATCTTATTAATATTTCAAACATAAGTTGAGATTACATCTAAATGAAGGCTTTGTTTGGGCAACAATATTGACCAAAAAGAAGTCAATCCCAAATGATTTGAGTAGCTCATGAATATTATAGTCTCATCAAGTCCAGAGCACAAAAAAGTGAAGCAAAATCCAACTCAAGTTGAGAGTCTAATACTGAGTTACTGGACATTGTTTCCGCTCGAGTCAGTGAAACTGCTAGTAAAGCATTTGAAGATTAGATGTCTTCATCAGCATCACATCAGCAACTAACTTATCCTCTTGATTAATATAGCAGCAGATATTACACTTTTGTCTTGGAGACCTCCTCAATAAGTAACCCTCTGGGCAGTTACTGAGAGATCATCATAAGCTGAGAGTAAGAAGAATTACCTGAAAACATTCAGCACCAAGATAGCTTTGAAGCATCCGGATCACAGATGCACCCTTTCTATAACTTATTGCATCAAAGATTTCATCGATCTCACCAGCATGGTTAATCTCCACCTGAGGAGGAAAAGTCTCTTCAATATGCTTACTGCGCAAGGATATCTTTTGAAAAGGAAAAGATGTTTATGCTTACCTCAATGGGGTGTGACTCAGCAAGCCCATCTAGTCTCAGCCCTTCAGTACATTCTTCAAGGAACTGAGTCCATATTTTCCACTCAGGAAACAGGTTATCGGTAGCCAAATAGCTCACCTAAGCCAAGCACATGTCATGCAAACAAGCATGATAGCAAAATAAAGGACAAAACAACAAAGCAAGGTTACTTACCCAAGTAGCAAATCCCTCATTTAGCCACAGATGAGTCCACCACTCCATGGTAACAAGGTTACCAAACCACTGGTGAGCCAGTTCATGAGCTACAACTGTAGCAACCTTAAAGAAGCCCGACAAAAGTATCATACGTCTATGCAAATCAGCGACCACACATATGAAACTTTCCAACTTTGAACAGCCAAACTAGATGGTGAAAGGTAGCCGGAAAATTGTAATTTACATTACCCTCTGCTTGTTAGCTGCTGCGGAGTGCTTCTCATCATAGAGTAGAGCTGTTTCGCGATAAGTAACTAAACCGTAATTTTCCATGGCACCAGCAGCAAAATCTGGGATAGCAATCATATCCAGTTTTGGAAGAGAGTATGGCACAGCAAAGTACCTGGATTTCATTCAATTTACCGATAGTCAACTAAAGACGATGATCATAAGTGCTCAGAATGTAAGAGTACTAACAAATGCAAACTACTTTGATAGGAACATACTCTCGGTATAATACAAGCGTCTTGACAGCAACATCTAGGGCAAACTTTCCCTGATTTTGCTTCCCGACTTGACAGTATACCCGCACCTTTACTCCTGCAAAGACAATGTAGCAGATATATAGACAATTCGACAAAACAAATGGAATAAAAAGGCTTTCCTTGTGCACAAGGCTTTCCCCGCTAATCACTAGATAAACAGCATTTCTTAAGAGAGAGGAGCAATTATCAGTGACTTTACCGTCAGATGTATGATCTTCGACATAGTCAAATAACCCAACAACAACTGCAACCAAGTACGTGGACATGATGGGCGATTCTTGATAAAAAACTGTCTTGACATGTCCTTCGACCTTTTCATCAACAATTGGCATGTTGGAGAGAGCCACTAGATCAGACGGCACATCTAAAGTAATTTTGAATGTAGCCTGCCAAACCATTCATCAAAGTCAAGCGAACTCATCATGTAACATCAATAAATGCCCACCTAAAAGATACATTCCATGAAGTTCAAAACAGTATATAAAATCAGATCATTAAAGAGATTGGTAACCGACCAAACTAGCGGAACTAGTGAGGGTGTATCAAACATCTAAAGAAAAGAATGACACCTCCCTCAAAGGTTTGTACCGCCATGGTAAGCATTAGAAGATTGGTAGGACAGTTGCAGATAAACCACTCATGTAAAGGAAAGATAAGAACCTTGCATGCAGGCTCATCCCAACAAGGAAAGCATCGCCGAGCATCAGCTGGTTCAAACTGAGTAACCGCCATATTCTTCTTCTCACCATTGTGCTCATAAGTACTGCATAGAGTATATTTGAACTTAAGTGAGTGAATTGGCCATACAAAATTATTAAGTAATACATATTCATTTAAATCAGAAATTAGTGAGAATACTAACGGTACTAGCATCTCAAAATCCAGTAATTCATTCAAAAAACTAAGTACCTCAAGATCAATGTATAGAAGACAGGCATAGATTCAGAAGTAGTAATAGAAGACAGCACAGTGATATCCCAAATGATCCAGGGTAGACAACAACGAAATTTTATAAAAAAAAGGGAGCAGAGGAGGCAAGTGGTTGCATGAAGCTTAGTCTTCATTTGGTTATATAGCATCCCAATTGCTTAAAAATCTCCGTTCCACAATCAGATAATGCTGAAGATCATCATGTTCTGTGCTTTCTTGAAAATAATTACCTTCTGTAAAACCCTTTCATCCTATCGTTAAGAGTTCCGTCAAAACCGATAGACAAAACTCCAAGTCCAGTAGGCAGCGTCCCAGGGAACTCCAAAACCAATATCTCATCTTGCTCAACCAAGTCCACTTTACAAGGCTCAAACACCTGCTCAGCATTTCAATATCATCAAGTCACTTTACAACACCAAATCCTCTAAACAACAAGTAACACAAAATAAGATGGAACCTTAAATCTCAAAACTTCACAGCAATAGTCTTCACTGTTAGCCAACCCATAATCTCAAATTTTTTTTTTTCCAAATTAAAATGCATTCATCATTAGAAAATAAATTCAACGATGCCATTTTTCATGCTGAATAAACAGAAGACGAAAGGGAACCGATCAATCAATTTGAAACTCCATTTAGCCAACCCAAAATCAAAACGAGAACTTTGAAGAAGCAACATCGCAAGTCACATGCAAACAGAGAAAGGCCCATCTTCCTGCTATCCTCAAACATGTCGCAAGCCTCCTTCCTTCCTCCAAAAAGTTCACCTTTTTAATGAAAAAATAAATAAAATTGAACAAAAATGTCCCCCCCAGAGGCTACGTCTTAGGCACGTAAAGTCGCATGCTTTGCTCTAGATGAATGATTCACGACGAAACCAAGCGATCGCTCCCCACAAAATCAGCTACGATTTGGCGAAATCTCTCGCGACCGAAGCCTAGACAGGATACGATACGGCGATTCTCTCTCCACCGCGAACGCCGGGAGATCGAGACGCTTCACCTGGGAGGACGCTTTGCCGGTGAACGAGACGCTGCCGTCCCGGATTGTCAGGTCGGCGGCATTGAGGACGATGAACTTGGTCTCGCCGACGACGTCGAGGTCGATGGCGACGGAGCCGGCGAACTTGCAGGCGGCGAGGTCGGGCTTGAGCCGTAAGTCGTACCGCTTCGGCGTCGCGAACTTGGGGAGGCGAGGCTGGCCCTTGAATTGCTCCATCTCCGGCTGTGATCGAATCTCCGATGCGGCGGCGACGTCGCAGCTCAGTCTCTGCACGCAGTCTTTCTCTCTCTCTCTCTGGATCTTGAAATGAGCGAAGAAGATGAGCGAGAGCGGAAATTTATAAATGTAAGGCTTTGGTGGTTTTGCGGAAAATAATTTTCGAAAAAATGTTTTCTAAATTTTTCGATGTTCGTGAAAAATAAATTCTTTTGAGAAAAATATTGGGAAAATTCCAAATAAGGACTCGAAGTTGACCAATTTTCTCAAATAAGGACCCGAAATGAATTTAGTGTCAAATAAAGACCTAAACTATACACATTGTCTCAAATAAGGACTTGAAGTTGACCAATTTTCTCAAATAATGACGAAATAAACTTTGTGTCAGATAAAGACCTAAAGTTGACCTATTGTCTCAAATAAAGACTTTAATTCCAAATAAGAACCTGAGCTTACTGGTTAGCCAAATATTTGTCGGCTATCAAGCATGTGACATTTTCGACAACTAGAGTTTAGGCAATTTTGTCCAAAAAAATATAGGGAAAATTAACAAATTCTAAAATGGAAACAAAAAAAAAAAAACCCTAGGTTTTCTACTATCTCCTTGTTCCTTGTACCCATCCTCCGCAAAGTCGAAGACCCAAATTCTCCGCTGGTTGAGGCACAAATTCAAAAACAAGAAGAAAACCAAACGCTTCTTCTTCTTTTTTTTTTCTTTTTTTTTTTTTTTTTACGGAGACCCAAATTCTTTGTCGGTCGTGCAAGGTGAGGAGTAGCGAGGGAGAAGAAAGAAGAAAACGTAAACATCTAAATAGATAACCATAGAATTTCCCCTTTTCTTCTAATCACAAATTTCTAACAAAATTGCCCCTATTTTAATTATCGGAAAATGTTTACCAGCGAGCTAAGGTCCTCAATAGAGATTAACTTGATCACTTTGGGTCCTTATTTGACACAAAATTCACTTCGGGTTCTTATTTGAAAAAATGGGTCTACTTCAGGTCCTTATATGACACAAAGTTCACTTTAGGTACTTATTTGAGAAAATAGATTCATTTTGGGTCCTTATTTGGAATTTTCCCAAAAATATTTTATCAAAGGAAAAAAGTCTTCTAAAGTAAGGGTAACATTTTCGTCACTTGATCTCTCTTATTTCACATCTCTACAGATCTTGACTTCCTATTCTCTTTTTTTCTTTCTTCTTTTCTTTTTTCATTTGAATTATTTTTTAATTTTCTTTTTTTAATTCGAATTATTTTTAATTTTCTTTTTCTTTCTTTTTTTTTTGTTTCTCATCTTCTTCTTTCTTGGGTAGTTGTTAGACCAAGTGAACCTCAAGCTCGTCGATTTAGTAAGCCTCGAGCTTGACGCTCACGCTCGCCAATCTGGTGAGTAGAAAATATTTTTCTTACCAAACACCGAAAAATATTTTCCAAAACATTTTCAGGTTTTAGCCGAACACCAGAAAATATTGTCATTTTCTTGGAAAATGACTTTTGGGAAAATATTTTCCGGAAATGGCTTATTTTTCGCAAAACAAACGGACCCTAAGTGTTGGGATAAATGCAGAGGAAGTGTTATAATTTGTAATGAAAATATAATTAAATTTAATTTTTTTAAAAAGTATAATTAAATTTTAAAATTTATCATTAAAATGTAATTAATAAATAAATTAATTTAATCAATTTGATAAGTTTTTAGATTTGATTAGACATTTTAAAAATTTTAGTATTCAATTGCATTTTATCAAAAAGTTTTAAAACTTTCAATGCAATTATCCATATATTTTATAAATGTAAGTCTCGTAATTGAAGTTCATAAAACAACCTCCAAATTTTAGGATCAATTTCAATTATGTCATAATTTTTTTTTCTTTTTTGTTTCGTAAAAGGTCTCAAACTTACACTCTACTTCCAATTCTACCCACACATTTTAAAATTCGCCACTAATTTATTCAAAATTAACATCGAAACCAACTAGAAGTTCATTACAAAATTTGCGTTTTCATCAACACACTCACGTCGTAAGGAATGATAGCAACCTTCTTATGTTGATGATATTGGAGATATCGGTCGCAATTTTCGGATATGCCGTTAGATTCGAAACTAGAGTAAAAGTTAGGGTTTTTTATAAGACAAAAAAAAAAATCCGTGACAGAATTGAAATTTAACCTAAAATTGATGATTTTTTTTGAGGAATTAGCGCGAGTCTTTTTGACCTTGGCTTGCACGCCAGAAGTCATGTGAGCTCACATGCGTACAATATATATGTATATTCTATTCGACAAGCTTTGATTTTTTTTTTCTCTCTACTTCACATTCGTTGTTAATGATCTCTTATTCGGATTTTTAATAATCTTGTTGGAAGATACGTAACGTCATTACATGAGATACGTATCATTTGACTCGATCTGTTATTTGAAATTTAGTTTGTTTTGTCGTGAATTAAAAGGATCATTATGAAAATTTATTAGATGCCACTAATTATTTAATGCTTACTTAAATGAATAATTTAAGAGAGATTAACTATCCATTAGTCGCCTTGACACATAATTGTACACTAAACATAATAGAAAATCCAGAAAACATGAGCTCATGCATCAATTGGTGGTCTCGTCCATTAATTCATTACGTTGACAAGAAGGCATGATAAGCCGAATGAATGTATATCCATATTGAGACAAAGGACATATCATACACAAATTGAAACCAAAATTCTTCCTTGATGTCAATTAAGATAAATTTCTAAACAGAAAAAAAAGAGAGAAAGAAATAAAACAATTACTCGTTGCCATTGAATGATTGTTCTAACATAGGTTTTCTTGAAAATCCAATGGGGATAATTTTTCAAAAAGTCCTAAACCTATTATATGATAGTCAATTCAATCTTAAACCTTTCGATTACAATTACTTATCATATGTTGGGCAACTAATTCTTAAATATTTTGACGATTTGTCAATTTAGTTTTAAACATTTTAACGATTTGCTAATATAGTCATTCCGGATAATTTTGTTTGGCAATCACCAAAGAACTACATTGACAAATCATTAAAATATTTAGGATTAAACTGGCAAATTGTCAAAAAATTTAAGATTAAATTGGCACAATTAATAGATTTAAAAATGAACTGACCACCTTACAATAGGCTTTGGACTTTATTGCCTACCATGCAATAGGTTTGGAACTTTTTGGACAATATTTCCAAACCCAATGTGTAGTTCACGTTTGCAAGGAATATGGTTCCACAAGAGTGAAAGCAATGAAAGGAGTTAACGAGTTAGCCAACTGGCTAACTTTAGTTTAAAATAGGGTACGATAAGGACTAAGGAAGATGCGGGAACAAATGCAAAGGCAAAAATCTCAATCTCTTCTTGCTTGAGGAGGTTGGGTTGCTTCCTATTTTGGCACTAATTCTCCATCTCCCCATGAAAGTACTAGAATAAGTGAGATTGACAAGCACTCAAGTTCAAGCACTAGGCATCAGATGCTCCTACTCAACTTTTGCATTTTTAAATCTGTAAAAAATGTGTTACCATATTGTCTCATCAAAGTTGTTTATGATTAGTTAATTAATTTTATCTTTTATTTATTCTATCTCTGACCTAGGCTAGCCTTAATTTTCGTGCATATTTTACAGTCTTCCCAATTACACCCGGTTCTCTGTTTCTTGCCCACTAAGTTACTCATTTCAATAATAGTAAATTCTTTCATTCATCATCTCAAGGACTAGATCATCCATAAAGCATATGAAGCCATTGATGTGTGCAGTCATGATGCTCTCATGGCAGGTTTCTTTCAACTTGGTCTACTAATATGTCTTCTCTAGATCTAGTACAACCCTTCTAACACAATGACAACCTTTCATCGATTTACTTATTCAAATTGCACTTAAATTTAGTAGAAGGAGCACAACATAGCCAACTTTCCCGCACAATGAAATAGACTGAATCTGGCGTCGTATCTTACAGAATCACCTCTTTTCCATACATATTCAATGAAGTCACAATACTGGTGCTTCGACTTTTTTTAGTCATCTTATATGTTTGTGAAACCTGCCTATATTTGCTTGTAATAAAACATTAGTTGAATTGAAAACTGAAAATGTTGAACACAAACATATTTGGGCACATAAAGCGGTCGAAGATGGTGATTTCTCTATCTAAATCAAAATGGAACAAGCAACCATAAATCAGTGGCTAGTGCTTCCCTTTCTCCCCAAGAAAGGTCAAAACCCCCCGCAATTTGTTGGGAAGTCCACGTCTGACTGTGATTACGACCCCCCCCCCCCCCCTTTTTTTCATTTTGGTCAACAGTATTACATTACTTGTTCCAAAGGTTTTGGGCTTCCTATCGAAAAGCCCAATATATTGAAGTGGGCCACAAACGAGTACGGTAGGCCCACAATGGGCCCACCTGAGTCCTCTCTCTCACTTTAGAGAGAGAACAAGACAGGGCCACCTTCCTTCCTCATTGGAAAACTGCGTTTTTGAAGATTTCTTGGGAAGACGAATGGGGATCATTCGAGAGAAGAAGCCCAAATCTTCTTCTCCTGCGTCGTCGACGTCGCCTTGCGCCGATCTGAGAGCCGCCTACCACAATTGCTTCAACAGGTAAAGCCGCGGATCGGCGCAGTCAACTGAAAAAAACCATGAATTCTTTGCGTTTTCCGATCAGTCAAGACCCCCGGCTAAAACCCTAAAGCCCCCCTCAAAATGGCTTCTTTCGGTGGTCTTCAGGTGGTACTCGGAGAAGTTCGTGAAGGGTCAGTGGCAGAAGGAGGAGTGCGTCGCCGAGTGGCAGAAGTACAGGGCTTGCCTCTCCGTAATCCTCGTGATTCTTGCTTTTGCCGAATGCGATTTGCTTTTATGTTGAGTGTACTTTGCCCGTGTTCTTTTTTCTGGGCAAAGATTGTTATGTTGATTGTAGTTTGCCTGTAAATTGAAGTACTTTTCTGTTTGATTTTCGGGGGTGTTGTGAAGGAACATTTGGAGGACAAGCACCTGAGCCGGTTCCTGGAAGCTGAAGGCCTCGACGGCACCGCAAGAGCTGACTCGGCGAATGTGGCGGATGGTGTGGAGACTAATTCATGAGACCGACACTGTGTCGAGCTAGAAGATATTGAATGTGGGTGGTGATTTTTTGAGGCCATTATTTGTCATTTGATTCGGGAAATGATTTGCCTGGTGATTTTTGATTGCTGTGGATATGCCAGTTATTCTAGTTCTTCCCAATCGGTCTACTGTTGTAGTAGAGAAAGAAGAGGCTGGTTCGTGGAGTTAAGAGTCAGGACGACATTAATGAACGAAGAAGTAAGTGACTATTCATTTGTCACTGCACTAATCATGAAAATGAGGAACTCGATCGAAAGGTCTTGTAAGGAGGTCCAAGCAAGGACGATGCTCAGTATACCACTTCAGTAATGGCGTGACAATGCAGAGTTTTTAAACTAGGAATTTCCTCATTTTTTCGTCAAAGCTTATTTATTTAATGGCATTATGTTCATTGCAAGTCTCTTTTTTTATATCTGTCTTGTTGATAGAACCCCTTATGGATCTACATTAGCAAAAAAAAGCGGAAAATAAAGATGATTATCTGTAATGATGGGTTGATTCTTTTGCAAGGTCTATTAATGTAAAATAAGAAGGTAGTTGCCTTGTTTAATTCCTAGTGAATCCTAGGCCTGAACTGAAACTAAGTGCATCAAGCATGTAGTGGCTTCTGGCTTGGCCTCCTGACTGAGGCTTTCGATTTTATGGCTCCCGAATGAATTTCCAAGGTGAAATCACTTGTTTGCCTTAGTTGTTCCTTTTGTCCCTCCAAAATCAATCTCTTAAGGGTTTTTGCATTATCCGTGTGTGCCAATAACTGCTTGGAAGAGAAATTGTTATCAGGAGGACATTCACTTACTGACCACTTAATTTCTTTACAGAATTTCTTTACAGATATCGTAGAAATGTTCTTGTGAACTTATGGAACTTACCAGGGTAGGAGACATCATACTTTTAAGGGTTGTGTTGACCATCTGAAGATCCTAGTGGGTAGATAAGGCTTGGAAGTGGGTACAGGAATTTCTTGTTTTGAAATAGTAAATCAGCCTGCCGTATTTTACACAGGTTCAAGCCCAGTCAACCTTTCTTTTTCTTTCATTTTCTTTTGTAGAAACGGTACATTCATTTTCTTTTGTAGAAACGGTACATCTCTTTGTTTTACGACAGTGTTCTAACATTTATTCAACACATCTAGAGATTATACTCGAGACGATTGTGCTCTCCTCTATTTTGCAAATCGTGACCAGTTGTCTTCCTGCTTCCTTCTTTTCTCCTACTTTGAGGCATCTGACTTGGTGGACTGAATCTGGAAGTGTTTGACGTTGTGATGGCCTAAAGAACATTCTATTTGATGTGGATATTGACTATTCTGTCAGTATCATGCACTCCCTTGACAGCACATTTATATTCTACAAACAATGATGCGCAGAATGTAAAGTAACTGCAGCATCTGTTAATCTCACCTATCGAACAGTTTGAAGAGTGAAAGCGCAATAGTAGCAGCTGCTCACATACGATTCTTTGGGCGATGGATGTACATATGAGTAGACGACTGTCCATGACCGTAAGCATACAAGCATACCGTCGATATGCATGCTAGTCACGGATTATATCCCCTGCTCCTCTGATAATATGTTCTGTTTTTCAATGGGGACTATAGAAGAACATGTTATCTATGCATATTGGGTTGTCTCTCCACTGCTTCGGGTCATATAATTTCTCCGATTGAATCCATTTTCTAACGATTTGGGTTCCAATTTTGTTCCGATAAAATGAATTGTCAGATCCTTCGTGCGGTTTTTTCTTTTGGGAACAGAGTATGCGAACTCATCAGGAGAGAAAAACATCGGTTCTGGAAATTACGTGGGGCTCTCTCTTTTTAGGATTTCCATTTGATACGCATTTAAGCATTAGCGGACGAGCTGAATCAAGTGTATGCCATGGCCTCTCCGGTGAGCATTGCTTTTTTATTTCGGATCGGATGAACGCGAAAAACATGGAGTGGCTTTAATTCAATATTTCGGATAACGAAATTCTGTGCCCAGCAATGAGAATCTGACTCGAGGCAATGCAATCACAGCAAATCCGACGAAGTCATAAAGAAATGAAATTGCCACATTGACAACGACGCATTTCCAAGCAAGAAGGATCGCAACGTGCCATTTCAACTTGGTTTTGTCCATGTCAAGATTTACGATCCATAAGCAATAAGATCAGGCAAAAGAAGATAACTCAAGTTCAGCATACAATACGTCCACCGACATTCATTCATCATAAGCACGACCCAAACACCAAACACATAGCCTACTAAACATAGCACCTGCGCTTCGACCCAAAAAAAGAAGAAGAAAAGAAAAAAACATAGCACCTGCGCAAGAATCTGCAAATTCCACGCGCAAAACACAAGAACACCCTTCTTAAAAGCTAAGCACGCCCATCGTTATTCTTCATTCCCCATAAGCCTCGCTCATCGGAGCCCCAGTAGCTCATCTCCACGAGCCCACTTCAGGCGATCTTGACCTGGATCGTCTTCGGCTTCTTCGGCTCCGGCGGGGGCAGCTTCTCCACGGTGACGGTCAGCACCCCGTCGCGGCACATGGCCGAGACGGCCTCGGTGTTGGCGTTCTCCGGCAGCACGAACTTCCTCATAAACTTCCCGACCCGCCGCTCCATCCGCAGGTACTTGGCGCCCTCCTTCTCCTCCTCGCGCCGCCTCTCGCCGCTGATGACCAGCACGTTGTCGTCCTCGACCTGGACCTTGATGTCCCCGGAGCCGAGGCCC
This sequence comes from Eucalyptus pauciflora, assembly GCA_007663325.1. Lineage (NCBI taxonomy): Eukaryota > Viridiplantae > Streptophyta > Magnoliopsida > Myrtales > Myrtaceae > Eucalyptus > Eucalyptus pauciflora. The sequence continues at coordinate 193,658 of VMYD01000242.1, forward strand.
GGCATGTCGACGACGAAGGCGTAGGACCCCGGGAGCTCCTTGACGTCGGCCGGGGTGGCGGCCATGGCGCGGGCGTCGCGGACGTAGGTGCGGGTGGGGGCGCTGGCGGACTTCTCGGCCTCGTCGGGGGCGTCCATCAGGTGGTGCAGCGTGGCGAAGAGCGGGGACTCGAGGCCGGTCAGGCGGAAATCCATCGTCGCGGGTTTCGAAAGATCGATTCGAAGTTGAAGTGCTTCTGATCGGACTTTGGATCGATGAGGAAGGAGGTGGGGAGGGGGTAGTATTTATAGGTTGGCGGTTTGGGAAAGTTCGAGAAGAATCGAGGGGATGGCGCGGGAGGTTCGAGACGGTTCGAGGTCAGTAGCTGCGATTCCTTCTGGAAGCCTGGAGACTACTAGAACATTCGGTTATTCGGCCGTTAGGAACGGCTTCCGGCTTAGCGTCTAATTTCTTCAATTCGATGATTTTCGTTTGTTTACTATTTAAATTGAACTTAATTATCAGCATAATGATGATGTATCCGTTATCTTTCCGAAATTATCATAGACCGTTCTTATCCTTACTTTTATACGTATAGATATAAAAGAAAATATTCATCGAGCACGCGAGTAACTCGTGGGTGACTACCTGCATTAGACATAATTGAAAATTATTGAATTGCATTTCGAGTCATCTCAATTTTTATGTGTAAAATTAAATGGCCGATGGTTGAGGTACTCTTTGCTAAGTAGGTAATAGGAGTGATCGGTTTCTAGTTCAATCCGGTCTAGTTTTATTTAAGAATCGAGAACCAGATCAAGAGGAGCGGTTCTCATTTTTTTGGAATTGGGGACTGGAATGGACGATCCTAGGACTGGCAACCAGTCAATTAGCCAAAAAAAAAAAAAACAAAAATACTAGAGTTATTACAATTTTAAGATTTATTACTATTTTTTTTAAAAAAGAGTTGGTCAGTGGAACTGGGAATTGGACAAAAAATCACAAGTTTTATTTTTATGGAACCAATAACCGGATTGATGCCCTCAAGAATTGGACCAAAATGGCCGGTCTAATCCGGTCGGGGTGATTTGTCTGATATGCTCACTCTTAGTAGGTAACTTCTACTATTTTTTTGGTTTGTAAAAGGTTACATTTATTAGAAATTCGAAAACTCATCATAAAAGTCCAAAAAAAAAAAATTCCAAAACTTTCAAATAAAGAAATAAGACCTTAAATCTTGTCCAAAAAGTGTATTGATAGCATTTTCGTTAGCTCCGTTTGATTTGAGTGGTGGAAAATTTAACAAGACATTTAAATAATTGATAATTTAGTAATTTTTTTTGGTCACGCACATTATATTCAGCTTTGTCAAGAAAACCATTTTCGTGCCATAAAAAAGGCAAGTATCTAGAAGTTCTCTTAATTGATTTAGATATCAAAATTTGAAAAATCAAATAAAGCAACTTCATTGCCTACGTGGCACAAAGTTCTATCGAAAGTGTCCTCCTTAAGTTTAAAGTTTGCGATCACCGGGAATTACTCCATTCGCTACCATCCCCACATGGTAAGGTGAAGTCGGGGTTCGATTCTTTATCTTCTTAGAGGAAACTACGATTGGAGACATTTAGTTTCAAGTGTGAAATTCGATTTTCACTCTTTACAAAAATGCAGAACCAAAGACTAATAATATATTGAGAGTTAAAATCAGAGAGATAATTTTTTTCTTTAAAGAAGAAAATATCAGCTAAAAAATTTATTCTGAATTTTTCAGTCACTCATTGATTGCATTTTTGGACATTTTTAAGATTTGGTTAAATTTTATCGTCAATTTTAGAATTTCTAATGTATAGCTTTAAAAAAATTAAAACATGGAAATATGTAAGATATCGTACACATTCCAGTGGCTGCATATTGAGATCAACCAAACCAATCACAGCAGAAAAATATCGTAGTAGCCATGCAATGATGCTATTCACTGGAAAAGCCAAAACAGAACCCCAAAAAAGAAGAAGGAAAAAAACACGTTTGACGCGACTATAAGTACGTGAAGCAACGCAACACGCGACGGTCTCTCTCTTCTCCCCAAGTTCATGCGAAACGCAAAGCCTCATCGAAACTATACCGTACCGTGATGGTGAGCAGCTTCGTGAAGAAAATGTGGCGGTGCTGCGGAGCGACGACGACGGTCGGCGCTCGCGTAGGCTGCGTCCGCGTCCGCGTGGGCCGGCGCGGCGACGCCCCCCGGCGGGTTCGACGTGGAGGCGAGCCACCTGAACCACCCGCTGTTCCAGGGCCTCCTCTGGTCGTCCGAGGAGGAGTTCGGGTTCTCCTACGACGGCGCGCTGAGGATTGCGTGCGAGGTCGACGCGTTCCGGCGCCTCCTCTTGCCTTCTCGACGCGAGCCGCCGGGATGCACCGGCAGATTGCGCGGCCCTCTTGGACCTCACTTCCGAGCAGAGCGCGGACGACGATCCAAGCGAGTACTCCTTGCCTTCCAGATGACGAGACCCCAATTCTCCTCGTTAAATTTCTTGTGAAAGCACCATAGTAACATCTGCTCTCATACGATTCTTCAGGCAGTGTATGCACGTATGAGTAAACAACTGTCCATGACCGTAAGTCCACGGATCATATCCCCTGCCTCTCTGAAATTATGTTCTGTTCTTCAATGGTGACTATTGAAGAACATGTTATCTATGCGTAGTGGGTTGTCTCTCCACTGCTTCGGGTTATATAATTTCTCCAATTGAATCCATCTTCTAGTGATTCGGGTTCCGATTTTGTTCCGATAGAATGAATTGTCAAATCCTTCGTCCGGTCTTTTCTCCAAATGCTTTTCAGGAATAGGGAATGCGAACTCAGCAGGAGAGAACATCAGGGCTGAAGATTACGTGGAGCTTTCTCTTTTAGGATTTCCATTTGCTACGCATTTAGGCATCAGTGAACATGCTGAATCAAATGTATACCATGGCCTCTCCAGTGAGCGTTGCCTTTCATTTCGGATCGGATGAGCCCGAAAACATGGAGTGGCTTTAATTCAATATTTCGGATAACGAAATTCTGTGCCGAGAAATGAGAATCTGACTCAAGTCAATGCAATAACAGCAAATCCGACGAAGTCATAAAGAAAAGAAATTGCCACATTGACAACGACGCATTTCCAAGCAAGAAGGATCACAACGTGCCATTTTAACTTGGTTTTGTCCATGTCGAGATTACGATCCATGAGGAATGAGATCAGGCAAAAGAAGATACGAACAAGTTCAGAATACAGTACATCCACCGATATTCATTCATCATAAGCACGAGCCAAACATCAAACACATAGCCTACTAAACATAGCACCTGCGCTTCGACCCAAAAAAAAAAAAGAACGAAAGAAAAAAAAACATAGCACCTGCGCAAGAACCTGCAAATTCCACGCGCAAAACACAAGAACACCCTTCTTAAAAGCTAAGCACGCCCATCGTTATTCTTCATTCCCCATAAGCCTCGCTCATCGGAGCCTCCGTAGCTCTCTCCGCGGGCCCACTTCAGGCGATCTTGACCTCGATCGTCTTCGGCTTCTTCGGCTCCGGCGGGGGCAGCTTCTCCACGGTGACGGTCAGCACCCCGTCGCGGCACACCGCCGAGACGGCCTCCGTGTTGGCGTTCTCCGGCAGCACGAACTTCCGCATGAACTTACCGACCCGCCGCTCCATCCGCAGGTACTTGGCGCCCTCCTTCTCCTCCTCGCGCCGCCTCTCGCCGCTGATGACCAGCACGTTGTCGTCCTCGACCTGGACCTTGATGTCCCCGGAGCCGAGGCCCGGCATGTCGACGACGAAGGCGTAGGACCCCGGGAGCTCCTTGACGTCGGCCGGGGTGGCGGCCATGGCGCGGGCGTCGCGGACGTAGGTGCGGGTGGGGGCGCTGGCGGACTTCTCGGCCTCGTCGGGGACGTCCATCAGGTGGTGCAGGGTGGCGAAGAGCGGGGACTCGAGGCCGGTCAGGCGGAAATCCATCGTCGATCGGTGAAACTGAAGGAAGGAGATTGATTAGGGTTTCGAGAGATCGATTCGAAGTTGAAGTGCTTCTTCTGATCGGAGTTTGGATTGACGAGGGAGGAAGTGGGGAGGGGGGAGTATTTATAGGTTGGCGGTTCGGAGAAGTTCGAGAAGAATCGAGGGGATGAAGCGGGAGGTTCGAGACGGTTCCAGGTCACTACTGGGATTCCTTCCAGAAGCCTACAGATTTCTGTAGAACTTTCGGTTATTCGGCCGTTAGGAACGGGAATGTTCCCCTCTCGAGATGACGAGGGCGCGTCTAATTTCTTCAATTCGATGATTTTTGTTTATTTATTATTTAAATCGAACTTAATTATCAGTATTATGATGATGCGCCCGTTATCTTTCCGAAATTATCATAGACCGTTCTTACCCTTACTTTTATGCGTACGGATATAAAAGAAAATATTCATCAAGCACGCGAGCAAGTCGTGGGTGACTACCGGCATTAGACGTAATTGAAGATTATTGAGTTCCATTTCGAGTCATCTCAATTTTGATGTGTAAAATTAAGTGGCTGATGGTTGAGGTTCCTTCCATTTCAAGTAGGTAACTTTTTGCTAAGAAGGTAATAGGAGTAACTCGGTTTCTAGTCTAGTTCGGTTAAGTTCTATTTAAGAATCGGGAACCGGACCAGAGGACTGGTTCTTTTATTTTTTTTGGAATCAAGGATCGGAATGGACAATCCTAGGACTGGAACCGTTCAATTAGCCAAAAAAATAAAAATAAAAATTAACAAAAATACTAGAGTTATTGCAATTTTAAGATTTATTGCTATTTTCAAGAAATTAAAATATATATATATTTTTAAAAAAGAGTTAGTCTGGTTTCCATCAGAACTACGAATTGGATCGAAAATCACTAGTTTTATTTTTATGAAATTAGGAACTGGATTGATGTCTCGAGAATTGGACCAAATTGACCGATTTGATCCGGTTTGGGTGCTTCCCAATCCTAACAGTCTGATATGCTCACTCCTAGTAGGTAACTTCTCCCATTACTTTTTTGGTTTATAGAAAATTACATTTATTAGAAATTCGAAAACTCATCATAATAGTCCAAAAAAAATTCCAAAACTTTCAAATGATGAAATAAGGCCTTAAATCTTGTCCAAAAAATGTATTGACAGCATTTTCGTTAGCTCCGTTTGATTTAAGTGGTGGAAAATTTAACAAGACATTTATATAATCGATAATTTAGTAAAAAAAATTTTGGTCACGCACACTATATTTAGCTTCGCCAAGAAAATCATTTTCGTGCCGTGAGAAAGGCAAGTCTTTAGACGTTCTCTTAATTGATTTAGATATCAAAATTTGAAAAATCAAATAAAGCAATATCATTGCCTACGTGGCACAAAGTTCTATTGAAAGTGTCCTCCGTGAGTTTAAAGTTTGTAATCACTGGAAATTACTTCACTGCTACCATCCTCACATGGTAAGGTAAAATCGAGGTTCAATTCTTTATCTTTTTAGAGGAGACTAGGGTAAAAACGTTTAGTTTCAAATGTGAAGTTTGATTTTCACACTTTACAAAAAGGCATGATAAAAGTTTGATAGTAAATTGAGAGTTAAAATATGAGATATATATATATTTTTCAAAGAAGAACATATCAGCTAAAAAATTTATTCTGGATTTTTCAGTCACTCATTGATTGCATTTTTTGGACATTTTTTTTTTTAAGACTTGATTAATTTTATCCTCAATTTTAGAATTTCTAATGTATAGCTTTTAAAAAATTAAAACATGGATAAATGTAAGATATCATACACATTCTAGTGGCTGCATATTGAGATCAACCAAATCAATCACAGCAGAAAAATATCCAAGGAAATGGACATGATTGTTCCTCTGTTGACTTCTTTCTGTCCAGATTCTTGAGAGCAGCCTGAAGCATACTTCTCTTCACCCTCAATCCATCAGCAGTCTCTCTCCGGCAAGCAACGTATCATTTCCTAAATCTCCAGTCATGAGATGAGAATCATACAATGCACAGCACACTTCGAATTCGAGCCCTGAAATGAAGACGGGTGCGTTTCTTTTCTCCCAACTTTTGTTCTGTGCTCTGTCTATCTGCAGAGTCATCTCGGAGAAAATTTGCATTGGTTGAGAGAGAATTTCGCACGACATCTAGTTGATTTCTTAGTGATGTTGCCGTAGATGCGGGTCATATCGACCGAACCATGTGAGCCTAGGAAGTCTGAACTCTGGTTCTGCCGCAGGTTTTTCCATAGGAGACGGGACGCAAAGCACATGTTACCTTTGCCCATGAATCAGCTTGGCATGTGAAATTGGGGGTCTGATGAGTTCTCATTGGGCTTTGCTGATTTACTTCTGTCAAAAGAAGCAAAAGCTAGACATTTCTACTCTTTTGATCTGAAATATGCGCCGATTGTGTTGGTGAACCAGAAAGCCTATGGAAGGATTAAGGAAGGAGGGTCTGTTCGACTTCGAGAACCCGCCGGTTCTGCCGGAGAATCCCACAAGGGATGAGTTGGTGCATATCGATGCGGTGTCGGATTGTAGCATCTACAGAGTCCCGAAGTCGATACGCGACGGGTACGAAAAGGCATTCGGCCCTCGATTCGTTTCGCTCGGGCCGTTTCACCATCACATCAAGGATCTGCAAGCATCGGGGCACAAGCAAAGTTACTACGATGACTTCGTGAGAGAGAGCAAGCTGAGCTTGCAGTACCTGTCCGAGTTTGTCAAGGGAAGGGAAGAAGCCATTCGCAAGTGCTATGCAGAGACGATCGAGCTAAAAAGCGACGATCTTGCAATGTGTATTCTACAGGACGCCATTTTCGTCATCGAGATCTTATTGAAGAACAGAGATCGCAGATTAGTAGGCGAGAACGACCGGATATTCAAAAAGCCGTGGCTGATTCACGACATCAAATTCGACATGTTGAAGATAGAAAATCAGATCCCTTTCGCCATCCTTGAGGACCTGTTGGCACTGCATCAATGGACCAGAGAGTGTGGTGATGAAAGGCTCTCTCTTGGTGTTCTCACACATGAATTCTTCAAGTTGCAGTTCGGAGGCATAACAGAGATAGCAGATGACCTTGCCAGAGTCTCCTCCATGAACTCAAGGCACTTTGTGGACTTGCTCAGAAACTATAACTCGCCATCGGTGAGGCCGTCGTGGCCAAAGAAAGATCTCAAGAGTCTGGCCACCCCTAGCGTGATGGAGCTGAGCCAAGCTGGGGTCAAGTTCCACGTTGGTTTGGGGAAGAGTTTATTCGACGTGCGATTCTCCAACGGAACGCTTGAAATCCCAAAACTGTACATATACTTCGGAGCAGACGTACTATTCAGAAATCTCATCGGCTTTGAGAAATGCAACTACCGCGAGAACTACATTAACGACTACATCATCTTCATCGGTCTCCTTGTTCACTCTCCGGCGGATGTGGAGATGCTGGTGGAGGAAGGAATTATCGGCATCAGTACATGGGACAGCAAAGAAGTTTTTGGGCTCATCAAGAGCCTCGTGAAAGGAGCGAGGTTCCTTCCAAAGGATTTCTACTTCTCTGGTCTCTGTGCCGAGCTGAACGAGTACTACAGAATCCCTTGGCACAGGTGGAAGGCAACCCTGAAGCGAGACTACTTCAACAGTCCGTGGTCCATCATATCGGTCGTCGCAGCCGTCATTCTTCTCCTGCTCACTTTGGTGCAGACGGTGTTCTCTGTGATTTCTAAATAGGCCCTCTCCAATTTGAAAGTTCAAACGCACCTACACGCTCTGTTTTTGGCGGTCCCCTGTAGTCAACTTTACTTCTTCTAAGCAGATGAACACAAACCTCAATAATGTAAAAAGACGAGTATCTGAATATCTCAGAAATCTTTCTTTTATAGTCATTTCAATGTAGAATGAGGATTTGTCCCTCGCATCAAATTTTTCTGCATCGCGATGTTTCTTCTGTACTTTCCATGGCTAGCAAACCGATTTATATTAGCCATACAACTCGAAATTTCAAAAAGAGTAATGGAAGACGAGCTACGGTGTCTCAGAATAGACTCGTGCAAAAACTCACTTGATACAGTGTTGGCAAGAGTATCGTATGTAATGATGACGGAGACAGGACTTTTATACATCAATTCTAAGTAGCCCACCTTCGTCAAGAAATTAGAGTTCGTGGTGCTCATTCTCTTCTACAACAGGTGAAGCTTCTCGATCCTTTCCTTTCGAGCGCCCATACTTACTCGAAAACCAACGAACCATTCGAACGACGTTTCCTAAGAAGACAATCCCCATCAGGCATAGCCACAGAAGCACAGAAACTCTAGTCACGATGTTCAGAACCCCTCTGTTATCTTCCGGTGTCATATGTATCCACGCGATGAAGTAGGTAATAGTAAGTGCAGTGATAGCGATCCACATTGTCACCATCTGGGTCCACATCCACCTCCTCCTTTTAATAGGGAGTCCACTGACCACGAGCAGAATTATGCTCAGTGAAGAAAGAAATGCGAGCGTGTTGAAGATCATGAACTGCCCATATGCCGTCGGGAGAGCGGTGGCCATCACGGCCATTCCCACGTGGTGCGATTTCTCCGTGCCATTCTTCGCAGGGTCTGCTGTAAAGTCCTCCTGCCAGAAGCCTCCAGGTGGTGATAGCGTGGCTTGGAATGCCACCGTCGCAATGAGTGAAGCCACCACGATCAGGGCACTTCTTTTTCTGCCCAGCCAATCTGTCTGTTTGCGAGCCTTAACCGGTGGTTTAATATCACTGTTCTGTTTGATATAAGGCTGTGCTATTGGAATGGCCTGGATTGTGTCGCGACCCAAAGATGTTTGATACATTATCGAACCTCCGGCTCTCTGTAGGAGCTGCTTGATCTCCATGTCTCTCAAGTCTCTTGGACCTTGTGATAAGACATCCAGTGCTGTAAATCCCTTCACATTTTGGGCGTCTACTGCAATGTTGGTGCTGGAAAGCAAATACTTAATGATCTGCAAAATTTTCAGCCGTTCTTTTTTAGAAAAAGGCAAACACCAACATATGTAAATCGAAATCACGAGTCTCTCTGTCATAGTGCCGATTCAATCAATTGAATGCTTTGGACCAAAGATACTGTAAGCAGAATCTTCAAGTTTATGCGAAGGATAATGTCCCCATAATGCTAATCCCAAATATGGACCAACCCGTAGTTTTCATGTTCCAGTTCATATTACTGCGGAAACAACACAACTTGGATAATCACAGTGCACAACCCATTTATCCATAAAGAGCTTCATTTTTTGTATACACCTTAAAAAGCTTCGCTTGATAACATAGGGAAGTTATGTGCAAGTGTTACCTGCACTTAAGTATTTGCTGTTGCTTGCCAAGTTGAGTTCAGAATTAGCAGTTGTCCATGAGACTCATCAGTTCAATGTTGCCATTTCAGGCAGTAGATTAAATTAATAGAATCATATCTGATCAAGTGCATCGAGACATAGCAAAGTCTCCTCTAATCTTATTTCTCCAGTGCTCAGTGCCATGTAAACTAAAGGATCACCTAAAAAAGCAACCAAATCCTCAACTTTCTTTCTCAAAAAAGAAGAACAGATTACCCTGCCCGAAGTGATCTATCTGACAATAATCCCAAATTAGGAGTTTTATTCATTTCATGCCTTATATTCATGTTCCCATTCGAATTGCTAATCAACTTCTCATGATATTATCAAGCAGATCAACGAAAATCATATTAAGAATGTATCAATTTACATAAAATTAGATCCTAATTGCGCTGCTTCCTCCTCAGAACATTGCATTTCAAATGGTGTCCTGTTAGCAGATCATCTCCAGATTTACTCCCTCTCTCATTGCCTTCTCAGTCAACTCAACTCAGCTATGTTTGACCAAAAGGGACACACATGAACCTGCAAGCAAATTCTGAACTTCCTATGCTAAAACAAGCAATTCTCACTTCCTAGCATCATCAGCTCCACTTCCAATTCAATTTCAAGCACATTAAATCAAGAACGCCAAGAATTACACACACAAAACCAACAAGGAAAAAAAACCGGCTTTCTCACCTCCAATTGCTTCCTGGCCACAGCAAGTTGCAGAATCGTGTTCCCGTCCTTATCCCGACAACCCACGAACTCATCGTTTCTCCCAACGCAGTCCACTACAACCTTCAATGCCTCTACCCTGTTGCTCTTCACGCAGAGGTGAAACGCGCTCTCCCCCTTACTCGTCACCACCCGGGCCGACTCGGGCTTGGCCCGGATCAACTCGGCCATGACCTCGGCCCTCCCTTTGACGGCGGCCAAGTGCAGAGGCGTCCTCCCCTCGCGGTCCCACCGGAGGGACCCGTCCGGGTCAACGGCCAGGAGGGCCCTGACGATCTCCACGTCGCCCTTGGCGCACGCCATGTGGAGGGGCAGGGAGCCCCGCGAGTCGGGCTCCTTGGCGAGTTCCGGGTTGTGGGTGAGCAGGTGCTTGGTGAAGGACGCGTGGCCTGAGAGGCAGGACACGTGCAGGGGCGTGCCGTCAGGGGACGAAGAAGTGGGCTTGTGGAGGATCTGCGGGTCTTGCAACAGCAGGTCTTGGAGGGCCGCGAGGTCGCCTTTCATGGCCGCTTCGTGGAGCTTGTTCATGGCGGTCAACGCGTGCTTATCGACGCGAGAGAGGCTCACGAGCTGCATCATATCGGCGGAGTGGGAAGAGGGGGAGGGAGAGGGGATGGATGGCGTTTCATCCTGAAGAAGAAGAGGAGGAAGAAGAAGAAGAAAGTAAGAGGAAGCTGCTGAGGAAAATTCAGACAGGACCCAGGTCTGGAAAAATGGCGCTGACTGCGCGTTCCTCACCTTTGGTGGAGGGCCCGCCTCAAGAATATCATTGCAGAGGGAGAATGGTGGATCATCATCATCTGGTCTAAAGAATTCGAGGAAAACAAGAATTACTGGTTTGGAAGGTTCTATAGGGGAGGTGAAGTTGTCAAATGAAATCTCGTTGGGAGCAGGACTTGCTGATTGGCTGGCAGCAATCAAGATTGCTTTTTTTTCTTTTTTGTTCATTATTCTTTTATAGATGGCAAGCCAAGTCCGGCCGCCCATCTTGGACCAGAGTACAGAATGACCAACTCTGGTCAAAATCTATTAAAGAAATCATATTGTCAAAAAAGTAAAATGTGGCTCCCACCTGCTTGTGAATTTTTCAGTCATGGTATAAGCCCATCGTGCAAAACCAGTCTCCTTTTTCTAATTGTAGATCAATGAAACACAAATTCTAATTGTAGATCGCCACATTGAAACACCAAAAAGAAGAAAAGAAAGGAAAAAGAAAGGAAAAGAGGAACACTTGCTTTCATCTAAGGATAATGAGGAAAACATTGCTTGAAGCAACCTTTTTGTTTAGTCTCATGCTGGTCAGATTCATCAGATCACTACTGTCTATAAAAATGAAACTCTTTCCTCTCCTCTCTCTCACTCACGCACACACACAAAATGATCACCAAATGAAAGGAAAAGGGAAAAAATGGATATTCTGAGAGAGTTATGATATTTAAGATATCTGCAAACGAAACAACCTGAAATGTGCATGTAAATGAAGAACAATATTCACCTTACTGAAGCAATCTCAGTAAGAAAAGGCTCATTTCATTGTTTTGGCCCTCGCCAATTTCCTTTCTGAAAAGCAAGGTTTGTCTTGAACAATATATTTACCCACATGCTACAAGTAGCATGTCATACTCTTTTTCGAGAACATGATCATTTGACTCGCGAAATCCAATTCTGTATCGGGATCCGCAATTGCAAGTTTAGGTGCTAGCCACTGAATCATCCAATATAGGACCATAAAAAACTTGCCTGCATCGAATTTGTATGTCACTGTACATTCTTTTAGGCCAAATCCAATTATTGTTCTCCATGGCAGGAGAGACTTTTCTGTCTGCAAGTAAACTCAATAGTAGCCGCAGCTATCACATTGATCTAGCAATGCCCTTGTAAATGTGAATTGTTAATCTGTAAAACTTATGAGAAGTATTAGAGGAATTGTCAATTCAGTGTTATATATGTGATTGAAATTCTTATCTTTCGAAATCTTTTGTTGGTATATAGTTTCAATCAGATGAATCTTATATTGACGATAAGCTTTTCCTTATAAATAGGCAGACATCATGCACGTACAAAGTCAAGCAGAACAGGTCTTATCGATCAGCAGCATCTAGAGCATCTCATTGTGTAGTAGGTTCTACTCCATGAAATTTCAAGTTTAATTTTCGACCTCCAAGACAATTTAACAACCAAGTTTGGGTTACCCTGCATCTGGGTTTTAACTTCTTTCTCCAGAAATATGAATTATTTGTGTCCCATGATCTTAGCGTCTGATACTTAAGTAGTCTGCGTGACACTATCGCACGAAACAAATTAGATCTTGTCTTGTATTTTTAATCATGTCAATCAACGGGGCAATCTCTGGTGGTGAGTTTCCTTGAGACTAGAGGACAACTATGCATTTGATGTGAAGTTTTGCATTAGCATATCGTTAATCATGCATGTATCTCTTTGTCCAAGTGATTAGCCTGAAAACCAGCAATTCTGGATCTACGTACTTGAATCTGCATAACCTTTTAAAATCTCACGGTGGGAAGCGCTCTCTGATCTTTTGAAGGTGAATGAGTTCTCTCTTAATGGAGACAGCTTCCCATCAGTTCCAGATCTAAGTGACAATATTGTCCGAGCAAAGCTAAAATTTGTTGTTATTGCACAGTGATTAACAGCTCCTTCCAAGATAGTAATGACGAAACCCGGACAATTACCAGTGCAGATGATAATTGTAAGTTTTTGTCGTTGGAAGTTCTTTAGGATTTTAATTAAATTGTTGGGATATAATATGCGGAATTACTAGGATCTTGCAATTTACGTCAACGCGAAATCACTGGAGAAATTAACGAGAAAAATAAGGACACTAGAAATTTATGTAGTTCGGTCCGAATATTGGTACCTACGTCCACGGGGAGAGCCAGTAGCAAATAATCCACTATAATCGGAGTATCAGAGTTTACAATCGCTCAATTACTCAAGTGTTTCCCACACCTAAATTTAACCCCAAACCCAAAGTATTTATAAATAAACAACTCACTTGGAGATAAACTCACGGCACAAAATTACCGCGAATTTAAGCTCAAAACAATACACTCTATGTATGGCTTTGCGTATTTCTTCAAAGCTTAGCGCGGAATCTGGCTTGGCGGATGTGCGGCTCCTTTCTTCGTAGGTCTTCGGCGTGCAACTTTTCGGAAGAGAAGGAAACCTGCAAAAAAAAATTCTTATTTTATACGTGGGTGTGCCCAAGCTCAAAAGTTTGACCTTGGGCCCACCTTGCCCTTTTCGGTTTCACGCACAGACCTTTAGCTTCACGGCCAGATTTCCTTATCAAAGGAATTCAAAGACTGCAGGGATTCCTTTTTATTTTATTTTATTCTTTTGTCTTGCTTTGCACTGTCCGAAACAGAGAATCCAACAAGAAAATTGTTTCTTCCTTCTTCATCTGATTTATAATCCGTTTGGGAAAAACTTTATCGACAAATTCGGTTTAACAAATCGTTATCCGAATTCAAAATCGAGATATTAATTTAACAATTCTCCACCTTGGCTCGATGTTTGAAGCCAAGTTATAGTGCTCATCATCCATGCTGCTCTCCCAACGCCCCGATGGGCACTCACTCTCCACAGACGCCAATAGAGCTCAAGCAGAGTTTGAGCTTCGCCAAAGGAACAGACTTAGTCATCATGTCTGCTAGGTTATTTGCTATAGCAATCTTTTTGACAATAACAATACCCTTAGCTAAGACATCTCGGATGAAGTGGTACCTGATGTTGATATGCTTCGTTTGCTCGTGATAGACTGGATTATATGCCAAATATATCGCACCTTGGTTATCACAGTGTATATCCACACTTTTCTGTTTTAACCCAAAGTCCGAGAGCAAACCTTGTAACCATATCGCCTCTTTCACTACAAAGGTTAGTGCCATGTACTCTGCCTCAGTCGAAGACAAGGCAATGTGATCCTGTAAGGATGCTTTCCAACTAACTGCACCACCCGCTATTATAAATACGTACCCTGCTAAAGATCTGCAATCATCCAAGTCACCGGCGTGATCCGAATCCACAAAACCAGTGGTCTCACTACCATTACTGTCCCTCCAGTATACTATGCCCACGTTTGTTGTCCCCTTCAAATATTTGAGGATTCACTTCACAGCTTCCCAATGAGCTTTACTAGGACGCTTCATATAGCGACTAACCACGCTCACAGCTTGTGAAATATCAGGCCTAGTGCACACCATATCATACATAATATTACCCACGACACTAGAATAAGGAACATGAGACATATGCTCCTCCTCCTCCTTAGTCTGCGGTGATAATTTATTTGAAAGTTTAAAGTGCTTCGCTAAAGGTGTACTTACAGATTTTGCTAACTGCATATTAAACCGTGCCACGATCTTCTCAATATATTTCTTTTGAGATAGACGTAAAACTCCTGCAGTCCTGTCACGCAAAATCTCCATACCCAATATTTTCTTTGTAACACCTAAATCTTTCATCTCAAATTCAGCATTTAACTGCCTCTTCAGCACATCAATATCGGACATATTCTTAACTGCCATAAGCATATCATCAACATATAAGAGTAGATAAATCAAAGAACCATTCTCCAATCTCCTATAGTAGACACAGCTATCCATCTGACTTTTTGAATAGTCTTGACTAGCCATGAAAGCATCAAAACGTTTATACCACTGCCTAGGAGATTGTTTCAGCCAATACAAAGATTTCTTTAACAAGCAAACATGATCTTCCTTACCCGGAATAACAAATCCCTCTGGTTGCCTCATGTAAATCTGCTCCTCCAACTCACCGTGAAGAAACACAGTTTTCACATCTAGCTGCTCTAACTCGAGACCCTGCGAAGCAACTAAGGCAAGTAAAACACGAATTGAAGTATGTCTTACCACAGGAGAACATCTCATTGTAGTCAATGCCCTCACGCTGTGTATACCCCTTCGCCACAAGTCTCGCCTATATCTCGCTGCCTCAACACCGGGAATGCCTTCTTTCCGTTTAAAGACCCATTTACTTCCGACAATCTTTTGGCTCTTAGGTACTTTGACCAGCTCCCATGTCTGATTTCGATGGAGTGATTCCATCTGTTCACTCATAGCCCCTAGCCACTGTGACGACTCCGAACTAGCCATCGCCTCAGAGTAAGACGAAGGCTCATCTGTCTCCACCTCATCATCTACAGTCAATGCATAAGCAATATCTATATAACCATAACGTGCCGGTGATTTAATCTGCCTTCTTTGTCTATCTGCGGCTATAGTCTGCTGCGGCTTTGCTGGTTGTTCACTATCACCAACTTCAGGAACTGCGGCTTCATCTGCAGTCTCAACTTCTGTTACCTTCGAGGTCTCTGGAGTCTCCACCTGAAGCTCCACCTCACTAATGACACCATGATCTGTCTTCTCTGCTGGTTGTGTCTTAGAACTCCTCCGTTGAAGCATTGTAGTCTCATCGAAGATCATATCTCTACTGATTAGAAAACCGGGTGATCTGGGATCGATGCACCACAGCCGGTAGCCTTTCACCCCATGTGCATAACCCAGAAATATGCACTTCTTCGCCCTCGGCTCAAGCTTACCATCACTCGCATGAGCGTACGTAGGACATCTGAATATACATAATCCGGAATAATCAACAGGTTTCCTCGACCATACTTCCTCAGGAGTCTTCCACTCGATAGTAGATGATGGAGATCGATTTACCAGGTAACATGCCATGTTTACTGCTTCGGCCCAAAATTTCTTGCCAAGTCTTGCATGCGAAAGCATGCATCGAGCTCGCTTAAGCAAAGTTCTGTTCTTTCGTTCTGCCACGCCATTCTGCTGTGGTGTCCTAGGTACTATGCGATGTCTTACAATACATTCTTTCTCGCAGAACTCAGTAAAATCTTTACCACAGAACTCCATGCCATTATCGGTTCTCAGGCACTTGATTTGTTTATCTGACTGCTTCTCAATCAATGCCTTAAATTTCTTGAACCGATCAAACACATCATATTTGTGCTTTAGAAAGTATACCCATACCTTCCTCGAATAATCGTCGATAAAAGTAAGCATATATCAGGCACCTCCTTTCGAAGGAACCGAAGACGGGCCCCAGACGTCTGAATGAATATATTCAACTGGTTGTTTGATCGAATGAATAGCTGTAGTAAACTTAAATAGATGCAGTGCTCACATAAGTCCAGCTTCCCTATCTTCTGACCCTTCAACAACCCCCTTTCACTTAGCATCGTCATACCTGCCTCACTCATGTGCCATAAACGCATATGCCATAATTGAGTCAAGTCAGAATCTGACTCACCTGATGAAACTGCAGCGGTTCCGGTCACGGTCTCTCCCAGTAGATGATAGAGAGTATTTACTTTCTTCCCCTTCATCATTGTCATGGCACCTCGAGAGATTTTTAGTACTCCACCTTCAGCAGTGTACCTACACCTGATGTCATCGAGTGTCCCCAGAGAAATAAGGTTCTTCTTGAGCTCCGGTACAGGCCTCACATCTGTCAATGTGCGCACCACCCCATCGTGCATCTGGATCCGGATTGTCCTTATCCCCACAGCCTTACAGACTGCATTATTCCCCAAAAGAACCCTACCACCATCTGTAGTCTGGTAAGTAGTAAACCAGTTCTTATGAGGTGTCATATGATAAGAACACCCCAAATCTAGCACCCATTCGTCTCCTGACGAAGTAGCAGTCACACATAAGACAGCTTCTGCATCACTAGTGCTCCCCTCAGCAACGTTTGCCACACTGCTTGTGGCATTCTACTTATCAACTTTATTCCTCCGCTTTGGACAATCTCTCCTGATGTGCCCCCTCCTCGTGACACTCAAAGCACTTCACGCGTCCCTTGGACTTTCTATGGCGTGATTTAGATTTGCTTTTACCTCTGTTGCTACTAGGCTCTCGATGTTGTTCTCTACCCCAAATCGTTAGTGCTTGCGCTGCTCCTTTGGCCAGACCGTCATCTCGCAATTTTCTCTGCCACTCCTTAGAGAATAAGACGAACTTTACCTCTTCTGAGGTAATTGTAGTACGCCCCTGCAACAGTGAATCAGTAAAGTGTTCCCATGACTCTAGTAAAGAGGCTAACAACATCATGCCCTGTTCTTCATCATCAAGTATCTTATCGACGTTCTTCAGATCCAACATGAGTTTATTAAATTCATCTAGGTGGGTTTTGATAGATGTACCTTCAGTATATCTAAATTGAAACATTTTCTTCAACATGTATAAGCGATTGTTCAAACCTTTCTTCACATAGAGTGCTTGAAGTTTTTCCCATAATGCTGCGGCATCCTTCTCCTCAGCAACCTCTATTAAGAGGTCATCCGTCAAATTTAACAAGATTATACTCTTTGCTTTTTCAATCAGCTCTACCCTCTCATAGTCTTTCATTATAATCGGCAACTCATCTTCACCATCCAGTGCCTTGACCAAACATTGTGTTGTCAATAAAGCCCGCATCTTGATGCTCCATAACACAAAGTTGTTGCTCCCATCAAACTTCTCAATCTCAGATTTCCTCTCAGACATAATTGCAATAGCAGAATTTCCAGATAATAATCAGACAAACAAAAGCCCCAAATTACAATCAAGAAATCCAACCCCAAGCTCTTATACCAATTGTTGGGATATAATACGCGGAATTACCAGGATTTTGCAATTTACGTCAACGCGAAATCACCGGAGAAATTAACGAGAAAAATAAGGACACCAGAAATTTACGTGGTTCGGTCCGAGTATCGGTACCTACGTCCACGGGGAGAGCCAGCAGCAAATAATCCACTATAATCGGAGTATCAGAGTTTACAATCGCTTAATCACTCAAGTGTTTCTCACATCTAAATTTAACCCCAAATCCAAAGTGTTTATAAATAAACAACTCACTTGGAGATAAACTCACGGCACAAAATTACCGCGCGTTCAAGCTCAAAACAATACACTCTACGTATGGCTTCGCGTATTTCTTCAAAGCTTCGTGCGGAATCTGGCTTGGCGGACGTGCGGCTCCTTTCTTCGTAGGTCTTCGGCGTGCAACTTTTCGGAAGAGAAGGAAACCTGCAAAAAAAAATTCTTATTTTATACGTGGGTGTGCCCAAGGTCAAAAGTTTGACCTTGGGCCCCACCTTTCCCTTTTTGGTTTCACGCACAGATCTTCAGCTTCACGGCCAGATTTCCTCTTCAAAGGAATTCAAAGACTGCAGGGATTCCTTTTTATTTTATTTTATTCTTTTGTCTTGCTTTCCACCGTTCGAAACAGAGAATCCAACAAGGAAATTGTTTCTTCCTTCTTCATCTGATTTATAATCCGTTTGGGAAAAACTTTATCGACAAATTCGGTTTAACAAATTGTTATCCGAATTCAAAATCGAGACATTAATTTAACATAAATGATGGTCTCTTTGTTTGTATTGCATCTACTGGTAACGAGTCCAATCAATCTTCGGTTTTGGAAGCTTGCTCTTCGAGAGGGACCTCCATTCAAGATCTTATTTAAAATTAGCATAAAGTGCTACATCAATAGGGGGTTCCTTTTGGATGTTAATGCTTTTGTTGATATTGTGGATTGCTCATTGTTGATAATCTTAGGAGTTCTACATCTTTAGCCCAAGGTAGGTTCGGAAGCACTTTGGAATACTGCATTTCCGGGATTAAAATAGATTTTTTTTTTCTTTTAGCTTTGCCATTGCTCAACTTTCACAATTCTGGAAATATCCACGTAAACCCTAATTTTTCCTCAGCCACCGGCATGTTGTCAATATGCCACCGAGTAGCATAACCAATAGCAAAAAATTAGCAAAAATCCTTGACAAAATGCTATAGAGGTGTTTCGCCGATTTTGGATTTTGTAACGAAATATCTTTCACCAATTGTTATGTTTTGATTTTTATTAAAGGAGACTTAGGTTTGTGTTAGCTTTGGATAGAGAGTGTCAAATGTGAACGAGACTATACACCATACAATCTCGAATCTAAAGAAGTCGTTGACTTAACACGAGCTTAATACCAACGATAATCAATGTTGAAACCTAATCAATGATGTCATCTAAACTCATTTTAACATAATGATGAAAACCCATTAAAAGTAAAGTGGTTTATACAATAACGAAGATGCTTCAACAACACTGGATATTAACAAAAACGCTTAGAAAACATTGCTCTATAATAAATTGGAGGACATAACATCAGAATCTAATCAACAATATTGAACAATAAGGATAACACCCAGTAGACATTGCTTCTAGATGGATATGAGGACATAACGTCGGAATCTAATCGACGATGCTGGATGGTGGTAACAACTAGCACACATTGCTTCTAGATAAATTTGAGGATATAATTTTGGAATCTAATCGATGATGCTGGACAGTGGTAACTTCACCTAGCAAACACTGCTCTTAGATGATTATAAGAATACAACGTCGGAATTTAATCGACGAGCTGGATAATGGGTTAGCATTGGAATCTAATCAACAACATTGCTCGGGATATAGACACTCGTCGAAATTGAATCTATGACAGGAATCTTTAGCTACATCTAATCTAGCCTAAGTAAGGATAAAAGCAAGATAAAGTAGTTTTGTATATTGTTCGAGGGGCTCTTTGTTGGATTGCCTATGGTATTGATAGGCTAATTTGGTAACTGTCAATGGTTGGTTACTTCCTCTTCAAGAGTTGTTCCACGTTCTATGTTGAATCGCCTTATCCATATTTAGTTTTTGATTGTTCGACAATGTCCCTATGGCTTGTCCAGCAATGATTAACTATTCCTCTTGAGTTTGGCATCCTTTCAATAGTTCTCGCTTAAATTCACCGTCATTGCTATGTGTTCAACAATGTTTCTTGGCTTTGACACATGGCAACCAACTATTTCATCATAGAATTGTGTATCTTTGCTTGTATGTCCATTGAAATTTACCCTAAGGATTCTTGAAATCTTTGGCTATCCTCTATCTTCATAATCACTTATGGGTTGGGCTGATGTAAATTATAGCCCACATGCGACAATGAGGGCGATTTTAGAATTTTCTGTCCCTCACGATTAGCACATGCTTGTAGAGGTATTTTTGAGTGTCAACATATGCCATCTTTTAAAAGAAATAAATTAGGAATTTATTTCTTTAAAAGGAAATACCACGTTTTGCGCATAGTCTGCTATGGATGATCATTATATCTTTATATTCTTTGACATATTTTGCAGCCGATCGAATCAACGGCTCTTGTTGCATCTTGACATCACTTCAGCTTTTGGCAAATATCCTTAATTCTGAATCGTCACCTCCTACTCCGAATAGAAGAATACGTCTCATTGTTTCCTTTCGTACTTTTGTCTTCTTCCTTAAACCTTAAACCCTCCATACTCCGCTTGTGAGTTCTCCATGGTACCAAAGCTCCCAAATTCAAACCCGTATCTTATATCTTGAACTTCGACCACCTTCTTCACACCGAGGAAGCCAAATATTGTCGATTTCAACTGTTGCGCATTATTGAAGAACATATAGAATCATTGCTCCTTGGGCCTACTCTTTTGGATCACAACCATGTTCTACCATCTCTCAAGCCTTGCTTCTCGACCAGGAGGAATGAGAAACTCATGATATGGTAATCTTCTATCAAGGAAATTTGGACGTTTGATCCTACCGAGTTTCGGAGCTTCCCTTTATTCAAGGAAAACTTCCACGCCTGGTACTTACGATTGCAAGATGATTTGCCAACCTAGTTGACGTGGATGAATACAGGCATAGAGATGACATTGGAGGTTAGCATGTTGTTTCTAGCATGTTGTCCCATGACCTAAGTAGGGGTTTAGTGGGTTCTGTTGTTTGATTCTTGTTTCTTTTTCCCTTGGGGACCCAAATCCGTGACCCTTTTGGATGTTATTATATATTTTTGTGGGAAGTTAAATAACTTCCCCTTATATAGATAACCCTTCACACCTCTTGAAAATGTGTCTCTCCATCACATTACATCAAGATGAATCGGTGCATCTTAATCACATCCTATCATGGACGTACCAATGAAATATAACAATAGATATATAGGTTTGTGGACTGCATTATCTAACAAAATATTTATCCATTCTTGATTGCTTTCTTTAAAAAGAAAACCCAATCAATATATTCGAATCAGATTTGATTCTCGCTAGATTACTGCTCATTTTAGACTAGATTGCATGTTTATTTTTGACAAGTTCTTTATTCCGAATTTTTAAATAAAAATAAAGAAATTGCTTGAGGATGCATTAAGTTTCTTTTCTTAACTTTGATTGCATGTTTAAATATTAGGCATTTTTAATTTCGAGTTTTTAATTAAAAAGAAAACACAAAAAATATTATGCGCATGAGACGTAGGATCAGTTTGCATATCGTACATCATTTAGTAAATTGCACATTTAGGGACATTTAAATTAAAATGCGTGACACGTTAGGATAGTTGCATCTAATATTTGCCCGTCATTAGATTAAGTCATTTAATTAATGTCGTGTGACATATAGTTTACATGTTATTGCATGTCATTTTAGTTAGGCATTTTTGTACATCAAACATAGTTTTTAGGTTTCATTTAAATAGGTGAAAAAAAAAAGAGTGATTGCTTGTGTAAGGACCTGGGCCTCCCATTGTGTAATAGCGGCCTGGGCTGTCACAGTGTGTTAATTAGAAATCATATTTAGGATTGTTAGGGGGTGAACTTGCTGAGACATTGTCTCACCCTGTCGTGGGCTCAACCTTTTCAGGTCCTTAAATGGCGATTCCTCTCGAACGTTTTGGCCGGGCCATGAGGGTTACCAAGCGGGTTTTCAACTACCCCGATCTCGGAAGTCACTGGGTCTATGAACTTGTGGTGACCACTGTTTGGGTCCAAGAGGACCTACCTCATAGGGTACCTCATCGATTCAGAGCATTGTTTCGCTACAGACCCAATGGATTCAAGGTGGGTCCCCTCCGGGGTTTTGAAATCCCTGTTGTGGTAGTCGAGGCCACTCTAGGTGAGAGTGCAGCTGACCCTCCTGATGGTGTGGTGGGGGACCTGATGTCCCCGGAGCCTGTGGAGACTGAATGATTGGCGAATGTGTCCGGCTAGCCGGTCTTCGGACAACTTCTTTTTGAAAGCCAGCCTTTTGTAGACTTTTGTCTATAGACTAGTATTGTAAATAAACTAGTCGGTTGTGTATAAAGGCGTGTTGTGGTTGTGCAATTGTGAACCTGCTTTTTTATCTCATCTTTGTGCTGTCTGGGGATTTATTTATATGCTTCCACATGTGCATTAAAATGAATGGGTCGGTGACGTGTCTTGGGACGTCGCAATATAATCACCACCGAAGGATAAGCACGAGCTCAAGGATCGGGGCATGACAGACATTGCCTCTTGAAAAATTTGAGGCTCACCTTTTAACATGTATGTCAAAAAGTTGAGTCCGAAAGAATTTTCAATCATTGACCTCTTGCTCTTATGAAGTTCGGCTTCTTTCGCCTTAACTTCATCGTTTTTAGATTTTGAATTTCTAAATCTCTTTTGAGATGGTTCCCCATGATTTCTTTTCGTAGGACATATATCCTCAAAGAATTCAACATCCCTTGATTCTAGGATGGCATTGGCATGGATCTCCACATTTTGAGATTTGTGAACCAAAAATCTGTATGCTCTACTATTTTGAGCATAGTTGATGAATATGCAATCCACTGTTTTAGGTCCCAATCGAGCTTGTTTAGGTGGGGGAAATGCTACCTTGGCTAGGCACCCCACACTTTTAAAAAATTGTAGGATGGTAACATTCCATTCCATAACTCTTACATGTCATTTTATGGGGGAAAGTACACAGAAGTGCCAAAAGTTGTGTACGACGCTCACTTTGGTGCCAAAAATTTCTATCGGATCATTTAAGTGCCAAATCAGGGAAAAAACGATCACTTTGGTGTCACCGGCGAGAGATTTCGGCCAAATTAATACGTGGCTTTTATATTTAAAAAAAAAGTTGTGGTGGTTTTTAAATGACGTCGTTTTCCATCCTCCTTAAGAAACGATGTTGTTTTGCCGTCATATGTGGACAACCTCATAAAAACGACGTCATATAGCTCATATGGGGACTGGAATTAGGGTTTCTTCGTCGTTCGCCTGCCGTCACTTGGCCATCGTCGTTTGCCCGCCATCGCTCGGCCACCGTCGCTTGGCCACCATCGTAGTTGCTTGACCAGGTGAGCGAGGAGGCTGAGGTTGTTGCTCAAGCAAGAAGTGGCGGGAAGAATAGGAGGTGAGGGCGGAGGAGGAGGAAGAAGGGGGGTCAAAGGTGCCGCTGTTGGTGTTGCTGCTGGTGCCACTGCTGGTGCCGTTGTTGGTGCCACTGCTAGTGTTGTTCTTCAGGGAAGAAGACAAGGAGGAAACCCATGCTCTCTCTCTCTCTCTCTCTCTCTCTCTCTCTCTCTCTCTCTCTCTCTCTCTCTCTCTCTCTCTCTCTCTCTCTCTCTCTCTCTCTCTCAATTTGGGGATTTTGGGTTCTTACTTGGGGGAAGACGCTAAACGGCGTCGTTTTGTTGTTTAGATGCTGACTATACTCTCCGACGAGCCACGTTAGCTTCAAAGATTAATAAAAAAGTGCAACGTCGGATTTCTGGCCAATTAGATCGGCGTTGGCACCGAAATGATTGTTTTTCAAATTTGTTGGCACTTAAGTGATCCAAAATAAACTTTTGATACCAAAGTGAGCGCCATACACAACTTTTGGCACTTCTAGTGTACTTACCCCCTTTTTATAGGGTATTTATTAAGAATATAGTTCGCAGTTAGAACTGCTTCTCCCCACAAGTTTTAAGGTAAATCCGAACTTAATAGCCTGGCTTTAGCCATTTCCTTTAGAGTTATGTTTTTCGATTTAGCAATTCCATTTTTTTGCAAAGTATAAGGTGCAAGTGTTTGGACAATTATCCCTAAATTAGCACACAACTCCTTTAAATTGGTAGAATTGAGTTCTCCTCCTCTGTTAGACCACTTTGGTTCGTTTATCAAGTTGATTCTCGACCTCTTTTTTATACTTGATAAATATGTTCATAGCCTCATCTTTGCTATTTAATAGATAAACATAGTAAAATTGAGTACAATCATCCACAAAGGAGATGAAGTACTTCTTTCCTTCTCTACTTTCTATAAATTTTAAATCACATAGATCACTATGGATTAGTTGTAGAGGTTCACTTGTTCTTTCAACCGATTTGAAAGATTTCTTAGCAAAGTTAGCCTCAACACAAGTCTCACACTTGTAATGGGCATCCAAATCAAATCTTGGAATTAGCCCCAAGTTTGCTATCCTTTTCATTGTAGCTAGTTTATATGTCTTAATCTACCATGTCATAGAAAATGAGACACAACAATATAAACTGAAGACTTCTCTTTATTAATAATCTTTGGGTATAAGAATTTCGAGTTATGTCAATGATAGCCACATTGACTTTGAATGGATCATTATACAAGTACCATTTTCCCACATACATCCTCTCTTTAGAGAGTACAAACTTGTCAGAGTCAAGAACAATTTTGAGACCCTTCTTGACAAGTATAAGGCAAAAAGTGAGATTCTTTTGGATCTCCGGTACATGTAGCACATTTAGCAAGATAATTTCTTTACCAAAGGTGAACTTCAAAATCGCTTTTCCTCTCCCGACAATTTTTGCTGATGTAGAGTTATCCATGTAAAGTTTCTCCTTCTTCAGCCTTCTCGTAAAAGGAGAACATGTGTTCATCCACACAAATGTAATTTATGGCACTTGTGTCCAACCACCAATTAGTATTTTTCGATGCCAATGATACCTTAGACACCACCACAACAGTCAGTTTCTCATCATCTTCATGATTTGTTAGATTCAGCTGCTTGGCTGCACCACCGTCCTTGCTTTTATTTGGGCGCTTCCTGTAATCCTTAGCGTGATGGTTAGACTTATTGCAAATAAAACATGTCCCTTGGAATTTGGTGGATTGTTCCTTCTACTCGTCTTTTCCTTGAAAAGATTCATTCCTCTTCCTATTTTGCTTGGAATTTGACGACTCCACAATGTTGGCCTTTGGTTCAATAAGAGGGTTTGCATTCCTTTTGTTGTCTTTCTCGATTCTGAGACGTAGAATGAGATCTTCAAAGCTCATTTCTTTTCTTTTGTGCTTCAAATAATTTTTGAAGTCTGACTAGCATGGAGGCAGCTTCTCAATAATAGCCGCCATTTGGAATGACTCAGTAACATTTCCCTCAGCAAAGATGTCATTTTAAATTATTGTCAGTTCTTGAACCTGATTCATGACAGATTTAGAATCCACCATCTTGAAATCCAGGAATTTGGCAACCACGAACCTCTTGGTGCCTATGTCCTCAGTTTTTTTTCTTTTTAATTTCTTTTCTAAGGACTCCCAAAAAATTTAATAGTTCAAATGTTACAATAAACATTAAAAAGGGAATTTACCCAACAGTTAAGGATATAGTATTAGCATAGGAGTCCCCGTGCTTCCAAGCCTCTAATGCCCCAAAGGTCATGACATATTATTCATCTAGACTAATTATTGCGCACACCTCTGACAAGTACTCGACCAAATTTAGCACGGTCAAATAGATGAACATCTTATGCTACCATTGCTTAAGGCCGACGTCGGTGAATTTCTTCGGTTTCTCATTGGGTGCTACTGGATGTGAAAACATCAAACTAGGGAAAGTTTGTTGAACTATCCATCCAAAAATTAGACCATATGTCATTTGGCCTGTATTGTTTTGAAAAACAATCCCGGGTATATTAGTCAAGTGACTTATACCCGCACCACCATAGATTGCCTCGGCCTGCAGCATTTGTTGCCATAAAACTAGGCCCTGAGGTATGAACCTCTCTACCAGTAGCAGTCAAAGAAACCATAGGAATGTCTCCAAAAATGTTCCAGACATCATTTTGGTACTTGATTGTTATCATCCATTTGATTTTTTGATAAATACAATAAGTAGTAAGAAAAAAACATGAATAATTTTCATGTATTGGAAGAAAAAATAATATTCACGTATTGGAGGAAAAAATACGTAACATTGTAATAAATTTGAGGAAATGCCAACAATAATGTTTATGTATAAACATGCTAAATCACAACCTAAATACAAATTCATTGGATTGTAATAAAATTTATAGGAAATTAAACAGGAGGTACTTAAGGTGATTAGTTACTGCTGGCGGTGTTAAGCAACTTTACGAACTACTTCTTGAGATACAACACCACCAACCCGTTTGTATTAACACTATACAAACGAAACTCTGTCAAACACTCCTAGAAACAAGCACACTTGGAGGAGTGCTTTTTCCAAAGAGGAATTCCAATTTCTGAATGACTATCTGCCACAAATTAAAGAAGACTCAGAAGATAATCATTTTTGCAAGCAGAAGATCATCTTAGAATTGTTTTGCGAGCGTTTTATGGAAGATCCATCATTAACACATTCGTTAATGAGAGTAAAAGCTACTGCACAAAGATGAAAGAAGGAATTCATCCCTTTACATGTCCATCCATTAATTTGTCCATAAATGCGTCACAAAACTGCTGCATCGAAGCTGAAGAAATGCGTCCATTAACGTATCAATTAATTCCAAGACTAATGAATGAGGGTTAAAGGAATGTATCCATTAACTTGATTAATCCGCCCATGAAATTTTTTCAAGACTGATGCATGAGGGCTAAAGGAATGCATCCATTAAATCGTCCATTAACACCGAAGGTTGAAGAAATACATGAACTTATGTTGAGCCATTAATAATTGTTATGATTACAACATGTATAAAAAAACCTTTATATTGACATCGAAGATGATATAAAGGAAGAATTCGACACCATAAACTATACACCTTAAACATTTCTTGTTTGATTTACGGACTGTGTATTTTACATCTGGAACCTAGGACATTCTTTAGAAAAGTCACATGTGACTGTCCATTATTTATTTACACATTTGCTTTAATGGTCTTCCAAGAAGTCTTAAAAATTTGAACTTGCGGAAAAGTGTCGGACAGTTCATTCAAAGTCGTCCTCGATCTTAGTCAAATAGACTGGTCGCTCCTTTGCTAATGAAGAGCATTAGCTAGAAGAAAAACAGCAAACTTTTGATCTTAAAGTGAGGCAGCTTAAGGGTATTGATTGGCTAGTTCATACTGAAAATTCCAGCTCCGTTCTTAGCTAAAGCCACATCACATCCACCTTTGTCTTTAGAGGAGGAGGAGAGAGAGAATAAAACAAATATACAAGGATAAGTTTTGTTTCTCAAAAAAGAGAAACAGAACCACTTTTCCACGAACACAATGAAAGAAAGTAAATCAATTCCTGCAATAGTTGCAATTAATTATTGGAAAAAAAGAAAGAAAAAGAAATGCGGTCTCTAGATTGCGAAAAGATATGGAAATATGATGAAAACATCCAATGACAATCAAACAAAGAAAGCCATTACATACTTTGAATTCATTTGAGATGAGAGGTTTAAAAGTGGTTGCTTTAAGATTACCAAATTACTCATTACATCATGAGACTAACATCTTTACTTTTGTTTGTCAGTGTAATAATTAGCAACACTTCTATTGAGTTGAAGACATCTGCAGATAAGGGGAATGGAGATGAAGTCATACATAGAGCGTGTGAAAGATAAGAGTGTTAACAATCTCCTAGTAAGGACAATGTGATTTGATAGAGACCATGAATTCTCTCGACCATAAAATAAATTTTGTTATTAAACTATTCACAAATCTCTCCTCCTCCGCCACATAGTGTCTTGTTGCTACCCTCTAATAATGCCAAATCTTTCTTGAAATTAGACATGTCAAAATGGGTCGCAAACCCATGTATGATCCATTTCAAACATAACGAGTCACTTATAATTTAAATGGGTTTAAAAATTAAAAGCATAAAATAAATGTGTCTACATGAGTTGAACTTATAACCCATTTCAAGGCTCACACACTCTCTTTCCTTCTTTAGCCTTATAAAAACAATTTTTATAAAAAAATGAGATTATAATTTTTTTATATTTCCTTTTTCTTTTCTTTAATTCCTTTTTTTTTTTTTTCCTTTCTTCTTCCATCTTCCTCAACTAGTGGTTGGCGATTGGCTCAGTGAGGGACAAGCCCATCAGTCTCAAGGGAGCTCGAGGTCGTTGAGGTCCAATGAGGCTCGAGCCTTGCTGATCTAGTAAGACTTGAGCTTGTTGATCGTCATCGTGGTTGACAATCGGTTGAAAGAGAAGGAAAAGGAAAAAAGAAAAAAGAAAAGAGAATAAAGAAAAAAGAAATAATTAAAAATTATTTTTTTTAAAGAAAAAAGAAAATAATTAAAATTTAATTTTTTTAAAAATAAAATAAATAATAATTATAAAATTCAATTTACAAAAATAAAAAGAAAAAATAAGAAATATTAAAACGAGTGCACGTAGGTAAATGTAATTATATTTTTCATACCAAACAATGGAAAATATTTTCTAATTTATTTTCAGATTTTAGGAAAAAATCATAAAATATTGCAATTATCCTGAAATAATACTCATTGAAAAATATTTTCCAAGAAATAAACGGATGCTTATTTAAAAAAAAATATAAAAATTATCCATTGTTGACACCTAAATTTTTGCAAATATATATATATATAAATCATTTTTCGAAAAACGGGAACTTGTTTCCACAAAAATATTTCATGTCAAATTCTTGCATATAGATTATCTAGGTGTTTAGTATAGTTTTCTTAAATGGAAGATATTTTTCCTAAAATAAAATAAAATAATAATAATAAATAAATAAATAAAGAGATAAAAAAGATAAAAAAAAAGGAGAAAAAAAGTTGGAGTTGATGATTTGAATGTGACTAGCCAAGCCCAGGAGGTCAGATTGTAATTAAAATGGCAAGTTGAGGGCCAAAATGCAATTTCCAAAATTTGAGGGACCAATTTGCAAATTTTGTAAAATTCGCCCGAACCCTTAAATCATCATCTTGGTCACCAATTAAGTTGAAATTGAACTTGGGCCAAGTCGAATCAATCAAATTGGGACAAAAGGACCAAATTTGCATTGAATTTGGTATTTTCGGATAAGAAAATGGCCAACTTTGAGGGACTTTCTTGCAAAATTGGGTGGGCAAAATTGTGAAAAATGATCAAGATCTTAAACTACTATACATGAGCTTGCTAATTGATAAAAAACTGCAGCCAAATTGATGGATTAAAGCACCCAAAAAAGCTACCAAATCTCAGTCCACAAGTCAGTCTCAATTTGGAGCTGCTGAGTAAGCAATTTGGTGGCCCCACCATATCCTCCTCAGTTGCCCAGCCAGTTTGATCTTTGCACGTGATGGAAGACTATAATGAGTAGTGCAAGTGGAAAAAAATTGGCCAGGGATAAGCTGCTGAAAGCATGGGAAAGTCGCAGCAAAATTCGCACACTCAACAGCTGCAAAATTTGAAAATTTTGGCTAAGTCAAAAAGTGGGTAGGCTGCTCAGTTGGTAGGCTTGGCAGGAGGGCAAAAAGCCGATCAAGAGCTTGCTTAATGTAGTGGATAATATCTATGAAGCAGGCTCTTTTGAGGGATAAGAGGTAGAAGACAAGAAGCATGAGAGGAGAGTTCACGATCGTGCCCAAAAAACACCCTCAGAAGCAACTCCAGAAAAGCAAAAATCCAGAAATTCCAGGTCAACCTTTAGAGAGAAAAGTGAAATTTTCACAAACTTGAAGCCAAAATTAATCAAAACCTTCAACTAAAGAGTGAAACTTCACTCAAATATCTTTCCAACCATAGGTCACACGTCCAAAATGGAGATCGAGAAGATCTCCTACAGCCCCCCGAAAAGATACCCTCCTGGCGGGCTAAGGGAGTCCTAAGATTTTTCTAAGTGTTGAGCCCGGTTAGTCACGAACGAGGAAAAGCAAATGTTTTTGAGAAAAAGGGAGAGACAAATAAGGAAAGCCATGAGTCACAAGACAAACTAGAATATATATAGTTTGGGTTGGTTTTAATTTGGCCAACAAAAGAGGCTCTGAAGCCTAATTGTGGAAGTCAACGAAAATCTTCATTGTCAGATTTTTCTTCCGTAGATCTCACTTTCAGTTTGAAGGAGCCATTTTCCACGTGCCCCCTGGAGGATAATTTATCGTTTCCTCGACCAAGAGTCACTTGAAAACGAAACTAGGAAGCAAGGTAAGCATCCTATATGTATTTGTGTTTGATTTCGAACATGTTTTGATCACGAAAATCAAGAGGAAAACTAGTCCAGAGAACTGATTTTCGAGATTGAAATTTTTCCTAGTGTTTAAAGCCTTTTCAATACCCCTACATGCTTGACTTGTTACTCCCCTTTGCATGCGTTTTTTTGTTGTTGTGACTTTGATGAATGTTATATGGGAGTACAAATGATGCATAAGACAACCCAGTTTAGTCTTTAAATCTCCTTGTGAACCATGAAACCGTTTATAACATGAGCCAAAAATCAAGCCAATCCACATTGAGACAAGGTTGGCTAGCATAGATCATGCATGTATGCTTCTTGGAGAGTTTGTTTTGATGTGTCCGGTTGATCGTTCTTAGTGATGTTTGTTGCATTTGAAAGTCCATGTTACCTAGTTTCATCCGGATGGAGTATTATATCACATAGATGTTGCATGTGATGGCTGTCGGGGCTTCAATCTAGGCATATGACATGTCCGCTTGACTTGGGTTCAACACCAGATTTGCAAAATGCCTCCAACCCGTATACTGGAGGCCGTTTTTAGTTGGTTCTTGCGTGTTCTAGGCTGTGATTTCTAGCTAAACCTGTTCTTTGCATGTAATAGTATATCCTTGATACTTTGCTTTCACATGAGATTGCTTATGGGTCGAGATTGAAGGCCACGAACATGGCCCGAAGAAGCTGTTTTTAGGTGATTTGACGCAAGCCAAGTATTCGATAAAATGTCGGAACCAAGCTTTGATTTTAAAAGGGTTAATTTAAGCTCGATGATTGTGATATTCATGTGCTGTGTTGTTCAATGTTAGCATATATCGGTTTAGGGAATTATTATTATTATTTAATAAATAAAATAAAATAAAAATCCAAAAAAAATGCAAAAAATTCAAAAAATATGAAAGTGATAGATGGTATCAAATTAAGGCAAAAATGACATATGTGAAATTTTATTAATTTTATAAGGTCGTTTTTCCTAATTTAATGCTATTTTGATATTTTATAATCATTTTTGTAAACAATCTATTTTCGGTAGATTAAAATTATTTAGAGTAGTTTCATGCATTTAGAGTAGTATCATGCACATTTAAATTCCCATTTTTCTCATGGGGGTCCTGTCCCGGGGCGTGATAACAAGGCCATGTAATATTATTTACTCGACTTGTATCGGGTTTTCCTTTTCCGCATTTATTTTCAAGTCATTTCAATTTCTTGGATGTG
Source organism: Eucalyptus pauciflora (assembly GCA_007663325.1). Classification (NCBI taxonomy): domain Eukaryota; kingdom Viridiplantae; phylum Streptophyta; class Magnoliopsida; order Myrtales; family Myrtaceae; genus Eucalyptus; species Eucalyptus pauciflora. The sequence continues at coordinate 225,180 of VMYD01000242.1, forward strand.
TAAATTTCTTTTTTAAATTATGTTAGGATTAGTCTAGATATTAAGGAAAATAAACCTAAAAAAATAAATTTGCATGGACGCTTAGCGGTTTTATAAGAATTATAATTGGTAATCAAGATTGTGTGGCCATTTAGATAAACAACCTTCCAAGTTAGTGGTACCGCAAGGGCGCTAATAGAAACATTGGTGTAAACAAGTTCCCGTTCCTCGAAATCTCTGGTTGCGTAGGAATCGAGACAACACTCCCGCGTCTCGATTGATTTCTAGCCGATCTCAATAGGTTAGTGGTGACTCCTAGAATTACATAGGTTGTTAAGAACTAAAAAACAAAATCCAACGTCGCACGAGGTATGGGCTTGGGAGAGCTCGTGCCTAATTTAGGGCCATTGGTCCGCCTCTTTAGGCAAATACCCCTAAACCTTCTTCCTTTTTCCCCTGGACGGAAAAAGAGTGGTCATGACATCCATTAGATTTGTATTACTTGAAAGTGTTTCAGCAATAACATTTTTTTTTAACATCATAAGAAATAAGCGTTCCTAGGTTTAGTTAAATGGATCGAGTATGGTTTGGAAATGGGTTAGGACAGGTTGGGTATGGGTAAAAAATTTTGCATTATAATAAATGGGTCATAAAACGGGTTAAATGGGTTGATTTAGGTTGGGCCATTTATGACCCGACCCAAATCTGACTCGACCTACCCATTTGATAGGTTTAGTTGAAGTAACAATGATCACTAGGTTGGACTGCCCACTCATATGACATATGGAATTTATGTATTTTTAATTATGTAACCTTCAGAAATTCCTGTGCGTGACAATGATACTTAGATTATAAGTTAAGTATTATTTGCCTTAGTATTTTAACGAATATGTAGAAGTTTAGTTGAATCGTAAATTTCGTGAGATACGGCAGATAATTTTTTTGTAAACGTAATCGTCCCGCATCAGTTGTGTTGAATCAAAATGATAAACTTCAATGTGTGCAGATAAATTAATTTACGGTCGGCTTTGTTGATAATGGGTAATATTATCTGTTTGAAATCTTGTTAATTAGTGCTAATGATTTATTAAATTCACTAAAGGCGCCAAGGAGAGAAAGAATTTGTTTATAACCATAATAATCCACTTTTATCTCACATTAAGCCACGCACTTGCCACTTATCCTTACATTTTCTCATGCATCCCCAAGTACTCTCTCTCAAGATGAAGTCTTAAGGCTTAGTGGACACCTAAAGAGCTAAGTAATGATTACTTCTCAAATGAGTCATTGCTTCTAGCTTTTCCTCTTGTCATGTTCAAGACTTTGCCTTGTAATTGTGCCAACTTATGTTACTCTTTGACATGCATAGCTCCATCTAGCAAGGGAAGACATCATCCTAGCTTGATTAGTTTTAACAAAACTCATTTACTTTGGTTGTAAACCCTCTTTCACCTTTCCAAAATCTTAAGTAAACTTGCATGTGTTATTCTCACGTTTTAATCCTAGAAGTAGAGAGCTAGATTTTCTTGTTCGGAAGCTATAAGGTGGTGAAGGCAAATTGGTGGTTCACTTTTGTTTGAGGTAAGTGAAGTTTCAAGGCATTAAGTTGGTTTAATCTCCTTAAAACTTTAACTTGATTAGTTGGCTGTGAGGTGAAATTTTGATATGCATGTTATAGGTATGGTGGTTGTTAAATAGCCTTGAGTATCACGTGCATGTTTAAATGGGCGTGATCGATTTCCTTAATTTGTATTAAAATGGTAAGTGAAAATATTGAGTTAAAATTTGGAAGAATTATATTGCATGTGTTGACACTTAAATTTTTGCCCAAAAATCATTTCCAAAAAAATGGGAACTTGTTTTTTCACAAAAATATTTCAAATTAAATTCTTGCATATAGATTATCTAGGCATTTAATATAGTGTTTTAAATGGAATATGGTTTTCCTTAAAAAAAAAAAATTAAATTAAATATATAAAAAATGATAAAAAAAAAGATAAAAAAAAAAAGTTGGGGCCAATAATCTAAATGTGACTAGCCAAGCCCGTGAGGTCAGATTGGAATTAAAATGGCAAATTGGGGCTAAAATGCAATTTCCAAAAGTTGAGGGACCAATTCGCAAATTTTGCAAAATTTTGGCCGAACCCTTAAATCATCATCTTGGTCACCAATTAAGTTGAAATTGAACTTGGGCCAACTCGAATCAATCAAATCGGGCCAAAAAGATCAAGTTTGTATTAAATTGGGTATTTTCGGATAAGAAAATGGCCAATTTTGAGGGACTTTCTTGCAAATTTGGTTGGGCAAAATTGCGAAATCTGGTAGAGATCTTAAACTACTATGCATGAGCTTGCTAATTGATCAAAAATCGCAGCCAAATTGATGGATTAAAGCACCTAAACCAGCTGACAAACCTCAGTCCACAAGTTGGTCTATTTTCGGAGTTGCTGAGTAAGCAACTTGGTGGCCCCACCATATCCTCCTCAGCCGCCCATCTAGCCCAATCTTTGCACGTGATTGAAGACCATAATGAGTAGTGCCAGTGGACGGAAATTTGCCAGGGATAAGCTGCTGAAGGAACGGGAAAAGCGCACCAAATCCGGACACTCAACAGCTGCGAAAATGGAAAAATTGGCTAAGTCAGAGAGTGGGTGAACTAGCTCAGTGGACAGGCTTGGTAGGTGGACAAAAGACCGACCAAACATCCTCCAATTCGGTGGATAAGATGACTGAAGCAAGATCTTTCAGAGGATGAGATAGAGAAGACGAGAAGGAGAAGAGAGAGCACACGGTCGTCCCCCAAACAAGCCTTCAGAAGCAACTCCAGAAAAGCAAACCCAGAAATTCCAGACCGACCTAGAGAGAGAAAAGTGAGATTTTCACACACCTGAGGCAACAATTAGCCAAAACCTTCAACTAGAGAGTTAAACTTCACTCAAATATCTTTCCAACCATAGGTCGCACGTCCCAAATGGAGATCGCGAAGGCCTCCTAAAGCCCCCCGAAAAACTACCCTCCTGGCGGGCCAAAGAAAGTCTGAATTTTTCTAAGTGTTGAGCCCGGTTGGTCACGAGTGAGAGAAAGCGAGTGTTTTTGAGAAATTTGAGAAACAAATGAGGAAAACCATGATTTCAAAACCAAAGTAGAATACATATATCTTTGTTTGGTGTTTATTTTTCCAACAAAAAAGGTCATGGAGTCTAATTTTGGAGGTTAATGAAAACCTTCGTTATCAGTTCTTTCTTTGCAGATCTTGTTTTCCAGTTGAAGAAGCCAACTTCCACGGGCCCCCGAGGATAATTTCTTGGTTTCTTGAGCGAAGAACCACTTGAAAGGGAAACTCAGAAGCAAGGTAAGCATCCTAGATGTATTTTCTTTCGAGTTTGAGTACGTTTTGATCATGAAAATCAAGAGGAAAACTAGCCCGGAAAACTGATTTCTGAGGCTGAAATTTTTCTAAGTGTTTGAAATTCTTCAAGAATTTTGCAAGTGTGCTTCTTGGAGAGGTCGTTTTGATGTCTTTCGGTGGGCCATTCTCTATGATTTTTGTTGCATTTGAAAGCTCATGTTACCTACTTTCACTCGGATTAAGTAGTGTTTCCCGTAGATCTTTCATGTGATAAGTGTCGGGGCTTGAACATGGGCATGCAACCTGTTTGTTTGACTTGGGTTCAAACCCAGATTTGTGAAATCAGCTCAAACCCGTGTACTTGAGGACGATTTTAGTTGGGTTCTTGTGTGTTGTAGGCTATAATTTCTATCTAATATTGCTCCTTGCATGTGGTAGTATAAGCTTGATGCTTTAGTTCCACATAATATTGCTCATGGGTGAAGATTGAAGGCCGCAAACATGGCCCGCGAAGCTGTTTTGAGGTGTTTTTGATGCAAGCCAAGTGTTCGATGAAATGTTCAAACCAAGTTTCGATCTTAAAACGGTCGATTTGAGCTTGATTATTGTGATATTCATGTGCTGTGTTACTCCATGTTAGCATAGATCGGTTTAAGGAATTATTATTAATATTTTAAAAATTAATAATAAAAAAAAAAAGAAAAAATATGAAAATTTCAAAAATATCAAAAAAATGTTGGATGTTATCAAATTAAGCCAAAAATGACATCTAGGAGATTTTCCTAATTTTATAAAGTCATTTTTCCTAATTAAATGATATTTTGGTATTTTTAGAACCATTTTTGTAAATAATCTATTATGCATAGATTAGAATTAATTAGAGTAATTGCATGCATCTAGAGTAATTTCATGCATATTTAAATTCTTATTTTGCTCACGGGGGTCCTGTCCCGGGGCGTGATAACAAGGCCATGTAATATTATTTGCCCGACTTGTATCGGGTTTTTATTTTCCGCATTTATTTTCAAGTTATTTCAATTTCTTGGATGTTTACTTATGCACCGCTTTTCATTAATTTGAGTGTAAATTTCTCTTCTAAATTATGTTAGGATTAGTCTAGACATTAAAAAAAAACTACAAAAACATTTGCATGGACGCTTAGCGGTTTTGTAAGGATTATAATTGATAATCAAGATTGTGTGGCCATTTAGATTAAAACCTTCAAAGTTAGTGGTACCGCAAGGGCGCTAATAGAAACATTGGCGTAAACAAGTCCCCGTTCCTAGAAATCTCTGGTTGCGTAGGAATTGAGACAACACTCCCGTGTCTTGATTGGTTTCTAGCCGACCCCAATAGGCTAGTGGCGACTCCTAGAAATACATAGGTTGTTAAGAATTAAAAAACAAAAAATCCAATGTCGCGCGAGGTATGGGCTTGGGAGAGCCCGCGCCTAGTCTAGGGCCGTTGGTCCGCCTCTTTAGGCAAATACCCCTAAACCATTCTTTCTTTTCCCCCGAACGGAAAAAAGAGGTCGTGACAGCATGTATTAGATTTGATTGTTGTTAGTGATGATCACTTCTTACTCATTTGAAAATGATGAATGTGCTTATTTGTTGAGTCTGCTCGTTTTACTTCATTCTGCCAGTTAGAATCTATTCTTTTTTCTTTATTCTGTTTCATTCTGAATAGCCAAATCTGTTTGTTTAGTCATATTTGCCTTGATAACCTTTTGCATGTTTATTCCGCTTCGTTTTGTCAGAAATTATCTGGTCAGAACATGTTTTTTTTTGCTTTGTTTGGCTAGAAAAATTTATTCATTTTGCTTCATTCTGAATAGTCAGAATATAAATGTTTTTTTTTTTTATACCCAGGGAACCCCGTACAATCGGCAGCCGGCGGGTAAACCTTGGAGCGACACTAGCGGAGGACCCACCACCCTGACATCGCGCTTATGATCCCGTGCGACCAGCGGGTCCCCGAACTCCTCCGTCCTAGGTAGACGTCATGGGAGCGCTTATCCAACTAAGCCACCATAGGCGGTGGTGTCAGAATATAAATGTTTTGCTATAATTGTTTTGATGACCTCTTGCATGTTTGTTCAGCTTCATTCTATCAGAAATTATCTAGTAAGAACATGTTTGTTTTACTTCGTTCTGCTAGTCAAAATCTGTTCGATCTGTTTTGTTTTGAATAGTCAGAATCTATTCATTCCGACATATTTGTCTTGATAACTTTTTGCATGTTTGTTCTGCTTCGTTCGGCCATAAATTATCTATTCAGAACATGTTCATTTTGTTTCGTTCTGCTAGTCAAAATTTGTTTGTGCTGCTTCATTCTGTTTTCATTATGAATAGTCAAAATCTATTCGTTTTACCATATTTGTCTGAATAACATATTGCATATTTGTTCTGCTCCTTTTTACTAGAAATTATTTGTGACATCCTTAATCCGACCCCTACCTACAGAGTAGAATTTTGACGGTAATTGATAGGCCACGGAAAAGCAAGAGATGGCCATCTTAGAATGAAAACTTAAATTTTCATCAGCAAATCGTGAAATTTCGGAAAAGTAGAAACAGGTTGTAAACGAGAGGCCACGAGGACTAGTGTCACGCCCCGAACTTCGAGCGCGTGCATACCCCTCGGTGGTCGATAAAATTGCGACGTTCCCAGGATGCATCGCCGACCCAAACGAATCATGCACAAGCGGAAGCGAAATAAACAATCCCCAGACAACACAAATATAGGATAGAAAAGCAGGACAATTAAATCAAACCAAACACTCTTTTATAAACACACCATGTTTATATACAAAAGAGTCTAAACCAAAAAGAAGAGCTACTAAGCCATCTAGGCACTAGACTCCTCGTCCATAGGCTCAGGGGGCTTCGGATCTATCACGACACCATCAGGGGTGTCGAGGTCCATTGGGTGCGTTGCTTCCCATTCCTCGGTCCCAACAGGAGGTCCGTCGAAACCTTGAAGGGGACCCTCCCAACCCCCTAAGGGAAGTCAATGAACCATGCTATGTATCGGTGAGGTACCAACTGAGGTCGACCCTCATCGACCCATACCACGAACTCAACTAACTCCCGGTTCAGAGTGGTCCCGAGAATAGGGAAGGAGGTATGCACAAAATCCTTCGTATGCGGAACCCCGTACCGCACTTGGCGCTCCTCCATCTAGGGACTTGCAAAGATTAAGCCCACAACTTGGTGAGACAATGTCTTAGAGAGTTCACGCCCTAAACCCCAATTAGGAAGGTAATACATCTAGAGGCAATCTAATCATACATCATACAAGACTCACCTCGCCTCAGTTCCTTCCTACTCGTTAGTACAGTTCATATAACAGATGTATATAGTAAATGCACATATCAATTGGAACGTCTCACTCATGTTTCAATTAATCACAGGGGTCCCGATTATAAGGCCAAATTGTTATGACACGTCCCATTCCGTGCCACACAATTTTGTCCCATAATCAGGCACGTCAATTTTAATCATTCATACGTTCCAATTGATTACGACCCAACGGCCACGGCTGACTCAATAGTCAACAGTCTTCTTGCATAGCCGGGCGTTGTCTCGCACCATCGAGCACGGCAACGTCTACATCTAAATGGCATTCCATATAGGAGCATCGGTCCAGCCTCCACTGCGACCGACATCTGTTGACTTGGGGCATTCTCGGAGGAGCATCTTCCGGCTTAATAGCTCGTGACGGTTCTTATAGCGATTCCATGCATATCCAATCTTGGCAAAAGACATCGTGCTTTGCACTCAAATGTCTCAATTAAAATAATGTACTTGGCTTAATTTCTTCATATTAAAAACACCCGATAAAATAATTGTGTGTGGGTACACGGTCAGATCGAACCATAAAAATTGATATCATTCCTTTTAAAAATCCTACTATTTGATATAGTATCTAAAAACATTTTTAGTGTCAAAACGCGACACCCAATATTTTCTAATTAAATACCAAAATTTCACAATTTTGAAATAATAACTCAAAATTAACAATCATCACTCAATTGCACAAACTAATTGCACCACGACAATCAGCACGAAATTTCGGCAACTGGCTATCCGGGTATAATTTCTAGAAAATATTAAATAATTAAATAAATTGCAAAATTAATTAAATAAATGCAAAATAATTATATAAATGCCTAATTAAGCTATAAACACTAATCTAACCACCTAATTGGACCTAGAAAAATAATGCACCTATCTACATAAATCAAGCAATCTAATTAACCCTTAACTAATCTAATCTAACCACCTAATTAGCCTAATTAACCAACTAAATCATTAATTACACTAATCTAACCACCTAATCCAATATTAGGCTAAGCTAATTACCTACTAAGAATAATTAACTCCCTAACTAGAGTTTAGCAAGTTGAGTTCATGGCGACGGCGGCGCAACGATGAGCGAGACTCGAGCTCACGGTGACACCAAGGGAGGTTCGGAAGGGCCCAAAACAGCCCATGAAGCCTCAGCCCATAGTTGGAACTTCGGTTCTGGATTTGGGCTGAAGGAGCTAGTCAAGCAGCTTGGATGGCAGGAAATGGGCCGGGTTGACGTCGGAGGTAGCATGACGACTTGGATAGGCGGCGGAGGGACTTGGCTACGGCGAACGACGGCTGGACGACGTACGCACGGGCGCGGGGCAGCGAGCAGGAGGCATTGTGGGGTTGGAGTCATGCAGACGGGCGCTCGCGGGCGTGCGGCTTTGGCGATAGCAGCTGCTCGGACGGGCGATGGACCGGCATAAGGGGCAGTCGACGGTGGCTGGCTGGCTTCTCTGCTGGTTTTCTTCTTCAAAGACAGCAACAATGGAGGAAGAACAACAAGGAAGAAGAAGGAGATGGTCTGCTAGTTGAAGGGGGACAACAAGTCCCATAAGTCTTCAAGAAAGATCTAAAACACTCATCACCAAGCCCCCAAAGTCCATGGTTGAGCTAAGCTGCCTTATCCCCTACCAATCTTCCTCAAGAAGCCATTCTAGGTGCCCAAAATGTTGCACCCCCCCATAGCTATGAATTTTGCCAATTTCCCCTTTAAATTCAATTCAAATCAATCCAATTGGTGCCCAAAAATTCCAGCTAAGGCATCCACATCAAATCCATGATTTTCCTCACTAATGGATCCATCTTGAATGCCAAAAATACACACAAACACGGCCCTCTGAATTTCCCGGTCCAAAATCGCCAAAACTTGAATTTTCGCCAAAAATTCAGACTTGCCGAAAATTCTTCGGAGGATGAGTTGATGTTCCTAAAATAAATCATGACATGATAGAACTTTCAATTTCTGAAATCGGGTTCAATTTCGTGGTTAATTTCAACCGGTCGCGATTTTAGCGTGGCCTAACCTACCGGGTAGCTTTTAGGAATTTTTAGCGCATTGGATCCATGGTCGATTATTTTCGAACCACATTGTACATCTTCGACTCATTGACGGCTCTCGGTTGTTGTGAAAATCTCGAGATTTCAAATACGGGCACATGGCACAAGGTACAGAAATGACAGAAAAATTGGTTTAGTGCCGTTCGACGATAATTTTGCAATTAGGTGGAATCACCCACACTTTAATCATATGCCTTTGTCGAATCAACCTATCTCCGATCTCTGATCGATTTTGACAGTGCCGTATTGACCATTGCAGATTAGCATGGTCGAGCAGTCGATTTCTGGTCGAATTCTCAAGTTTGTTGCGTTTAGATTCCTTAACGGTTTCACCTGATAGATTAGTTATTTCGTGAGTGATCAGCTCAGAGGAAAAGACTATAGGCGCATCGATGAAAAACCTATTTCATTTAGTCGAAAGTAGGGTCGAAAATCAGGATGTCACAAGCAGAGCCACGGACGGGCCCATTGGGCCTCACGCCCATATTAGTGGGCCAAATGGGACCCACCAAGGCCATCCAAGCCTATTTTTGATTTTGGAGACTTGCACATTAAATTGGCCTATGTGCATGAATAGTGATTAGACTATAATTTATTTTAATTCCCAATTTGCCCCTTCTAGAAGCTAGTTAGGCTAATGAGGCAATTTTGTTGGCATCTTAAGGGGGAATGGGCGCCCAAGTGAAGGAAGAAAAATGACTAACTTGGTTTGTTTTGTCTAGTTCAATTCCAATTTTTAGCCCATGCCAATATCTTGCATTAATTGAGCTTGGATGTGAAGGCTTCATGAAGCAATCTTGGCCATGTAAATGGCTTGGCTATGAGCAAATTAAGGAGGTTGTGCAAAGATTCGTTAATGCTTGGTTAGGAAAAGCCTTGTTCCCCTACCTTTTTTGTTTCTTTTTGGAGTCAAATCGAATTTCCAATGGAGGAATTTCAAGGATATTTAGAACTAGATAGATTTAGACAACATGACTTCCTATACCCACTTCTTTTTCGAGAGTATATTTCATTTCTCTCTCTCATTTCCGTCATTTCCCTCAGCACTCTCTCTCCCAATCTCTCTCTCTCTTACTCAACACTCTCCCTTTCTGTCTAGTCTCTCTTGCCAAAGCCCCTCGTCCCCCTCATCTCTCCCTTTCTCTCTTGTTGAGCCGCCATCCACCATCCACCACCCCTGTTATCGTCGTTGCCGAGCCACCATCCATCGCTACTTGCTGTGCTATTGTCCCTGTGCCTTTGCCGTGAATCCTCGTGCCTTTGCCGAGCCGCCCTTGTGCTGTTTTCTTGCCATGAGCCCTCACTGTTGTGCTGCCTACAACATGAGTCATCGGAAGCCACTGCAAGGCACCGAGCCATTGCCACATCTTACCAAGCACCACCACCCCTTGTTGTCGTTCACTGATCGCACCTCATGCCCTCACCAAGCCAGCGCCATGCCAAGCTACCGCCCGCCATGTACCGTCGCCGTCGCCGCCGTTCACTATCAGAGCTAGATTTGGACCATGAGTAACTTCCTAACCCTTGTTTTCGGTGAAAGTTATGCTTAGAATTAGGGTTAGATTAATGTTAATGATGGTTAGATTATGTGATAAGTGGATTAGGATGACATCTTATCATTGATAGGTGATAAGCCAATGTGATAGGTTATCATTGATAAGGATAAGTACATGTGACAACTTATTGTGAATAATGATAAGTAAAAGTGATAGGTTATCGTAAATAGTGATAAGCACATGTGATAACCTATCGTGAATAGTGATAAGTAAATGTGATAACTTATCAAACATGTGATAAGTGCTTGTTATATTTTAATTTTAAATGTGATAAGGGCTTATGAAATCCTAATTTTAAAGGTGATAAGTTCTTATGAAATCCCAATAGTAAAAAGTGGTGAGTACTCTTGGTATTCTATTTTCATAAATGATAAGTACTTGTGAATTATTATTTTGAAGGGTGACGTGTAAAGTTGATAAATGAACTCATGGTGTTATGTTATATGCTATGAGGTTAATGCACAATTGCTTTGGTGGATAAATAATCAACGGGTGATTACGTGGAATTATTTCATAACATTTTTATGTGTAAATATTGCTAGCATATAATATGTGAGTACTAAACACTCTAGCATTGGCTAATGAGAAAGATAAAAATGGATAAAAATGGGTTTGAGTGGTGATGTGCTCATGTGATCACATAATGGTTCCGTATTCGTATGATTATGAGGGACGATGCCTGATGGATTTCGGATGCCCCCACGTCAACAAGATATCATTTGCACATAGATTTTGGAATGAAGCTCCCTAAATGGAATGCCGTTTTTAAGTAAGGTCTAGATGTTGCTATACTCAATGGGGTGAGATGATGCACGGTTACGCCGAAGGACCATTGACATGAGTGTTTGTCATGGCTGAGAGTGGTCGTAATAATCTAGACTCATATGATGCATTATGCATAGAAGTATTAATATTCATGTTTAGATCATTAATTATGATTGTCATATGCTTGTTGAAATGGTGCACTCACATGGTGATTTAATTATGCAATAATTGGACATGTTGATAGGGTGCCGTATGTTGAGTTACCCATTTCATGCTTATAGATAATGCAAAGCAAATGCTTTACTATTAATCTACCATTAACAATTAAGCTTTATGTTTAGGGCGTCTCTAAGGTGAAGTATTCTCCTACTTGAGATTTAGGAAGCTTACTTATCGAGTATATCTCACTTATGTTGTTTAAATGTTGCAAGCCCTAAGCATGACTAGCCTGTTCCGTCACGTATGCTTTGGGGTGCTTGTGGACCAGGATACCGAGATGACCTCTTACCCGGTCGAGGGGTCTGATGTGAGATATGAAATATATGTGACAACTATTTGGGTGGACAAGGCGCTGCCCAACCTGATGCCCCATAGGTTCGAGGCATGGTATGTACGGTTTGGGGATGAGCTTTTTGGCCATCTTTGGAGTCTTGACGGTCTGCGAGGCGGAGGACCTGGGGGTTTTATTTAGGACCCAATGGTCGTGGACGTCCTTGATGGTGACATCACTGACTCGGAGATGGACCCGGATCCCGAGCTCGAGCCATGGTACTATAATCTAGACGCGTACTTTATGCGTAGGGGATATCAATTTTTTGAAGTCCCCCTTATAGTATAAATGTGTTAGGCTAACCCAACCCACTTTTGACAAACTGGAAGGAATCTAAGCCGTAGATATGTAAACGTGAAGCTTTCACTTGTTAAGCTCTATGTGTGTGTGTACACGAAGGCATTTGTTGATGTGTTCTATGTTATCCATGTTAATATGAATAACTGGGTGGTGCAAATTTTGCTTTTGCTTATGTATAATTGAAATAAAAAATGAATGGATTGGCGGCACCTCAATGACCAAAGAGAAGGAGGGTTATCGCGCGTCCGAGGGTTAGGGTGTGACATTATCTAGTCAGAACATGTTCATTTTGCTTCGTTCTACTAGTTAGAATCTGTTCATTTCGCCTCGTTTTGTTTCGTTTTAAATAGTCATAATCTGTTTGTTTTGCCATATTTGTAATGATGACCTCTTGCATATTTATTTTGCTTTGTTCTAAATAGTCATAATCCGTTCGTTTTGTCATATCTATCTTGATGACCTCTTGTATGTTCATTTTGCTAGAATTTTTTATGTCGAAATCTCTCCATTCGTTTTAGTAGAGTTTACTATGTTTGAATCTATTTGTTCATTCTACCAAATTTTATTGAGTCTATCCATTTGTGAATCTGCCCCATTCATTTGTTGAATTTGTCAACTTGAGAATCTATTTGTTAATAAATCCGTCCATTGGTTTGGGCAAACCTTATTGAGTTTGAATCTTTTTTTTTTTTGGTTGAATCTATTCATTTCTTTATTTTGTCCATTACCGAATCTGTTCATTTGTAAGTTTGTTCATTGTTGAATCCGTTCTTTTGTTCTATAAGCTTTTATCAAGTTAGAATTTACCATTATGACTATTCAGACTTTGACAACCATAATGTACTCATTTGTTCAAACTCAGATTTCTCTTAATTGCTTGTTTAGACCTATATCCAGAATATGCATATTCGTTCAGACTTAGAATATACCCATTTGATTGATCGGATTTTATGACTAGAACATGTTGAATGTCCAGACTTGGAATGTACTCATTTGAATGTCTAGACTTTAATGACCAGAATATAACTAAAAGCCTAATTAACGACTAGAATATAATTATAAGCTATTTCTTACTCAGTTATTGGATAGACGTATTGAATTGATTTGAGAAATATTTGTTATGTTTATAAATTTGCATATGGCTTGTATGAGATTAATGTGATTTCGTTACTCATATAGTGGTGTATGACAATGCCCCATGAGTTGGGATGCCGCGAGAAGTGTTTTGGGATGCCTCAGGAGTTAAGATGCCCTATGAGGCAAGATGCCCTATGGACAGATCGTGTTGGATGCCTTGGAGTTGATATGTCCCATGAGTTAGGATGCTCCGTTAAGCTCCGTTGAGCTGGACCACCTAAGATTCCTCTTGGTAACCAACGATCGTTCCTAGATCTGATTGTTCTGCCATCCCCTACCGGCCATTGTAGGTTCGGTAAAATGAAATCCCGTCCTGCTAACAGGCTCTGCCAACCCCAGGACGGTCTATTTCCTTTCTTAGCTTGTGCAAAGTCACATGATTGAAAATAAAGGCCTTTGAATAACATACTCCACAGGGAGGAAGGTCCCTGAATTAAACGCCAGGCTTGCTTTCCAAGCATGGCTCTATTAAAGTTCATAAGGTCTCTAAAGCCAAGTCCACCTTTACTTTTACTCTTTTTAAGCTCCTCCCAATTCGTCCAGTGAATGCCAGGTTTAGTACTATTATTCTGCCACCAGAAACGAGCAATCTTCTTCTCAACAGATTTGCAAATAGAAGTAGGGATTTTAAAGATAGCCATAGCATACTGAGGGATTGCTTGGACAACAGCCTTGATCAGAATTTCCTTGCCGCCCTTAGAGATTAGCTTTTCTTTCCATCCATCTAACTTGGAATCAACTTTGCCTAATATCCAGGCAAACATTGCTCTTTTTGATCTCCCCCAGTCTGAGGGAATTCCTAGATATTTGCCTGTTCTAACCATTAGAGGTACTCTGAATTCATTGGCCAAATTTTCATGTAGGCCCATTGGGCAATTTCTGCTAAAAAATATTCCAGATTTGTTCCTATTTACTTCCTGTCTAGTGGCCAAACAATATTGGTCGATAATATTGGACAGATTTTGACATTCTAGCAACTTGCCATCTAAGAAAAATATGGCATCATCCGCAAAAAATAAGTGAGAAAGTGTAGGGCAAAACCTGTTTAACTTGATACCTCTAAGATGATCCATATCAAGGGCCCGATGAATAAGATTGGACAGGACATTTGCCATCAGAATAAATAAATAAGGAGAAAGTGGGTCACCCTGTCTTAGGCCGCGTGTCGGATGGAAGTAGCTTAAAAGTTCTCCATTAAATTTGATGCTGAAAGAGACTGTTGTGACACATTGCATCACCCATCGCACCCAAATGGAATGAAATCCTATCTTTAGGAGGTAATCTTCAAGAAAATCCCATTCCACTCGATCGTATGCTTTCTTCATATCCATTTTCAAAATTGCCTTAAAATCCGTTGTTCGTTTCCGGGTTCTTAGCTGGTGAAGCACTTCCTGGACGATAAGAATATTGTCCTGGATTTGACGACCACTGACAAAGGCACTTCTTTGCTCAATGGAGATTAGATCCGTAAGCCAGGGTTTAAGCCTATTAGCAAGTACCTTGGATATAATTTTATAAGCATAATTACACAAGCTTATAGGGCGATAGTGGTCTAACCGTTCTGGATGTGGAACCTTAGGAATTAGAGTGATGATTGTCTTATTAAGCTCTGCTGGCATAACTCCCCTCTCAAAGAAATCCTGAATTGCAAGAAAAATCTCCTCCTTTAAAATATCCCAGTGCGATTGATAAAAGAGGCCATTCAAGCCGTCCGGTCCACCCGGGAAGAAATTTGTTTGTCTTAACTTGCCCGCTACTTTATGGATGATTTGCAATTACTACCAATTCCTTATAGATAGATTTTTCTTGACTTAGTCTTCAACTTCTACATATGTTTTGAGTCAATCGCCGCGTGTCATGTACTTATTCATACTCTTTTGATAGAAAACTCATGGTGGATAACTTATTAGACAATCTATCAATGAGCCGTATGGGTTAACTATATTGTCATGGTCTTCATGATTGATAATCCCTTTAGGCGTTTTATCAATTGGGCTTTACGGGTTAGGTCTATTGTCATGGTCTAGTTTTGACCGTTAATTATTTTGTGTTAGAGTCAAAATTTTGGGCATAATTCATCTGAAATTTTTTCTAAAGATCATGCCTTATTTTTTCATGTGAGACACCTACCAAGTGTCAAAATACCGCTACCTAACTTTCCTAGTGATTTTAATACTTCGGCCAATGTTGGGGTTGAAAAATGTTGTACAAAAGGCATCTTTTGAAAAACGTTCTATCGTGCATCTTTTGAGCATCTTTTGAGATATAACATTTTTCAAAAGATGTTCGAAAGATGCCTTTTGTACAATAAAAACATTATCGTGCATCTTTTGAGCGTCGTTTGAGATAGAACATTTTTCAAAAGTTG
This sequence comes from Eucalyptus pauciflora, assembly GCA_007663325.1. Classification (NCBI taxonomy): domain Eukaryota; kingdom Viridiplantae; phylum Streptophyta; class Magnoliopsida; order Myrtales; family Myrtaceae; genus Eucalyptus; species Eucalyptus pauciflora. The sequence goes on from VMYD01000242.1 coordinate 240,600, forward strand.
TTCAAAATATGCCTTTTGTACTATAAAAACATTATCGTGCATCTTTTGAACATCGTTTGAGATGGAACGTTTTTCAAAAGATGCCTTTTGTACTAAAAAAAATTATTATTTCTTCTTAAAAGACATCTACAGCTGGAAACTTTGGATCCATCACTAAGAGAAGGTCCAAAAGGACAGAATATAACTTCGAGTTCAAGCGCGTAAAAATACTTCTCTCCTTCAGATATTAGTACGCTTGAAAAACGGCACGGGAAAGAATCCTCCATGGATGCCCCACGCAGTTCGATTTTGAAAGCATTGCCAGGTATGTTTCGTTCTTTCCTTTGTTGCTCTGACTTGATCCCATGATGCGATAGAAAAATCGGAAAAGTTGCGATTTTCTTGTGTAAGTTTCGAAGTAATGTAAGCAATATCATGGACACTATTATGGACGGGTTATGTAATGAAAATTGTAACAATTATTTGCTTATTATAGTATCCAAATACATTTTAGAAAATCCTTCTAAAAATTTGTAAAAAAAAAAAAATTTGTGTGGAACCTAAAGGCATGTTTGGTATGCGGAAATTGGAAAATTTCCTATTTCATTTCCAAAATTCTCGACAAAAATATGTTTGGCAGAATTTTGGTTGACATGTTTTCAAAATTTGAACTCTAAAACTGAATATGACCAAAATTAAAATTATTTTGTTCAAGGTTGCTTTAGAAAAACTATACCAAATATGTTTTTTTACAATTTCATTCATGTTGAAAACTCTTATTTTTCACTTACTGAACATATTTTCTGGAACCTGGAAGATGAAAACAGGAACAGTTTTTATTAGAACATTTTTTATGAACCAAACGCACTATAAATACCTCGACGGATTTAATGGTGATTTTTTTTTTTTTCAGAAAAATGGCGTAATGATACATGAGCTGACTCGAGAGGCAGATATATTGATTCAACTACGTTGGCACTCATACAATTATAGTTTTGCTCTTGACGAAAGTCTACTGTACCTGAAATATGCCTCAAACTCAAGTATGTTTCCTAAAAAAACATTATTTTACCAATCTGAGTTGTCTCATTCCAAACTTGATGAAGATGACTTTAACCTAATTCAAATATTCTATCGGGAAAGCTTGTGTCATTCCAAACTTGATGATACAATTCAACTAGGTTGGACTATACTTTTGGTGAAGTAATCTCATTCCAAACTTGATGCTAGATTATTTGACTTTAAGGAATCAGTAACTGTAACATTTCAAATTGAAACATAGAAACAATTGTTTATATAAGAAGCCTGCTGGTCATTTGGAAAGTCCATTTAGATCGTCAGAAATTTAAATTACTTTTTTGGAACAAAACTTAGTTGAAAATTAGTCAGGAAAATAACATTTTTTGTCAATGTAATTTTGACAAAGTGACTTAACTTGCCGCCACAAAACAGCGTGAGGATTGAAATTATTACCAAACAAAGGATGGGGGTTGAAAGTGAGATATCCCAACCTACAGGGACCAAAAAAAATTAATTTCCCCGAACTCAAAATGCAAAAGCAATGTGTGCCCACCAAATACAGCTAATTGGTTCATTTTGTCTAAGATAATTGAATCGTGTAATGTTCTTGCCACTAACACAAGACAACATAATATGGACTTTGTCAGAAAAATTACATAGACGAATTTCTTTCCCAACCGTCAAGTTAATCAATAAAATTCAATCGGTATACTTTGTTTAATAAAAACCATGCAATGCATCGGTATGATTGTGATAATGTTGTCAACTCGTATCCTATATCAACTGCAACTTATAAAGAAATAGTGTTGATTGATGAAAATCGATATGATTAAGTTAATTATTATAATTTATGTATAGTTTTGTTATAATGATTACGTGCAATGATGGATAGACATAAAATTTTGCATAGACTTAACTAATAAATGATACAGTGGATAAGATCAATGACGATAAATAATAAAAACTAAAAAAAAAGAAACGCAGTCCAAGATATGAAAGTTAGAAGGTGCTGTAAAACTAATTCATGATATAGTACCTTTATCGAAAAAAATTAAGATCCTCGTTAAGTTTAACGTTATTATTATTTTTTTTTTGTTTAAAAGTTTTCCCTCTAATTTTAATACAGAAAAATTCATGCAATGACTGAGCTTGATACTAGTCCTGTATAGATGATCCAAAACATATAAAGCGTAATTAATTTTTCCAAGGTTATTTATGTTCAATTTTCTTTTTGGTGACAAAGATGTTCACGTAGACGTGAGTCAAGAAGTCACAGCTACCGATAAAGCTTACCAAGCCGATCACCGACCAACTGAAGGTAATATAAATTCTCAATTTTCATTTTTCATAAAATTGTCTTTCATGCAATTTGAATTTTTTACCTGAAACATTTTAAAGTGCACAACATACGAATGCTGACATATAAATTCAAATATAATCTTTAAATCTGAATAATATGTTACATTAAAATCTTGTGTTTAATGCATTTTCAGCTTTTTTTTTTGTCAGACATTTAAATTTCATAGCATACAAATGTGGACATACAAATTTAAATATAATCATTTCATAATTTATCGAAACTGTATAGTATATGCAAGTGTAATGGAGAAAGCCTCCTAAAAGAAAGTACTATTTTTGGAAGAGTAATGAATGTGCTCACAGACAAAGGTAGGTTGAGTAAACAGTAAACACACAAAATGTATTACTCAAAGTCAAATCTCCTGATTTGACATGACTTGGCTCTTCAAGTTCTCTTTTAGTTGTTGATGATGATACGGCCGCTTTTTGTCGATCCTAGTTTCATTACTTACAAGCACTTCACGACCAGTTCATTAAATTGATTCCCATGAATGTCCTCTTATCAGAGAGTTTTGTCCAAATAATCACAACTCGAAGACCGATTACTTTCTAAGTTTACTTCGTATGCAAATTGAGCTTTCAGCTGACTGTCCTACAAAGCAATTTCATCAATAGTAGACGGCCAAATAAAGGTGGTTATGAATAATTAACGTGGTTATGAATAGTTAATAACTTATCATTAAGAAACTAAATGAGACTAACCCTATGAAGACATGATCCTCCGACTAACCCTATAGTCATCTCCAAAAGAGAAATCTTGTAATGTCATTGTACGCCAAAAATAACTTGTCAATAGAAATGGTGTCACTATTATGACAAAGTGTAAAGGTAACATTAAAGAAGGAAATTCACTAATACTTCCTACAAAAGCAAGAAAATTAATATGGATTTTGTAAGAAAAATTAGATCATTTCTTTTACCCGACATTTAAGTCTATCAATAAAGTTTAATCAATATACTTTATCTAAAAAAAATCCATGCAATGCATCAATTGATAATGTTATAAACTTGTATCATGTATCAATTGTCGCTTATACATTTATAGAATTAATTGATGAAATTGATATGAATAAGTCAATTCATTCTTTATTTTACGTGAAACTGTGAACATAGATAAAATTTTGTATAGACTTAATTTATGAATGATATGACAGACAAGATCAATGGTGACGAGTAATAAAAACTCTTTTAAAAATACATTGCCTAGGATATGGAGAAGGTATCGCAAAACTAATTCACGATACAATACGTATCTTGGAGAAAAAAACTCATGATCTCCATTAAGTTTGACATTATATTTCATTTTATATTTGTCTAAAAGTTGAGCATCCTATTTTAAGATAAGAAGTTCCATCCAATGAATGAGCTGGATACCAGTAATGTAGAGATGATCTAAAGAATACAAACTGTAATTATCTTTCCTGAGGTTATTTATGTTCATTTCTCTTTTTGATAACAGAGGTTCAAGTAGACATGAGTTTAGAAGGCATAACAGCTGATAAAGGTTCCCAAGATCGTATTGAACCAACTGAAGGTTTGTCAGTTTGAAGTTTAAAGTTTTGCTTATAAATCTTGTGTTTCATACATTTTTACTTTTTTAGTTTGCAACATTTTGGTTTTCATAGGTGACATTTAAATTCAAATATAATCTTTTCATAAATTTTACTGAATAATTTGTTATATTATAATTGAGAAAACCCCCAAAAAAAAAAAAAAACAATTTTCACTTCTATAGAGTTAAAAAGAGAGCCCATAATTCAAGAATCGTGGATAAGATCAATGGCAACCAGAAACAAAAACTCATATAAGAAAAACATCGTCCAAGATATGAAGGTTAGAAGGTCCCACAAACTAGTTCATAATACAATACCAATCTCGAAAAAAACTCCTTATCTTGGTTAAGTTTAATGTTAAATTTTCTTTTCGTCTAGAAGTTTTCCTGTTGAGTTTTAAGACAGAGGATCCCACGCAATGAATGAGCTTGAGACTAGTCATGTGTAAATGATCTACAGATAGACTGTAATTAGTTTTTCTAAGGTTATTAATGTTCATTTCTCTTTTGGTAACGAAGAGATTCAACTAGACATGAGTTCAGAAGGCACAACAAGAGATAAAGCTTCCCAAGACGGAGCACCAGCTGAAGGTTTGTCATTTTGAAATTTTGACTTTCAGTTTTTCAAAATTTTTTTGTTCGATGCATTGTCTTTTTTTTATCCAAAAATTTTCAAATTTCCCAACATACAAATTCTGTTACACACACACACACACACATTTCAAACATAATCTTTTCATAATCTTTATAATCTGAATAATATCTTAAATTATAACTGAAAAGGCCCAAAACAAAGTACTTTTTTACGTCCAAAGAGTGCAACGATGCTCTCATTCAAAATATGTATGTCGCGTAAACAATTGCTCATTCGCTTGCATTTGTGTTTCATTGTAACTTTGAGCAGGTGCAATGGTTAAACTTGACCTAAACAATGGGAAATACAAAATTTGAGGGCTTATAATGTGCAATTTTTGCAGTCTCGCCAAAACCAGAGGTTAATGAAAAGTATCGACCATTGATTGAAGAGGCGGTGAAAGGTGATTGGAAAGCTGTTGAGAAAATCCTTAATGAAGATCACAAAGCAATGGCGGCCAAAGTTATGACTCTAGAACATGATCACTTCACTGTGCTCGATGTTGCGATTATGTTTGCGCAAGATCAATTGGTCGAGAATTTGATCATGCGCTTCCCTCCTGAATATAAAGATTTCAGTAATGCCCTCTACAATGCTGCCAAGGGTGGGAGAATAAGGATGGTAAAGGCATTAGTAAAAAAAGTTGATGCTGAACCTGAAAGTGTAGCCCTTGCCTTGTCAGCTGCTATTTCATGTGCTCCTATGCAAAAGGAAGTTATCTGCTACCTGGCCAGACTTACAACATCCACCCCGCATTATAGTAGCTTGATCACCCTTATCGAGACAGGTCATTTGGGTAGGAGTTTACATTTGCTTATCTTATCCCATTTCATTCACCATTTACTTGGATTAACTTTTTCGTTTTTTATCTCAAAAGACATAGCCTTATATTTAGTTCGCCGATACCCTGAGTTAGCCACTTACAAAGATCCCGAAAACTATAGTCCGTTGCAATACTTGCTGAAGATGAATCACTTCCTCAGTGGAGCTAGACTCAACCTTTGGGAAAAAATTATTTACAAATGTAGGTACTTTTTTGCGGTTCTTTTGTTAGTGTACAACTCGAGCAAGTCTGCCGACATGGTGTTCACTCTATCTACTATCATTTTTTTTAGGTATCCCTCTATGCTTGGTTGATACGTCATATGACAACTCCAAAGACATGAAGATGGCTCGAGGTATATCTGTTAATATGCTTAATGGATGAACTCACACAACAAAAAGCATATCATTTGGGGATCCTGTGGACAAAAAAAAAATTAAGGGACAAGGACTACGTCTATGTGTAGGAATAAATATCTAAACCATAATATGTCACAAATCAATATCTACTGCAACATGTGTAAAATTAGTCCAGAATTCTTGCTCAATGTCAAATTGACAAGTAAAATTATTAAGAGTTGTAGATTTGTATTTCAGTTCATAAGGGCTGATTGTTCCCAGTGGATTTTTTTTTTTGACATATTCAATTATTACTAAATTTAACTATATGTGCAATTTTCATTTCATGAGTGTGATATGAATCTTCTGTTCGTCATCAATTCCAAATTTTCTAACATGTTTTTCTCTCTTCTTCGTGGTGGTAGTAACGCAGTTCAAGATATTACTTTGGAATCTTGTCACAATAACAGGTACTCAACTGCCGTGGAATTTTCAGAAAAAGAACCTTCCGACAGTAGGTTTCTCTAAATTTCAAAAAGTGTAAATTGATATTTTTAGTATATCATTTTCAGATCATATGGACCGGCTCTCAATTCATATATTGCGAGACTACACAATTTGATTCAAAGTCTAAACTAAATGTTACGTTAGGTGAATCATTAAGGATACTCATATCAAAACAGATCTGTCGAACCATTTTTAAATTTCCCATTTTTTCCAAAGAGAAGAACTCTTTTTTTTTTTCCTCATAAGATTGGGCGTTCATTCAGCTGTTATCTCATGCATTTGATTTTCAAGCTATAAGAAGTTTCCTGTTGGTTATTATATTATATGCATCATTTTCTTCTCAACTATTATATACAAATAAAACCTTGAGGCAAATGTGAGAGCCTCTTAAACGTTTTGATTCTTTATCGTTGGAAAATTACTTATTTGATGTTACGTGCAGCACCTTTCATCAAAACGATTGGAGAAAGGAAGTTGAGCCACAAATGCTCAGTTGATTTTGCAAATCTAGCTCTTACCAAGATGAAGACTCATATGGAAACTCCCAGAATACTCGAATTATTGACTTCGCACATTGTCCTTCATGCTGCATCTAGTGGAATTTATGAAATTGTCAAGTTATGTATTAAGCATTTTCCGGAATTGATGTGGGACAAAAATTTTACAAAAGAGCTGATAAAAGAAGTTGTGAACGGACGGCATGTTGAGTTGTTTAGACTAGTGAATGCACACAACACAATTCCATATTTGATTGACAGCACTTGGACTGTGGAGGGCCTGATGGAGGCTGTGACCAAATGGTCACCGAGATGTGTATACCCAGATACTTCTGGAGCAGCTTTTCTTTTTCAGAGGGAACTTCATTGGTTTAAGGTCGGTTCAAATTATTTCTTTGCCACCCTCTTGTGCTCTTTAATTTACATATACATTGATCAATCTCCTTTATTTTGCTGCAGGTAGTGGAAGATTTACGCTTTCCTTTGGCTAAACACATTCGATCCCATGGGAGCACGAAAACATGGTGGGAAGTTCTTCTAGAACAACGCCAAGACTTGCTCAAAGAGGCACGACAATGGATGAAGGATACATCATCATCTTGTAGTCTTGTCACGACTCTCATCATTACAGTAGTTTTTGCTGCGGCTCTTACGGTACCTGAAGTCAACAATGGCAGTACAAGGATCACGTTTGTGGTTGCAAACGCTCTTGCTTTCCTCTCCTCTGTTACCGCCACCTTGATATTCTTGGCTATCTTAACTTCACGTTATGCCGCAGAAGATTTCCTCCACTCGCTACCAAGGAAAATGATATTGGGCCTCACCTTTCTCTTCCTCTCTTTGGCCTTTATGCTAGTGGCGTTCAGCTCTACTCTTACAATCGTGCTAAGTGAACGATTCAAGTGGATTTACATCCCAATTACTTTGCTAGCTTCCTTCCCTGTCATGTTGTTTGCAATCCTACAGCTTCCCTTGTATGTTGAAATGGTCGAAGCCACCTACTGGACTCGCATCTACAGGCCCCTGAACCTAAAGAAGATTTGGAAATGATCTCTATCATTATTGGACAATGGCATCTGAGATGTGATATTTGTTTGCACGTGTTACCGTCTGTGAAATGTGAATATTATGATGTTTACTAACGTTTTAAGACCTTTGAAGTCTGACATCGGCCATACTTGTACTAAATCTTAATGTGTACTGTTCAGTGCCCACATTGTCTTATTGTGTTAAGTGGAATTCCTGCCGCCCCCCACCCAAAAAACCACAATACCAAAACAGTGGGCAATTGCTTCATGCTCGTTGTCATATTAAGATGAAGCCAATTTTTCAAAAAATTGCAACATGGCCATCAATATTCAGTTCATCCACTCATATAAAGCAATGACTAGCACAAATTCTCTATACTACACAAGATGTGTTGGGAAAAAGAATGATATTTGTGGAGAAGGTCCAGTTAATTTACTAACTACTATTTCTGTGAAAATTAAATAGGATAAAATATTGGATGAAAGTGGTAAAAATAAATAGAAAATAACACCATAATTTTAACATGGAAAACCCTCCAAGGCAAAGGAAAAAAACTACAAGACTGTAGTCTACTTCAAACTTCCACTTTGATAAATAATGGGATACAACTTCATCATATGGTGGATCTCTTACTATTTCAATTTGTGGATTTGAACCTCTCACAAACTGGATAACAAACTCAAAGATAAATTTCTTCAAAGAAAAAGACCATTTCTTACATTACACTACGCTACTATGATATTCTTGGCTTTTTTTATGTTCTTCTCCACTGAGGAGGCCTCCTATTTATAGGAGCAAAGGCAATCCCAATTGGAATTGTGCGATGTGAAAATCACGTTCATTTATCTCTTAATCTCTCGTGATTTTCTAGATGCTGGAAGTTCACTTTGATTTGTTTCCCGATCTCTCTTGATTTGCTAGATGTGGAAGATCATGTTGATTTATCTCTTAATCTCTCTGGATTTTCTTTCCTCCTCCTTTTTTTTTTCTTTCTTTTTACTTTTACACGCTCACTACCACACGTATTCTACAATAGATATGTACAATTGCATTGGCCTCTCCAATTGGGAGTGACTTACTCAACAAATCTTCCCCTTATGAGCAATTTGGAGAGGGCATCAAACCTTAAAAAGTTCGACAAGCTTGCATCTTCACTATAGATAGAAATTTTGTCATCATGTCTGAGCTGTTGTTGTTAGTGTGTATTTTCTTTAGCTGTAAGGCTTTTTCTTCCAACACATCATGTATCTAATGATATTTAATGTCAATGTGTTGGACCTGAAGTGAAAAGTTGCATTTTTTTTTTCTGAGGTGTATTGCGTTTTGACTATCCAAGTACAAGATATACTTCTCTTAGTTGTGGTCCACTTCTTGTGGGTAACTTCTTCATCCACAAGAGTTCTTTCCATGCTTCCGTTATCGCAACATACTCTGCTTTGGCTATAGATAAGGCAACACATTTTTGTAGTCGAAATTGCCATAAAATTGCTCTCCTTGCAAAAGTCATTAGGTACCCCAATGTAGACTTTCGTTATTGCAGTATACTCTGTTTTGGCGGTAGATAGGGTAACACATTTTTTTAGTAGAGATTGCTGTGAAATTGCTCCTCCTACAAAAGTCATTAGGTACCCAGATAGGCTTTCTTGAGTCCACATCCCTTGCTATGTCTGCATCCGAAAAACCTTTTAACACAGTTTTACCATCACCAAAACATATAGTTATTAGAAGTACCTAGGAGATACCTGAATATCCGTTTAACTGCTATACAATGTTCCTTACCAGGATTGGATAGGAGCCTACTTATCACGCCAACTGCATAGGCGACATCAACTTCATTAGACTGCCAACCGCCGATGCATAAGGAATCTTTTCCATTTCTTTCTTTTCTATCTCACTTTTTGGGCACTGCTCCAAACTGAGGTTGAAGTGATTTGCAAGTGGAGAAGAAACTACTTTGGATTAATTCATGTTAAATCTTTCAAGAACTTTATTAACATACCATTCTTAAGATAATCAGAGTTTACAGTTCTATTTGTCTTGGAAGATTTCCATCCCAAGAATTTGTTTTGTAGGTCTTAAATCCTTCATCGCAAACGGCTTGCTTAATTCCTTCTTTAAGTTGTTGATTATGCTTTTATGCTAGCCAACAATTAGCATGTCATCAATGTAAAGCAAAAGAATGAGGAAATTACCATCGGCCAATTTCTTAATGAACACGCAATAATTAGCAATGGTTTTGTTGAACCTATTTTCTTCCATGAATGAATTGAACTTTCTATATCACTGTCTTGGTGCTTGCTTGAGCTCGTAAAGACTTTTCCTCAGTTTACACACAAGGTTCTCTTTGCCTTTGATTTTGAAATTCTGACTAATCCATGTAGATCTCCTCGTATAGATCTCCCTATAAAAACGCAGTCTTCATGTCAAGTTGCTCGACCTCCAAGTTCAAGCTTGCTACCAAGTCAAGAACAACTCAGATAGAGAACATTTTAACCATAGGTGAAAATATCTCGTCAAAGTCGATAACTTTTTTCTAAGTGAATCACTTCACAACCAACCTTGCTTTGTATCGTGGTTATGAGTTACCTTCTTTAGTCTTTAGTTTGAACACCCACTTGTTTTTTAGAGCTTTTCTTCCTTATGGCAATTTGAGTAAATCATAAGTATGATTTTCTTCTAAAGATTTCATCTCCTCTTGCATAGCTATTAACTACTCTTCTTTGTGCTCATGGAACACAACTTCTCAGTAGTTCTTAGGTTCTCCCCCGTCAGTGAGCACTTGGGAGAATATCTATGTGACATCTTGAAATTCGAGCCCTCTAAAGGACGAGTGAAAGTGAATTTCGTCAATGCATTGTTGGTTGATCTCACTCGGAATTGATCACTCTTGAGATACTGACCTTGAGGGGAAAGGCCAATGAGGACAGAACTCGTACGACTAAAGGACTCGACCTGGGAAAACGACTTGACCGTGAGACTTGCGTGAGGATGATCCTGTAGATAGGCAGGCCGATTCAAAGGACGACTAGAAGTTGATTCGCGGACAGAACATAATGGAACAACGGGTGATTCCGTTTATCGTTATCGAACCCGCGGATGACCCTATGTCGATCCTTAGTGATCGTGTACTTTGAAATAAGAATCTATCCTCCGTAATTTCATGCAGTCAAGGACGTCCATGCGTCGAGATGTCTTGAACGTGGTTTGGCACGAGTCGGTTACGCGTGAATCCTCTGAGCCGCTCGTCAGTCTGAGTTATAAACAAAATGGCATTAGGGCGAAATTGACATGGCAAGAGAACTTAGGACTGGACTTCGAATTATCGGGAATGTCCGGGACGGACTTTGGATGAAGCTACTTCAGACAGTCGACAGAGCCAGTTAAGCCGAGCAATTGGAAAAAGGGATTTTCAGACCGAGGAAGCAAGCCCGTGAGGACGTGGGCCAGGCCAAGTCAGTGTGGGCCTTAGGCCCAAGTTGGGACAGCCACCAAATGGGCCTAAGTCAAGCAAATGAGCCCATTGGGCCAAACCAACTATTCATCTTTTAAGCCCATGGGCCAATTCTTGGCCATTTCAAGCCTAACAAATTCCTAAGCCCATTCCTATTCATGGACAAGCCCAATCCTTAGGCCCATCCACCAATTTCAGCCCAAGGTCAGATTTGTAATTTGTGCAAGGTGAAATGACCAAAATACCCCTAGTTGTAGGGAGAAAAGGCTAGAGAAGAGAGAAAAAATGATGATGGCTTGGCATGGGGACTTGAAGCAAGCATTGATGGGGGTCTTGACAGCCCTCACTTCACTCTCTCTCCCCCCCATTCGGCCTCCCTCGAACGGAGCTCTCTCTCTCCTCGTTTTCCCTCTCCTTAATTTTCTGCTCCAGCTGACCCTTCAGTGAAGAATCGAGTCAAAAGTGGTCTTCCCGGATGAATAAGAGAACGAGCCACCTATCACCATGACTGGGAGAGATAGACCGTTCCAACGAGCCTGATTTCGTCCCGAACGGAGCCTCTGTCCATCCTGTACGGCCGTCGCAAGCCGCCGGTCCGTCGGTCCGCCTGCAGCCTGGACTGTTTCGACTTTGCAACCCGTTTTCTTCCATTCCAGCCATTCCTCCACCCATCCTAACCTCCAGCAAGACCCCCAAGACCCCCGGGAGCCTCCGGTTGTCGACCAACCCCCTCGCCGGAGCTCCGGCCAAGCCGTTCAACTCAGTTTCTCCTCCGGCAGGGCTGTTTTTCAGTGTTTTTAGTGGGAGTCCGAGTTGTGGTTGCTGTGTTGAGCTTGGGACCACCTTGGATCATCATGGTAGAGGTTCCGGTGCGTAGCCACTGTCGTCGCCGCCGCGTCGGTGTCTCCGGCCTGCTTAACGAGTGAGTTTAGCTCCTAATCCTTCGTTTAGTGCCTAAACTTGCTTAGGGTTGGTTTAGTTAGATTTAATTCTAGTTTAAGTGATTTAATTAAGTTGTATTAGCCCTAAGATAGGTGGTTAGATTAATGGCTAAAATTTGTTTAGCTTAATTTTACTTTATTTGCTTAATGTGACTTATGTGGTTAATTAAGCATGTTTAGCTTTAATTGATTGATTGTTTGCTTTAATTAATGTTTTGGTTAATTTCTGAATATAATTTATTATCTATTGAATTCTGGAAATTTACTGTTCACTCGACACTATTCACGATACTGTTCACGAGGCACTGTTCACGATTTACTGTTCACGAGCGCTGTTCACAAAAACACTGTTCACCCGAGAATGAAAAGTGTTTAATTTCATGTGTATTTAATCTTATGAAGTGACTGGATGTGTTATTGCATAAACATCCGCATGAATTGAGTGACGATTTGTACAATTATGTGATGATTGTGAAGTTTTGGTATTTAACTTGAAAATACTCGGTGTCGGCTTTTGGCACTGTAATTGGTTTGTAGGACCAGTTTGAATTGATTGATTGATTGGATTGAAAAATTGAATTGATTTACATCATGTCAGCTTGTGCGAGCTATTATATAATATATGCTACAGCTTGTGCGAGCTATTATATATGCTATAGCTTGTGTGAGCACTGTATGTCAGCTTGTGAGAGCAATGATCGTTTATCAGCTTGTGAGAGCAACGATCCATATATCAGCTTGTGCGAGCTATCATCTATGTATATATCAGCTTGTGCGAGCTACCATCTATATCAGCTTGTGCGAGCTATCATCTATCTATCAGCTTGTGTGAGCTACCATCTATATATATATCAGCTTGTGCGAGCTACCATCTATATCAGCTTGTGAGAGCATGGCATCCATTCAGCTTGTGTGAGTAGTGATTGTATTGTTGGATGAATAGATGGTATGGTTGAATAGATGGTATGAATTGATAGATGGTGTCAATCGTATGGTATCAATTGGATTGATTGAATTGATGGACCCGTGTGATCGATTGATACGTGATGAGTGACGCACTATTGTGCAAGACGCATGATAATCATTGCATTGTTGATTCCAGTCATGCATGAGTTAAGCATATTGTTTATGGCACACACGCATGAATTGATAACGTGCAGAGTGTGGCAATGGCCAGGTGAGATCGCTGGTGACGCGACTTGTATGTGATTGATGAACTGTATCATCTAACGGCCATGTGCATTGCGTGTATCGTGCTGAATTATAACGTGCAGGGTATGTCATACCAGGTAAGGTTGTATGCGAATCGACTGTTGGTTGTTGCTTGTGGTGGGGTAGTTCTGGATAGATACTCTGGGTTGAGTTGGTATACTAACCGGGGCTTAGGGGCGAAACTCGCTGAGACTTATATCTCACTGGTTATTGAATAACCATTTTCAGGTCCCTAGTGTGAAGAGCCAGGAGCTTGAAGCGGAAGGGTCAAGAGCATAGGTGGCTCAGTAATTCTTTATGACATAGACCTTCTGTATAAGCTTGAAGTGTTTATAAAAGTGTATTTGATTTGAAATTGGTTGTCCTGCTTTTCTATCCCATGTATGCTGTTATAAGGGGATTAGTGAATCCGCTTCCGCATGTGCAATAAAATGAAAAGGGTCGGCGACAAGTCCTGGGAACGTCGCAAAATTCTATCGACCACCGAGGGATGTGCACGTACTCGAGATTTGGGGCGTGACAATCTACGACTAGATTGTCGTTCACTGGTTGATCTCCTCAATTGAGGTTCTAATGAGACCTGTTCAACAATTGGTTCAAGTTCAGTTGAAGTAGTCTTACCTTCAATGCTAGATTCAGCTTGCTTGTTATTAGAATCGATGAGAGAAGTGATTAGGCCAAGATCAACAGGGTATTCTTCTGTTGATTGAGATTTCTCATGCTTCTCAAAGTCCTCAATCGTCTGATCTACAAGAGATACCATGTGACATCCTGAAATTTGACCCCGTTTCGAATATATGAAATTGTTGTTTCGTCGACGCGCTTATGGTTAATTTACTCGGAGTTGGCCACTCACGAGTTCACTAATCTATTAGGTGAGGCTGTTAAGGGATATAAACGCGATAGACTAGAGAAATCGATCACTCGACCATAAAAATTGGCAGGGGTCAACACGACACCGTTATAAATCGATTAGCGAACGGATATAGATCGATTCGATGGAATCACGTAGTCAAATTGCGGGTGGTTCGTGTCGAATGGCAGTAAACCGATTTTCTATCGAAATTATACTCGGGACACGTAATTGAAACCTCGCGATTTTTGTGACAACCGAGAGTCGTCTACGAGTTGGAGATGCACAAACATGAATTGAAAATTATCGACCACGAGTCAAACACACCAAAATCCCTAAAAGCTACCCGATAGGTTAGGTCGTACTAAAATTGTGTTCGGTCAATTTTAACCACGAAATTGAATTTGGTTTCGGGAATGGGATGTTCGAGCGTGTCACGATTCATTTATAGGACGTCGTCTCATTCATTTGCGGAAAATCGATTTTCGGACAAACAAGAAAATAAAAGGGAAATTCGGATCAAGAGGGAAAAAGGGAATTTTGTTGCCCAAGATGTCTTTGCTTGTGAGAAATTAGAAGAAAAATGGTCATTGGTTGGGCTATTGACTTTGAAGCATGAAGACTTTAGAGGCATAGTCATGAGTGTTTGGATATTTGTCTAGGCTTCCCATTGGTTGTCAAATTGACTTCCATTCCCTCTCTCTCTCCCTTTCATGCACACACTCCTCCCCCCCCCCCCTTAGCCGACTCTCCTCTCTTACTCCTTCATGTCCCAGCTCCTCCGCGACCAAACTACCAGCTCACAACCAGCAACAAGCTGCGACACCACTCGCTCGTTCCACCGCCGTCCATCAATCGCCTGTCCCCGTGTCCAGCAACCGCACCTCCACTCCACAGCTAGCCACCCACTAGCGCCATCACTGAGACCCCAGCAGCCCTGTCACCACCGCTGAGCTGCCACCAGCTTAGCCCATCGAGCTGCCACCATCCGACCAGCCTTCCAAGCCGATCAGCCCTCTTTGGCCGAGAGCTTGAGGGGTCGATCTAGCCTCCGTCAAGCCTCTATTTGAGACACAGTAGTCTCGGGTTCTCGTCGCTGTCGCATTGCCGTCGCCAGGCTGCCGTCACCGAGCTGCCGTTGCCGTGTGCCTGCCGCCGTCCTAATCTGGTGAGTTAACTCCCTAATCCTTGATTATGTTGTTAATTACGCTTAGGGGGTTAGATTAGTGCTAAGATGGATTAGTGTTAACTAGCTTGGTTAGGTTAGTTTAGTTAGCTTGGTTAGGTTAGTTAACCATGGTAGATTAATTAATCATGGTCAGGTTAATTAAGTTGGATTAGTTTAATTAATCACAATTTATTTAATTAATTGTAATTAGCGTAAATAGTGACGGATTAGCCATTTCGTAGAATTTTAAGCTCGTTCTTTTGGATGGAATTTTTTGTGATTTTGAGGATGCATCTGTGCTATGATGTGCAATTGATTGTTTGGTGGTAGCTATTGATTATTATTACAAAACTCGATTTTATGGGCATTTAAATAGAAAAATGCTAGGTGTCGGTTTTGGACGCCAATTTTTATACACTATATAAAACCGTGGAGTTTTAAAATAGGAGCGTACCGAGTTTGACGGTTCGCTTTTAAATATGTGACCATACATGATTATTTTTACCGGGATTTTTAATACGAAGAAAAGTGGCCAAGTTCATTATTTGAAAACGAGATATTTGAATGCAAAGCATAGTATTCTTGGCTAAATATGTGTTTGTGTGGTCACCATCGGAACCCGTCACCCAACGAGAGTTGGGGAGGTGATGTCAGATTAAGTTCGGATGCCCGACGTCAATGAATGCCGAGTTGTGGTGGAGGCCGGGCTGATGCTCCTTTATGGAATGTCGTCTAGGTGGGTAGTGCTAAACCTTGCCGTGCCCGACGGAGCGGGACGATGCCCAATTATGCCGGATGACCACTGACTTTTGAGTTGGCCGTGGCCGATGGGTCGTAATAATCGGAACACGCCTGAATGGTTGTGCTATCGCGCCTGATTATGGGGCAAAATTGTGTGGCACGGTATGGGACGTGTCATAATAGTTTTACCTTATAATCGGAACCTATGTGAATGTTTGAAAGGTGAAAATTATGTGTTCATGTTATTAATTACGCTGGTTGTATCTATAAATGCATATGTGACGCATTAATATGCAGGGACGCGCCGAGGTGAGGTGAGTTTTGTATGGTGCGTGTTTAGGACCGCATTTGAGGCGAATTTGCGTCCTAATCGGAGTTTAGGGTGTTGACTCGCTGAGATTTATCTCACCCCGTCGTGGTTAACCTTTTTCAGGTCCTTAGTATGGAGATACGTCTAGTCCGGTTTGGGGTTCCGTGGGAAATGGACTACGAGTTTACCTTTTTCCATATTCCCGGGACCACCTAGACTCGTGAGTTAGTTGTGACCACGATTTGGGTCGATGAGGGCCTTCTTCATTTGGTGTGTCATCGCTTCAAAGCGTGGTTCATTAACAAGTGTGATGTTGCTCGGGAAGGTCCCCTGCAGGGTTTTGACTGACCGCCCATCGGGACAGAGGATGGGGAGGTAGGTCATCCCATGGACATCGACATCCCGAATGGTGTCGTGGAGGATCCAGAGCCCGAGGTGGAGGGGTCCAGGGTGTAGGTTGCGTAGGAGTTCCTTTTTGAGACAGACTTGTAGATATGAACTCGTAGGGTAACTTGGTATGTTTATAAAGTGTAGTTTGTGAAAAATCACTAGCATGTTCTTATTATCCCTGTGTTTATTTGTTGGCCAGGTGTTTATTTAATTTGCTTTCGCATGTGCTTAATTGAAAGATAAAAAGAATGGGTCGGCGACGCATCCTGGGACATCGCATTTTTAGTCGATCGCCGAGGGATGTGCATGTACCCGGGGTTTGGGGCATGACATACCACGTCTCTGCTTTTGACTCTTTTCCAGTCAACAAGATTCTAGAGTTTGTAGCCAAATTCTTCATGACCTTAGCCCAAAAAGATACATTGCCTTGATTTCCCGTCAAGCTTTGATCTCTCATCCTTAGGAATGTGAACAAATGCTCTGCAGCCGAACAACTTTAAGGGGCCATAGGAAGCATCTTTATCGGTCTAGACACTTTGTTCTACATCACCATCAAGTGGAGTTGAAGGTGATAGGTTGATTAAGTCAACTATCATTCTCATTGCCTCACCCCAAAAATGCTTTGGCAGCTTTGCGTTGGAGAGCATGCATATGCTTTTTTTACAGATGATTTTATTTATTTGCTTCACGACACCGTTGTGTTAAGATGTTTTTGGTGTGGATCTTTCTAGTTTGATCCCGAAACTTTTGCAATACTCCTCAAAAGTTCCTCATTATTCACGATCGTTGTCTAAGCGTACGCACGTCAATTGCTTGCCTATTTCTCTTCAACCTTCATATGAAATTACTCGAAGATTTCCAGCACTTGATCTTTACTTTTCAAGGAAAATGCCCACACATTTCTAAAGTGGTCAACAATAAAAGTTACAAAATAAAGCACACCTTCAAGTGTTCTAGTTTGCATTGTGCATTCATCAATATGTATCAAATCTAAAATTTAAGCTTTTGTAGATAATGGGGAATTATGAAATGCTACTCTGTGTTGTTTGCCCATTATGTAGCTGACGCAAGTATTTAATGGTGTACCTTTCATTCTAGGTAAGATTTGCTTTCTAGTGAGAATCTAGAGTCCTTTCTCACTTATGTGTCCAAGTCATTTATGCCATAACTCGGTGGTGACTCCTTTTTCCCATTACATTCACCTCTCCTATACATAGCTTGGATTGTGTGATGTAGAGATAACCAGTCTTTTCACCTTTTGCTAACACCAAATTACCTTTAGTGATCTTCCATTTCCCCTTGCTAAAGAAATTGTTGTAGCCTTCTTCATCAAGCTCACAGGTAGATTGTGACATCCCGAAATTCGGCCCCGTTTCAAATATATGAAATGGTTGTTTCGTTGATGCGCTTATGGTTAATTTACTTGGAGTTGATCTCTAATAAGTTAACTAATCTATTAGGTGAGGCCGTTAAGGGATATAAATGAGGCAGACTAGAGAATTCGATCAGAAATCGATCGCTTGACCATAATAATCGGCAAGGGTCAAAACGATACCGTTATAATCGATTAGCGAACGGATATAAGTCGATTCAACGGAAGTACATAGTCGAATTACGGGTGATTTCGCACGATTACGATATTCGTGTCGAACGACAATACACCGATTTTCTATCGATATTATACTCGGGACACGTAATTGAAACCTCGCAATTTTTATGACAACTAAATGTCGTCTACGAGTCAGAGATGCACAAACGTGGATCGAAAATTATTGACCACGGGTCGAACGCACTAAAATCCCTAAAAGCTACCCGATAAGGTATGTAGTACTAAAATCGTGCTCGGTCGATTTTAACTACGAAATTGAATTCAGTTTCGGGAATCAGACGTTCGAGAGTATCACGATTCATGTATTGGACGTCATCTCAACTTTTGGAGAATTTTCGTTGAGTCCGAAAATTTTGCGGAAAATCGATTTTCAAACAAACAAGAAAATAAAAGGGAAATTCGGATCAAGAGGGAAAAAGGGAATTTGGCTGCCCAAAATGATTTAATTTTGAGGAAATTAGGACTAATTCTCCATTGGATGGCCACAAGACTTATTTGGCATGAAGACTTTAGAGGCTTGGTCATGAGTGTTTGGATATTTTGGCTAGGCTCTCATTGGCTTACCAATTGACTTTCATTTTCCCCCCTCTCTCTCCAATTCCCTCTCTCACGCTCACAACCCTCCCCCTCTTTGCCGTTCACTTCTTCTTCTACATGCTACCGCCCCTGCTCCTTCTCCAATTCCCAGCTGCCGCAGCCTCCATTTCCCTTTTCACTGCCTGACCACCATCCATCTTCATCGCCAGCATCCCACAGCCACACTACAATCTTCACATCTCCATCTCCAGCTTCAACCACCAACCAACTCCCCCACGATCCCTCACCCTCACCGTCTACCCAGCTCAACACCGACCAACACACTGCCAACAGCCACCGCCCAATCCACCATCCAGCCGAGTCACCGACCAGCAACAGCTCTTGAGTCTAGCAGCTCCGTCTGGTTGCCCGTCCAGCCGCCCAGCCATCTGCCAACCCCCGCGACCAGCAGCTCCACAGAATCGAGCCTCCTTGGTCGTGAGCCTTGTAGGGCCGCACCGCCTCCGTCAGGCCTCTGTGCAAGACACGCTAGTCTCGGGTTTTCACCGCCGTCGCGTTGTCGTCGTTGTGAGCTTGCCGCCGTTTTAATCCGATGAGTTAACTCCCTAATCTTTGATTTGGTTGTTAATTGCGCATATTAGTGTTAATTAGGATTAGTTAGTTAATCTTAAGTTAGTGTAACTAGCTTAGTTAGTCTAGTTAGCTTGGTTAGGTTAGTTTAGTTAGCATGGTTAGGTTAATTAACCATGGTTAGATTAATTAATCATGGTTAGGTTAATTAAGTTGGATTAGCTTAATTAATCGCAATTACCTTAATTAATCGTAATTAGCGTAATTAGTGACGGATTAGCCGTTTCGTGAAATTTTACGCTTGTTCTCGTGAATGAATTTATACGTGAATTTGATAGCTTATATGTGCTATGATGTGCAATTGAGTGCTTGATGGTAATTATTGAATTTTAGTAGAAAACTCGATTTTATGGGCTTTTACAGGAAAAATGCCAAGTGTTGGTTTTTGGACGCCAATTCTTATGTACTATATAAAACCGTAGAATTTTAAAATAGGAGCATACTAGGTTTGATGGTTCACTTTTAAATGTGTGACCACGCATGATTATTTTATCGGGATTTTTAATACGAAGAAAAGTTGCCAAGTTCATTATTTGATAACGAGATATTTGAACGCAAAGCATGGTGTTCTTGGCTAAATATGTGTTCGTGTGGTCACTAAGTGGAACCTGTCTTGATGCATATGATAACGCGGGATGATGCTCCTTTGTAGAATGCCGTCTAGGCGGAGGATGCTAGACATTGCCGTTCGCGGATGGATTTCGGAATGAAGCTCCTTTGTGGAATGCTGTCTAGGCAGAGGATGCTAGACGTTGCCATGCCCGACGGGGCGGGACGATGCCCGGTTACGCCAGATGACCGCCGACTGTTGAGTTGGCCGTGGCCGTTGGATCGTAATAATCGAAACACGCCTAAATGGTTGTGCTATTGCGCTTGATTATGGGGCAAAAGTGTGTGGCATGGTATGAGACGTGTCATAACGGTTTTACCTTATAATCAGGACCCTTATGATTGTTTAAATGATGAGAGTGATGTGTTTCGATTATTAATTGTGCTTGTGATAACTATAAATGCATACGTGACGCACTAATATGTAGGGACGTGCTGAGGCGAGGTGAGTTTTGTATGGTGCGTATTTAGGACTGCCTTCAAGGCGAATTTGCATCTTGATCGAGGTTTAGGGTTTTGACTCACTGAGATTTATCTCACCCCGTTGTGGTTAATCCTTTTTCAGGTCCTTAGTATGGAGATACGTTATGTTCGTTTTAGGGTTCCATGGGAGATGGAATCAGAGTCTACCTTCTTCCATATTCCCGGGATCACCCAGACTTGTGAGTTAGTTGTGACCACGGTTTGGGTCGATGAGGGTCTCCTTCACTTGGTACCTCATTGCTTCAAAGTGTGGTTCATTAACGAGCGTAATGGTGCTCGGGAGGGTCCCCTGCAGGGTTTTGATGGACCGCCCGTCAGAAGGGAGGATGGGGGAGGTAAGTCACCCCATGGACATCGATATACCGGACGGTGTCGTGGAGGATCTTGAGCCCGAGTCGAAGGTATCCGGGGTGTAGGTTGACTAGGGGTTTCTTTTTTAGACCGACTTGTGTATATGAACCCGTAGGGTTAACTTGGTATGTATATAAAGCGTAGTTTGTAGAAAATCGCTAGCATGTTTTCATTACCCTGTGTTTGGTTGTTGGTCGGGTGTTTATTTAATTCTCTTTCGCATGTGCTTAGTTGAAAAATAAAAAGAATGGGTTGGCGATGCGTCCTGAGACGTCGCATTTTTAGTCGACCGCTGAGGGATGTGTTCGTGCCCGGGGTTTGGGGCGTGACATCCCCGCTCGAAGTGGTATCAGAGCCGGTTAGTGTCTGGAGTGATAAGGTGTGATGGGTTTTGGGATAATTAGTAGGAAAGGCATTTTCATTATGCTGAAGCTTGTGATTGATTTATTGTTTGTGCGGGTCGCTCAGATTTCTAATTCCGTGTTAGAATTGGAAAAAAGGTTTCTGTAAAGATTCTGTAGGATGAGTGATCCTGGTAGAGGACTCTTCGAAAGAGGGCAGTTTTAGCTGTTACTCTGGGAAGGACAACGACTAGGATCGATGCCCGAGGTAGAGCACTAGCTCAGGCTAGTGTGAGGGAAAGAGTTCCGCTGCAGGCTGGTACCGGAGTAGGAGTACCAGGTGATCCTAGAATAGATGGGATCGTGCAGGCGCTAGAAACCCTGGGGAATATGATGGGTCAACAGGCTCAGAACCAAGCTGTTACTACCACTGTTGCCACTGCTGCCGCCAATGCCGTTGCCGCTGTTTCCGCCACACCTACTGAGGTCCCACTAGGAAATGGGAATGGTGAACAGCAGGCAGATGCATAAGCTGGTGGAGCAGTTCCTGAAACTGAAACCGCCGAGGTTCACTAGAGCAGGCGATCCTAAGGCTGCAACCCTCTAGATCCGAGAGCTAGAGAAGGTCTTCGCATTGCTGAGGTGCTCTAAGGAAGACAAGGTAGTCCTGGTGGTCTACCAGTTGCAAGGGAACACGAGCACTTGGTGGGAAGCCACTAGAGAGAGTGTTTCTCAAAGGTACGGTTCCAGAGTGGAATGCCTTTGTGGAGGTCTTTTATGGGAAATATTTTTCAGACTGCGTCAGAGAGCAGAAAATGGCTGAATTCTAGCGTCTTCGTCAGAATGAGATGTCAGTGGACCAATATGAGGTGAAGTTTGCAGAGTTGTCCAAGTATGCACCGAGGCTGATAAAGGACCCAATGGACAGGGCAAGGAGGTTTAGAGACGGACTGAGACCAGAGATCAAGGATTCGCTGGAGTCGCTGAATCTTAAGGATTATAATGATCTATACAAGAAGGCCCAGCTGATCGAGAGGAACCTGAATGAGCGAGCCACCGCATCTGGGTCGCGGTTTGGGCCCATCAAAGACAACAACTTGTTTTGGGAAAAGGCTGATGATAGGAGGAAGGTATTCCATTCCTCCCAATCGAAAGGGTGGAATAGGAAAGTCGACACCCAACCCGAATGGCGTGTGCCAATTTTGTAGAAGGAAGCATGGACCAACCCCATGTCCTGGTAGAACAGGAGCATGTTATGGATGTGGTCAGCACGGCCACCAGGTGAAGGACTGTCCGCACAGGCCCATGAGAGCACAGGCACCACTATTGCAGATAGGGTAATTATGAGGGAGTGCGTCACAACAAGGCATATTGAACAGGCCTCCGATGCAAGGAATGATGTATGCTATCACCCGAAGGGAGGCGGAGGACTCACAGGACATGGTTACAGGTACGATCTCGCTGAACGACCATGCTGCTTATGCTTTATTTGATCCTGGAGCCACGCACTCATTTATTGCTGAGCAATTTGTTAAGTTAGTAGGATTGAGTTTAGAATCGTTGGGAGCAGTCATTAGTATCTCCACCCCGTTAAAGGATAAAGTGTTGTCTACGATAGGGTGTCCTGATTGCAAGTTAGTGATTGGTGAGCGAGAGGAAATGATAGATTTGATTGTGCTGCCCATGTTTGACTTTGATGTGATCATTGGTATGGATTGGCTCACCAAGCAACGAGCTACTGTAGACTATTATTGTAAAGCGATTAAGTTTAACCCGTTAGTGGGTGAAAGTTTCGAGTTTATCAGAAGTCGAGGAGGATCCTCGATTACTTTAATCTCGTCGCTTGAGGCAACCCGTTTGTTAGAGGTGGGTTGCCAATGTTGTTTGGTAACCGTAGTGGATACGTCAGTTGAGGAGCCGAAAATGGAAGACATCGCCGTAGTGTAGGAGTTTTCTGACATGTTTTCTGAGGAATTACCCAGTTTACCCCCAGAAAGGAAAATCGAGTTCGTGATTGAGTTGGCCCTTGGGACGGAGCCAATTTGTAAGGCTCCTTACCATATGACGTTGTTAAAGTTGAAGGAACTTAAGGTGTAGATGCAGGAGTTGTTGAAAAAAGGATTTATATGTTCTAGTGCATCACCTTGGGGAGCATTAGTTCTGTTTGTAAGGAAGAAGGATGGTTCATTGCGTCTTTGCATCGACTATCGGCAACTCAACCAAGTAACGATCAAGAACAAGTATCCGTTACCAAGGATTGATGACTTGTTTGATCAGCTATAGGGAGCGTCGATATTTTCCAAGATCAACTTGAGGACAGGTTACCATTAGCTGAGGATTAAAAAGGAAGATATACCGAAGACGGCTTTTTGTACGTGTTATGATCATTATGAGTTCACTGTAATGTCGTTCGATTTGACTAATGCCCCAGCTGCTTTCATGGATCTGATGAATTGAATATTCAAGGAATATTTGGACCAGTTCGTGATTGTGTTTATCCACGACATCTTAGTGTATTCGAGAAGTCCAGAGGAACATGAACGACACTTAAGGATAGTGCTTCAGACCCTGCGAGAACACGAGTTGTATGCCAAGTTCAGTAAGTGCAAGTTTTAGTTGACTCATGTAGCTTTCTTAGGTCACGTGATTTCTGGTGAATTCCGTGGACCCGACTAAGATTGAAGCAGTTATAAATTGGCCAAGACTAATGACAGTGATAGAGATAAGAAGTTTCTTGGGATTGGTAGGCTATTATAGACGGTTTGTGGAAAGATTTTCAGCAATAGCCATGCCTCTGACTCGATTGCTGAAGAAGGAAGAGAAGTTTGAATGGACAGATAAGTGCGGGCGTAGTTTTCAAGAGCTCAAGTAGAAGTTGATTACTGCACCTGTACTAACAATTCCGTCTGGTCCTAGAGGATATGAGATCTATAGTGATGCATCGTATAGAGGACTGGGCTACGTTTTAATGCAACATGGAAGAGTTGTTGCATATGCGTCCCATCAGTTGAGGCCTCATGAGTTGAATTATCCGACGCATGACTTAGAACTCGTAGTGATCATCTTCGCTCTGAAGATTTGGAGACACTACCTGTGTGGAGAAAAATTCCAGATCTTTACAAACCACCAGAGCGCCTAAAGTACTTATTCTCTCAAAAGGAGTTGAATATGAGACAGCGTCGTTAGATGGAGCTTCTCAAGGACTACGATTGTGACATCTCGTATCATCCCGGAAAAGCCAATAAAGTTGCGGATGCGTTAAGTCAGAAGTCGTTGATTGCACAGATGATGGTTCAGGAGTGGATTCTACTCGAAGGAATTTGAGATTCGGATTTCAAATTTGGGGTAGGCCACCTTTCAAGTCTCCTGACCACCCTCAGAATTGAACCGAAAGTGCATATGAGGATTAAGACGTTGCAGTTGACAAACCCTGAGCTTCAAAAAATTATGCAGGAGGATATAGAAAAGAGGAAAGCTAACTTTCAAGTTACCGAGGACGAAAGATTAAGTTTCGTGGGTGAATGTGTGTACCTGACGATGCAGAGCTTAAGGAGGAGATTTTTTCAGAAGCCCATCGTAGCAGTTACAGCATTCATCCAGGCAGTACAAAGATGTATTAGAATCGGCGTCAACACTATTGGTGGACCGGTATGAAGGCGGATATCGCCAGACATGTTGCTAAGTGTCTGGCGTTTTAGCAAGTGAAAGCACAACATTGCGAGCCTGGAGGACTTTTGCAACCTCTTGAGATTCCCGAGTGGAAATGGGAACATATCACAATAGATTTTGTTATGGGATTACCAAGGAGTCAGCAAGGTAATGATTTCATATGGGCTGTAGTCAACAGATTGACGAAGTCTGCTGATTTCATCGACGTACAAAAAGACTTTGCTTTGGATAGACATGCTGAGTTGTACGTGCGACAGATAGTTCGTCTTCATGGAGTGCTAGTGACAATCACGTCAGATTGAGACCCGATGTTCACGGCAGCCTTTTGGAAAAGTTTACAACCTGCATTGGGAACGAAGCTGTAGTATAGCACGGCCTATCATCCACAAATAGATGGCCAGTCCAAGAGGACGATTCAAACCCTCGAGGACATGCTGCAAGCTTGCGTATTGGACTTCAAAGGAAGCTGGGAGGAACAACTTCATCTAGTTGAGTTCGCCTACAACAACAGTTATCACTAAAGTATCCATATGGCACCATTTGAAGTGTTGTATGGCAGAGCTTGTAGAACTCCTATTTGTTGGGACGAAGTTGGAGAGCGTAAGATTACGGGTCCTGAGTTAGTTCAGCAGTCAGTCGACACCGTCAAAGTTATTTGAGAAAGACTCAAGACCGCTCAGAGTCATTAGAAGAGCTATGCAAACAAGCGGCGAAGACCATTGGAGTTTCAAGTTGGTGAACACGTATTCCTCAAAGTGTCACCAATGAGGGGTACTTCGCGCTTCGGCAAGAAAGGGAAGCTAAGTCCGAGGTACGTCGGTCCCTTTGAAATTTTGGAGCGAATTGGGACTTTGGCGTATCGTCTTGCGTTGCCGCTGAGACTTGCTTAAGTGCATGACGTCTTCCACGTGTCAATGTTGAGGAAGTATGAACCTGACCTAACCCACGTGCTGAATTTCGAGGAATTAGACGTGGACGAGAGAGTGTCGTACGTGGAGAGACCGGTTCGGATAGTGGATCGAAAGGAGCAAGTGCTGCGCAACAAGACGATTCCCTTAGTTAAAGTGGTCTGGCAACACCACGGAACTGAAGGAGCCACATGGGAAAGCGAGGAGTCGATGAGATGTCAATACCCCCACCTTTTTGTGGAAGAATTGTAATGGTTTAAATTTCGAGGACGAAATATTTATAAGATGGGAAGAGTTGTGACATCCCGAAATTTGGCCCCGTTTTGAATTATGAAATGGTTGTTTCGTCGACGCGCTTATGGTTAATTTACTCGAAGCTGGCCCCTCACGAGTTAACTAATTTATTAGGTGAGGCCGTTAAGGGATATAAATGCGGCAGACTAAAGATACAATCGGAAATCGATCGCTCGGCCATAATAATTGGCAAGGGTCAATACGACACCGTCATAATCGATTAGCGAACGGATATAAGTCGATTCGACGGAAGTACGTAGTCGAATTGCGGATGATTCCGCACGATTGTGATATTCGCGTCGAATGACAATAAACCGATTTTCTATCGATATTATACTCGGGACACGTAATTGAAATCTCGTGATTTTTATGACAACCAAACGTTGTCTACGAGTCGGAGATGCACAAACGTGGATTGGAAATTATTGATCACGGGTCGAATGCGCTAAAATTCCTAAAAGCTAACCCAATAGGTTAGGTCGTACTAAAATCACTCTCGATCAATTTTAACCACAAAATTGAATTTGGTTTCAGGAATCAGACATTCGAGCGTGTCATGATTCATGTATTGGACATTGTCTCATCTTTCGGAGAATTTTCGTCGAGTCCGAAAATTTTGCAGAAAATCAATTTTCGGACAAACAAGAAAATAAAAGGCAAATTCGGATCAAGAGGGAAAAAGGGAATTTAGCTGCCTAAAATGGTTTAATTTTGAGGAAATTAGGACTAATTCTCCATTGGATGGCCACAAGACTTATTTGGCATGAAGACTTTAGAGGCTTGGTCATGAGTGTTTGGATATTTTGGCTAGGCTCTCATTGGCTTACCAATAGACTTTCATTTTTCCCCCTCTGTCTCCAATTCCCTCTCTCACACTCACAACCCTCCCCCTCTCTGCCATTCACTTCTTCTTCTGCATGCTGCAGCCCCTGCTCTTCCAATTCCCAGCTGCCGCAGCCTCCATTTCCCTTTTCACCGCCTAACCACCATCCATCTTCACCGCTAGTGTCCCACAGCCACACCACCATCTTCACATCTCCATCTCTAGCTTCAACCACTAGCCAACTCCCCTGCGATCCCTCACCCTCACTGTCCACCCGTCTACCTAGCTTAACACCGACCAACACACCGCCAACAACCACCGCCCAGTCCACTGTCCAGCCGAGTCACCGACCAATAACAGCTCCTAAGTCCAGTAGCTCCGTCTGGCTACTCATCTAGCCGCCTAGCCGTCCGCCAGCCCCCACGACCAACAACTCCACATAACCAAGCCTCCTTGGTCGTGAGCTTTGTAGGGCTACACCGCCTCCGTTAGGCCTCCGTGCAAGACACAGTAGTCTCGGGTTTTCACCGCCGTCGCGTTGTCGTCGCCGTGAGCCCACCGCCGTTTTAATTTGGTGAGTTAACTCCCTAATTGCCGCGACCAAAATTTCGAGTGCACCACCTAAAATTAGGCTAATGGATTGTTAAGCCTAGACTTAACTCGGACTCTCCCAAACCCATACCAATTCGCGACTTAAGTTCAAATTTCTTAACATGCAAATGGATTTTATCTAGGAGTTGCCACTAATCAATTTGTGGTAGGTCGATTAGACACCTAAGTAAAATAATGTGAGAATCATTTTACTCCTACGAACCAGAGACTTTGGGTACAGGGACTTGGTTACACTAGACTATCCTAGTGCCCTTTCGGTACATTTCTCTTTTGTTTTTGAAAAATGTTTGGCAAGCAGCTTGAATTGATTTTAATTTATCTCCCTAACATGTGATGTCATCATGCAAGTGCGCAAACCACCAACTAAACACCCAAGTAAAGCAATGAATAAATTGCAAAACTTACCTCAAAGCAACGAAAGCATCTGCAATGTTAAATCAGAATTCACATCAACAGTCCTAAATATGATTTCTAATTAACACGCAATCACTTAATTTTTGTTGTTTTCATTTATTTAATGAGAACCATGCTCTATGCAATGCTACTAATCTAACATGAAATGGTATGACAATATGACCTAAGCTATATGACCTAAGTAAAGGTAATTTCTAAAGAAATACAATAATTAAATGTGCAATCTAAATTAATCAAATGACCTAACTCTAATGACAAGGAAGTTCTAATTAAATGAATCTAGTAATCACTAAATGACGTGCATTTCATGAACCTAATTCTATATGACGTGCACATGATCTTTTATCCTAAAAAATGCAATCTATTCTAGAGAATGAAATGAATTTATTCTAAGACAATTTTTTTTGTATTTTTCATGAAATTCGAAATTAAGAAAAATGCAAAAATTATCTATCTAGATTAAAATTTTATCCAGCTTATATTAAGGATCAGGTTAGACTAAATCCTGATTTAAACTAAGATATTATCTTAACCTAACAATCTCTAACCTAAGATGCAATCTATCCTAATCTACATGGGATGCAAATGCAATTTTTTTTGTATTTTCGGGATAAACATAACAATTATGAGATAAACATCAAACCATCCATGATCATCAAAAATATTATCCATCACTCAATTTGAAATTCAAACTTGACTATCTTGCTAATAAAATCAATAAATTGATCTTAAGCCTTAAAGATCAAGATATCAATTTTACTCCCGCGTGAATAATTATTCCATCTAAAGCCTTATAGATAGAATAAAAATTCGTGCGGTTGCGATTTGGATGCTATATCAGAGAATTTCAATCATGCATTGAAAAATACTTCAAACAAAGAGATAAAATATCAAAACTAAAATAAGATAAAACAAATCTACCTAAGAAATTAAATCTACTAAATCTTCCTAATAAAATAGATCTATACCTGAATTGAATTTTTTTCAAAAATCCGAACGGTGAGGTGGACCGTGATGGAAGCTCGGCACGGCTAAGGACGGGGCTCAGCGAGGCTGCGAGGAACGCCAAGGGAACCTGCAAAAACAAAGAATCCACGGCTAGTGTGGTTTGGTGATCAATGAATTCACGGCCTACGATGGCTCGGCCGTGATGAGTGTTGCTCAGTGGGACTCCTTGATTGAACCACAAAGTCACGATCTTCTCTTACTTCAATTCCACGTGGTCTCTCTTGGGGAACTTAGTCAACTTTTCAGCTTTCACACAACAAGAAGAGATAAATTCCACAGCTTCTCTTCCCCTTCTTATTATTACTTCTCCATAGCCTACGATTGTCTTCTTCCCTGGCCCCACCAAGCTCCAATTTTTATTTGCTTTCAAAACCAACGAGGGCAAGATTGAGGGACAGTCGGGGCAGTGAGAGATGCAGCTCAGACTTCAAGCTGGCGAGCGGTGGCCACAAAAATCTTGCGTGATTTTCACGTATGTGGAGAGACGATGGCCTTGCTGGATGTCGGCGAATCCTTGAGTTGTGCTGGTTTGCTACGCGAGGAACGTCGGTGTTGGTGAGGAGGTGGTGAAGAAAGGTTGATGGACATTCGGTGGCCGCGGATCACTGAGTGAACGTGAGGACCTTCTTTGCTTTGGCTCCAACAATGCTTTTGCTTTTTCTTTTGTGTCTTGCAGGACGTGCAGATGAGGCGTCCATGAACGTAGATCTTCAGTGGTCAAGAAAAGCTCATCATGACTCTTGAATGTGTTGGGCTTCTTAGTCGTGAAATCCCAGTTGTGATTGACCTTGATCCTTCAAGTGAAACAAGAAATCCCTTTTTTCATAAACAAAGAAGAACCTCCCCCTTACGAAGTGATAAAAAAAAACTCGTGTGGCCGTATATTCAATGTGTGGCCCCCTCCAAAACCCTAAGCAAACAAACCTATTTATAGACCACCGATTAGGTTTTTAATTTTTGCAAACCAATATCCATGAAGATTTTTTTTCAAACACAATATTCGTTTTGCCGAACGCAATATTTGTTTTTCCACTTGCCCTATCCGAATTAATCATATCCTAGAATATTTTCAAATTCCTATTTTCACGAGATGACATTTGATCATAAAAAAAAAAAAAAAACGGGCTTGGGCCAATTTGCTCGTTTCGTGGGCTTAGTCCGGGCTGCCAAGTTAAAGCTCAGAATCACTAATTCTAACTCATCTGCCACAGGTCCAATGCACAAAATGTAAACAAATGCACCTAAATTTATATGCTATGCAATTAATATTTTTTTTCAGGGATAAAATTAATCCCTAATCTTCTATGCAATAAATAAATGACCGGATCGCCAAAATTTAGGTGTCAACACTAATCCTTGATTAGGTTGTTAATTGCGCTTAGGGGGTTATATTAGTGTTAATTAGGATTAGTTAGTTAATCTTAGGTTAGTGTAACTAGCTTAGTTAGTTTAGTTAGCATGGTTAGGTTAGTTAACCATGGTTAGATTAATTAATCATGTTTATGTTAATTAAGTTTGATTAGCTTAATTAATCGCAATTACCTTAAGTAATCATGATTTATTTAATTAATCGTAATTAGCGTAATTAGTGACGGAATAGCCGTTTCCTGAAATTTTACGCTTGTTCTCGTGGATGAATTTATACGTGAAATTGATAGCTTATATGTGCTATGATGTGCAATTGAGTGCTTGATGGTAATTATTGAATTTTAGTAGAAAACTCAGTTTTATAGGCTTTTAAATGGAAAAATGCCAAGTGTCGATTTTTGGACACCAATTCTTATGTACTATATAAAATCGTGGAATTTTAAAATAGGAGCATGCAAGGTTTGACGGTTCTCTTTTAAATGTGTGACCACGCACAATTATTTTACTGGGATTTTTAATACGAAGAAAAGTGGCCAAGTTCATTATTTGAAAACGAGATATTTGAACGCAAAGCATGGTGTTCTTGGCTAAATATGTGTTCGTATGGTCACTAAGTGGAACCCGTCCTGATGCGTATGATTATGCGGGACGATGCTTCTTTGCGGAATGCCGTCTAGGAGGAGAATGCTAGACGTTGCCGTTCGCGGATGGATTTCGGAACGAAGCTCCTTTGTGAAATGACGTCTAGGCGGAGGATGCTAGACGTTGCCATGCCCGATGGGGCGGGACGATGCCTGATTACGCTAGATGGCTGCCGACTGTTGAGTTGACCGTGGCCGTTGGGTTGTAATAATCGGAACACGCCTGAATGGTTGTGCTATTGTGCTTGATTTTGGGGAAAAATTGTGTGGCACGGTATGAGACGTGTCATAATGGTTTTACCTTATAATCAGGACCCTTATGATTGTTTAAATGATGAGAGTGATGTGTTCCGGTTATTAATTGTGCTTGTGATATCTATAAATGCATACGTGACGCACTAATATGCAGGGACGTGCCGAGGCGAGGCGAGGTGAGTTTTGTATAGTGCGTATTTAGGACCGCCTTCGAGGTGAATTTGTGTCCTAATCGAGGTTTAGGGTTTTGACTCACTGAGATTTATCTCACCCCGTCGTGGTTAACCCTTTTTCAGGTCCTTAGTATGGAGATACATCATGTTCGTTTTGGGGTTCCATGGGAGATGGAATCGGAGTCTACCTCCTTCCCTATTCCTGGGATCACCCAAACTCACGAGTTAGTGGTGACCACGGTTTAGGTCGATGAGGGTCTACTTCACTTGGTACCTCATCGCTTTAAAGTGTGGTTCATTAATAAGCATAATTGTGCTCGGGAGGGTCCCTTGCAAGGCTTTGACGGACCGCCCGTTGGAACGAGGGATGGGGAGGTAGGTCACCCCATGGACATCGATATACTGGACGGTGTCGTGGAGGATCCCGAGCTCGAGTCGGAGGGATCCAGGGTGTAGGTTGACTAGTGCTTTCTTTTTTAGACGGACTTGTGTATATGAACCCGTAGGGTTAACTTGGTATGTATATAAAGTGTAGTTTGTGGAAAATTGCTAGCATGTTTTCACTATCCCTGTGTTTGATTGTTGACCGGGTGTTTATTTAATTCGCTTCCGCATGTGCTTAATTGAAAGATAAAAAGAATGGGTTGGCGACGCATCCTAGGACATCGCATTTTTAGTCGACCGCCGAGGGATGTGTGCGTGCCCGGGGTTCAGGGCGTGACATTATTAATAGGTGCTTAATAAAGATATTAGACAATGATAAGTTTTGGATTTATGATCAATTAATTCAACTGGAAAGGCAACTTGTTCATCAAGAAAGTGAAGTGGACATCGAGGCATATCGAGGAGGAGGTGCTAAGGACCCATTGTCTATTCCTACTGGTTCGATCACTCGAGCGCGGGCCAAGCAATTTAGGCAAGCTGTTGGCGTCATGGTTCGTGATCTTCAGTGTGGAGATGACCTTGGATCAAATCTTGAAGAATCTTGGAAATCTTGGCGCAATTTGATTATATGGACACCAAATATTTGACCAAGTCAAATATATATATATATATATATATATATATATATATATATATATATATATATATATATTCTTGTTTAGGAATATTCTAGAATATGACGCATTATATTTCTAGGGTTGGTTTTAGGGTTTGTGTGGCAGCTAGAAAGCCTATATAAAGGATTTGCCAAATTTCTTTGGGGACAGATATTTTTACTTTGAGAAAAAATTGAGAAATTCTCTTCTATTGTTCTTTTGAGGACTTGACCTAATCAAGGTTCCCTTCTGACGGTCGATTCGACTTATCGAGCGAGATAGCGAATTCTTTCGCTCGTGGCGTCTATAAAGTTGGTTGGTTGACATGCGTTCGTCAACAGGTCACGTTCATACCGAGGTTGCCAATCACAGGTTTGATTGGAGGTCGAGGTTTGCAATTCGCACCATCTGGGCCTTCGTAGAACGATCTTTCCGCAGCGATTAACATCAAAAAGTCCAAGTGACCTTGGAAAGCGAAGCAGGTTGTGGATTGT
Source organism: Eucalyptus pauciflora (assembly GCA_007663325.1). NCBI lineage: Eukaryota > Viridiplantae > Streptophyta > Magnoliopsida > Myrtales > Myrtaceae > Eucalyptus > Eucalyptus pauciflora. The sequence goes on from VMYD01000242.1 coordinate 273,663, forward strand.
AGAAGAGGCTCTTGAAATTGTAAAGACCAAAGAGGTAAGTGAGAAACATCCCATTTTCAAATAGAAGTTGTATACCCTGGCATTAAGAATTCCTTTCTTGTTTAGGATTTTTTATTAGTGTTTTTTCCTACCCGTTCGATTTGTAAAACATAGTGGTAGGAGGTTAACGAACTTCTTCACATCATTGCAAAATTTCACTTGCAGAAGAAGGACAAGGTGGAAGCGCTTGAAATAGGTGGACCGCATGATTCCATAGAGATTACAAATGAGGAGTTGGAATGGTCACAAAACTTAAGGTTCCTCAAGTTACGCAATGGAACATTTGCTGGAGGCTTTGCAAAGTGTCAGTCAAAGTTGAGATGGATTTCTTGGCATTCTCCTTGCGAGGATTTCAAGGCGGAGAATCTATATTTGGCTTGTCTTCTTGTATTTAAACTGGACACTAGTGGCTTCACGGATAACTCAAAAGCATGGGACTTGATCAAGGTAAATAACATTTTTCAATTCTAGTCTAATATTCCCGGTGTGTACTATAACATGGTTCTTCACTTGACATGCCATCCATTTTTACAGATGGCACAAAAGTTGAAAGTTCTATCTCTTACTTGGTGTTATCGCATAACAAGAATTCCAAACTTGTCTAAATGCTTGGAACTAGAGAGGTTGACATTGCTATAAGCTAAAGAAAATTGGAAGCTTAATTGGAGGTCTACAATTATTTTTTGGTAAGGTTTTAATTTTTTTTTGGTAAGGATGGAGGTCTACAATTGTTGATAGAGTTAAAGATTGAAAATTGCAAAGATCTTACAAGTTTACCTGAAAAAGTGTGGGCACTAGTGAAGCTTGAGCACTTCTCATTGCAAGGTTGTTCTAGGTTGAGAGAACTTTCAGACTCACTTGGAAATTTAACCTCATTGATAGAGTTACTTATCACATACAGGCATTGCCAAACTTCCAAACTCCATTGAAAAGTTAATATTATTACGCGTATTGCGTTTTTCAAAAGATGGATTACCATCTCAAGAGCATCATGTTTGGTAGTTACCTAGTGGCATTAGCATGTTGGAAAAACTTAAAGAGTTGGATCTCTCCGGGCATGATGAAATGGAAGGTGAAATTCCTACAATGGGAGAACTATCATTTTTAAGAATCCTAAATTTAGAGTGTCACGACCTCGTATTTTCCGTCCGGGGAAAAAGGAAGAAGGTTTAGGGGTATTTGCCTAAAGAGGCGGGCCAATGGCCCTAAATTAGGCGCGGGCTCTCCCAAGCCCATACCTCGCGTGACGTTGAATTTTGTTTTTTTAGTTCTTAACAACCTAAATATTTCTAGGAGTCGCCACTAGCCTTGGGGTCGGCTAGAAACCAATCAAGACACGGGAGTGTTGTCTCGATTCCTACGCAACCAGAGATTTCTAGGAACGGGGACTTGTTTACGCCAATGTTTCTATTAGCGCCCTTGCGGTACCACTAACTTGGAAGGTTGTTCATCTAAATGGCCACACAATCTTGATTACCAATTATAATCCTTATAAAACCGCTAAGCGTCCATGCAAATGTTTTTGTGGTTTTTTTTTTTTTTTTATCTCTAGACTAATCCTAACATAATTTAGAAAAAAAGAAATTTACACTTGAATTATTGAAAAGCGGTACGGTAAATAACATCCAATAAATTGAAATGACTTGAAAATAATGCGGAAAGGAAAGACCCGATACAAGTCGGGCAAATAATATTACATGGCCTTGTTATCACGCCCCGGGACAGGACCCTCGTGAGCAAAAATGAGAATTTAAATATGCATGATATTACTCTAGATGCATGAAATTACTATAATTAATTTTAATCTACGCAAAATAGATTATTTACAAAAATGGTTATAAAATACCAAAATATCATTAAATTAAGAAAATGACCTTTTAAAAATGGGAAAATTTCCTAGATGTCATTTCTATCATAACTTGATACCATCCATCATTTTTACAATTTTTTGAAATTTTCATTTTTTTTCATTTTTTTTCATTTTTATTAAAAAAAATTTCCTTAAACCGATATATGCCAATTTACACTAATATGAGACTGCCTAGTACATGAATATAACAAGAACCAAGCTCAAATCGACCGTTTCAAAACCGAAACTCGATTTGAACATTTCATCGAACACTTAGCTTGCATCAAAACACCTCAAAACAGCTTCTTCGGGCCATGTTCGTGGTCTTCAATCTCGGCCCGTAAGCAATCTCATGTGAAAGAAAAGTATCAAGGATATACTATTACATGTAAAGAACCGGTTTAGCTAGAAATCATAGCCTAGAACTTGCAAGAACCAAACTGAAAACGGCCTCCAATATGCGGGTTGGAGCCGTTTTGCAAATTTGGTATGGAACCAAGTCAAACAGCCATGTCAAATGCCCAGATTGAAGCCCCGACAACCATCACATGCAACATCTATATGAAATATTACTCCACTCGGATGAAAATAGGTAACATGTAATCTCACATGCAACAAATATCACCGAAAACGATCAACCGGACGCATCAAAACGGACTCTCCAAGAAGCCCACATGCAAAGTCTACACTGATCAGCCAAGAACTAATGTGGATAGGCTTGGTTTTTTTACGATCTTATAGTTCACACGAGGATTTAAAGACCAAACCAAGCTGACCTATGTATCATTTGTATTCTCATATAACATTAATCAAGCTCGTGAAGATAGAAAACACATGCAAATGGGAGTAGCAAGTCAAACATGTATGGCTCTTGAAGAGGTTTCAAACACTTAGAAAAATTTCAGCCTCAGAAATTAGTTTTTCGGGCTGGATTTCCTCTTGATTTTCGTTATCAAAATATGTTCAAAATTAAACCAAAATACATCTAGGATGCTTACCTTGCTTCCTAGTTTCCCTTTCAAGTGACTCTTGGCCAAGGAAACCAAGAAATTGTCCTCTGGGAGCACGTGGAAATTGGTTCCTTCAAACTGAAAGTGAGATCTGCAGAAGAAAAAGTGACAACGAAGGTTTTCGTTGGCTTCCAAAATTAGACTTCCAAACCTCCTTTGTTGGCCAAGTTAAAATCAACCCAAGATATATATATACTAGTTTTGGCTGCAATTCATGGCTTTCCTCATTTGTCTCTCACGTTTCTAAAAAACACTCGTTTTGCCTCACTCGTGACCAACCGGGCTCAACACTTAGAAAAATTTTCGGAATTTCTTGGCCCGCCAGGAGGGTGGTTTTCGGGGGGGCTTTAGGAGACCTTCCCGAACTCCATTTGGGGCGTGCAACCTATGGATGGAAAGCCCTTTGAGTGAAGTTTCACTCTCTAGTTGAAGGTTTTGGCTAATTTTGGCCGCAGGTATGTGAAAATTTCGTTTTTCTCTCTCAAGGTCGGTCTGGAATTTTTGGGTTTGGCTTTTTTGGAGTTGCTTCTGAGGGTGTTTTTTGGGTACGATTGTGAGCTCCTGGGCTTGGCTAGTCACATTTAGATCATTGGCCCCAACTTTTTTTCTTTTTTTATTTATTTATTTTACTTTTAATTTTTTTTTTATATATTTTCAATTTTTTTTTTAAGTAAAAACATCTTCCATTTAAAACACCATATTAAATGCCTAGATAACCTATATGCAAGAATTTAACTTGAAATATTTTTATGGAAAAACAAGTTCCATTTTTTTTTTTTTTTTTTTGGAAATGATATTTGGGCAAAAATTTAGGTGTCGACATAGAGAGCACCCATATATTTGGAATTCCAAGGACAATACATATGCTTCATCACCTCCAAACACTAAACTTAAGAGGTTGTCATGTGATTAAAGTGTTGCCAAAACTTCCCGCAAGTTTGACTTGTCTACTTCTTGAGTCTAAATCACTACTCTTAGTTCCCAATCTATCGAACCTTACTAATTTGGTTGAACTGCTACTAAGTGATGGCTCTCGTATTACAGGCAAATCAAACCTAATCACAGGATGCAACTTATCGTGGATTGGGAGGTTATCTAGGTTGAAAATATTAGATTTAAATCTGCTAAATTTTCCTGTACCTTCAGAGTTAGCTTCTCTTTCTCATCTCATCTCGAAGAGCTTACTTTGTCTCATCTAGCCATAGAAACCCTCGAGGAGCTTCCCTCCTCTCTGCTGAGTTTGATCATTAAATTCTTTAGCATCAGGCGAGCAGAGTTATTTCCCTCCTGCTTGATTTTGAGCTACTTGTCAACTTTAGAGTTTTGCTCTGGTGAAGTGGAAAAAATTCCACTCAACGGACTTCCACAACTGGAGAACTTAATTGTTCATGATTGTAAACTACTTCAGAGATTATTTATTCCATTGGAATTAAGGAAGCTACGGCAAGTATGTGTGGCATGTTGTCCGGAGCTAGTTGTGATAGAAGTTGTGGGTCTTTTGAAATCATTAGAATCCTTGTCCGTTTTACGGTGCGAATCTTTGTGTAATATTAGGCTTGTGGGCCCAAAAGAAGAAAAAGAAAAAGAATGTTGAAAAGTCAAAGAAGAAAAGAGGAGGAAAGAAGAAAAATGATGAGGAGGCACCAAGAACATTCGGGGAAAAGAGAAGAGAAGAGAGAGAGGAAGAAAATAAAGAAAGAAAAAGAAAACAGAAAAAGGGGAAGAGATAGAAAAAGAAAGCAAGCCCACGTTCGGGCACCAGAAGGAAAAGAAAAGGAGAAGAAGAAGAAGAAGAAGAAGAAGAGAAAGGAGAAGAAAGGAAAGGGTTTTGGCACGTGCACGCCACGGATGCCTCGCCAAGCTGACTCGACTCCATAACGCAGCACCCGGTAAGAGATTAGGCCCCTCGTTCGTCCAATTGAAGTTACTTTTGGGTTTAGGGCTCAAATTCGAAATTGTTGGAAAATCAAGTGGCGAAGTCCGATTTTGGAGTCGTTGAGCCGTGTATTTTTGTAGGAATGAAATTTTAGGGTGTTGTGAAGCCGTGGGATTTTACGGATCGTGATTTGAGCTTGTGGTTTGTCCGAAACAGAATTTCAAAGTTTCCCGCGCGCAGTGAACAGTACGATTCCAGCAGCTTCGGGCCTGTATTTTGTCACCTTTCGGCTTGATTTTGGGACGGTGAAGTTGGGATTCTTGTAATATGTGTCAAGGGCTCTCTATGGACTATAAATTCGTTTGGATCGGGGTTCGGAGGAGGAAGTTAGGGCGTGATCAAGTTTTGCGTTTAAACTCCGTGTTGCGTTTTGTTAGCGCGTAGAAGTCCTTTGTTATAGTTAAGGCGTAATTTAGTCGTTTCGTAGTTAAGATAAGAGTTTTATTAGATTTTAACATTATTTCTCGATTATTTGATAGGGCCTTGAGTTCGACGATACGAGTATCGTTTGTCGTTTGGTCTTAGACGACGAGGTGAGTGGTACTATATCTTCTTTGGTTTTGAAAAATTCATGTCTTGAAGTATATATGTATTTATTGAATCGAGAAGAGCATTTTTATTGCATAAAAGTCAGATCGAGCATTTACTACTCTTTGGTTGATTGTGAGTGTTTGAAAAGCGTATTATATAAAGTTTGTGGAGAAATATATATGAAATTGCTTTGCGACCGATTGATGGATAGGTTTATGATGATTTGAGAAATGGATGATGGGCTATGCTTCAAAAGGTTATTTGCTTGATTTACGATATTGATTTATGGATTGAATTTCTGGTTTTGGATGATGGTTATTTATGCTCAATATGACTGTGAACCCAATGAGGGGTTTTTGAGGTATGCATACCAGGTTTAGGATATCCTTCTGGGCCCAGCCATCGGCTTTGTAGGTGGAGACCTTGCCAAGGGGAAAAGCTTGGTCGCCTTGTCACAAGGCGTTGTGTCGTGACCATGGTTAATTATTGAGCAAAAGATTGGTCGATGGATGGACCATCGACGTGTGTTTGATATGAGATGAATCAATGGATAGACCATTGATGTGTTTTTGATGGAGATTATTCAATGGACTTGACCATTGATACTTGACTCTTGATGATGATTTAAATGAGTTTTCCATATTAGTATAAAGCTTTGATGATATCAAATAACCCTTTTATGATTTGATATGTATTTTATATATTTAGTTGACATTATGAAGTTTGGTATTGCTTTGTATACATGCATAGTGGTTGTTCGATCTGCTTAGAAGATATGTACTACTCACTGAGCTGTTGTTGCTCATTCCACTCCTCCTTTAATCTTTTCAGGTTCCTCGGTTAGCGGCGAATAGAGCGAGTGCGCCGTCGGTGGGAAACTTTTGGGGAGTTCTATTTTTGGGTATGGCCAAAGGAAGTGGTGCACTTTCCTTGCTAGTGTTTGGTTTGTCTGAGTTCTATTTGTATATTTCTTTTTGGTGGATTATAGAAACTCCGATGTTGCAACCAATCTGTTGGTCTATTTGATATGTATATATATGGTTTGAGATATATATATAAGTTGATATCAAGTTATTGGTTGTGTTTGAGGCTGCGTCCTTTGTGTGGAAGGACGGCCGTGTCATCCCTATTCTTTGTAATTTTGGGGTGTGACACTTTGAGAAGAGTAGGTGGCCTAAACGAGCTAAAGTCTCTAAAATACTTAGAGGTCAGAAAGTGCATGTCATTGGAAAGTTTGATCGATGCATCTTGCACAAATATAACAGATGATTGCCACGTCGATATATAGGAATGTGGAGACTTTATCAAAAAAAATTCTTGGAGCTACCCATTTGGAAACTCTTTGAAGCGTCATAAAGAGGTGATTCCTTTGGATACATCAAATAAGGTATAGCATCTTCTTCATCAATAGACAATAGACATGCATGAAGCGCGAGTTTGAAAATTGATTTGTTCTCGTTCCAGTTTGATGCTATGAGTTGGTCAAACAACATAAACTGTAAAAAGCTAAATATTATTCTGAATTTTACATGGATGAAATTCTATTTTTTAATCAAACAACGATAATCTATATTGAGATGATCTTTAAATAATTTTAAATACAATGTATTTTCTAATCAAATGAAAAAAAAAAAATCTATTAGAGATGGTCTTTAAATAATTTTAAATACATTAGTGTTCCTCAACATGTTTTTTTTTTTTTTCAATTTGGGATGTTATTTTGTATAAATTTCAGTAAATACACGAGTAAAAGTACATTAAATGGTAATTTTATATTTATTTCTATTTATATAATTTAGTGTTGGATATTTTGTAATATAATCTGTGTTTATTTTGATGTCATAATGTCTTGCAATAATTGCCCTCTTGAACTTTGGCACTGTCGCACACTTGTGAAAAGTTATAGATTACCTCCTCACAATCGCCCACCCAAAAATACTTTTATTCATGTTGCATCTATTAATTTTTTACTCTGCATACCCGTAAAATTTTAACCTAAAATGGACAAACTCATTTTTCTTGACCGAATTTTCTTGACTAATTTTATAGACCATGCATCATTCTCCATTTTGTTAACTTCAGAGACCATGTAGTAGATGTTCCTTCTTCAAGACGAGTTAGTCCATTTTCAGCTAACATCTAATGGCAATATGAGCGGAAAAAGTAATATTTGAAACAAAAGTGAAAGTTTGGAGAGTAATTTATAACTTTTCAAAGTTTGCACGCTATGATATTTTCAAGGTGCGGGGCCATACTGCGAGGGAGCAATTACCCCTAATGTTTCATATGAGGCTGACCATAGAAGTTAATAGATCGGATATTAATTAGATTAACAAGGACTTTTTTTAATTTGGAACTTCTATCAAATATCTTCACCCTTTACTTTCATTAATAGAAGACCTAATATCTTCTGTTAATGCAATATGTAAAATAAACATGAGTGGAATATGAATATGTACTCTCGTGCTAGCAAAGAATGGAATATAATTTAAAAGCAAGTCTTAAATATTAGAGCAAGCTTTGCTTCCGTTTTTAGGCCAAATATCATCTTTCGTTATTCACACAATATCCTCCCTTCTAAAGTTGCCATTTTTCTGTCACACCGTAAATTCTTAGGTGGCTTATTTTTTTCCTTTACATTAGTCAGTAGTCACATACTATAAGTACCCGTGAAAAGGGGAAAAAAAGAACTCATTAAATTCCGCCAGGCGTCGCTACATGGGAAAAAGAATGATGAACATGGGGCAGCTAGTTTGGGGTATATATGTTTTTTTCGGTCAAATTGTGGTATATATGTTTGATATTAGGATGATCCATCATCTAGGAATTTGTTGTCGGCCTCTAGAGTAAAACAAATTAGAATGTTTGTTTTTGCCTCTCTAACAATTCTGTTAGAATGTGTATGCAAGAGCTAATTTATCCATTTGTAGATTAAGCAATAACTTTTTTACGTAATCATTTGCTATTTTGCTGGTGCATGCATATATAGTAGGCTTGACTAGTTTTTTTTTTTTTTTTGGTCACTCGTGGGCTTGACTAGTAATGTATGCTCTTTTGTACTATTGCAGATTGCCACCAGGCAGGATTCGCGTGATTTCATAGTACATGATTATTTCAAAGTAAAACTAAAGCACATATTGCTTCAAAGAATAGTCATATAATGTGTCAGGATGTAACTTTTATACCAACGAAGATATTATTTCACTAAGAAGTGCAACTTATGATGAAAAGGGCACTTATTAATTTTGAAGCATACTACTTTACATTAAGAAAGAAAACAGCGACATATAGACTTTCATAAACTGATTTGAAACAATGTGTCCCATGGTTATGGATTTTTATTTTGAAAATTTGAAAATGGAACTCTTATTTGGTTCCAAAATGCAAAGTAACTGAATTTTTATTAGTGTTATAATGCGAAAAAAAAAATTAACGTTAAAAGATAGCAGCACATGAAGTACGTAAAATTGTGCAAAAAGAATAGATTAATGTAATTACAGTAAAAATAGATGAAAAATTAAAGTTCACTTAAAAAGTGTCATAAAAAGTAGAAAGAGAAACAGAACTGGATATAAAATTAAAACAGCAAGACTCAAGACTTTTTTTTTTGGCTTTACTCGGTATGGTATGGAATAATCAGCGCAAATGATGATAAATTCAAGAAATAGAATTAGTAAATCAATCTACTAGTATTACCACTAGGTTGTAGTGGAACAAAACATGTACCTTTATTGGTATCTGTCTACCCCACTATAAATAGATATAATATAGGGTTGTTTCCAACGTAGAGGTGTTTCCAACAATTTTTTTTTCTTGTCGGAATAAACCCTCTCTATGGAACAATAAAAAAGCTTTTTCTCTATTACTTAATATATCTCTATCCGCCAACCAATCAAATAACTTCGTGCAGCGACCCGAAAATTTCCATTGCCCTAAGTTCTGTAAATGCTTATTTTGATGAAACCAAGTGGAATATCCTTTGATTAAGGGAAAAAAAATTTCTTTGAGATTGGACTTGATTAAAATTATATTACACGTGTGACCAAAAAAGTCTTTCCTAAATTCCACAATAGTTGATTTCGCTATCCAACAGGAATTGATAGTTAAATTAAGAGAAACGATTATATGACATTTTTTAACCTATTATGAGAATAACAATTTATTATGGAACATAAAAAATAAAATAAAAATAATTATAAATTATTGTGGAGTCAATTTATTCAAGAACTTGTAGCTCACAACTAACTGTTATTTTCATAATAGTTAAAAAGTTAGTATGCTAGCAAAGTCTTTCAATTAATATAAAAGAATTACAATCCTTCCACTATGCTATCAAGTGTGCGTCCATGTCATGCCATCCTAACCGTTGATCTCTTGGCCAATCAACGGAGCACTTTAATTGAAAGTAAATTGGGTCAAGTTGAATATAAAAGGACATATCCAGATTAAAGTATCATTCCTCTGATGTCGACCAAGGGGAATATCAAGAATTTCTGGCGCAGCAACGCTTTTCCAATTTCTATTGACACTCTTGTTTGTTTGCTTGCTGCGTTTGTTTAATTCCTTTTGACGGTTTAGAATGAATGCACGTGTCCATGAATATGAACATGTCCTAATGTACAATCTGTGGGTGCAGCCTCCAGTCACGACGGTGGTTCTGAAGCTCAGTGGCCGTGGCCTCCACTGCGAGCAATGCATCCGGAGGATTCGCAAGATAATCACACAAACACAAGGTCATCTATTTCGTTATTCATTTGTGGCATTATACCCAGTTTCTCTTTGCTTTTTCTCGTCGAAGGTCGTTATGTTGTGTGGGTGCTCCTGATGGTACTTCTGTTAAAACTTTTGGAACTGCGACGCTGTGCAGGAGTCCTCAACGTGGCCATCAACAGGAACTGGGATACGGCCACGGTGAAGGGGGTCATGGACGCCAAGGCACTGGCCGAGAACTTGAGGGACAAGATGAAGAGGGAGGTCAAAATCGTCCCGCCGAAAAAAGAGGAAGAGGGCGGAGAGGCCAAGGACAAAGAAGGCAGCGGCTGCCGCAAGGCGGCAGAGATTATCGGCGGATGGGGGAAAGTGGAAGGCCAGAGGATGGAGTTTCAGGGGGCATGCGGCTATGGTCAGTGTGTGAATGGGGAGCGAACGCAACTGTATGAACCCGTCTTACATGCACCTTATCCCCCGTACTATGCACCTCCCTCGGCCTCGTATACAGATTTCAGATATGCAGGTTATCCCCTCTTCTCGGATGCATATATGCATTCCCCGCAAATTTTCAGTGATGAGAACCCAAATGCTTGCTCAGTCATGTGAGGTGAGCAAAAGAATGAGGGTAAATAAGAAGAGAGGATACGGCAAAGAATGAAACATTGATGAATTTAGGGGTCTGTTGAGGACGGGAAGTCGCGCCGCATCTACTGTCTCGTTGGTGATATATTACGAAATTGTTGCCACTTTCTTCTCCTTCTTTGTTTCGTTTGTTCCTTTTCTTTTTGCCCCTTTCTTGTCTTTGCTTGAGAAATTGCTTTGGTAGGCAAACTTCTCAAAGCCCTCTGTTAGTCCTGAATTTGGTTTTGAGTTCTTGAACCCCTGATCCACACGACCGACCCTTCAATTCCCCCAATTCATTAGTTTTTATTTTCAAGAGATCCATCTTCATTCTCATCACCCTTTTCTTGATGTCTGAGATCCATGTCTCCAATTCCCTGTGAAATCCTTCTCTTTGGGTACCCAATTTCCTCTTGATTCAAGCGCACCCACCTTTTTTAATCCATCTCAGTCGTCTTCCTCTACTGGCTCAACCATGTCTCGTCATTTAACCCTCAATTCCTGCTAATGTATGTGATACCTACCTCATCTGAATACACCTGAAGCTGAGTATCATCTGGGGTGTTGATCTAATTTCATATTCTGCCCCAATTAAATACGCTCTGAAAAAGAGAGAATTCTCTGCACAAAGCACGAGAATTTCACAGAACTCCGTAGTTTGTATCTGCATAAATGGCATCTCCTAGCGGGACATCTTCGGGGGTCATCCCTGGTTCAGAGCTCAGCCTCCGCGGAGGACTCGCAGGTCGTAATGGACCAGAGGAAGAGGAAGAGGATGATCTAGAACCACGAGTCCGGATGAGGAAGCAGGAGCACCTGGACAATCTGCCAGATCAGGTCGCCCATCTGAACAAGGAGAAAACACCGGATCGGGACCAACATCAACTTCACCACACAGGCACAGCATTACTTGAGCATTTAGGCTGAGAACTCTGCGCTGACAGCCCAGGCGGGTGAGCTCAGCCACAGGTTGGAGTCACTGGATGAGATCATCGAATTCTTGAATGTGGGCAATGGAGCTCTGGATTTGGGGTTGCCCACAATGCCAAGAAGCTGACGAAAGGGAATCTCACCGCTCATTCGAGCAGGTGCTTGCCACGTCTCATTATTGGGTTGGTAGCGAAATTTTTCTTCTTTTTAGATTTAAATTTTTATTTATTTTATGAAAAATGAATAATTTAAAAAACATTTTTTTAAAGATAATTTTTTATATCACTTATAAAAATGAATGAACCAAGAATATTTTCATCTTTCATGAAAAATATATTATTGATAATAAAAAATATTATTTAATTATTTTTATCATTTATTTTATCTTTTTTAGCATGAAATTATTATTTGAGAAAACTGGATGACTGGTGCGGGCATGGGACGATGCTACGAGCCATTGTACAAATGGACAATCAAAGATAAAGTTGGTATGCTCCGAAGAATCTCATAAGAGAGGGGCGAATTACATTCAAAATTAGCATTATTCATGAGTAAATTTTATTTACAGTGAACCCCCCCCCCCTCCTCACTCTAATGCTCCAATCATACGATTTTTCAATGTTCTTGACATTTTTTTGCCCATTTTAATTCACTTTCGTCAATTTGTGTGCGGAGGTTTATACTTGCTCAATTCATTTGCCTCGGGCTAACCAAACACCTAGTTATGGTCTAATTAGGCGCTGCAGCTATTGGATTACGAAATGGACAATTGCATGTTTTATAAAGTCTCTATCTAAACCCCTGATATCAAGTGAATGAAGTTATTCGTTTGTTCACTGTAATTTCGTTTGTTCTTCATGCATTTGATTTCTCAGCACCTTAAATTCTAGTATTCATCTTTCATTTACTTCAAATTTCAAGCTTAGTAATTTCCTGTCAAATCAACGCAAACTCATTTCACAAAAAACCAAAAATCAAACTTTTGGTGGAAGATATAACACTTCCATAATAAATTCGCATTTTTGGTGAAATGGAAAGTATTTTTATTTTTTATTGATAGAATATTTAAATATTAAATCACACATTTATCAATCAGTTTAAGTTTTTAAAATAGTTATCAATAGTCCCACCATATCTTGCACATATCTAGGAATATGAACTCTCTCTAAGGGATTTTAACCCTCAGTTTGATTTTCATGAAAATTTTGGACATAGATTTAGTTTTTATAAAAACATGATTTGGGTTGGCCTGATCAAACACAATTCACTATATGCCTCGATGCACATAACTGTTGTAGTCTCTGACATGAGCTGCAAATTGCATATTTTAGTATAGACAAACCAACGCTGGTTATTCAAGTGCTTCAGGTGCGTCTCTCCTCCCAGTGCATTCAAATGCTCGGAGCATTTGCTTCCTTTGTTCTTGTTTTCCCAGTTAGATTTGCTAACCTCGTTCCCGATCAAAGGAAAATCGGAGTGAACTTTCGAACTACACATGGTGGATTAGGACTGAAATGTCTGTTACTGCGTTCAGTGTGTGGTGTAATGCTTTAATGGGGAATGCTGGCGATTGATCAACTGAAGGATATTATGGGGAATGCAGTTAATGCTACGGTTGATTCTGTTTTGGCTATTCTGTGCTCCCTTTGTGACATTTGTTATGGACTTGATCAGAATAGGCCACGGGAGAGAGAGCGGAAGAAATTTAGAAGGAAATGGCGGGAGGGACATGGTAGACTCTACATTGAGGGCTCTCAGGCCAGAATCATCAAAGAATCAACTAAGGCTGCTGTTGAAGAAGGCCAATTTATTGAGTTATAACCAACTTTCCATTGCTATAGGACTCAAGCAAGCTCCATATTCAGTGCTTGTCCTCGCGAACGCAGATTAAGTTTCCATTTGTAACTTCTCAGCTTCGTTCAACAACAATTAGAGCATGCAAGTCCGGCCAAACGATGAGAAAGGTACATTTTTTTCTTATAAACTTAGGGACAAGAGTAACCAATTTGAGATAGAGCTTTATTTAAAGTATGTGGACGTGACATTTTCCGTACATCAAGGAGATTAGCCGAGTTGCACATCTGGATAGCCCCTCATCATCCAAAAAAGAACTTGCAGAAAGTTTTCCCCACCCTTCTTCCGAAAGGAATTCCGTAATGAGACAGAGCAATTCTTTTACTTTGCTTACTCCTCTAAAGATTAGTATCTTTAGTCATGAAGTAAGACCTCCTAGTCCTAGGTAAATAATTATCTAGATTGACTGATCTTTAATTTAACTTTACATCACATTTATCTTAAAATGTTGGAACTTGGATAGCTAAAGAAAACCACATAACTAGAATTCCCATTCCACTTAGCTCTGCTAGGACTTAATTCTCGATCTGTCTCTGCAACTAGTGATTACGCCATATCAATATCATGAATACTCACTATAAGGTTTTTGGTGATTGCATAGACAATATTATTGGATAAATTCTCTTCAGATATTTTGAAGTCAACAAAACATTTACATCAGTCTAGTCTGAAAACTTGCAGACTCTACTGACAAAGTCTGAAGATCAAAGTCTGATGTTGTCAAGACTCAAGTTTTAAAGTCTACTCTCATGAACAGTTTCCAGACCATCAAGTTATAAACTTCTATTATGATTCTATCTAATATGGTTTTGGCTCAAATGGCTAAGGAATATCTTTTGACTGGATTCAGCACTACAAATTCTTATATTCGTATCCGAATAAATATAGATTCTCTAAGATTCGCAACTTATATTTGGAAAGTTTTACTTATGGAAACCGAGATCCTGATTGTATGGGCGAGCAGAATTGATGGGCTATCTTCACTTACCTTAAAGAGCTAGAGATTTCTCTCTATTGATTATGTCCAACGGGTTGATTGGAAGAACTTCTTTGGAAGGTGCCAACGGTAATGAAGGCATGAAGAAGTATATAAGAGAGACTCTCAAGTTGTTAAAGGGTGCCAGATATAAAAATTTCAAAGTCTGAATCTTCGTGTTATTTTGTGATCTTATTTTTTTAGCAATACTTGTAATCAAAAGAGAGACCAAAGTGTGGTGAGACCTTGAGGAAGTGTAGTAGACTTTCTACACTATGGATTCAAGGGCATGAGATTGTAAACACTCTTTTTGATTCTTAGTGAAATCCAGCCAGAAGGGCTGTCTGTGCGGGAGAGTGGACGTAGGCTTGGTCTAAGCCGAATCACTATAAATTTGGAGTCTTGATTCTCTATCCCTAATCCTTTTATCTTTCATTACTTTCATTTGCAACGATTGTTGTTTTTAATTCATTAATCTCTCATTCGGATTAAAATTTATAAAAACGCTTTAGTCACCTATTCACCCCCTTTAGGTGCTAATACTAGTCCTAACAAATATATGAAGGTGATCAGGGGACGGAGGATGTTTTTGCAAATAGAGATGTCGGAGGCGCAACTAGAGTTGCTTCAAGCTCAGGGAGGGGCACTGCCTTGAGTTCAGGAAATGGCGTGGCTTTCAGCTCAGGAAGCGGTAGGGGTTCGAGTTTGCGAAGTGGCTTTGACTTCAGGAAGCAGTTCAGAAAATTCAAGACTCCAGCATGCTTTAGAAAATTGTGAAATGGTGCGGCTTTCAGCTCAGGAAGCGATAGAGGTTCGAGTTCATGAAGCGACTTTGACTTCAGGAAGCTGTTCCGAAAATTCAAGACTCCAGCATGCTTTAGAAGATTGTGAACGTAATCATGCACACACAGAGGAGTCGTCAGAGGAGAGATTTCAGGATCAGCTACATCAGATTGAGAAGCTTGAAATTGGGGTTTCTTGTTATAGTTCTTCAGCTGAATGAATACTGACAATATATGAGCTTCCGCCATACTGTCACTATGCATTTTATGACTAGCTATTCTCTTTCTTGGTAAACATTGATCAAGTGGATGGGCAGAGGTGGTTATTCAACTATTTCGTGTCACAAATAGTAATCGAAGCCATTTTGTTCATTATAGTGTTCCTCTGATTCTTTCAGAGACGTGAGCTAGTTGATGAACATGGTTGCCTCATTGAATTTTGCTTGAAAATCGTAAATTATCAGGAGATGGATGCAATAAGTTGTTGTCTTCTTGCGCTCTGATTCTTCCCTAGGTCTCATGAGCAGCTACTCCTCAGTGTCCTGTGAACTAGTCCTAGTGACAGAGTGACACTCTGCCAGTCCATATAAAGATACATGCACACTGAAAACTTAATCGAGCACAATGGTTTTCGACACATTCTAAGTGATGAATAAGATTAGCTCAAGCCTTTCCAATCTCTCCCTAAACAGGGTATCCGTTAGGACTTCAGGATAGTGATCACTTGTTCAGATTTCGAGGATATCAACACTACTTCATATAAGTAGATAACAGCTCCTGCAACTTGTCCTCAGCAATCTCATTCTCTTTAAGCTGGCCAAACGTGGCAATTTTGTTCCCAAGGCATAAATTAAGGATCTCCAAACCATAGCTCATTTTTACGTAGACTACCACATCGAAGACCCCAACAAACGTCCCGGGATAATATACAACATTGACCCCAACAAAAGAACTGTAACATTGTACAGCCTCATCATTGGAATTCCCCTTGTTGCATGACCATTGTATCGGAAGAATTTTCCTCTCCCCTGCTAGTATCCCGAGGCTGTGGACCATCTTTATTAGTAGGCATATAAAAATCACGAAAAACCCTAAACATTGCCCAAAGTGACAAATTTATCCCAAACTCTTTTTTGTGACATGAAAAACCCTGAACTTTGTCAATCGTGACACATTTACCCCAAACTTTTTTTTTGTGACACAAGAAACCCTAAACATCTGTCGTGTGACACATTTACCCCAAAATTATAAGGCATTTTAGTCTTTTTACTTTTTAATTTTGTTTTATTATTATTTTTTCTTCTTCTTCTTCCCTCTGCCAGCCATGGCTGGCCGACGGAGGGAAGCCGACGTCCGGCGAGGGCTGTCCTCGCCGGCGTCGGGTGAGGGTTGCCCTCGCTTGGGCTAGCTAGGGCCACCCTCACCGGTGTTGGGCGAGGGCGGCCCTTGGCTGGGTCGAGCGAGGGCCTCCCTAGTGCCCTCGCCCGACGCCAGCAAGGGCATCCCTCGCTAGGCCCTCACCGGCGTCGGGAGAGGGGTGCCCTCGCTCGATCTGGTGAGGGCGGCCCTCGCCGGCGATGGGTGAGGACGGCCCTTGCCAGCATTTGACTCTCCTACAACCTCGGATTCTCATTCCAGAATCTCGTCCACGAATTTCACGTGTCCAAACAATGCTGTTGTATGTAATGGAGTCTCACTATAAAAGCACAACATAATTGTATCAAGAATTAGTGGATCGTCTTTGAGCAAATCGAGCAAAAAAAAAAAAACAGTAGGACCCGATTTATTCATACGCGGGCACAAATGAATGTGGTTTTGATTGTCATACATCACGCATACCGGCGTGATATTACCGGAGAAAACATTTACTTTCAAAAGTAATGTGTATACTGATTTGTACATTTGCCTGTCTCTTGGTATGGGATTTATAAGCTTCTATGATGCATGGAACTCATCTTTTAGTTTAACGCGGGGCTGCATTATCATTAACAATACGGGTGTGTTTGTTTCACGGAAAACGTAATGTTTTTGGAAAATGTTTTCCGGGAAACCATTTTCCAAGAAAATGGTTAGTTTTCCTTTGTTTGGTGATATGTGACTGAAAGTATTTTTTGGTGTTTTGATCGCATTTGAAAAATGATTGAATGACATTTGATCTAACAATTGACAATAGTGTGCCTCTTACTTCCAAATTAATTTGTTGAGTCCATCACCTTTTTTAACTTTATAAAAAAAAATTTATAAAAAATGGAAATTATAATTATTTTTCATATTTCAATTTTTCTTTTTCTTTTTCTTCCTTCCTTAGCTGACGGCTGGCGACAGGCCAGGTGAGGCTCGAGCTCGCCGACAGGTCGTCGACGATTGGCGAGGCTCAAGCCTCGCCAGATTTGGCGAGACTCAAGCTCGCCGATGTCGAGCGGGGCCTAGGCCTCGCCGGCGTCAGGCGGGGCCTAAGCCTCGCCAGATCGACGAGATTGAGCTCGCCCGATGCCAGAGAGCTCGATCTCGCCTATGGCCGGTTACCAGCTGTCGTTGTGGCCGGTGGCCAGCCGAAGAAGAAGAAAAGAGAAAAGAGAAAAGAGAAAAATAGAAAATAATTATTAAAAATTAAAAATTATATTTTGAAAAAATAAAAATAAATAAAAATTATATTAAAAATTAAAATTTCAATTTTTTAAAAATATTTTAAAAAGAATTATAAAATTTTAAAAATATATCTTTATAAGAATAATTGTTTGTAAACCAAGCATCAAATCTAAGCTTTGGTAGATTCAGAAAACGTTTTCCGATCATTTTAAAGGGGAAATCATTTTCCTGAATTTAAGCTTTGTTAGGAAAACGTTTTCTGCTGATTAGGAAAATGCTTTCCGTTGACTCATTTTTCTGAGTGAACCAAATGCCCAAAAATGAGGAAATGTTTTCCTTGAAAATATATTCCGCGAAACAAACACACCGTACAAGTGTGTTTAAAAGTTATATCTATGCCGATTCCTACGCTGTTTGCAGCTCAGTTTCCGGATCCAACATCGACTGTGTGTGCTTATGAGCATGACAATTGATTTCATAAGGTCTTGGAGTAGATGAATTGATGCTATTTCGTCTACTGGCATGCTTCGTTTGTGGCTAAAAGGTGAAGAGAGCCATCGGCACTTATTATGGAATACTGGATCAAGAGAATTGGCTTGGCGGATCGGCAGGCCCAAAAGATATGTCCATGCTCTCCGAGGTCGGGCCTGCACATGAATTTTGAACCGTCGGGGCCGGGTCCATTTGATAGACAATTTCAATTCGGGTTGGCCGGGCAAAAACACTCTCTTTGGCCCAACAGGTAAATCGCAGTTCCAACTAGTGCAAAGGCACGAGATGGCTGAAGCGAGCATATAGAAACAAACTCCTTCCGTTCCGCGGGCCAATCTGCTGTCTACTGGGAAGGGGACATTCACACGTCTCCAGATTTGCTATGTGCGTCCCTTGACTTCGAAATAGAAGTGGTGACTTTTTCTTGGGAGAGGATTGCTAGAATGTATTCCTTATTTTAACGTATTGATGCATATATGTTTGCATTTCAAATTAATATAATATCTTTTTTTACCCCGCACCCAGTAATACTCTTTACTTGTTTAATATCTATGGAATCCCGTCTTTTAATGTCTTGTTTAGGACGTGCGCTCCTTCATTTTGAAATACAAATGGTGACCTCTTCTGCGGTGGGCTTGGACGGAAAATTTTGTCCATTAATTCTTTTACTAACTTTTCATTCTAATTTCTTTAGTCCTTCTATTCCTATATTTCTTCTAACGAAAGGACATTCACTGGTGATTTCCAACAATAGTGGACCATTCGATCAAAAAAAGAAAAAAGAAAAACAATAGTGGACCGCACCTGCTCTTGAATTTCATTTCTCGATCACATTCGAACAAATTTAATTTCTTATTTCGGCATTTGACGTGAATGCATAATCTCTTCCATTTACTGGTGTCTTGAAAAATAGTGGACCATCACCTACTCTTGAATTTCATTTCTTGATCGCATTGAATCAAATTTAATTTCTTATTCTAGCATATTACGTTAAAGCGTAATTTCTTCCGTTAATGATCCAACTTGTGCTAAAAATTAAGGTTCATTAACTGAAACATTTAGAGAGTCCTGTGCATAACATTCTCTGTAAAAGGGTAAGCACCATATGAACAAATTCCAATGCACCTTACTTGTTTCGGCTAATTTATTGTGAAAACAGCAGGCATCTTGCTCACTCTAGAACACCATGCCTACTGTCGATATGTACATCATGTCCTAGAAATTTAACAATGGTCAAAATAAGCCGAGTTGAATCACATTTCAAAAATGCACCACAAAAAATGAGAGACGAGTCAAGAATTTATGCTCCTACGTACTCGTACAAATGAATAGAAATTCAAAAGGAAACACGAAATTGGAAACTCGCGAGAGTACAAGTATTGGCGGGTTAGAGAAGAAGACGACGCCCGAAACCCTTCCGCTTCTATTAAGATATTGGGGCCACTGGAGAAAGGTTAAAACATAAGGCCTACGAAATTCATTAAATCTCAAATACGGAGCTCGCATATTTTTCACCGCCACAGCAAGTTCCCTCTCTCGAAGCTTTCATGGACACGTGTCAGCCGATCCATGTCCGTGGATTGGACGAGCGTTCAGGATTCTCTCGGACGCAGGATTTGGTTTTAGTATGCCATTTTCTTTCGAACAGGTCGTGCTGAATTAGTCCTTTGTTATTGGTGGGTTGGAATTAATAAATAGATTTCCATATTTACATTGAATGTAGAGGGTAAAGTCTCCGTATAACTGGATTTAAGGTGCCGAGAATTTAATGAATCTATGAAAGAAAGAAATTCTCATTGTCTGAAAACTAGAATAAAAGTAATTTTTAAGTAAGAGAACCCACTATATTTTTGCAATATTTTATGCAAATAGGCTATTGAGCCCTTTTATCTCCCACAAATGTATTATTTACCCTTTTCCATACTTGCCCAACTGCCGTTTCTTTGAAATTACCAAATTACCTCATCAATGGAAGTTTCTTGTAGAGTAGGTTCTAGTTAATTTAGCTATCAATTTTTATTTTATATAGACATTTGTAAGATCTTATAATGTCCAAAGTGAAGAAATATTTAGTAGCTTAAATAAGTGTAAATGTTTCACATGATATGTTTACTGAAAGTCCTAAAACTTATCACGGAAGTGTAATTGAGTCATAAAACTTACAAAAAGTATAAATTCGGGACAATAGACATTGGTTTGTGTTTCAAAGGAGATAGTCTGAGTTTGTGAGATCTTTTAAGTGTAATAAGAGTCTTTTTTACACTTGACAATTGTCTGCTCTGAGCGATTGTAGTATCCTATAGTTGATTATGAAAAAACAACTCGTTGATTTCTCTTCATGAAGTAGACATGGTCGGCCGAACTACATAAAACATTTATGTCAAGTTTATTTTCTGCTTTTATTTCTCTCTCAGTTGTTTGCATTTATTTCCCACTTCGGCCATTTCACATCACATTAGCTTTTGAAATGGATTTTTCCTTTTATTACCTAAAACTAGCAAATCCCAGCCCAAGTTTTCCATCTGATCGACACATGTCCCCTCCTATCAATACTTAGGAGAAAAGGTTATTAACTAAGTTCATTTGTAAATGAGGATATAAGACGAAAATAAAATTAAATATAGGGATGATCTCACTTTTCTTGCCGCTGGACGTGAACCCGATGACATCTCAATTTATACTTCCTTGATTTGATAAAATATGCATAAACAATACTAATAAACTCACTTACTCCATTTCTTGAGGGAGGAAAAAACTGTCGAATCCCTAAGCAGCAAGCACTGCCACTGCTAGTGACGCGATCCTTTACTGAATTGGCCATTTTCTAAAGGTCTGTTTACTTAGAAAGAATGGAGAATTGTCTGTCTCATGTTTAAGCAGAGATCCAAGTGCTCAGCGATTTTAATTGTTTACTAATTGACGGATGGCTACCCTTGCAAGACTAACATCAGTCGTGTTAGCGTTTGCCGGACAATCTTACAATGGACCTACATTTGCGAATTCGCGACGAAACTAGTACAGAAGATATACCGTTAAAACCAACAGAAATATCACCAATGTCGCTGAATTGGATAATCTCCATAGTCTGCGTTATGGAGAGAGTGATGAGGTTCGGTGAATACTAGGTATTCGTGAAAATTCCTTGGTGAAGTATGGAGATGAATGCCAGTATACTGGTCAGTCTAAATAGTGCTACTACAGGACATGCGAAAGCAAGATGCTTGATATGCTTTATCACAAGGAAATGCATGGTCCCATAGAGAGTGATGAGGCTAAGCCTGATTACATAGATCGACAAGCATTGTTCTTCCTTAGTTTGCTACAAGATAGTTATGGGATGGTAGTGACAACTCTCATCCCATCAGCATCTACCGGAAAAGAGAAGTTGGACATGGCGAAATCTAACTTGCTCGAATATGAGACTCGGTAAAAAAGCGTGGGACTTCATTCAACTGCAACTTCTTGTCTCAGAACATGGAGGAAGGATTAAATCTCGAGACTTCTACAACCGTGATAGATCCAAGTCAAGAAAAGGCATGATTGTTGAAATTGTGGTAAGCCTGGCCACATGAAGAAAGACTATCGATCCTCAAAAAGAAGAAAGTAGAAGAGTAAATGCCAAGCATGAGAGGAATGACACTACCAAGGTAGGTTCCCAAGAAGACTTGTTTGGTTGGTCTACTTGTGATAATATTTGCGTTGATTTCTTTGCGAAGATGGGTAAATATGATGTTGCGAAAATTGTGGGAATTGGTGATGTGTGCGTTCAAACTAGCTTGGGCAAGAAACTAATGCTCGAGCATGTGAGGCATATTCCGGACCTTCAGTTGAACTCGATTGCTGCCAGAAAATTAGACAATGACGAATTGGAAAGTCGGTTTAAGGATGGGACTTCGAAGCTTGTCTCACCCCTTGTAGCAAGGAGCAGAAAGAGTTATGCTCTTTACCACACACGAGCTAAGGTCTGCAAGGACCATATTCATGATGCGGAGTAGTAACACTAGATCTATGGCTCATGAGACTCGATGATATGAGGGAGAAAGGCCTTCAAATTCTTGCAATGAAGGAATTCATCTCAAATGTAAAAGGACAATCAGGAATGCCAGATGAAAGTTATGATCGGTTTGGTAGATTACAAACAAAAAGAAAATTTACTATTAACGTAGGTAGATTACTATATTCTGTTGTAAATTGGCGTCGCAGCGGAAGCGGATCGTGTATTTTGCAATTATGTCGGGAGCTATAGAAATCGATCGAAATAAAACGAGGAACAATAAAACAAGGACACCAGAAATTTACGTGGTTCGATCCGAATGTCGGAACCTACGTCCACGGGGAGAGCCAGCAAAATAATCCACTATCAAATCGGAGAATTACAGGATTACAATCGCATATGCACTCAAGTGTTTCCCAGTCCTACTATATACCCTATACCCACGATGTTTAATAACTCACACTCAATGAACTCGACTCAGCACAAAACCTCTCTCTGAGCTCTCGTTTCTCACACTCTCTTGAGCTCTTTCTTTCGCAGCTTACTTCGTCCTCCGAAGCTCTCGCTCCTTTTATCGGTGCCTGGAAGAAAACAAATCAAAATTGTACTCCAGAGCTGTCAGAACGGCGCCGATCTGCAAGCATGCGCCTCCATGCAATTAATGAGATGTGTGCGCGTGACCATGCGAAGGAGAATAGCTTCTGCCATCTCTATTTCTTTATTCTGCCATCCCTCTTACTTTATCAATAAAAAACAAGAGAAGCCCACAAAAGAGAAACCGTGAAAGAGAGTTCGGCGCCTACAAGTGCTGACCAACCAATTCTTCTACGCGCATGCATGCACATGGCCATGTGCATGCATTAATGACGTAGAAGAATTGGACGATCACCCCTTCAGCCTTCCATCTTTCTTCAATAAAATAATAGAACCCCATTCTCTATTAAAATAATAGAGAAGCCTTCATGCACGTCTCTTTCTCCGCCTCTGCTTGAATAAGAAGATTGTGGATGCCTTCATTTCCAACGTGAAGCGCAGATCATGGGCGGGATCCCTTCGGCTCCTATCCTGCGCCACTTTTCATCAAATGCTCCGCGCACTTTATTTCTTATTTCAGCATGTAAATAATTTGTACGGATCGGGTATCGTATATAGACTCAAAATCGAGACATAATTTAACATATTCTATGGAACATTACGAGCTATACGAGCTGTAGAAGTCAAGAAGATGAACTGAATTTTATGTCCTTTAAGGAAAAGTTACAAAAGAATATTTGATTGGTAAATTATTAATAATGAGGACAATTACGAAAGCTACAGGAAAGTTACGATGAACGAAGTAATTCGCTACCGAACAGGGGAGGGAAACTTATCGTGGAGGTAGTTGACTATGTTTAGGGAAAAGTTAAGATTGATAGGAACACAAACTTTACGAGAAAATGAGGAAAATTACCATCACTTGGGGCAATTACGATGAGTGGAGAACTAAAAAAAAATTACCATAATTGGAAGAATGTTAAGATGCACAGAAGGAAATTAGGATCAATGAGGTAATTTACTATAAATAGGAGAACAAAACTTGCGAAGTCCATGAGAAGGTTATGCGGAAAGAATCATAATAGTCACTAACAAATTACAATGTATATATCGAAGTTGCTTTGATGAAACAAACTTGCAGCAACCTTCAGCGACTGTATTTTTTATTGTTGGTAATCGATTAAATTAATCGACTTGTTCATTTATTTATTTGACCTTAATAGGTGAAGACAACGGGATTCAGATTCATATATATAGCTTGCTTGCGTATGTATCAGAGCTGCCTGCTATTTGTTTCTTGATTTGAAGAAACCCAAAAGCAATTTGTAGAAGTATGTCTGTGGCAATTTGTCTCTACTAATTCTTGAGAAGTGACCTTTGTGTGGGTATATATATGCGCGTGTGTGAATATGTGAATATTACTAGTTATGGGATGTTGACATGTATTCCTCATAAGCTTATCAACAGACCATGGACTAATTTGATTCCCAATATGTGAATATTACTAGTTATGGGACGTTGACATGCATTCCTCGTTAATCCTTATCAACAGATCATAGACTAATTTGACTCCCAGAAATGTTCCCTGATTATCTGTTCCTCAATTGGTGAACAATTGATTGAACAAGCTAGGTTTTGCCACCATTTTGCTTACGAAACATTTCCTCTTTTTATTAGTTGCCTCAGTTCTTGTTTTGGCATCGGTCCAATGTAATAAATTTATGTTCCGAATATGAACCGTAGACCTTATCACCAAATTAACAATTACACCATAATGTCTATATATATTCTCTAATAATTGATTATCATATATGTAACAACCCCAACTCCAGGTCGCATGGTTATCGTTGCAATGTCTCAGGCACGTTGTTGACCCATTTCTTTTTAATTTTCGATTTAAGCACATGCGGAAGCATTACAGCATCAACACCCGACCACAATACAACACAACAAACAAGTAGTCAGGAAAACACTACACAAAACATATTGCTACATACGCTAGTATATTTACAAGCCCTTTTTACATCATCCTCATATATTTGTGTAGGTCAAGGGAATTTCTATCTCCTTTAGCGTAACTTCAACTCCCAAAACTGGTGTGAGGCTTCCATACCTACAAGTCTGAAAAACAAGAGGTGAGTCCAAGACTCAATAAATAAAAACCCCTAATCCTCTATTAAGATGACATCTTGTCATCAAATCTAGCATGTACAGTACTCGTATTACAATATCGATGGTAGATCGATAGCAATATTACCGCTTCACTTCAACTACATATATGTGTCCTTTCGATGTAACTTTCATACATGCTTACCTTAGGTTTATCCATGAACAAACTAAGTTACAGAGTAATAAATATTTTGGCATGCATAAAAGGTTCATTAACATACATCTCGGCTCAACCAGAGTATCCCAGCTCAATCGAGGTATCTAGCTTCAAGCTAAACTTCCAGGCTCGACCAGGGCATCGTGGCTCAACGGAGGCATCCCGAGACTAGCTCACCCAAGGCATCCGGGCTTAACCCAGACATCTTAGCTCAACGAAGGCATCTTGTTCTCACGAACGAGGCATTACAACCAATGCTATGTGACAACGGTTTTCTTCTTTCATTGAATGATCACATATCATGTGTCACACAAGTCGGTTTATTATCTTTCATCTTAACCCACAAATACAAGGCCTGATGGCATGCTCAAACAAGTGCATGTCATGTATTACGATACCACCACTATATAATATGCCAGGTACAATTCATGATGCATAACCCGAACTGCCCCGTCTAGACGCCGACCCTCCACCACGTGAGGCTCAGATCGATACGTCTCAATCTCGATCCATGACCAAATGAGATTCATGTCCCCAGCATAAATCAATCAACACATGAGCAAACCATACAAAATGGAGCGACATGTAAATGACTAGTCATGGGTAAGCACACAAGGAAACTCAATGACATAGCATCTTGCCTTAGCCAAGGTTTAGGAATTCTACTTACCATCGATGAACTAAGGATGGTTTTGCCAGGAGTTGGATGTGCAATGAGGCGGCGGCAAGTGTGCTTTACAACTTCTTTAGAAGGGCTCAGGTCCAATCAAGGTCAACCTAGTGCTCTAAGATCAAGGTTTGTAAAAATGTGCGTGCCAATCATTAAAAACCAAAACATAAACATGCATTATTAAGCCTTAAAATCATTCAGGTGACACCCAAATGGCATGAAAATCACACACGACCTAGAATTGATGTGACAAGTGATTTGGATAATCATTTGAGCTTAAGTTAGTATGCGGAAATGTCATACAATTCAATATCAATACAAGATGATCTAAGACTTATAATGACATATTTGAAAATTTCTAAAAGTGTAACTAGTACAACTGTGACATGATTTTCACATACAAAATGACATTCAATTATGGTGAACCACATATGCACACGAAACTTGTAATGTGTAGTTCAAAAGTTAAGAAGGCATTAACATGATATTTTTTTTCTTTAAAAGACCCAAACAAACATTAGAAAGCATGCACATGATAAGACTTTAATCCTATATCAAGATCCGAAAGCATGCTTAATTTCGGTCATTTAAGAATGTGCACAAATTCAACCAAAAATTTGACATACGATGAGGGCGTGAGCGTGAGAATGAGACCTAAGTGGGAGAAGCGGCGAGAGAGGGTGGGGGCGTGAGAGAGAGAGAGAGAGAGAGAGAGAGAGAGAGTGTGTGTGTGTGTGTGTGTGTGTGTGAGGGAGAAGTGGGGGTATGGAAATAAGGGGATGAAGCCTCTATTTATAGGCAAACTCATTATTATTACCCATCTGAAAAATATTTAACATCAGAAACAAAGTCTTTACTATGGATAAATTTTGTCAATCTTCAAAATCTCTTAGGGAATGTCTTCCAATACATGTTGTGCTGCATATGGATTTGAATGCCAGGGCAAGAAGACTATAATAGATCAAGGCCCCTGAGCTACAGAGGAGCAGATCTATCTTGGCTTTCCCTTTAGTTATGTGAGCTAGCTACGAGTATACTTAAAACGGTCTCACTTCCAAATTGTTGTTCAATAATTTAGTTTCTAATGATCTTATGTTGGCCAGGAAAGGAGGTTCTATAACTGGAGGTGATGGTTTGTCGAGAATCTGCAAATAGAATTGGGATTGATAAGTTAGTCCATTGTTATTTAATATGGTTGCTTGTATTTTCTAGTTAGGTATAGAACCGGTTCACAATTATGTGTCGTTCATTGTGAATGCCGTGCATCATTGAATTTGAATTTGTTGTGCTATATTTGGAGGCCTTTGTTTCACATAATTTCTAGTGTTTCCGATAAATCAACCTGCTTTTCTATGTGTTATACTGTCAATTATTGAATTTGAAGTTGCTCTAAGCTAAAGTGTGCACTACTAGAATTTGAATTGATTGCGTGTATTGGACAGGTTAATGATTGCGGTCTTTTCAAATGGATTGATCCTAAGTCCTCATTACATGACAGAGAAGTGATTTTTGGATTGATCAATGAAAAGAAACCTTTGGAAAGTATGGAAGTCAGTTGAAAGTGTCTAAGGAGAAAGTCCACATTCTTAAACGCAGCTAGAAAGAAGTAAGCTACCGAACAAAAAGATACAAGCAGAAGTATTTCAACTCGAAGCAAAGGAAAAAATCTATTTCAAAGTCAGTTGTATTAGAAGGATTGATGTGCACAATGCTAATGTTGAAGTTGGACAAACATACAAAACTTATGTTGCCTTATGTTGGCAACAATGTTGGATTGCGGATGGTTGTGTTGTTTGTCCATCTCTTTTGGATCTGGGTAGCATAAGTAGGGGTAGATGCTAGGAAAGACCAATGTTATGATGCATAAAAAGTGAAACTGTATTCAACTATATTAGCAAATCCAAGTTCAACCGTGTTCATAAATTGCGTTCAATTATCTGCAGAAAAGGATGTCATGTTCCCTATACTGCATATATATTTCAGATTCCTATAATAATACTATCATATTATCATGTCACAGAGATTGAAGAGGTAAAGGATTTAGGTTCTTAAGCTTTTGATAACTACGGCATCCTGATTGGAAGGGAAGGGATTTGCATGGAGATGAAGAAAATAAGAAACAGAGCCACCATACATCCACAAACAGCACAACTATCACCAATTCTATTTTTCCAATGAGGTTTAAAAGCCTCTCTTCACTAAGAACTTGGATGATTACAATAGAAAAAACCAAGTGGACAAGTTAGTATATGGTTAAGAAAACAAGAAAAAGGAGGAAATTACAACCAACTTAAATTATTACAATAGAAAAACACCAACTGGACATAAGTTGCCGAGATGGTTCAGGCAACAGACAAAAGAGGAAATTTACAACTAACTCAAATTATCACAGCACATCTATCACCGAACAGCCATCATAACCATATGATGTTGTTCCATTAGTCTTTATAGTGGTTGTCATACCAAGTCCTTCATTCTTATCTCTATGCCACAAAGAGATTAAAAGAAGATCAGCATACTCTATCTTGGAATCATTAGTAAGAGCAATTCACAAGAATCAGTACTTCCAAATACTTGCAAACCAATATCATGTCAGAACTAAGTAACTTTACACAGTGAATTCCTTGAAAAAAACTTCACTAGATAACTGTTATTTTAAAAGAAGCATCTGAGAATTCTTAGAGTCCAAAAGAACCTTCTTCTTTTTTTTTTTTGTTTGGGGGGAGATAAGTTCACTAAAAGTTTTAAAACTTATTATAAAAGTGCAATCTAGTCTTAAAACTTACAAAAAATGCAATGAAATCCTAAAACTTATCAAATTAGTGCATACAAGTCCTTCCGTTAACACCGTCAATTTATTTAACAGAACATGCTGACGTGGCATTTTTAAAATAATGTCTTTCTCTTACTTGGCATTTTTTATTATTTTCTTTTTCGAATCCTATTTAAATTAGATTAAAAAACTAGAAAAAACTAACATTTTATTTAAGGGTCACGTCGATAACTGCCACCGCTGCCACCCATGGCCGAAGGGGCCGGCAAAGGTTAGGGCGGCCGACCCTCGCCAACCCAAGGCGAGGCCTCGCTAGCCCTTAGGGCTGGCGACACTTGCTAGGCTCAAGCTTGGGCGCTCGGATCTGGGTGATATCAATGCTCGCTTGAGCTTCACGAGCATTGTTGGCCTGAGGTGACAACAATGTCGCCTAGATCTAGGTGGGTACCTAAATCGACGCTTGAGAGGCTTGGGTGAGTGTCGGCTTCACCTAGATCTAAGCGCCTGAGCTCAAGTTTAAGGGTCATCGGCCCTTGCCTAGGGCCAGCGAGGCCTTGCTTGAGGTTGGTAAGGGCCAGCCACCCTCACTCAGGGCTGGCGATCTCCACTGGCCCCTCCGGAAATGGGTTGCAACAGTAGTAGCGCCCACTGGCGTGGCCCCACCTTGCATTCTCTCTCTCTCTCTCTCTCTCTTTTAGTTTTGTTTTTTCAAATAAATTTTATCTTGTTTTTATTTTTTATCTAATTTAAATAAGATTAAAAAAAAAAGAAACTAATAAAAAATGCCAAGTAGGAGAGAGACATTGATTTAAAAATGACACGTTAGTATTTTCTGTTAAATAAATTGACGGTGTTAACGGAAGGACTTAATTGTACTCATTTAACAAGTTTTAGGATTTGATTGCACTTTTTACAAGTTTTAAAATTGAATTGCATTTTCACGGTAAGTTTAAGGACTTCTAGTGAATTTATCCATTTTTCTTTTTAACTTGTTAGTTTTTAACCAAGCCACCCAGTAATTTGCAATTTTGGGAAGGACTACATTGGAAAATTGTTAAAAGTATTATGATTAAATTTTGTCTAATTGAAATATTTAGAATTGAATTGATACCTATATAGGTTTTAATTTTTTTTTTTGGTAATTATCCCCTGGTAAAGTCAAATCCTCCAAAAATTGTTCATTTCATGCAGAAGTTGAGGGAGTCTTATCCTCTTTCTTCTTTTTATTGGGGGGCCAAAATGGAAGTTAGACTTCTCAAGAGTTCCTTATGTAGGATTAAATTGAATTCCAATCTTGGGCTTGCATAGTACAAGATGCGCCAGACCCCAATAATATTTGAAGCACGTTATGCATTCAAGAGCTAGATACATTTAAATAACTCTTTTAATTTGGCTAATTTAGTTTTAAGCTTTTTGACAATTTGTCAATGTAGTCTATCCAGCAAACTTTTTTCTAGAAATAATTGGCATGGTCATCGAGCATCCTATGAGGCACAACCGACACCCGACTAGCGCTGACATGGACAATTTGTGTAGTTTTTTAATATTATATCTTAATTTTTCCCCTTTCTTCCATATATCTTGTCCTTTATTTCTTTTTATTTTTTGAATGAGGTCACGGACACCAAGCAAGGGTGTCGTGGCCTTCGCCCAAGCCCTTGCCAAGATCCAGGCCAAAGCGTGGGGCCCTCATTTAGTGTTGTCAGCAACCTTGCTCGCCTAGAGTTAGAGGAAAAATGAAACAAAAGAAAAAAAGAAGAGAAAAGAATTCAAAAATTTGCAAAAATTTACCACATCAATGCCAATCGTCCTATGTACCAACCGTACCACGTCGGATGAGTAGCATTAACTAGACTGCCAATAACTAAATTGGCAAATCGTCGAAAGGTATAGGATTAAATTAGCACAATCTTTTGCTAAAAATGATTAGCACAATCCAAAGATTTATGACTAAATTGACCAACGTACAATAGGTTTAAGATTTTTTAGACAATTATTCCAAGCAAAATTTGGCAAACTTTTTGCACAGTTTGGGCGTCCCCTCTTTCTCTATGTTCTTTCTATATTTACTCTTGGAATTTCCATTAATGATCATTGCAATTTATGCGTGATCCCCTCACTAATTGCTCCACATTTCCATGATTTCGTCTATTTCCATGATTTAAGTTACTCCGAAGTTAATCCCGCATTTTGCAATAACTGCCCCTTCATTCAAGATTCAATCTATTCTGTAATTGTTCTAGCTCTTTACTCAAACAGGGCAAGGTACACTTTCCCTTACTTTGACGTAATGGCCAGCAACACACATCGGATGAAAGTCATGTCACACCACCTCTAGGTGAAGTTAAACTGGATAAGCTCCAGATTGAAGTTGGGCTTAGTATAAGTGGACTTCTTAAACTTCACTGATAGTTGATATCTCTCCTCAATATCTAGGGCATAAATGTTCACCACCAACTGGAGCTAAAAAAAAATGTTGTGAAAATCTCTAAAAGAGGTAGTACTGAAAAGGTAAGAGCACCAATAAGAGTTATATGATAAGAACTGTAATTTTCATCTCTTAGTTTACTAGTACTTTATCTTATTGCATTTCATATCATACTTCCACTAAAGAAATTATTTCATCATTTTGATGCCGTGCATCCCGCGATTGGTAAGGCTACTTTGATATTAAAGTGAGCCCACCAACAAAGACCAAGATAGTCTTGGTCATCTTCACTTTTTTGCTAGTGAGGGTTCACACATTAGTACTTTATATTGAAAAATATTGAGAACTATCATTTTCATTTCTCTGCTTTTACTAACACTTTATCTTAGTGTATCTCATATTATATTTCCACCGGTGAAATTGCATCATGACGTTAAAGCCAAGCATCACGCGTTTTGATAGAGCTGCTTTTGATTTTAAAGTGATTTTAAAGTGAGCTGACCAACAAAGACCAAGTTAGTCTTGGTCATCTTCACTTTTTTATCAGTGAAGGTTCCTACATTATTAGTTCATATTGCAAAAACTTCACTCAATTCTTGCACCACTGACCCTCCTTTTTCTTTAGAGAGTCTTTTCTTTTTTGGTCTCACTCAATCTCCTCTTTATTTTGTGCAGTAGTGCACAATATTGCTACACGCATAAAAGATTAGAAAAAAATTAAAAATTTGCACCCTTAATATAAACATAATTACGGATCACATTCCCCAAGTCATTCTATACATCCTAAGTCTAACATATTTATATTCGTTTGTCGTTGTAATAGCTTTTACTGAATTGAAGATATCCATAAATAAGAGAGACAGATAAAGTAACATATAGAGCGTGACCCACCAAGAAAATGCTAACGATCTCATAATAATGACAATATAACTTGGCAGAGATTATAAGTTCTCTGGACCATAAAGTCATCGTTATCAACTAAAAACTATTTACAGATGTCTCCTCCTCAGTCGCATAATGTCTTGTCGCTGCCCTCTAGTGGCGCGAAGTGACTGTCAAAGCAATGATGATCACCACCACCACTGGCCACTAGGTTGGACCGACCGTCCCCTCCGTCTCCCCTCTCTCACTGGCACATGCTTGAGGCTGACAAGTCCATTTAAATCCTTTATAATACTGGGTTCTTTTTCTTTTGGTAAAGTATATGATTTTTTTCCATGCTGAACGAAATGTTAATTGCTAGTTCCATATTTTTTTTTTTTTTGTGAATAATGCCACCTTGCACATGTAATAGTGGATAGCATGTCGAAATAAGGAAACAAAAGTATCCCGCCCATATATTTGAAGATTTTAAGCTTAAGGCTTGGCAGTAGAGAGACTCGTTGCAAAATCACAAGAAACAATTTCACTTTGAAGTCAAGGTAGGGCAAGATTCTCTTACTCAAATAGTTGCAATTAAGGGATGGAACCTAAATGACCAAGGTGCCATGGGATGCTTTACCAAGTCATTCCTGAAATCATTGGCTTTTCTCCGCATGAAAAGAGAAACATTCATTAGGATAATAATAAGAAACAGATTAAAGGAAATATATCAACAAAAATAAACAAAAAGACAGGTGCATAAATCTTAAGCATTGTATAATTAATAAAGATTTGGATGATTTGTAGAGTGATACATGTAAGGTAGTTTGTTGGTTATTCATTGATTTAATAGTAGGATTCTAACATAAATAAAAGATATGTTGACAGAATTTTTATTAGATCTACTGTTGGTGTAAAAAATAATCTAAATTTCATTGGATAATTAACAGTTTAGGGACCATTAAATAATTGTCTCATTTTCCTTTTGTAGTCTCCCAAGAATCTTAAAATTTTCCAAATTTGTCAAAAGATCTTGGACACCTTCATTGGTGTCTACTTGCTAAAGCAGAATGTTAGGTGGGAAATAGACAGTTAAATTTGACTTTAAAGTGAGCCTACAAGTTCTTTGGGTATTGAAGCTCACTTTTTCTCTATAGGATCCATATGCATCTTTTGGAATGATCAACTCAGAAGAAATTCAGGGTTATGGAGAAAAAAATAATGAACCTCTCGAGTAAAACTGCAAGAAGTTGCTTGTGCAAGCCTCATCATCCCTGCATGGGATTCTTTGAAGTGAAAGCTGTGCCTTGGGCACTTTACCTGAAAGCACTCATGGGCACTTTATTTTAAAGCAAATCAACAGATAGAGGAGCATCTATTCTCACATGCATGCTCAAATCAAGCGCGTCTCGCGTGCGTGAAGTTGATTTTATCTTACTGTACATGCTAATTGTGCTCATATATACCGAATGCAACCAAATATTTTTTGAAAGGTTCCTTACTAATATGCATCATTTGGTAAACTGTTCGAGGAAAGTGTTGCAAAATTGACAAATAGAACTGTTTATCTTAGTCATAAGGCTAGCATCTATTTCTCATTAGATAAAAAAATTGATATCAATCCTAGTCCGGGTTTTCGGTTTGGTGTATTGTTTGTTTTAGCTGTTTCAATTTGGAAATCCATTGCATACAATTGGCTGAAAATTTATTCAAAAAAGCCAAATATCTGGATCCATTTCGCATGGAAGGTAATTGTTTGTAATGGGAATGTTGCACAAATAAATAGCAATTTTGATCCATTGGGGGTTGCCCCAATAGCCATCCTTCCCACTTAGGAAGGGGAAGGTGGCAAGTTCAATTTCCTACCTTCTTAGGGAGTTAGGTGGAGACGCGTGAGTGAGGGAACAGGGATTTGCAGCTTGCACACGACATATAGCACACACATGGGCTTGTTAAATAAATATAGGATAAGACTAGGAAAAAAAAAAGTAATTATGAATTTTTTTTTTATACCTATAATATGTGCATCTACAGATTTTTAGTCGAAATATCAAATTTTCCTCTTCGTTTTTATTTCGATACTCTACTCGATACTTTTTTCATATTTTAAGAAGCCAATAAGTTACCAATATGCCACGGGGTGGTTAAAAATAATTACCTGACTATTTGATTATGTTGATCCATGGTGATGATTAAGTAATGCTTTTTAT
The DNA here is from genome assembly GCA_007663325.1 of Eucalyptus pauciflora. Taxonomy (NCBI): domain Eukaryota; kingdom Viridiplantae; phylum Streptophyta; class Magnoliopsida; order Myrtales; family Myrtaceae; genus Eucalyptus; species Eucalyptus pauciflora. The sequence continues at coordinate 307,778 of VMYD01000242.1, forward strand.
CAACCACATGCAATTTCGGCTCCGTTTGTTTCATAGATAATGAATGATTTGTAAAACATATTCCTAAAAATTATCATTTATATCACATACAAAAATGAATAAACGAAAAATATTTTCATCGTCCACAAAAATATCTAGACATAAATTATTGTCGATAATGAAAATATTATTTAATTAACTAATTATTTCAAGCGATATAAGAGATCATCTTTAGGAAAATATTTTCCGAATATTTCATTTTATGCAAAATAAATGGAGCCTTTGTAGTATTCCAAATGTTGTTATAAGCCTAATTTGATGCTGTTGCGTTTAAATCTATCTAAGGCAAATCTAACAAACTGGCGATTGGGAAAACAAACTAAATTTTGCTCTCTAGATTTATCTCGATCACAAAATGATCAAACTTCCACAAAACAAAATTTTCAAGATGGATCGAGGGTGAATGTGTGTTCAAAAAGGGTACCAACTTCTGAGAGCAAATTATGACGTAGAAAAAATTACTTCAACGTAAATGACAGGGAAACTAATGTGCTTGAAAAGTAAAGTGTGATGATTGAATTGAAGGAAATCGGAAGGAAGGTGTTGGGAGATCAAGGAAAATTAGAGGGAGACCACTGAAATTAAAATTGAAGTGCAAGGATGGGAAAACAAATCAGTAAGAAACTTCACTGAACTTGAAATACAGACACATTGAATGCTTAATTAGAAACATTGAAATAAAAGCTATAATGTTAATATGCACAGGAAGAATAACAAACTTTGAAACTAAAACTGAAATTCAAAGACATTGGTTTACCGTAGAAAATGCCTCAAAGGAAAATTTAGCAGAGTTTTGGCCCAGCTTGAGCGATACTGTTTTCTCTGTGTTCCTTTTATTTATACTCCTGGGATTTTTTTCAGACAGTCATTGGAATCATATGCGATTCCCCTCTCTAGTTGCTCCATATTTCCATAATTTGCTCTGTTTCCACGATTTTAGTAACTCTTGCCCCTTCATTCGTGATTTAATCTAATTCCATAATCATTTCAGCTCTCAACTCAAACAGGTCAGGGTACCTATTTCTTAGTCTGATCGAAATGATAACCAATACACCTCGAATCGAAGTGAGGTCACACAATCTCCAGACGAAGTTAAACTGGATAAGCTCCAAATCAAAGTTGGTATCATAACTTGATTCCTTGTACTTCGCTCTACTCCCCTAACTCATCTTGATAATTGGATCTATCTTTAGTATCTCGGCCATAAATTATCACCACAACCAGAAGCTAAAGAATAATGTGGTAAAAATTCCTAAAAGAGTTAGTGCTGAAAATATAAGAGCACCAATGAGAGTAATATGAGATAAGAACTATCATTATCAATTCTCTACTTTTATTAGTACTTTATCTTCCTACATCTCATATCATATTTCCATCAATGAAATTGTTTCCTCAATTTGATGGCGTGCATCGCATGATTGATAAAGCTATTTTTAATCTTAAAGAGAGCCGACCAACAAAGATCAAGTAAGTCTTGGTCGTCTTCACTTTTTCTGCTGGTGGGGTTCACACGCTATGAGTTCATATTGAAAACCTCCACTTGGTTCTAGCTCCATAGACCAACCTTTTCCTTTAGAGTCCTTTTTTTTTTTGGTCTCACTCAATCCCTCTTTATTTTGTACAGTAATGGACAGTGTTGCTACGCGCATGAGAGATTAGAAAAAATTTAGAAATTTGCACCCTTTAATATAGAAACAATTACAGATCCCATCCCCTGGTATTTCCCAAGTTACTCTTCACGTCCTGAGACTAACATCTTTACATTTCAATTTTCTACGCGCTTTGGAATGCGCAGTGGTACGCATGACCTTTTATATCCATCAAAAATTAAATTAAAAAGGAAACGCAGGACCCTTTCACTTTAGAGGAACCAAACGACATGGCGTGTGGATTGGAAGGAAACAGCCACGCGCTTGGCAGTGAATGTGCTTAAGAGATTTGATTGAATATTTTAAAATAATTAAAAAAACCGATGTCTTTATTTCTAAGGGGAAAAAATGTCTGATTGGCCTGTATGGTCTCCTAGCGAGTCTTTAAAAATTTTCAAAACTTGTTGCAAAGTCTTGGACACCTTCCGGTGTTGCCTTGTCAATGCAGAACATTGGGTAGAAAATATACAATTAAATTTGATTTCAAAGTGAGCCAGACAAGTAATATAGGTATTGGCACTCATCTGCCTCGTTCATATCCAAAAACCTCACCTCATTTCTTAACTTGGCCACCCCACACCAACCTTTTTTTTCTCTTAAGGTGTTCTCAGCTATGGCGATCTCAGAGGCCGGATCGAGTAGTGATGCTGCACTAGCATCACAAGGCGAGTACGATGTGTTCTTGAATTTCAGAGGAGAGGACACTCGTTATGGATTTACAGACTTCCTCTACCACAGCTTGAATGATGCAGGAGTCCATGTGTATAGGGACGAAGAAGAACTCCCTATCGGTGAAGTGATTAGCGAGAAACTTAAACAAGCTATCGAGAACACCGTGATCTACATACCCATCTTCTCTCGATCTTATGCTTCCAGTAAATGGTGCCTCCGTGAGCTAGCGCTCATGGTAGATCACTTGTCTGAGTCAAAGGGTCGAAAAAGTATCCTTCCAATATTTTTTCATGTGGAACCTGACGATGTTAAACTTAAGAAAACACTATATGAAGCTGATTTCAAGAAACATGAGGAGGTTTTTGGTGATGAAGTCGAGGCATGGAAAGGAGCTCTTAGAAAGGTAGATGAACGCAAGGGATGGGTCGTGAAAAAGGACCAAAGGTAATACTCTTCATCCTTTTTTCTGTTTTAGGGGATACCACATTGCCCTGTCAAGTGATTTTTTTTTATTCTTTTTCTTAACGGAAAATACTGAAAACAACCACCAATTGCTACTATCATTCAACTTTAGATCCTCTGCTTTTTAACATCTTCCCTAAATTTTGTCCCCTGCGAAGCGATGTCAGTAATTTCAATGACATGGATTTACACATTCCCGCTAGCCATTTTTTTCCTCTTCTTTCTCTCGTAAGGCTACGAAATATTCAAGAGCACCCATCTGCATTTGCTATTTGAGATGATTACCAAAATCAACTTCAGATTTTGCACTCATATTGATCTGCATTCTCACGGGCTTCGATCCATAAAAAAATAGTTTCCCTCGTGGTAAGAATATTAGTTTTCATTTTTTTTAATTAACGGGAAAAGACGAACGAAATTAGAGACCACATCTAGTGCCAACTTTTATTTTACGCATTTTTGAGTGCTCCTCAAGAAACACCGGTTGAACTAAGATTCAGTGAAGAAAGTTCATGTTATAATACTCAATAGAAGCGGAAGCATCCTGAGAACAAGTAAAGAATGACGGGTCGTCATCTAGCGGCCTCGAGCTTTGCAGAGCTCGTGGGAGGTCCACATCGAGGCTGGCCAACCTCGATCTGGACCAGGCCAGGGGCAACGACTGTGGCCGACCTCTGATCTGAAGTCGGCAATGGTGCGAAAGGTCGGCAATGGTGCGAAGGCCTCTAAGTGATGGGGCTGTCCGCACAGAGGGATGGGAAAGAGATAGAGATAGAGACAGAGAGAAGGGACACACGGTATAGGGGATGATGAAACTTCGCGCCAGTACAACCGGACCAGTAGATACCGGTCGAGGATGGGCGGCCACTGAAGGTCGATGGAGACAGGTCGAGGAGAGTGGTGATGGAAATTTTGATAAGAAAATGGCAATTGGATTAATAGGTTAGGGGGAGATATGCAATTTGAAAAAAAAAAAAATGTGAAAGTTGGGGATTCAATTTGGATATTATAAAATGCGGAAATGCAAGGTGGAAATGAGCAATGGATGAGTTGGGGCCAACATGTCAGTGAAGTGGCCTCACATGGCGTTTATATCTCGTTTTGTGGGTCATCGCATGGGATTTACATTACCAACTTGATATGCTGATCATCATTCATCAACAAATACACATAATTTGGCTGTCAATTAATTAAATCTAATGTAACAGACGGTGAATTATAGCATGAGAGCACCCATTAGCTTCGCCAATGTAAATGAGCTGTTTTTGCACAATTTTTTAGAGCTGCCAATCTCTCATGCTTTTGGTTATGCAGTCAATGTGCCCCACATGCCGCTTGAGAATCTTGGATTTTTATAGTGAAAAGGAAGTCCTCCTTATTTTGGTAAATTCCAAAACTGAGTTATCTTACTGATTCTCTGGATCTAAAAAGGGTCTAAGCCAAAGTCCACAATACATTGCCCAAAATATTCCCACTTGATGGTGTAGAGAATCAAATCTGTGTTGTGCGCCTAATCTACACGTATATCTTTGCTATTTCACCATCAAATTAACCCCATGGGAGTTGGAGTCTCAATTTTCAATTTTGAACAAATCTTTATGCAAGCCAGCTATTGAAATGTCATTATACTTGGCATAATCAGATCCACAGAACACTTACCTGCTTTGGTTAGGTAATAAAAATGTTACCATGGCTATTTTGCTAACGCTTGGAAATAGTTACAGGTTTCAAGATTAAATTTTTCTCCACCGAAGTTAAATGGATGATGTCGCATTCGTCTACATTATCTCAATTGATGATTCTCTTATTACGAGTGCTGAAATTTTTTTCTAGGCTTAGCTATAAATGAAGAATTTTTTGCGTATGCACTATGTAGTAGCCACTTGGTCATAGGTCATAGTGTAAACCAATACTATAGTCTTCTGAAAATTATATAATCATATATGAAAAATATATCATGTGAGTTCCAATAAATTAGCCCATATTGATTATTCATTGTATTTAGATATCTTTCATGATATACTTCAATATTTCAAGTTTAGATTCTGACAAACCCACATGTTATGTGGGGGTATCAAATTAATCTAGTCAACTAATAATATGGCTTTTGTACAATGCAGCCAAGCAAAGATTGTCAAATTGGTTGTTGGAAAGGTTTTGGAGAAACTGAAGATAAAACAAAAATTAGTAACTGAACATTTCATTGGATTTGATGATCGAGTAAAGGACTTGATAGAGTTGTTAGATGTCAACCAACTTGATATGCGGGTCCTTGGAATTTATGGAATGGGTGGCATCGGTAAAACAACTATTGCCAAGGTTGTGTTCAATCAACTGTGTTCCCAATTTGGAAAGTGTTGTAGCTTCCTTGAGGGCATTCGAGAAAGGTCAACCAAGGAGGGCCTAGTCCAGTTGCAAAACAAATTACTATCTGACATTGTTAGTTCTGAATCTGGAAGAAAAGTCGAGGATAGTGAAGAAGGAATGAAGAGGATTGAAGAAATACTTAGCAATAAGAAGGTCCTCGTGGTTCTAGATGATGTTGATAAGAAAGACTACATTAAGAAACTAATAGGAAATTCCAAACTATATCCAGGATCTAGGATAATCATTACAACAAGAGACACAACTATTCTACAAGTTGAGGGATTTGAATTTAAAATTCAACGGTATGAGATGTTAAAGATGGATGATGTTCTTGCTCTTCGGCTTTTTTGTCGGCATGCCTTTGGTAGGGACTTTCCTTCTGATGATTATCGTGAGCTTTCGAGTAAAATTGTCTCATTAATGGGAGGGCTACCCTTAGCTATTGAAGTGTTAGGTTCATTACTTAAGGAGACGAATGAAGAAGAATTTTGGGAAGAGACATTGGTTAGGTTAAGGGAAGCACCTGAGGAGGCAATTCTAGAGAAGTTGAGGATTAGCTATGATAACCTAGACAAATATCAACAACAAATTTTTCTCGATATAGCATGCTTCTTTTTCAATGAGAAGAAGACCGATGCAATGTACATGTGGGTTGATTGTCTATTTTATCCAAAAAGAGGAATTGAAGTCCTTACCACGAGGTGCATGATAAAGATATTGGAGGATGAAACGTTTTGGATGCATGATCAACTGATAGACCTTGGAAGGCAAATTGTCATTCAAGAGAGTCCAAATGACCTTAGAAAGCGGAGTAGGTTGTGGATTGCAAAGGAGGCCCTCGAAGTCATAGGAACTAAAGAGGTAAGTAAGAAATGTCCCATTTTCAAATAGAAGTTGCACATCCTGGGATTAAGCATTCCTTTTTTTGTTTATGATCTTTATCACATTTTTCCTGCCCATTCGAGTTGTGCAATGTATTATTTGGTAGTTGACAATCTTCTTCACATCATTGCAAAATTTAACTTTCAGAGGAAGGACAAGGTTGAAGTGCTTAATATGGATGGACCGGATTACCCCATGGTTATCACCAATGAAGAGTTTGAAAGGTTACAAAATCTAAGATTCCTCAAGTTAAGGAATGGAACTTTTGATGGGGACTTTGCAAAATATCGTTCAAAGTTGCGAGTGATCTATTGGCATTCTCCTCTTTGGGATTTTAGGTTGGACAATATGCATTTGGATCATCTTGTTGTTTTTAAACTTCATGACAGTGGCTTCACAGATGATTCAAAAGCCTGGAACTTGATCAAGGTAAATTACATGTTTTAATTTTAATCTAATAGTCCCGATTTGTACTATGCAATGGTTCTCACACTTAACATGCCATCCATTTTTACAGAGGGCACACAATTTGAAAGTTCTATCTCTTACTTCATGTGATGGCATAACAACGATCCCAGACTTCTCTAGATGCTTGGGTTTAGAGAGGTTGACTCTTACAACCTGCTACGAGCTAAAGAGAATAGAAAGGTTTATTGGAGATCTACCGTCATTAATTGAGTTAGAGATTAGGAGTTGCCCTAAACTTACAAATCTGCCTGAAGAAGTGGGGGCACTAGTGAAGCTTAAGCGCTTCTCATTGACGTGTTGTGGGTTGAGACAACTTCCATGCTCATTTGGGAATTTAACCTCATTAATAGAGTTAGACTTGTCAGATACGGCCATTTACAAACTTCCAAACTCCATTGGAGGACTAGTGAAACTTGAGTCTTTTCTTCTGAGGAACACTTGGATAAGAAAACTTCCCAACTCCATTGGAAACTTAAAATCGTTACGCATATTGCATTTATCAAAAAGCATACATAATTTTTTTGGGCATCATGTTTCACAGTTTCCTAACGACATCAGCATGTTGGAAAATCTTGAAGAACTAGATATGTCTCAATGTTTTGAATTGAAAGGGGAAATTCCTTATGGAATTAGAGCATTGTCATCTTTAAGAATTCTAAATTTAGAGGACACCCATATTTGCAGAATTCCAAGGACAATCAACATGCTCTGTCACCTCCAGACACTAAACTTATCAAATTGTCATGAGATTCGAGGGTTGCCTGAGCTTCCCACAAGTTTAACCTATCTACATCTTGTATCTAAATCATTGCTCTCCATCCCTATTCTAGCGAACCTTACAAATTTGGTTGATTTGCGACTTAGTGATAGCTCTCGGAGTACAGGGAAATCATACCTACTCACTGGACTCAACTTAAGTTGGATTGGGGGGTTATCTAGTCTGCAAAATTTACTTCTGGAACTGTTAGACGTTCCTACACCTCCAGAGTTGGCTAATCTTTCTCATCTAGAAGAGCTTCGTTTATGTGGCCTAAACCTTGAAATCTTCACGCAACTTCCATCCTCTCTATTGAGATTGCATTTAAATTGCTTTAGCATCTGGCATGAACAGTTTTTGCGCTCCTCTTTGAGATTGAGAAATTTGTGGACTTTAGAGTTGGATAATGTGGGAGTGGAAGAAATTCCACTTGAGGGACTTCCACAACTAGAGGAATTACATGTTCTCTATTGTCAGCTACTTCGGCAATTTTTCATCCCTTTGGAATTAAGGAAGCTACGGGAAGTGCAGGTGTCTTATTGTCCAGAGTTAGTTGAAATACAAGTTGTGGGTCTTTCGAAATCATTAAAATCCTTCTTTGTTGTTGGGTGTGAATCTCTTAGAAGAATAAGTGGGCTATCCTACTTGAAGAACCTGGAGGTATTGAAAATCAAAAGGTGCAATGTACTTCCTAATGTTGAGGGCCTAAATGAGCTAGAGTCTCTGCGATCCTTGGAGGTCACAGAGTGCATGTTATTGAGAAGGTTGATTGATGCATCTTGCACCAATATACCAGATGATTGCTTCGTCCATATAAAGAAGTGTGGAGACTTCATCAATTCCACTCGAATCTACCCATATAAAATCTCTCTTAAGTATTACAAAGAGGAGATTAACAAGGTACGACATCTTCTTCATCAATATATAGTAGACATGCGTGAATGCACAGGTTTGAAGATTGATTTGCTTTAATATTAGTTTGATGTTATGATACAATAAAACTACACAAATTGTAAAAAGCTAAATATTATTCTAAAATTTACATGGAAAGAAATATTTTTAATCCAACAACAGAAATTTGCTAGAGATGATCTTTAAATTATTTCTAATCATTAGTGTTCCTTTGACACGTTCTTTTTAATTTGAAATGTTGGTTTGGATAAAGTAGTAAGTACATAAGTAAAAGTATTATAAATGGTAATTTAACTATTTATTTTTCTAATATAATTGAGTGTTAGATACTGTTTAACGTCATTTGTGTTTTTTTTTTTTTTGTTCGATGTCAAAATGTTTAACAATGAATTGACGGCTTGAACTTTGGCATTGTCCTGCAATGAGCCCACAAACTTTGAAAACTTATAAATTAGCCTTCCACCTTCGCACCACCCAAAAAAGCTTTGATTTATTTTGCATCCATTAGCTTTTCAATCTACATAACCTTTACATGTTACCTAAAATGGACTCACTCAAATTTACTGACTGGATTTCCTATTTAACAACGCATCATTCTCTATTTTCTTACTTCAGAAGCAATGTAGTGGATGTGAATCTATTCCAAATGAGACCGCTTTCAGTTAACTGCCATACAAACGGAAGAATTAATATCTGAAACAGTAATAGAAGTTTTAGGAAGTAATTTATAACTTTTCAAAATTTGTACGCTACTGCGCAGCAGTGCCAAAGTTTAGGTAGGTCATGTGATATTTTCAAAGTGCATAGTTATTGTAGGGAACTAGAGTTCATGGGGATTTTTAGCAATTACCTCTAACATTTAACATAAGGCTAGCCATACCTAATATCTTCTGTTAAGCAAATAGCTAAATATTGTTGCTTAAATACTTTTTAGAAAAGAAAATTCCTAATTAATAGTAAAAATGCAAGGGGAATTCGCATTCTCGTGTTTTGTCAATATCTAAATTAAACGATACTCTTTAGGCCGAATATCCTCCTTTATTTAGCCACACAATATCCGTCCTTCTAAAGTTGTTAGTTTTTGTCACACCGCAATTTCTTAGGTGGATATCTTTTTTCTTTTATATATTTTGTCACTTATCTCTACTTGCCTTTTTGGTGTTGGTTAGTTTTGGTTCTTGAACATTGCCAGCAGCCTCGGGTAATCATTCTTCAATAATTAATTTAAAAAAATTGCTTTCATAGATAAGATATCAGATAATAGATTTCCAATTATAGATTTCCAATTATAGATTTCAAATTCGTCTTTGTCTACTAATTTTTAATTATTGCAAGAGGCAAAATTAATGCACGATCGACTATCATGCATATAAAAATAGTAATTATGAACTATTTGATTCAATTATTGCATTAATGAGCTGTGGAGAAATTTCCGTCAAATGATTTGATTATAGCTGTACAAAAGCTATAAAAAAAAAAAAGTAGAACTCGTTAGATTTTGCCACTTGTCATCACATGAGAAAATTAACGATGAGCAAAGTGCAACTAATTGTTGGTGTATATGTTCGATATTATGATGATTCATCTCCTTTGAATTTGTTGTTGGCTTCTCGAGTAAAAATAATTAGGTTGTTTGTTTTGCCTCTATCTTCATAGTTCTATTAAATTGTTTTATAATTTAATTCAGAAATAATATATCCGCTTGCGGATTAAGCAATAATGTGTTATGAACGAAAGGCAGCTAATTTGTTTTGCACCTAATTATTTAACTCAGAAACAAACTCAGGATCGTCCACCTTAACTGGTCGATATAAAAGACCCTCCGAAGCCAACTGTCTGCGCCGATATGCTCTCCATTCCCTCCCAAAGGTTCTGCCCGTTCTAGAATTTGCCATTCCTAAGATGCTCGATTCCCTTTCTTCTGTGTGCCAAAAGTATGTATGAGGGAAATAAATTGCTTAAAGTCATGCCGCAGAAAGGGTTAGAACGAAAAGCTATTCTCCAAGATTGCTTAGCAAGCATAGCTCTGTTAAAGCCCAACGGATCCTTTTCTGCCTTAACAGAACCTCCTAGTTTCTCGAGTGTATTTCAGTTCCAATTTAAGATAATTTCACCAAAATGGTATAATTTTTCTTTCACTCAATTGCCCTGCAAATAGAAATTGGGATTTTGAATTTTGACATGGCATAAGTTGGCAGTGCATGTACTATTGCTTTAATAAGTACTTCCTTCCCTTCTCTTGACAGTATTTTTTCTTTCCACCCTTCAAGTTTCAGAAATTTTTATACAATAAATTGCAAAAAACTTTCTCATGTGTCGGGCAGTTTATGAAATTTTAATTACTGTACCACCTCTACCACAGTTTTTCGTTGATAGCAAGATAAATATTGCAAGAGGCAAAGCAATCTTAGGAACCACACTTGTCAAGATGTGGATGAAGCGTTTTTGAAGTGCATAGAGGTGATAGTTATGTTTATCAATGGAAATCAGTCAAGCTAAATGTTAGCACTATAATATTTAAAAAAGAATTCTTTCAAAAAATTCTATTGACTCCATTTTTGAGTAATTATGGCAGTAGAAAGAAAAAATTCCACTAGCAACCAAATCTATCTTTGATCTAATGGTTAATGAAAAAGTCAGTAATTATAATCCTTAAATCAAGAGCGGGAATAACCACTATTGAAAAGTTTCATTTACATAGGCATTCTAGTATTTCTTCCCTTTTTCCCTTAAAATAGGGATTTGTGATGAGATTGTACTCCCAGGTAGATAATTCTGTGACTTATTTGATGTTTAATTTAAATTTACATAACATACATATTAAAGTTCAAATTTAGTTAATAAAAGAAAAATCAAATAGTACTACCCATATTCCATTGGACATGTAAGTATTTAATCATAGATCTGTCTCTACCTAATGGATTATGTTTGTGCCGTTTTGCATTTCGGCTAAAAATTCAAAAAAAGGTTTAATTTATACATATGTTGTTTGGCTCTCACGTTGAACTTGTTCCATAACAGATGGAACATCCTTTCACAATCGCTTTCAACCTGAGAATAGAGAAGTCCAGTTGTTCATACGCTGAAACTCAAAGGGTAAAGAAAGATCTCACCCCTAATTCAGTGACATATGAAGGATTGATTGCTGACTTGAAAAGTTTCGGCTTTCTTTCGAATGGAATGTGGTACTATTCTCCTCGTAAACGGAGAAAATGGCGCACAGAGATCAAGAGTGATGAGCAGGTGAAGGACATGGTGCAACTAGCATCCAAAAAGGGATTGGTTGAGATAGAAGTCGAGGCACAGGTTGATAGTGAGTGGGAGGGAGAATATAATGATGCTGTGATAACGATAATTAGAAAAGCATCCGCTCAGATTGATTCGTATACTCACAAGGATGGGGCTGAGTCGGACATTTCAAGTCCTGATGAAGACTCAGAGTCTGCAACTGTGGGTGAAAGCAAAACTGATGGCACCTTCTCCATTGATGATTTTCATTCAGAGCTAGGCAATGCTGAATGTTTTGAGGGCATGGGAAATGGGAGGCAAATAAGGGACAGAAAGATTGGGAACTATGGCAGTGTCGATGGAGGGACAACGACGAGTATGGAAAATAGGAACAATGACAAGGATGAGATTGGAGAATCTGCTGACCAAAATGATGTTGTCACGTTTTATTCCCAAAAACACTACACTATTAGTGTGGGAGGGGCAGGGACTCTACTTCAGGAAAGGGCACAACGGTGAGTTCCGGAAGGGGCACGACTAGAATGGGCACAAGCTTAAGATCAGGGACGAACAAAGGTTCAAGTTTGGCCAAGGCTGAGCCTCAAACATCGAGGTCATTAGAAGAACAATAAGGCAAGCATGAACAAGCACAGAAGCAAGCGGTAGATCTAAGGTAATATAACATATTTAGTGGATGTGCACGTTCTTCGTTCTTTGTATGAGCTCACCCCACAGGCAATGCAAGGTTACAAACTCCACTTTTTTGGGGAGATTCGAGACCAATATGTCATAGTAGAACCCTATTTTCCTTTCTTCATTTCTCTTAAGGAGACCCAAATCCAACAAATAGTGACAGGACGCGGATCATCTGTCTCCTTCCATGGAAAAATCTTGTCTCCAAATCTGCTGTCTCCATTCTGTTATAGGTGTTTCTGGTTCTTCTTTTCTGACCTCTTCTCTAGTTTCATTTTCCATTCTGTTAAGTAGCAGCTTTAATCCATTCTTCTTTCTTGCCACCCGTCATTATATGGTGATGTTGCAGTGTTCTCTCCTAGTTTTAATCCAACCACAGGAGGATTGGATCTTTGGGGTTTTCCATATGCCATAATATAATTGTCTAAATAATTTTCTATGCATTTTACTTCCTTGTTTTACTCTATGTAGAATTTCAGATTTACTTTCTTTTTGTTATTTCTAGATATGATTCTTCTTGGCAAAACTTCCTTTCACATGGAGTGTATATTTCTGCAGGCTATTTTATTTGGTTTTCATTTTCTTTTGAAAGGAAATCCTCTTTTAAGGTGTTGCGATCTATTTTAAAGGAAGTGCTAATAAGTTTATTTGGAAATCTGAAAACGTGAGGGAGGTTGCCCTCGGGTACCGTACATTTGTTGGGATGAATAGTCGTAGACGCTTTCTCTGGCAATTTAGGATCATCCTATAAGCAGCAGATATTATAGACTACTGCTCAATTTTATCGATCTACGTTTGTTAAATCTAATTTCTGTTTTTCCTTCTTTATATTTACTATAAAAAATATCATAAAAAATCTTAAAATATATCTATTGTAACACAAATACTTTCAAAATATATATATGCACTACAAACCCCAATCTTATATCCTCGTAACACATGATTCTGTCACTATGACTTATGTGGACAACATAATGCAGACAGAGCTTGAGACGGACCTGGGCTTCATTATTAGACATATATCTTGCCAGAAGATGGCCATGAAAGTTACCTTCTGATTTCGAAATTAAATATTAGCTCCCTTTATAAGATATCTCATTAAGTTGACATAGGAAACCCATTAAATTTGTGGAACACTGTAAATCATTGATTAATGAGTTGCCATTCAGTAGTCGGTGATTCCTCAGAGCTGCATGAGTTAAAGTAAACTTCTTTAAAATTCTGTATGAGCCACTTCATAGAACCATAAGACTAGAATCTGAAATAATTCGCATTGTACACTCATAATGAAGGCAGAATTTGCTATCTGAGGAAGTCAATCAAGACTTGGATTAAATTATCTGCGGGACCTATGCATAGTCTCTGTTTAGAATTTAAATAATTAATCAAAAACACATATCACCGATATGATGAAACAAAGCCTATGTTTTTCTTCATAAGTCAGAGCGTAAATCTCATCCTACTTTGTATAACACTTGACCATCACAGCTCCTTTTTGGCTATTGCCGTCGTATCTTCGTACTTCAGCCAGCATACTAGAGCGATTTGGAAGATCATTGGCGTGGAAAAGTTGCGTCGCTGTCTCAAATCACTAGGTGATCAAAACCATATGAATAAGATATGTGAAGACTATATATAAACCTGCTACCATGAAAGTTCCCATAGATAGGCCTAAACCCAGATAGACCTTGCCTCCAAACTTATATTTGTAACGTTGACAATAGTTGTTAAGTCAAGTTTTCCAAACTTATATTTGTACAATTAATCCTCCCAAGGCTCTTCACTTCATGTGGAAGTCCGAGTGATGTAATTTTCCTGTCCGCTTGTTTTTTGGGGGCTTCTTATGTGGGCTTGGATTCCAATCTTGGGCTTGCATAGTACAAAATGCGCTAGGACCCACTCGGAATACATTCAGTTTGGGTTCCGTTTTTGATTCATTTAGAATGTCGAGTTTTAATTTATTTTTTTATTTTTTTATGAGTGTTTCTTAAGCAAAAATAACATTTGATTTGGCCGAAACATAAATTTTCATTAAATATAGATATTACGGACTTGTTTGTTTAATCAAGAAAGGGCATAAATGTGACATTAAGTTTTTTATTTTTATTTGATCAACACTTCCTTCTAGGGAAGTTCCCTAGAAGACTTGTTTGTTTTGTCTCCTTGTGATGATGATTGTTTGCGGTAGCAGGAGCTGGATTGGGTCATGGATGGCGGTGCCTCATGTCTTCCACCCCACGTGTTGATTTCTTTGTGTCTTACAAGGCGTGAGATTATAGTTTTGTGAAGATGGGCAATTCTGATGTTGCGAAAATTGTTTATGTTGTCTAGAAACTAGCTTGGGCAACAAACTAATGCTCGAGCATGTGAGGCAAATTCCAGACATTCGGACGAACTTGATTCCTACCGGAAATTTAGATGATGACGGATTGAGAAGTCGGTTCAAGGATGGGAGTTGGAAGCTTGTCAAGGGGCGTCTCTCACTAACAAGGAGGAAGAATTGTTGTAACTCTTTACCGCACACAAGCTAAGGCGTGCAAGGACCAAATTCATGCCGCGGGAGAAGAAGCACCGCCTGATCTAATGTCATATGACACAATGTATACTAAAGTTGCTTTGAAAAAACAAATTCAGCAACTTATGCTTAGTTGAATCATATTGTGAAAATATATAAAAGGAGAGACAAATCAAGAACTTATGCTCCAACATACTCGCACAAATAAATAGAAATTTAAAAGGAAACACAATATTGGAGCTACCGAGAAAATGGAAGTATTGGCGGATTATTTAAGGAATAAAAATTAAGTTACTCAAAGCTATTCCACCTATCAAAACATGACTTCTTATGGCACTCAAAACCAAGTTAACACATCATGCATCATGATGCACTAGGCATACAACCAGACAAGTCCGATCATCTAGTCCAACCAAGCATAAAAAAGCATGCTATGATGAAAGGGATAACGAAAGGCGCAAATTTCCATCGTAATAGGTATGCAACATAAGAATCCACTTTTTGCATCCAACGTTAGCTCATGGAACAACAACTGATCGAAAGTGAAACTCAAAATAGAAGTATTCGCGGCTTGGAGAGGAAGACGACGTCCCAAACCCTTCCACGTCTGTTTATTGACTTGGTTTCCTTGTTATTCAGATATCGGCCCACTAGAGAAAGGTCAAAACATAAGGCCTACAAAATTCATTAAAGCCCACAAGCAGAGCTCTTATTTTCACGCATGCTCTCTCTTTTGAAGCTTTCACTCGGACAAGTGTTCGTGATTCTCTCGCATATGAGGCTCGATGTGGCTAATTCAATCTCCAATAATGACCTAAACTCACCGACCGGCCGAATGTCCTCAGGCCCAACGTGCAAGTGATTCTTTCTGCTACCGGAACGTGAATTCTTTTGTCCAAAAAAAATTATGAACAAAAAGATTGCAAGACCCCCGATTAAGAAAAAACCCAATTTATTTTTTTCTTCATTTCTTCCAGTCTTGTTACCTTAGAAGACAGCCCATAGCTACAGACCAAAAGAAAAGAAAAAAAAAAAAAAGGGCCTCCGGTGCCATAAGCACGACCTCCTTCACCGTCACTGTCGGATCTCTTTAGATACTTCTTGACTGGGGTCGAATTCACCGCTAGATCTCTCCAGGTAGTTGCCGGGGAAGAGGTCGCCAAAGTGAAACCGGATCTCCTTCAGCCTCCTCAGCACCTTCCCGCACGAGATCCTTGCCAACCTTTCCCAGTCTTCGTATCTTCCTGTCTTCTTCCTTTCTTTCCAATTGCTGCGTACCGACCCCACCACTCTCTCTTTATTCGTAATTACACACTCTCACACTGAAACAGTGGTCTCTGCATCCTAACTGTGTAGTTGAATGCTCTTACGTCGGTAGTTTCGGTAGTTTCATTCTGCATTTTATACTAACAAGTACCGTGTTTTAATTTGAATGTGGCTTCAACCGATTTGGCTCAAGCATACCGCTTTATTGGCCGCGTCTTTGACCCAAACATCTCTGGTCATGTGCATAAACCGAAAAATATGGATCTTATGGACGTCGAAACAGTATGTGCTCTTCTGCTCTTCCTAATTTTGGGAACTATTTCCTTGGTCACTTGCTCTACCAGGAGTTAAGGCTCTGCGGTAATCCTTAGAACTAGTGTCCTAATTGATAATTGAACGGCTTCAGAGTTTTATATGAACTATAAGACCTTTAAGATTTAGTGAGAAACGGCTAAACTGTGTGAATTGGAGGCTAAGCATTTTCGGTTCAGAGAACCCAGGCGTGAGCATGGATACTGGGTCAGCTTGACAACAAATTGTCTAAATCGCAGTCTGATAGCTGAGGTAGGGCAGCAATCACCGGCCACAGAATTAGACAGGAGACCCCAAGTCTTAAACCTTATTCAATATTCCTTCCTAATTTCTAGTTCACACTAGAAAAGTTGGTGCTACAAGTGGATAAAGGAAAGGGTAGCTCTGATTCATGACTATTCTTTGCTTTTCCTTTTTCTTTTCTTGGTTCTTTTTTGTGATAAAGACCCGATGCTTTAGTGCGATCAAGTGGGGCAGGGTGCAAGTATCCGTCAATTATCCCAATTTATTAGGTGCACGAAAATGACACTCTCTGCTGAAATTGAATCTAAATCTATTTATTATGGCAGAATGTGGCACCCGTGAATGATCCAAACCGAAAAGCGGTCGACAGTAGCTAATGGGAAAAGACTTGGAAAGGGTGGAGCATGTCTCACCCCCTTCATCTATATGCACTCACATAGCTGTAAGACATAATTGAACGATTCTAATCATGCATTAAAGAATAGAATTCAAGCATCGATTAGAATCACATATAGAAAACAGGACATAAGATAGATCTGACTTCCAACCATTGTTCAAATCATCTCTCTAAGAAAAAGTTCGGAAATGCTAAGAAATCACACGAGGCGTGTCAATTTTGAATGCCTAAATAATTTTCAAAAGGTAGGAAATAAAAATAGCACCAAAGGACAAGTACTCAATTTTGGGTCCTGAAAAATGAAGTCTCAAAGGAGTGATAGACATGATTTCTTATCAATGGTGTTTATGAGTACTAATCAATGTTTCAAAGTTTTAGAAAATATCATTCCTAAAATATTTCCCAATAATGCCACGTGTTGCACTGGCTATTGGCCTAACGTAAGTTAATCACGAGCCTTATCATATGCGCGCGCGCACACACGAGAGAGAAGGGGGGGGGAGGGGAGGGGTTCGAGGTGCATGGGGTCCTTAAACTAGCAAAATGTACAAAAAGGTTCCTGAACTTTTTTTTTTTTGGTATAGAATGGATCCCTAAACTATATACTTGTTTTGTTTGAATTGATTCTTTTGTTAAAATTATAAATGGAGATGCTGATGTGGTCGTTAAATGCTGACATGGCATTTTATGTGTCAAAATTTTTTTCGCAGATATATCAGTTTGGAATTTTTTATGATCAAAAAATTAGTTTAGAGTAAATTTATTACAGATATATAGTTAGGAGTTTTTCATGATATTAACCCAATAAAATAAGAAAAATCAAATAGAAATTCATTTTGGAGAAACGCATGCATCTCCATCTAAAAGAAGTTTTGTAGTGCATTCTAGATTGCATTCGTTCTGCTTAAGAATGAATTCATTCTGCAATAAATGAAATCAATTCACGAAATTCATGAGAAATGCATTTGTATCCTTTTAGTTTTGTAGACGATTGCACTCTTTGCTCGCTTTGGTCCTGTCCACTCGCACATGAAGCTCCTGGAGAAGCGGGGGATTGTCCTCTTGGATCTTCTTCAATAGGTTATCCACGAACACACGCCTCTCCAAGTCCCCGAGCTTTGCGACGTCCACCACCTCACAGTCCGGTATAGACACCCTCTCCGATCTTCTTACAGGTACAAGCGATGAGGGACACTGACCCTCACCTCAGATTTGAGCGAGGGCCCCTACCTCACATAAGATATGAATGAGAGCCAAAAAAAAAAGGATATAATTTTCGGAAATTTGGTTGCACAAAAAAAAAAAGTTGAGGGACATGATTGGACATTTTCCTAACAGTTTAGGGACTTGATGTCTTATTCCAAGAAAAAAAAGAAAAGAAGAGCTTCTGATTGGCCTTTATGGTCTCCCAAGGAATCTTAAAAAATTTCCTAGAACTCGTTGAAATGTCTTGGACGCCTTCGCTGGTGTCCACTTGCTGCTGCAGAACGTTAGGTGGGATATAGACGATTAGATTTGATATTAAAGTGAGGCAGCCAACTTTTTTTCTTCCCTCGGACCAATCCAGAAAAAATCTCTTATCTTTTGAGAAAGATTCTCGCACTGACTTGACTGTGGCATTGAATTAATATAAATTTTCAAGGATTTATACTTAATACAACAATACAATACCCTCAAATGACATTATGTTATCTTAAAAAATCAAATCTACCAAAAAATCGGTTGAGCTTGGGTGACTTTATGTATTCCAGTTGACTAGGATAATGCAATATAATCGATGTCTAATTTCCTATTTTCCTTACAACTATCACCTTAGTATCTTTTACAAACGTATCCCAAACATATCCCAAACACTAGAGTCAGTATTTATGACTTATGAGATTATTTATCCATAGAGACATCCGTAAGGCTACATATAATTCTCAGAAGGTGGGACCCCGGTTCATTTTCAGGACATGCAACCCTGGGCCTATGGGTTTGCATATGTATCTTATCAAGCCAAAAAGGAAATTAATTGTGAACTTATCTGATTAGCAGCAAATTTGCCTTTACGTTGTTTCAAGGAGTCCAAAATTTTTTTCACTTGCTGAAAAGTCCGGGGCGCTTCATTTAAAAAACAGAGCGTCCAAAAAAGTGCACTTCCCTCGAAGTCCACAACAGAAAATGACATACCTCTTAACAGTCTCGACTTTTAACTATTCAATGTTTGCAGGATTTGGTCCTCTTCTCCACCATGTTTTGGGCTACCAGAAGTGATCCATCCCGCATGGGAGGTAAATGGTCGCAATAGGAATGTCGCGCAAATCAAAAGTAATTTTGGTTTTTTTTTTTTTTTTGGATACCTATAAAATGTCTAGTTTCCTATAGTATGTGCATCTAGAGATTTTCTTTCGATAGATAAAAGACAGAAAAATATAATTTGCCTTCTTCGTTTTAATTTTAGATATTCAATTAGATACTTTTACATATTTTAATTAACAAAGCCAATAAGTCAATGTTATGCTACGGGATAGTTAAAAGTAATCTACAGGACTAGCAAACAATTTATGATCTTTGATCAAATGTGCAATTTGATCCGTAAATTTTTAATTTATTCAATATGATTTCTGAACTTTAATTCAATATGCAACGTGGACTTTGAACTTTAAATTTATCTAATATTATTTGGGAATTTTTTATACATAATCAATACAATCCCTGAATTGTATGAAAACATTCAATGTAGTATTTTCATTAATAATTCAGGACTAGATATTATATTAAATATTTTTATATAATTTACATATATATATTAAAATATATATTTCGCTTTAGAGGAACCAAACGACGAGGCATGTTGATTTGGACAACGAAACAGCGCGCGTGCTTGGCAGTGAAGTCGCTGAACCTGGCTGTACAATTCAAGCTGCTGCACCGTCTCCTCATGCTCACATGCCCTCTCTGTCATTCAAAATCACTCTCTCCCTCTCTCTCTCTCTCTCTCCACGTGCTCTTCCCATGGGCCGCCTAATTGGAATATCCTTCCCCTTCTTTTCTTGATTTTTGGTTTTTGACAGGATAAGAACGTCTGACTGGCCTCTACAAAATTTCCGAACTTGTTGAAAAGCCTTAAGACACCTTCGCGTTGTCTCTCTGCAATTAAATTTTGTTTCAAAGCGAGCAGGCCAAGTATTTTAGGTTTGGAAATCACTTGCCTCGTTCGTATCCAAAACCTCAGCTCATTTCTTAGCGATGCCACACAACACCAGCCTTTTTTCTCTTTAGATGAGAGAGAGATCTGGAAGTAACAAGCTTCCTAGCCATGGCAAACTCAGAGGCTGGAACGAGTAGTGATGTTGCACGAGCATTAGAAGGTGAGTATCAAGTGTTCCTGAGTTTTAGAGGACCCGACACTCGCCATGGATTCACAGACTTCCTCTATGACGGCTTGAAAGAAGTTGGATTTCGCGTATTTAGGGATGATGAGGAACTCCGTGTCGGCAATGTGATTGGAGAGAGCCTTCTACGTGCTATCGATGGCTCCATAATCTACATACCAATCCTCTCCAAGACTTATGCTGTCAGTAAATGGTGCCTTCGTGAGCTTGCACGCATAGTAGACAACTTGTCTAAGTCAGAGGACGAAAAAAGTATCATTCCTATTTTTTTTCATGTGAAACCTGATGATGTTAAATTTAAGAATTCACTGTATACCGACGCTTTACTGGAACACTCGAAGGAGTTTCCTGATGAAGTCGAGGTGTGGAGAGCGGCTCTTGAAAGGGTAGCTAAAAACAAGGGATTGGAGGTGACAGAGGACCAAAGGTATTACTTTTTGCAAAGCCCTACTTATTCCTTTTTAGTTTGCCCAAGACAAAGTGTCCAGTTGCTGCTCTCATCCTCTTCTTTTAACATCTTCCCTAAAAATTTCCCGTATGATGTGAACAACTTCAATTCGGTCTGCATCCTCACGTATCAAAATAACTAGTTTGTATCTACAGAAAAAAAAAATTAACCTAAAATATACATGTGGCATCCCAAGAAACACCAATTACACAAGGAAACTATGATTGGGTGAAGAAATTTCACATCTGAATATTCAAAAGAAGCGAGAGCATCTTAAGAGCATGTAAAGAATGATGGGCCATCATCCCGGGGCCTCGAGTTTTGCAGAGCTCACTGGAGGTCCAAATCGAGGTTTGGGCCAAGCTGGAGGCGACCACCATTGCTCGGCGATGGCGCGGAGGACTCCGAGTGGCGTGGCCGTGCGCACAGAGAGCTTTTTTTTTTTTTGGGGAGAGAGAGAGAGAGAGAGAAATGGCACTAACAGTGTAGGGGGTGTGAAAACTTATTATTACCCATTGGATTAATAAGTTATAGTAATGAATGCAATTTGAAAAACAAGAGTGAAAATGGGGAATTTGATTTGTGGACATGCAATTTGATGTGTGTGGAAAATGACTTTTTGCAATTTGTCCTTATTATTTTCCTTTTCACCTTTCTTCAGGGTTGTCTCAGGCAAATTTAAATGCCTGGATATAGTAATCAGTAATCATCCGTTTAATTTAATCAAAAGTAATAAAGGTGGAAATGAATAGTGGGCCAAATGGCTCGAAAATGAGCCTGCATGGCATTTGTATTTTTTTTTTTTTGGGTTATCGCATGGCATTTACTTTGACATCTTAGGGTGCGCATGGTAAAATTTCTTGGCTGGGGAAGAGTTTTTTTTTCTAGAAATAGTTCTTTTTTATTTCTATTTCAAGGAACAGTTTCTGAGCAAAAAAACCCGTTTGATAACTGCACAAAATTTCTACTATTGGAATAGAAAAATAATAGAAATGCGTTTGGTAACGCAACGATTCTTTTTTGTATTTATTTATTTTTTATTATTTTTTGTATTAATTGTTTTTATTTGTTTTTTATTCTTTTTTGTATTTATTTGTTTTTTTATTTTTTTATTTTTTTTATTTTTTTTATTTTTTTTATTTTTTTATTTTTTTTTGTATTTATTTGTTTTGTATTTGTTTTTTTTATTTTCTTGCGTTTTTTTATTTGTATTTATTTATTTGTATTTATTTGTATTTATTTGTTTTTTTTTGTTTTTTTTTTCTTGCTTTTTTTATTTGTATTTTTTTGTTTTTTTGTTTTGTTTTATTTTATTTTTATTTTTGCATTTTTTGTTTTTATTTTTTTTTTTTATTATTGCTCACGGTGGTGGAAGTCCTGACCGGGCGGCGGTGGGCGACGACACGGGGCACAGTCGGCCGGAAAAAAATAAAACAAAATTAAAAAAGAAAATTTGCTTATTTCTAGAAATTGTTCCTGGGACAAGAAGCAATTTTTTTTTGTTTCCCGTTTCTATTCCCGGGCTAACTTTTCTACTTCGGGGAATAGAAATCAACTTGGCGTTACCAAACGAGTTTCTATTCTTTTTTTGTTCCGAGGAACAAAAGAACAGAAATTCTTAGGAATAGAAATGTTCTCATGCAGACCCTTAATATGCTTATCATCATTCATCATAACACGCATAGTTTGGCAATTGATAAATTTAAATGTAACATACGATAAATTAACACTTAGTATGCATTATTATGGCATGTGGACGGCCATTAACTTCTCAAATGTGAATGAGCTGTTTTTGCACAATTTTTTTAGAGTGGGCCGTCTCTTGTGCTTTTGGGTTATTTAGTCAATATGACCAACATGCCGCTTGAGAGTTTTGGAGGTTTAACTAAAAGACGGAGTTACTGGAAAGCAAACTGCGAGAGTCTCGGCATTTTGTTTTAACATCAATAAGAAAGTCCACTTTGGATAGGTAAATTACCAAACTATGACTTATGCTACTAACTCCAGGTAAAGCCAAGGCCCAGGTAGGTAGTCCAAGCATAGACTTGTATCCACTTGATGGTGTAGAGAATCAAACGAGCGATGTGTGCCTAATCCACACACATTTCTGCATTCCTTAATCATCAAGTTAACCCCATGGGAGTCAGGTCTCTCAATCTTAAGATCTGAATAAATATTAATGTGACACGGCTCTTTAAATGCCATCACACTTGACATAATCATATCCATAGAAGACTTACATGCATAGGTTGAGGTAAGACACATGTTTTGGGCTTTTTTTCTTTCTGTTTTTCGGGAATACATTTTCCTTCACATATCGTGGTGTTCAATGGATGACGTTGTATTTGTTTACACTATCTCGATTCATGACTTTCCTATCACGAGTGCTGAATTTTGATTTTGCTTAGCTATAAATGCCGAAATTTTGCTTATGCACGATATAGTAGCCACTTCGTAACTTTTGCCATCGTGTAAGCCAATACTATAGTCTTCAGAAATTTCTCTACTTGTAAATGTACATAATATCTAGTGAATTATATCAAATTAGCCTATGATAATTATTCAGTGTATCATATATCGCTCATGATGACTTCAATCTCGTTAAAATTTTGACAATTCCACGTACAATGCGTGGGTATGAAATTATTTTAGTCAACTAATGAAAGCGCTTTTATGCGTGCCAGTCAAGTAGAGATTGTCAAATCGGTTGTTGAAGACGTATTGGAGAAGCTGGAGATAAAGCAAAAAGAAGTGCCTCGACATTTAGTTAGACTTGATGATAAGGTGAAACGGTTGATAGAGTTATCAGCTATCGACCAATGTGATGTGCGGCTCATTGCAATTTACGGAATGGGTGGTGTCGGTAAAACAACTATGGCCAAGATCATTTTTAATCAACTATCTTCCCGCTTCGGAAGGCGTTGTAGCTTCCTTGAGGATGTTCAAGTAAGCTCATTAACCGAGGAGGGCAAAGTCCGGCTGCAAAAGAAACTACTATCTGACATTGTTGGTTCAAGATATGCAAAACAAGTCGAGGATAGCGAAAAAGGGATGAAGATGATTAGAGAAGTACTCCACATTAAGGAGGTCCTTGTGGTTTTGGATGATGTTGCTAAAGAACAGCATATTGAGCATCTAATAGGAAATTTTTCATTATGTTCAAGATCTCGCATAATCATTACAACAAGAAACAAAACAATTCCATCAGATGAGGGATTTAATGGTAAAATTGAACGGTATGAGATGCTGGACATGGATGCTCCTCCTGCACTTCAGCTTTTTTGTCGACATGCCTTTGGTATAGACTCTCCCTTGAATGATTATTGTTGGCTTTCAAATGCAATTGTCTCAAGTTTGGGAGGCTTTCCTTTGGCAATTGAAGTGATAGGTTCGTCACTTAAAGGGAGAGACAAAGCAATTTGGAACGAGACATTGGACAATTTAAAGAATGTACCTAAAGAAGAAATTAATAATAAATTGAAAATTAGCTATGATGGCTTAGACAATAATCAGAAACATATTTTTCTAGATATATCATGCTTCTTTTTCAATGAGAAGAAGACCAATCCAATTTACATGTGGGACCATTGTCAACTAAATCCCCGGGGAGGAATTGAAGTCCTTACCGAGAGGTGCTTGATAAAGATTTTGGATAATGATAAGTTTTGGATGCATGATCAACTCATAGAACTAGGAAGGAAAATTGTCTGTGACAACAGCCTAGGTGAACTTGGAAAGCAGAGTAGGTTGTGGATTGCAGAAGATGCCTTGGATATTATAAGAACTGAAGAGGTAAGTAAGAAAAGTTCCATTTTCATTTTTTAAACAGAAGTTGAATCTTGAAACTAAGGGTTCCTTTGTTTTCTTTTGTTTGGGATTTTTATCATTTTTTTCTTGCCCATTCAAGTTGTGAGATGTGGTGGTTGGAAGTTGCTGAAGTTACTCACATTATTGCAAATTTCACTTGCAGAGGAAGGACAAGGTTATAGCACTTGGCATAGATGGATTTGATTACTCCATAGAGATTACAAATCAAGAATTTGAAAGATTACAAAACCTAAGATTTCTCAAGTTATGCAATGTAACCTATGTTGGGGACTTTGCACAGTGTCGTTCAAAGTTGACGTGGATTTATTGGCGTAGTCCTCATCGGGATTTTAGGGCAGACAATATGTATCTGAACCATCTTGTTGTTTTTGAACTTGGCTCGAGTAGCTTCACAGATGATTCAAAAGTATGGGACTTGATCAAGGTATTACATGATTTAATTCTAGTCTAATAGTCTCAGTGTGTACTATGCAATGGATCTTTTACTTAACATGCCATTGATTTTTACAGAGGGCACAGAATTTGAGAGTTATATCCCTTACTGCGTGTGATGGCTTAACGACAATCCCGGACTTCTCTAAATGCTTGCATTTACAAAGGTTGACTCTTGCATACTGCAGTAGGCTAAAGAGGATTCAAAGCTTCATTAGACATCTACAGTCATTGATTGAATTAGATATCGAAGGGTGCATTGGTCTTACAGAATTGCCTGAAGAACTGGGGGTGCTAGCCAATCTGCAACGCTTCTCATTGCAAGGATGTTCTGGGTTGTGTGAACTTCCAAGCTCACTTGCAAATTTAACCTCATTGATAGAGTTAGACTTATCAAGTACAGGCATTGCCAAATCAAACAAAATCACAAGATGCAACTTAAGGTGGATTGAGAGGTTATCTAGATTGAAAAGGTTATATTTAAATCTATCAAACATCTGTGCACTTCCAGAGTTGGCTTCTCTTTCTCATCTGGAAGAGCTTACTGTGTCTGAGCTTCTTGTGTCTGAGCAATGGGCAGAATTCAAGAAGCTTCCACCCTCTCTGAAACACTTGCGTATAATAACGGGGACGTCATCGATAGAGTTGATTGCTCCATCAAACTCGGTGCGTCATCTTCTTCATTAATATACAATAGACTACGTGAGTGCATAGGCTTGGAAATTGATATGTTCTAATTTCTGTTTGATGCTATAATTCGGCAAAACTACAAAGGAGAAAAAAGTCAAATATTATTCTGAATTTGGAAGAAGATAATTTTTTTAATCCAACGACAAAAATATATCAGAGATGATATTTAAAAAATTTAAGTACTTTAGTGTTCCTTCATCATGTTCTTTTTAATTTGAAATGTTGTTTCTATAAATTAAATAAATAAACAAATGAGTGTTGGATATTATGTAATATGGTATGTATTTATTTCGAAGCCTTGATGTTTAGCAATAATTGCTCTCTTGAACTTTGGTACTGATGCGCAATAGCTTGCAAATTTTGAGAAGTTTTAGATTACCTTCTCACGTTTGCCCCACCCAAAGAAACTTTGATTTATGTTGCCTCCATTATTTTTTTCAGCCATCGTAGCCTTTAAGTTTTACCTAAATGGATGAACTCATTTTTCCTTTATAATCCATGTATCGTTCTCTGTTTTGTTAACTTCATAACCCATGTAATGGTCGTTATTTTGTTCAAGAAGAGTGGTCCATTTTTAATGGTCATACAAACGGAAAAAGTAATGACAGACACAGCCGAGTTTGTTGAGTAATCTGCAACTTTTCAAAGTTTGCATGCTATTGTGCAGTAGTGCCAATTTTACGAGGGTAAAATGGTGTTTATGAAGTATGGTGCTATTGTGCAAGGGAGCTAAAGTTCAAGGGGACTTTGAGCAATTATCCCTAATGTATGATATAAGGCTGACCATAGGAGTTAATAGTACGGACATTGATTAGATAATTAAGTACTAGTTTAATCTGGAACTGCCATAAAATATCTTTACTACTTTCAGAAATAGATGACGTAATGTCTTTTGTTAAGCATTCCAAAGCCTCTAAAGAGCTAGACATATTTTTTTTTTTGGTCCAACCTAGACATGGTTACTTAAATACTATTTAAAAAAGAAGATTTTAAATAAACAGTAAAAAATGTATGCGATATCCGGGCTCTTATATTTTGTTAGTATCTAAATAAATCAATACCTGCAACTAAAATGAGTGGAATATGAATATGTAATCTTGTGCTAGTCAAGGAAGGAATCCAATTTTAAAGGAAGTCTTATATATTAGAGAAAGCTTTGATTCCTTTCTTGGCCAAATATCCTTTCTTTAGCCACTTATTTCTACTTCCTTTTCTCTTGTTGGATATTTGCGGATCCTAGAGCAATCTATCCTAGAGGTGTGCAACCGGATCGGGTATATCCGACTCCCGGACCAACCCACCTAGAAAACAGGGTCGGGAATAGGTTCCCAATAAAACCGGTCTGGGAACCAGTTCCCAAAATTCGGAACTGGTTTAAACCGGCCCGAGAACGGGTTTCAAGTGATTACCTACCTAGAAACCGGTTCCCGAACAGGTTTTGGAACCGGTTCTCGGACCAGTTTTGTAAGTAGAGGTCCAAAACTCTTTTTTTTCTCTCGATTTCTATTCTTACTCCTACAATCACACAGCGTTTTTCCTCTTGGCTCTCTCAAACATGCACAACACTCTTCCTTTATCATTCCTCTTCCTCACTTGCTTCCCTCCCTCACCGGCTCCCTCTCACACTATCTGATGGATGGACGATGTTCGTCGCCGCCAAATTCTTGTGTATCACATGAATTGGTTCGCATAATTTCTCTTTTATAGAATGAGTTATGCTTATATAAATGAGTAGCTTCATGTAGTAGTTGTGAGAATAAGACTAATATTAGACCCATATTTGTTGCTAATTATTTGCCTTATAATTTTATTTATTAAATTAGCCATGTAGATCCTTAATTTTACGTTTAGTCAAATGCTTATTATTTCAATACAAATTAGGAGGATCACGTTATTTTATCACGTATTAATATAAAATTCGAAATCGTATAGGATATCAAGAGATTGCAAAACATGTTCCAGTGAAAATAGAGTTGACCCTGGAACCGGATTGGAAAAACAGAGTGGGTCGGGTACAGGATCCAATACAAACATGGTTGGGTATAGGATCCAGGTCTAGACCCTATCACCCTGGACCCGGTCACCCCTAATCTATCCTCCTCCTTTTGAGGTTGCTATCTTCTGTTGTACTTTAAGTTGCGTACTTTTTTTTTTTTTCTATTTTAGTTAATTTTCCCTACTTGACTTTATGGTGTTGGATAGTGTTCTTCAATATTGCCAATGAACTCATATAAATCATTCTTTAAATATTAATTCATAAAACTTGCTTCATATATAAGACATCATATGAGATATTGCAAATAATAGATTTCAAAAACAAATCCTGAAAACGATTGCGCTCAGTCGTACGAGACGACTATGAGTTGCAAAACCTTGACTAGGGCGAAATTGACCCTAGCTGACTAGATTTCCTAGACGACTCTAACCCGAAATTGACCCCACACGCACTTGTTTGCTCCTTCCTCTGCTCGACTTATTTACTTCTCTCTATCTCTCCCCATGATATCTCTAATCATTAGGGGTGATCGGTTCTTGGTTCGGTCAACTGAGAACCAGATTGAGAGAGCCGATTCCCAGAATTGGGAACCGTGGACCGGATCGGCCAGTCCGGTTCGGTGCAAGGAAATTGGCATTTTTTTTTTCACTAAATAATGACATTGTTTCAGACCGATCAATCCAATTTAGTTCTCGGGCAATCCAATAAAACTAATCATACATGTCTCCATATGCAAAATATTCAAATTTCACTTGCATGAATATTAATCACACTTCATCTGTTTTACTCTTATTCTTAAGCATAAAAGCCATGAACAATTTTGCTAAAAGTTGTGTTTGGCTTAGGTTTTATAGACAATATCTCTTCTATGCTTTGAATGTTTAGTTAATGCGGGACTCTTGGAGGCTTGAAGTTCTTGTCTTTTATTAGTGAGGGGAGCAAGAGAGAGAGTGTGAGCATGAGGAACTCTTGGAGCCTTGTCCCACATCGAGTAGAAGATGAAATTAACAAATAAGTTTTATCTATAAATAAAGAATAACAATAAGAGTTTTGATGGTTTTTTGGCCACACAAGAGGTTGTTACCTCAATTGCAATTCCGATTGCAATAAGTTTTATATATAATAGCCATATATTATATATACTGTTTGTATATATTATTATATATAAAAAAATTGGTCTGGTCTAGTCGGGAACCGGACCGTTGACCGTGTCCGGCCGGTTCCCGTTTTGGGCGGTTCCCATTGCACACTCCTACTAATTATACGAGAACAGAAGAGAAACGGGCAGTTCCCATTGCACACTTCTACTAATTATACGAGAACAGAAGAGAAAAAGCCTGCAGGATTCTTGGACCTTTCTCTTTGAGAATTCCATTTGTCAAATTCCACACACCTACGAAAACAGGCTGGTAAACTCTCACCCTCAACGTTCCCGTAAATATACGGAAACGAATATCTAACTTTTATTCCCTTTAACCTTTCTTTAGAGATCCGGGACTTTTACTTATGGTGGTTGAAGAGAAAGGGTCCTTGTTGGGCTAAAAGGGGTTTATTTTGACGTCGCTCTGGTTCTTGTTTTGGTGACAGAAAGCGGTGTTCAAGCTGGATTGGTGCGACAACAAGGACAAGATAAAGACCATGAGGATAGTCTCTGGATTTTCAGGTATCAATCAAATAAACCCTTCTTCTCATCTCTGTCTCCCTACTTCTATAAAAAGAACAAATCCCAGATCTTAATTTCTGCAGTTGAGAAATCCGAGTCAAAACAGAGTGTGATTTGGCTGCATATGTGCAGGGGTCGAATCGATCGAAGCAAACCTGGAGGACCGTAGGCTGGTGGTGGCAGGAGATATTGATGCTATGAAGATGCTGAGGAAACTGATGATGTATAAGACGAGAAAATATTAGGTGTGTTTAATATACTAGGTAGGTGATACATTAAATCATACAATGATCAACATGTGGCAAATTTGGGCACACCTATCAGTTGAACGAGCAAAATTTCTGCCTCCACCCTTTCCGTTAAGGCTCCGTCTCTCTCCCCTTTACTCTCTCTCCTCCCCTCCGTTTGTGCCCATCTCTCTCTCTCTCTCTCTCTTCTCTCTCTACTTCTCTTTTCCTTCCTCTTGTGTCTGCCATGGCTGGAGCTCGGGTCGGCTCATGGCCGACCTGCTCACGAGCACGCCGACGCTCGTCCATGGCCGTCGCCGTCGGCACGCGGGGCGCAGAACGCAGAGACTCGCTCGAGAAGATGAAACCCATCTCCCAAAAGGTCTCAAGGACGACAACCGAACGGATGAATGGACGAGGAGAGATGAAAAGAAAAATAAAAACCCGAACTTTTTAGAAGAATCTCAGCAGGCGAGGTCGGATGCGGAGCTGGGAGGAGGAAATGGGCTGGTGGGTTTTGTAAACGGAGGCGTAGGCGTATCGGGTCGGCTTCGATTTCCTTATTTAATATGATTTCATCACCTGGGTCGTCCTTGTCCGTCTTGCTCTGTTGCGCCTGTTCGTTCGTTCGTTCGTTGGGGTATGCTACTGATCTCTGGGTACCGTTTTTTCTCATCCACCATGGACGACGCTCGCGGCCAGGCATGGACGACACTCATCCATGGCTACTTTGGCCATGAAGCTCGACCTCAAACCCGGAGCTTTGGGTAGCGCTCGGTTTCGCGTCCGGCGGCGTGCCAGCCCTCCTCGACCTGAAGCGGCCATGAGCCGACTCGAGCTCAAGCCATGGCATACGCAAGGGGAAAGAAAAGAAAAGTGAGAAGAGGCAGAAACGGAGGGGAGAAGCGAGAGTAAAGGTGAGAGAGACGGAGCGTTAACGGAGAGAGTGGGGGCAGAAATTTTGCTGGTTCAACTGACGGGTGGCCCGGATTTGCTACGTGTCGATCAGTGTATGATTTAATGCATCATCCTACCTGGCATATTAAACACACCTACTATTTTTTTCAAAAGTAGTCGATGTTGGGTGACACTCGTTTTGCTATTCTCGTTTTGCTATTACTCGAAATAGCAAAATACCTTCACTATTTATATGAATATTTATTACAAGTATACACGCTTGTTGTAGGCTTGCTTCACCGACATACTCCTGTGACAGTTGAAGATGCATAGGCCACGCGTTCTCTATATAATCCGAACTCTTTGACTATTATCCAAGTCATTTGATCAATAAACGAGATATTTGTAAAGATTATTCTACAGAAATATCTAGAAGAGAGAGAGAGAGAGGTGGGGCTTTCTTCAGTCGAAAGACTCAAAGGCCGAAATGCCCAACTCTACCCGTTTGCATACGGGTATTATCAAGTTCCTGGCTAATCCCAATTTTCTTTTTCATGCCAATCCCAATCTCAAGTTTGATATTTGAGTTTTTCGAAGACCTCAACTTTTTCACAAACTGGTTTATACAAAAAGTTAAAAGATCTTGGGTCCGTCAGTTCGCGATCATTAGTTATCAAATTCTGTTCGTGTAGATGGCTCTATAATATTTAGATGTCGAGTGGGTCCTGCCGTCATTGAAGGCATGTAGGGTTTTTTTTATTAACGTGACCTGAAAAAGCACTTGCGCGCATCTCATTATGATTCACATCCCAAATCCGTCAAGTCGAGACGATTAAACATTAGAAAAAGTCATTAGGATGTTAACGACCTCAAAAGTAGTTTGCCAAGCCGATCTAACTTGCACGTTCCCCATCATATCAACTTTGGTTACTTGGGAAAACTTTCCGCAAGAATACAAATCATTTATGACGCATAGAATCATGTGGATCCGCATACTTCCATAAGCTTTTATGAGTATGACCATGCAAATGCGAGTGGCGGTTGGTCGAAGAGATCGAGAAGGAGTGCGTCGATGAGGTTGTGGTTTGAATTTGGCATGAAGTGTTTTGTCAAGAGCTGTTGGGATTAACGGATTCCCTAAACCGGATGCGACACTTAATTGAACCCCTAAAACGAACGTGGAAGACAAGCCCAGGAATCACATGTATCACCGATCAAAGATACACCATGGAATCGAGAGTATCTTATTGTCCACAGATTAAACATCAATGTTGAAGTTCGAGGAAGAATCACGATCCTATTATACTGAGGAGCGCACTGGGGAGAAAACTCTTATTTTTTAGGGTACTATTTTTATGTTGTTTTTGGAAGAGAGAAAGAGAAAAAGAACGTACGTACTTTCAAAAAGTACATTCCTTTTCTTTTATTTCTATTTCTTAGTCTCCTCCAAGAGACATATCTTTTCAACGTAATACCCCTTCCAAAAGAAGCAACCCCTCAACGCATCTTTTGATATCTCAACCCTTTATTCATGGGCCCTTAACTTGTGGGTCAGGTTCTTAGGCCCAACATGGGCGGACGGGTCTACTTAGGCCCATTATCACATATAAAAAATCATCAAGAGCATTGGTGGTTTTAAAGTAAATAGAAAATCTTTCATGGTGGCTTCCTGCTTCGAGAAAAAAAAAAAAAAAATTCTAGCAACACAACAATATCGCATTAATTGATGCCTTACCCCAAAAATGAGTAAACACTAAACAGACAGTCCTCTCTGTCTCTCTTTCTAACGTTTCCTCTTTCTGCTAAGATTCTTCACCCCCATAATTGGTAGAGATATTCCTTTTTGTAAATAACTATCATATATTCCTTTTCGTAACTAACTATCATAATTTTAACTAAATTATACGCCCTCCCGCTATTCCGTTTTTATAATTTTTGAAGCAGTCCAGTCAGCTGATCTCAAGAATTAGAAGATGTTCTATTAGACGTCGTGAATAGTATGGACTATTAAGTAAATATTCAAAATGTAAAATTTATAGCATAAGTATCCTTTATTTTGGCCTTCGACCTTATAGTCATATGCTTTTCTAGACGTCTCTCAGTTAAACCATAAATCAAGTAGGTTAGGACTAAGTATGCTAGGTCTGCGGCTTATAAGTTATAACCATGAATTTGCTATATATAAATGTCCATCCTTTATTGAAATCATCGGGGCCAGCAGGTTGTAGTTGGTACTCGATAGCAGTTCATTCCATTGATTTTCTTTCTCTCTCTATCCCACAGATGAAGTTCGACACTGATATGTTCAGCTCGTAAGCTGATTTTTTTTTTTGATGGATCTAAAGTTCGTACGCTGATTGGGCTCCCTAGCTTTGTATTGTTGTCCTAATTATTCAGCAGAGGAAGCTTGCTTAATTATCTTCCATGCATGACCCAATTCCACTGTTGCCATTTTCGCCCGATGCCTTTAACATTACACCGGTCACAGGACGATGAGAAGAATATCGCTAGCTAACACATGCCATCAGACTTCTCCGGGGCAATTCGCATATTGAGATTTGTTCTTTTTTATTGGTGCTCACACGAATGCTGGGAAAATTATTTTAAAAAAATGTATAATAGTCAATTCAATTTTAAATATTTCAATTTAACCAATTTAATACTAAGTTTTATGACGATTTGTCAATGTAATCATTCTGGTTAATTTTAGCTGAAATTGCTGACGTCAATGCAGTCGTCCCATAAGACGCTGCCAATGAAAAAAATTTGCAATTTTTTTTGGTTTGGCCCCCAAATTGATATAATGCAAGCATGTATGTACTGGCCAATTAGACACATCTTATTCTATTTAACTGTAGTTCCGCTTCAGGTCAATGAATTAATAAGTTTATATTCAATTAAGGAAGGGTTTAGTTCAATTTTGAAATGGGGCTTTGGGTGTAAATGTAATGCAAAATATCAAAAGTCAAAATTCTCTGGGAAAATGTAAAACTCTTTATAAAGTGACTTTGAGTTCAAGTAATATTTGACAAAAAAAATCTTGCCAAATATTTTGGTTTAAGTTTTTTATATTTTTTTATTAAAAAAACTCAAACATTTCACTAGAACCAATGTAAGGCTCAGGTCGCCAATGAGCCAAATCTGGCATTGACGCGAGAAGCCATGTAAGAATCTTCTCTCCCCCACTGCAATTGAAAAAAATAATTTTATTGACTTCGTGGCCATATCTCAGCTCTCCGATGACATGGCAGAGACAATCCTCGTGGTTCCATGATCGAGCTTTAGCTAGGTGAGGTCTTGTCCAATGATGAAAGCCATCAAATCTAAACCGATAGTCTCCACAATTAGTCAGACTGGGCTCCCGGCGTCGCCTCATAAAATTCAATAATCAACATGAATAAAAGAATACCTCACACTCGTATTAAAATGATTCCCTTTTATCAAAAACGAAAATCCTTTTTTTTTCCAATTTTAAAAAAGTATTTTCATTAACTGGAAAATTAAATGTCCTTTTTACCACCTCTAGTGGCAGTCCCTTGGATCGAGTGATCCTTTGTCACGACCTACCTCTCGACAAGAAGCAAAACAAATTTAGGGACATTACTTAAAGGATAGGCCTGAAGCTCATGATTAGGTGTGTACTTTTTTAAGCCCATATCTTGCGCAATATTGAGGTGTTCACAAAAATTTTCTGACAAAGATTTGCTACTAGCCTATTAAAGTAAGTTAGAAACCAAGTGAGACATGAGAATATATTTATTTCCTACATAACTAGAGAATTTAGAATTGAAGATTTGATTACGCTAATTAAATAATTAGTGCCCTTTTAGTATATAATTTTGTTCATTTCAAAAAGATTTTTTGCCAAGCAATCAGAATTAATTTTAAACTTATCCACTAACACATAAGATAACTATGCGATTGCACAATCATTAACATAACAATCGGCAACCGAAGTGACATCAAATAAATTGCATGGAATAGCAAGCATCTAGCACTAAGTAATAAATAAATGCTAGTCCTAACAAAGCAAAGGGAGGCCATAATCATCATATTGAAAGCACATAAGCAAGAGTGTTCGTTTCTAAGAGCAAACGAAATGCTATAGTAAAGCCCAACTTGTTCAACTTTGAGCACAATTTTTATCAAAAGATTTTCAAATTTTTTTATGAGAAAACTACTCAAAAACTAGTTTTATAGGTTTTTCATTACTTTTAGGAAAAGCAAATTTTTTGGAATTTTTGGAATTTTTTAAAATTTTACTTTAATTTTTTAATAAAAATATTTTTTATTCCAAAATAGGGGCCCGGTCTGATCATGGGCTGCAGCAAGCCTTCGGATCGGGCCAAGGACAAAAATGAGCCATTGTAAAAGGCCCCAACCTTGATTAGAGACGAAGCCAACTTACTAACAAATAAGCCCAATCCGAATCTAACTACACTAAGCCCAGCCCATACTAACTAGACCAAACAAGTCCAAGTTCATCAGCCTAAATTAGCACGAATATTATTAGACAAATTAAGTCCGTGCCACCTCTTCTTTTCTCCGCGCCACCTTCCTGCTCTTGCTCAGTACAAATTGAGAAAAGAGAACCCACACGCACACCCATGGCCGAGGCTCACCACACCAGACCGTGAAGAAACTATTCTCGTTGTTGACCGGGACCATCGCCATACTGCCATAGCAAGCGACTTCCGACCACCGGACAGCCGTCCATCTCCACCGCTATTCGCTCGAGGCCCACGGTCGCAGCCAAACCACAAATACAAAGTACATTCACAAGAATATGTCAAAAGCACAAGACAAACGACATCCAAAATTCTGGGAGATTCGGACTTGGTGGGAATGAAATCTTGACTAACGAATGTATTCAGGAATTAATAGAAACTTCATACCGGAAACAACGCATATATGGATCCTTAGAATAAATCGGAATCCGAGAATCGAAGACTAAAATGAACAGTTTTAGTTTGGGCATTCTCTTGAACATATGGTGAGCGTGGAAAATATCGAATATTTTTAGAACTCAAACTAGGGTCCAGACCAAAAAATCCCCAGGAAATGCTTGACATCAAGCACCAACTCAGTCAAAACAAAGCGCTCAAGAACTAGAGACACCAAGTTCAGTTCTTCCTTAAAACAGAACATGGCGAGGCCAAAAGGAGTTCATGGGAATGAGTTTCGACCGCGGAAATCCCTACCCGGCTCGGAGAAGGCGGTCATAGGGCGAGCTCAAGACCAGTCGAGCTATGGCCGACCGCTTCACGATGTATCCGACCCGAGATCCTCGGGAAAAAACTGGATCGAACCCAAAGAAAACTCACCTGGAATTCGGTCGCCGCGGAAGAGGAGGCCGCGGGCTCAAGCGTGTCGGCTAGAGGTCGTCGGCTTGCGACGGGGATGGTCGGGTAACGCTCAGTCGAGAACGAAGCTCGGCTCTGTGTCTCGCTTTCTCTCCGTCTCTTCCTCTGCGCACTCTCTAGTTCGTTCTCTCTCGGCCAAAACCCAAAAGCCCAGCACTCTAAAAATCCTCTCTCTTACCCTTTTATTCGAACCGAGCCCTCCTCCGCGAACCAACGTGCTATCCCACTTTTAAGCGGCGACTCAGCTGCTGCCAGCCTGTCCCGTACGAACGTACCGCGCGCGACGTTCTCCGCGGCGCCGTCCTCTCTGTCCTTCGTCGCCGCACCCCGTCCTTCTTGTCTTTTGTCGTCGAGGCTCCCGTCCAAAACCAGAGAACAAGAGGAGGAAGAAGAGAAATGGTGCGTGGGCCGGGCTGGGGAGGAAAAAGGGACGGCCCCGGCCCCGAAGCCGTAGGAGGAAAAGAAGGAAAAGGAGAAGGGGCCGGGCCGGCCCAGCTCTGGCCCGGCCCTACTTCGTTTCTTTGGTCTTTTTTTTTTTAAAAAAATTAATAATTCTTTTTACAATTTTAATAATAAATACTAGTAATCCAAATATTACTAATGTCTATGTGTGATACATTTTTATGAAAATTACTTTTTTCTTTTCGGTTAGAAATTAATCCCTAATTTTTATGTGAGTAAACCATAAATAAATAGGCAAAATTTAGATATCAACACTCTTATTAGCCATATTTGGCCTTGTTGGTCCTTATCGACCACCCTTGCGCAAAGAGATGTACATTAACAATGAGGGGTAAAATTGGAAAACTAAAGATTGGATCCAACATACACTAAAAATTAAGTTTCAATAACTGGAGCACCAAGTCCAATAAGAAAAATAACAAAAAAAATTGATATAAGATGATATGAATACCAAATCAAGCACACCAGAGAATCATTATGCCCATAAAAAAAAACTCAATAAAAGGACAAGCACTATACGAATAAATCTCATCGAAGCTGTTCTTACTTCAGCATATTTATCGTGAAAATTGTAGGAATTTTGCTCACTATTGAAGACTATGCCTACTATTGATACATACTTCAGAACCTAGAAATCTAGAAGGTCAACATTAGCCCAGTTGAATCACATATCAAAAATACATAAAATGAGAGAAAAATCAAGAACTTATGCGCCACCATACTCACAAAAATGAATAGAGATTTAAAAGGAAACACAATATTGGAAACTCGAGACAAAATAGAATTATTGGCGGATTATTTAATGAATAAAAATTAAGTTACTCATAGCAATTCCACTTATCAAACATGACTTCTTATGGCACTCAAAACTAAGTTAACATTGTTAGAAATTTGTGGAAATCAAGACCTTGATTATCAAGATTGAATGCTGAAATGTGTAAAATCCTATACTAACATCCAGTTATGATGAAGTCACAAATAGATACGCGAAGCAATTGTCAGAAATAAGCACTTATAGCCAATTGCCATTTTGACGTTGATAGTGTGTTCTTCTATTATCATATAATTAAAGTAATGAGAATAATTAGAGGTTTAACTTAGATGATCTATTTATATACCCATTCAAAATCTTACAGATAATGTCTTCCATTAAGATAGTTATCTTTAAATTAGGCAATAACCATAGTTATCAGAATTTGACTAGGATAATAAAATGTCAATAAGACCTAATGCGAGTAGTATTAAACTGAATGGGATCATATTAAAAATGTTATAACAAACATGCCATGGATCATGATGCACTAGCTACATGACCACACAAGCCCTAATATCTAGTCCAACCAAGCATCAAAAGGCATGTTATGATAAAAGGGACAACAAAAGGCACAAATTTTCATTGCAATAGGTACACAATACAAGAACTGTTGGAAAAATATAAGGATTTATATAATAATAATAATGATTGGAAATACATTACAAAAGATTAGAAAATAAAAGGAAATGTCTGAGGCGTGCAAACACTGTCCTTAAGGATAATTCCGCCCCTCGGAGTACGAAACTCGATGTGTAAGGCTTCAGCGACTATCCTCTCAAGATACAACAGACCTTCCTCTATACTCCGCACTAAATATTAGAATGAAACAGAACAACTTTTTGTGTATAACCCAGCAAAAAGAAAAGGAAAGATATGAGAACATATTGTATCTTCACTGATTGTGGTTTGAAGTTTTTGTATTTAAACAAGGAAAAGAGAGAGCCGTTAGGAGATCATCATAAATCAATTGGTAATTAAAAAGATGACCATTATAAAATAATGAAGAGTTTATGAATTAATAAATCAAAAGTTATAAAGCCGTTAGACGACCGTTATACAACCATTAGAAAACTGTTATATGACCATTAGAAAACTGTTACAAAATAACGACTTTTATGTCGATCATAATTTCCAATAAATATTTCAAAACTGCTGAAATATCCAACAATCCCCCACATATTTCAGAAAGTTTTGACAAGAAAAATAAAATAATGCTGGGTTATTGGAGAGTAATGCATCAAAATTGGTTCTTATTAGGCTATGAACCAGCCTTAGAAAGAATGAAATATAATTCACGAAACCATTGATGAAGTTTGAAACTTCTATGAACCAAGAATTTCTTTTTGTGAATTATAATTTTCACAAATCACATTACACTCCCACAAACTTTGTTGTTCAAAGCGGTTTTGCGCTAATAGGCCATACGCATGCTTGGTTTATTCATAAGTGCTTTATAGATTTTTGCCAAAAACTCTCATAGGAGTGGTTCCACTCCACACTTATAGAGGTGATTCCATCAAGTGTATTCTGCAGTTTAATACACCACCAATAGTGGCTATGGAATTTCATTAAGAGCTTAGCTCAACCTCTTTTTCCTTGCAATTTGGCACTATTCTCATCTTAGGATGGACAATAATTTTTAATAGTGCACTAGATCAACAAATGACTTGTTATTAACCATATGAACCTAATTCATGGGATCGCCAATCACATAGGTTGGGTTACTATCATTGTTGATTTTCTTTAGTTGGCTTGTCCCATTCCCCTCGATGTATAGTCAGAGGATTGGCCAAAATCCATCTCTGACTTCAAATAATTAATGGACATAATTCCATCATTAAGCAGCTGATTTACCATGTCATCCCTCAATCGAACGAGTCAATTTTTACCATTGAAAGTTTTATCTTTGCATGGCTATTGCCTCTTGGCAATCTTGATGTATAAACACAAAATGTGTCATTTTCCCAAAGGAATTTTTGCTAAGGGTCTCTCAACTACTCAGCCTCATTTTCATATATGAGTTTGAGAAAAAATTTCTCTTTTTCTCAAGAACTTGAATAGTTCACAATTTACCAAAGAATAGTAAATATTTTCTTCTCCTTCACCCATTGGAACTTTGGAGGATAAGGCATTTTGTTTGCACATATATGCCTGGTAGCACTTAAGTCTATCATCCATAATTTCGTTTAGCCACAATATTGGCATGGGAATGACTATAGCAACTATTTAGTCAAATCATCTACTTCAACCAAGTCGACTTTTGGTTAAACAGGATTGTCATTTCCCCCACGATTTCATTCGATTGCTTTTATGTCAAGCACTTCCACTGGGTGAACACATATATGTTAGTGGATTTGATCTCATATGAATCCAAGATCCAATTAACATCACAGTATCCTTATAATACAGTGGAAAATCCACTATAATAAACTTGACAATAGTCACCCTTTAACAAAATATTTCACAAAAGACATCAATCTTATTAAATATAGATCTATGTGGATGCAAAGAAATAAAAATAAATTTCATCTCCATAGAAATCAACTAAAGGAGGTTAAATTGCAAAGCTCAAGCAATTCTCCAAGTACCCAATACATGTTGGCACATAGCTCAAAGCAAGAGGGCTTTTTTTCCAGAGAAATAATTACCACAATACAAAGTTTCAGTTCATGGTCATGAAGAGACTATAACAAAACACAAAAGGAGTTAGCATACTCTTAAAATTACGACTCCCCCATATATAGGTTAAAAATACAACTCCAAATAATCCGATACAATTAGAGCTAGAGATGAGGAAACAAGACAAAATGTCATTATCCCATCTACCATCTCAATTATCCAATCCAATTGCATTTTAATCAACCATTTACGGAAACCCAGCAAGACCCAATCAACCCAACATCAATTGGGCATCAAAATGTTTATAAACAGAAAGCAATAAGACCTAACCATCTATGGGTGGGTCAAGAACTCTATCAAATGGGTTGCGAGCATGCGGTCTAAAGTACCCGATAAACAAAATAGCTAACTATTCAAAATACAATATGACGTAGGGTACTCAACTAGACAATATAGTAGAGATAATTTGGCAACCTGGGTTTAATTAGATACGAAATGACCTAATGGTCCGACGCCGATACTGTTAAGACTAGAATTAGCACATAGAGGGGGGTGAATAGGTGACTAAAGCGATTTTAACAATTTAATCCGAATGAGAGATTAATGAATTAAAAACAACAATCGCTGCAATTAAACGTAATGAAAGATAAAAGGATTAGGGATAGAGAATCAAGACTCCAAATTTATAGTGGTTTGGCTTAAACCAAGCCTACGTCCACTCTCCCACGCTAACAGCCTTCTTGGCTGGATTCCACTATGCAATCAACAAGAGATTACAACTTTGAGTGCAAACACTTAGTAGTAGATCACACTATCTCACTAAGTCACTCTTTTGGTATTTCTCTCAAGATCACAAACGTTTAAGCTCACGAGAGACAAGTGTATGATAGAAGATCGCTCAGACTTTGGAATTATAAATTCTACACTCTATCTCTTACTTGCTCATCGGTCCTTCATCTCCTTAAAAACTCCTCCACTTCCAAACTAACCGTTGGACAATATCTTGAGGATCGTCTTCCAATATACCCATTGGACAGCTCTGTATCAAGAAGATTTGGTAGCCGTTGAGTGACAAAGGTAGAATCCCAAATTGATTCCGATCGCCCATACAAACGAAATCTTGGTTTCCATAAGTAAAGCTTCTTCGTATAGAAAGTTCTTGTCTTCAAGATTTAATTGTCAATCAATTAGATTGAGTCAATCAAATCAATCTTGATGTGGAATCTAAACCAGATCACTAGCTGTTATATCTTCGGGGCTTGTGTTACGTTATGTCGAATCTGGATGTAAAGTCTGAGAATAATAGACTTTACAATCTGAGTCTGACTGCGATAAACTTTGTAATCTGGGTCTGAACAGATTTAGCTTTAAGGTCTGAACACAGTCTGTTATGTTCTGCTTCGGCATAGAGTCTGTCTTCTGGTTCAGCTTTAGCATAGAGTCTGTCTTCTGGTTCTTCATTCACGTTCAGTCTGGAATTTGTCAGAGTTGACAGACTTCTGATGTAGAACAGACTTTGACACTAAAGTCTAGCAGTCTTCAGATTTTGACACAGAAATCTGGAAATCTTCAGAATATACTTTGGACATGTGTTCCGTTCAGTTTTCTGGCCGTCTTCAGACTTTGACAATATCCTTTACATGTTCAATCATTTGCATAGTCTATTACTTAACCATTAAACACGTTA
Organism: Eucalyptus pauciflora; assembly: GCA_007663325.1. NCBI lineage: Eukaryota > Viridiplantae > Streptophyta > Magnoliopsida > Myrtales > Myrtaceae > Eucalyptus > Eucalyptus pauciflora. The sequence continues at coordinate 349,143 of VMYD01000242.1, forward strand.
GTAGCCTTTGATTTATTTTGTCATCTTCAAAACATCATAAGAGATTTCCCTAACAGATACTTGGCTTCAAACAGCAAGGTGAGACGATCCATAATTAATTGTGGCTCACTTAATAGATAAGACCGAACTTGGTAGCGGTGAGGCGATACCACGCACAACAATGATGAGGCAGCTGTGCTATGGTTCACGTTCTATGCCTTGACTTCATTTCCACCAAACGCCGTGAAGCTTACTAGGTCCCTTTGTTTTCTGGTACGTGTGGTTCTTAGTCGATGGATTCATCATTTCTTGAGTGTCATGGAGCAGGATATATGACGGTAGAGCTAGAGACACAGCGGAAGATTGAGTATAAAGCTACCGGAGCCCCATTGGAATCGCAATCAATGGACTGAATTGAGTCGCGGTTGATTAAGAAGAATCCCGTGAGCCAACATCAAACTGCCGGAGAAACTGGTGCCAGACGACGAAGACTAGGGAATATTTATCCTTAAGATTGTTGGAAAAATATAAGGATTTATATAATAATAATCATGATTGAAATACATTACAAAAGATTAGAAAATAAAAGGAAATGTCTGAGGCGTGCAAACACTGTCCTTAAGGATAATTCCGCCCCTCGGAGTACGAAACTCGATGCGTAAGGCTTCAGTGGCTATCCTCCCAAGATACAACAGACATTCTTCTATACTCCGCACTGAATATTAGAAGGAAACAGAACAACTTTTTGTGTATAACCTAGCAAAAAGAAAAGGAAAAATATGAGAACTGTTGACACCTAAATTTTGGCGACCTGTTTATTTATTTATTGCATTAAAAAATTAGGGATTAAATTTTAACCCCTAAAAAAAAAATAGAATTCAGTTGCATAGCATATAATTTTAAATGCATTATTGCACTTGCATTAGACCAACAGCAGATGGATTTAACTTATTAACCTTGAATTTTTTGTGCCCATCAATTCGACCAAGTCCATGGATCAGAATCACATTATGTCTTTCACATGATGGCTAGAGCTCGTATGGTTTGAAGAGGATATTGCATTGCGCTGACTTCAGAAAGGAAAAGATATGATTGCAATTGAGGTAATATTCAGCCAAGCAAATGGGGAAGGAAGAGATATATTTGTCCAAAGAATAAGCTTTCTCACATGTAAAAGTGGACTCGATATATATCAAGGGAGGTATTCTTGGTCAAAAGAGATCATTCATGAAGATTCGTAGCAACACGTAAGCGTGGAAGATCGAGAACAAAATAGCAAATCAAGACTATTTCCCTGTGGTATAAAGACAAACGGGAAAGAGAAATTGGAGAATCTTTCTAAATATTTACTCTTGTTTTGACGTGCAGGAGTGAACAATATAAAAAGAGAAGAAGAAGAGGTTCAGGGGGTGGACACTTATATTCTAAAAGGCATGGGAGAGAAAAAAGAGAAGAAATTCTCTCTACCGAGTCGAGGAGTCCTCACGTTGTGCGAGGCCTGTTGCTGCAGCGCCACACCCTAGCCGCCGGAGTTATCGTCGCCACACGTCTTTGCTGCGTCGCCCCTTGCAGCGGCGATGGACTCGCGGCTGTGACCTCTTTGCCTTTGCGACAAGCTGCTGATCTGGTGCCGACCTCCTACCATCGTGACCAAGCCTCAACGACCTCAGCCTCAACTACTTGCTATTCATATTGTGCTATTGATTTTCTCCGCTTCGCGGGCTAAATTGTGCGCCAGTGAACACCACATCATCGGGGCCACACAACTCAAAAGGACATTGAGAAAGCCAAGAAATTTCTCCTTTGCCTGGGGTTCGGACTTCACGTTCGGTTTGTCCTATTCAGTGGGTTTGATGCCACAAAGTTCCATCCCAATAATAATCCAACGCTTCAAGTACCCCTGCATTAGCAAAGTCAACATCTCTATGAATCCCTGTTGCTGCGCAAGATCACCTCTTTGACCAACGTTCAGATACTTTGGCGAACTCCTAGTTTCAGATGAACGCACGAGCGATGCAATAGTGGCGGTCCAGCAGGCTCTCAGTAAAAAAACCAGCATAATCTCGATTTTTATTTGCAGGTTTTGGCTGAGTTTTCGTCACGGCTAAACCACGTGTGCTCGTGTCCCGACGACGAGATCACTGCCGTTTGCCACCGCCTTGCCACCGACGCACTCGAGCCAAGAAGTCCACACCAACTTCAGCGAGGTCTCTTGTGATTGCAGCATTCAACGATCACTTGCGGTGGCTTTAAAAAATATTGGATTTCCTGTGAGACCCCACCATCACCGATCATCAGTCTAGTGCCAAGTGGGGGAGGTTTATTTTAAAAAAAGAAGAATCAAAGTCAAGCAGCGGCCAATCAAGCTCTTGCACTAATCATTCGTGCTCGGAGCTTAACACTCTTCACTGACAACTTTGCTCCATCAACGATTCTTGATCGATCCATTGTCGACCATCAATCCTCAAGCCCAGCCGGGGCAATTGATTGTTCGTTTTTTTTTTACTCTACTTTGCAGGCTAATTTGTGCGCCGATAACCCAGCAACGAAGCTGCAAACCACTCACGTCTCCTGCTTTGCTATTCCAAGACCGCAATTGACCACCGAGGAGCCCCCATCATGAGCAACCTTGCCCAACCGGACACCAAGGAATCCCTCAACGCAAGCTGTGTAGCCTCCGCCATTCGTGAGCCCCTTGCCGTTGGACTACGGTTCTAAGCCAACACCCTGATTTGGAAAACCTTTTCCGCCCGCACGATATCGAGGGCTAAGTAAAATTCTTGATTGACTCGATTTTCTCATATTTTGTTGTATGATCCATGGAATTGCAATTTATTTTGAATATTTTTTCGTTATTGTCATATCCAAAAAAGCTTTTCAAATTCTTATGAATTCGGAAGTTTCCCTAATCTCACAATGTGCATATGATTGATAGTTTGATTTTCGTGCCCGGAATCTAACTCGCAATTGCACGAAAAATCGTCGGTCCGATCTCACGCTCGAGATTCGATTCGTGATTTTATTTAAAATTGACCAATCCGATTTCATGCGTGGGATATGATTCGTCAATTTATGGATATCGATCTCATCTTGCTTGATTTGCCGTCGTGTTATTTGAATCGGTTTTATTTTCGTCAAAAAAAAAAACCGGAAAAATGTAGGTTAGAATTAGGGTTATTTCCTATTTTAGGGTTTGCATATTTAGAATAGGAATTTTATTTCGATTTTTTTAAAAAAATAAAATAAAATAAAATCAAATCAAATCAAATCAATCAATTTAGCTTGCTAGATTTTTAACTTGGATTGCATGTTTAATTATTTGGCAATTTTAATTTCGAATTTCATAAAAGAAAAAGAAAAAATTAGAATTAGGGCATTCTTTGCACGTCATTGCATATTAGGATAGATTGCATGCTTACGATGAAAATAAAAAATCATGTGCACGTCATATAGAATTAGGTTCATGAAATGCACGTCATTTAGTGATTGTTGTTAGGTTCATTTAATTAGAAATTGCCCGTCATTAGGAATATGTTATTTTGGTTAATTTAGATTGCATATTTAGTTATTGCATTACTTTAAAAATTATTTTACTCATGTCATATAATTTAGGTCATATTGCCTTGCCATATCATTATGTTAGATTAGTAGCATGCATTGCATAACTCTCATTAAATAAGCGAAAACGAAAAATTGAGTGATTGCGTGTTTATTAGAAATCATATCTAAGACTGTTGATGTGAATTTTGATCTAACAACGCAGATGCTTTCGTTGCTATGAGGTAAGTCCTGCAATTTATTTACTGATTTACTTGGGTGTTAAATTGGTGGTTTGCGCACCCGCATGATCGCCTCACATGTTAGGGAATTAGATTTAAAATCAATTTAAGCTGCCTACAAAAACATTTTTGAAAATAAAAGAATGGTACCGAAGGGGCATTAGAGAAATCTAGTATAACCAAGTCCCCGCACTCATAGTCTTTGGTTTGTAGAAGTAAAGTAAATCTCCCGTTACTTTACTTGGTTTCTAATCGACCCACCAAAATTAGATTAGTGGCGACTCCTAATTAAAAATCAATTATATGTTAAAAATTTGAATCTAAGTCGCGAATTGGTATGGGTTTGGGAGAGCCCGAGTTAAGTTTAGGCTTAGTAATCCATTAGCCAAATCATAGGTGGTTCACACCCGAAAAATTTGGTTGCGACAAGAACATATTGTATCTTCACCGATTGTGGTTTGAAGTTTAATTTGTATTTAAACAAGGAAAAGAGAGAGCCATTAGGAGATCATCATAAATCAATTGGTAATTAAAATGATGACCATTATAAAATAATGAAGAGTTTATGAAGTAATAAATCAAAAGTTATAAAGCCGTTAGACGACCTTTATACAACCATTAGAAAACCGTTATATGACCATTAGAAAACCGTTACAAAATAACGACTTTTATGTCGATCATAATTTCTAATAAATATTTCAAAACTGCTGAAATATCCAATAAGAACTCACTTTTTGCATCCAACATTTGCTTATGGAGTAACAAGCGATTAAAAGTGAAACTCATGCAAAATAGAAGTATTGGTGGCTTGGAGAAGAAGACGATGGCCCAAACCCTTCCACTTCTGTTTATTGACTTGGTTTCCTTGTTATTCAGATATCGGGCCACTAGAGAAAGGTTGAAACATAAGGCCTACAAAATTCATTAAAGCCCACACGCAGAGCTCGCATTTTCCCAGCCACAGCATGCCTTCTCTCTTTAAGCTTTGACTCGGATATGAGGCTCGATCCTTGGTTAATTCAGTCTCAAATAAAGAACTAAACTCATCGATTAGTCAAATGTCCACAGACCCAACCAACAAGTGATTTTTCCTGCAACGGGAACATGGGTTCTTTTGTCCAAAAAATATGAACAAAAAATTGCAATCCATAAGATTAAGAAAAAATTCAAATGATTTTTTTCTCCTTTTCTTCCCACCTTGTTACCTTAGCAGACAGCCCATAGCTCCAGACAAAAAAAAAAAAAACCATGGCCTTCGATGCCATTCGCATGATCTTGTTCACCGATGCTATCGGATCTCTTTAGATACTTCTTGACCGGCGTCGAATTCACTGCCAGATCTCTCCAAGTAGTTGCCGGGGAAGAGGTCGCCGCAGTGAAACCAGCTCTCCTTTAGCCTCCTCAGCACCATCTCCCACGAGATCATCACCAACCTTTCCCAGTCCTCGTATCTTCCCGTCTTCTTCCATTCTTTACAATTGCTGCGTAATGATCCACTCTCTCTTTCTTCATAATTACACAGTCTCTCCCTGAAACAGTAGTCTCTGCGTCCTAGTTGTGTAGTCGAATGCCCTTATGTAGGTAGTTTCATTAATCTGCATTTTATACTAACAAGTACCATATTTTTCTTTGTGTGTCTTTACCCGATTTGGCTCAACTATACCTTTTTATTGGCAGAGTCCTTGACGTGGACGCCTCTGGTTATGTGCAGAAACTGAAAATATGGATCTTATAGACGTTGAAACAGTATGTGCTCTTCTGCTCTTCCAACTTTGGGGAACTATTTCCTTGGTCACTTCCTCGACCAGGAGTTAAGTTTCTGCTGTATTACTTAGAACTAGTGTCCTACTTGACAATTGGACGGTTTCAGAGTTCTATATGAACCATAAGGCTTTTACGATTTTGTGAGAAACAGCTAAACTGCCAAGGTTAAAGAGTGAATGTGTGAATTGGAGGCTCAGCTTTTTTCGGTTCAAAAACCTAGGCGTGTGCATGGATACTGGGCCAGCTCGAGAACAGATTGTCTAAATCACAGTCTGATAGTTGGGGCAGGGCAGCTATCAGCGGCCGCGAAGTTAGACAGAAGACGGCCCCAGTCTTCACCTTATTCAATATTCCTTTCTAATTTTATATCCTGTTCACACTGCAAAAGTTGGCGCTACGAGTGATTAAAGGAAAATATGCAAACCTTACCAAAAAAAAAAAGAAGAAGAAGAAGAAGAAGGAAAATATGCAAAAAAAAAAGTAAAAATAAAAATAGCAAGGCTTGGTATGATTTATGAGTGTTCTTTGCTCTTCCTTATTGTGATGTCCGTGTTTCTAGTGAAGACCCGATGCTTTAGTGCGGTCAAGTGGGGCGGCCCAAGTATATGTCATTTATCCCAATTTATTAGGTGCAAGAAAATGCAATTCTATGCTGACATGAATCTAGATTTATTTATTATGGCTGAATGCGGCACCCATAATGTTCCAAACCAAAAAGCAGTCGACAGTAGTTGCAGGGAAAAGACCTGGAAAGGATGGTGCATGTCTCACGACCATTCACCTATATGCATTCATATAGTTGAAAGACATAATTAAGCGATTTTAATCATTCATCGAAGCACAGAATTCAAGCATCAATTAGAATCATATGTGAAAAATAGGATGTAAAATAAATCTAACCTCCAACCATTGTTCTAACCATCCCTCTAAAAAAAAGTTCAGAAACGGAGGCATGTCAATTTTGAATGCCTAAATATTTTTCAAAAGGTAGGAAATAAAAATAGCACCGAACAACAGGAACTCAATCTTGGGTCCCAAAAAACAAAGTCTCAAAGGAGTGATAGACTTGATTTCTGATCGATAGCGTTTACAAGTACTAATTAATGTTTCAAAGCTTTAGAATATATCATCCCTAAAATTCTTCCCAATAATGCCACACGTTGCACCAGCTATTAGGCTAATGTAAGTTCGTCACGAGCCTCATCATATGTGCACAAAAAAAAAAGGAAAAAGAAAAAAAGAAGACAAAAAAGGCTAGAGGTACAGGAGTCCTTAAACCATTGCAAAATGTCCAACCAGGTTCCTCAACATTTTTTCGTATAAAATGAATCCCTAAACTATATGCTTGTTTTGTTCAAATTGATTCTTCTATTAAAATTACAAATGGAGATGTTGATGTGGTTGTTAAATGCTAACATGGTATTTTATGTGCCAGAAAATTTTTCACAGATATACCAGTTTGTATTTTTTGTGAAAAAAAAAAATAATTTATGATAAATTTATCACAAATGTATTAGTTTGTGATTTTTCATGTTATTAATCCAATAAAATAAGAAAAATCAAACAGAAATTCATATGCATCTCCATCTAAAATAAGTTTTGTTAGTGCATTCTAGATTGCATTTGTTTTGCTTAAAGATGAATGCATTCTGCAATAAATGAAATTAATTCACGAAATTCATGAGAAATGCATTTGTCTCCTTTAAATATTTTAGAAGATTGCACTCTTTGCTCGCTTTGGTCCTCTCCACTAGTAAATGAAGCTCCTGGAGAAGCCGGGGATTGTCCTCTTTGATCTTCTTCAATAGGTTATCCACGAGCACGCACCTCTCCAAATCCCCGAGCTTCGCGATGTCCATCACCTCACAGTCCAGTATAGATGCCCTCCTCGATCTTCTTCAACATACAGGTAGAAAGAGATGAGGGACACTGACCCTCGCCTCAGATTTGAGTGAGGGCCGCCCCCTTACTAAAGATACAAACGAGAGCCAAAACAGTATACAGATTAGGAGCTGGATGGCACAAAAAGAAAAAAAAATCTCGGGACATGATTGAACAATTTTTTTACAATTTAGGGATTAGATGTCTTATTGTAAGAAGAAAAAAATAGAAGAGCTTCTGATTGGCCTTTATGGTCTCCCAAGGAGTCTTTAAAAATTTCCAGAACTTGTTAGAAAGTCTTGGACGCCTTCGCTGGTGTCCACTCGATGCTGGAGAACGTTAGGTGGGAGATAGACGCTGGTGTCCACTTGCTGCTGCAGAATGCTAGGCGGGAGAAAGACGATTAGATTTGATTTCAAAGTGAGCCGCCCAACTTTGTTTCTTCCCTCGACCAGTCCACAAAAAATCTCTTATCCTTTTGAGGAAGATTCTCGCATTGACTTGATTGTCACACTGAATTAACATAAATTTTCAAGGACAATGCTCTCAAATGACATTATGTTATCTTGAAACATTAAATCCATCACAAAAGAAAAGTCGAACTTGTGTGACTCTGTATTCCAGTTGACTACGATAATGAGATCTAATAGATGTCTAATCTCTTATTTTCCTTCCGACTTTTGCTTTAGTATCCCTTACTAACATATGCCAAATGCTAAAGTCAATATTTGCTACTTGTAAGATCATTTATCTATAGAGACGTCTACCTATAATTCTAGGAAGGTGGGACCTCAGTTCATTTCTAGGAAATGTAATCTTGGACCTGTTAGGTTGCACGTATCTTATCAAGCCAAAAAGAAAAGGAAAACCAAAATATTTTATATTGGGATTGAAGAGACAAAGGTGGGGTCGGGGGCCTTTTCATGGAGGACAGCTTGGAAATAGGAGTTTCCGGGCCTAAGATTGACCAGCAGTTGGCAGTTGCCTTAAGGTACTACAGATTTCTTTTTTGTTAGTCATATTCTATTTCTACTCTAACTCTCACTCTCAGACTTTTGCCCTGCCTCCTTGCAAGGCGTGGGAATCGAAACCCACTCCTAAAACTAATTCGTCATCATCCTAACCTCCCCTAGAAGGTGGGGATTCGAACCCCCCACCTCCCCCTTCCATGTTGGAAGAGTGGTCACTGGAGCAAACCCATTTAAAGTACTACAAATTGAAGGAAGGAAAAAAAAACTAAAGAAAACCAAAATATCTAGCTCCAGATGCAGACCAAGCTCACATGCAACGAACCGTGATTCGCTCATACGGAACTTAAATCATACGAGTGGATCTGTAATTCGCGGAGTATATGACCCGGGCACTCTTATCAGAGCACGGGAATGACATTTGATTACGGTCCGAATATAAATAGAAAAACATCCTGAGACCAACATATCTGCTTTTGTGTGCCGGTCCAACAATTAGCAACACGTTTATTGAAGCGAAGATATCAATAGATAAGAGAAATAGAGAAAGTTGTGTATAAAGCGAGTGACCATAATCTCATTGTAGTGACAATATAAATCCATAGAGAAAAAAAAATTCTCTGGATCATAAAGTCATTGTCGCCACACAATACTAAATAATAATTAAAAAATCTCTCCTCCTCAGCTGTATAGTAATTAGTATCTTGTCGTTGCGCCCTAGTTATGCCAACCCACTTTCAAAGTGACCAACATGAGAAAAATTATTCAAAAAATTTTAAATTTATTATACTTTTACTAATTTAATTATAAACATTTCAATTAAGTTTTGCAATTTTGGTCTATCCGGCCAATTTTGGCTAAAAATCGTTAATGTGGACATTGGTTGTCCAATGTGGCATGATCGGCGCCAATGTAAATAATTTTTATAATTTTTATAATATTTTTGAATATTTTATTTGTTTATTGTTTATGTTAACTTATATCTATCGATCGTCTTCTCCCCTGGAATTTCGTCCCCAAAAAAAAAAAAAACTTCTCCTTTGAACTTTCCAAGTTCACTTCGACATGCTATTGCCAGCGAGGGCCGGGACACCCTCCCTGGCCGTAGGCCAACCTTCATTATCTATTCGTGGTTATTCAGTGTGTGATCAAAACCAGATGCATAAAGAAATGTGAAGACTATATAAAATTGCTCCCATGCAAGTTCCCATGGATTGGCCTAATATCCCGATAGACCTTGCCTCAGAGAGGGAATACGTAATGGTGACGATAGTTGTTCAGTCAAGTCTCCAAACTATATTTGTACAATTGATCCTCCCAAGTCTCTTTTGAGTGTTGTAATTTTCCTTTCTTCTTTTTGTTGGGGGGGCCAAAATGGAAGTTGAGTTCTGATGAGCTCCTTATGTGGGATTGGATTCCAAGCTTGGGCTTGCATAGTATACCAGGCCCAGTGGCTTGTCGAAGCACGTTATACGCTCGGGATACATTCAGTTTGGGTGCCGTTTTTTATTTTATTTTTTATTTTTTCGTTTTCGATTCGTTTAGAAAGTCGATTTTTAATTTTTATTTTATTTTCTGAGTGTTTCTTAAGCAAAAATAATATTTGATTTGACCGAAACATAAATGTTCATTAAACATAGATATTACGGACTTGTTTGTTTGATGTAAGTTCCCTAGAAGACTTGTTTGTTTTTTCTCCTTGTGATGATGATTGTTTGTGGTGCCTCATGTTATGCACCCCATGTCTTAATTTATCTGTGTCTCACAAGGTGGGAGACTATAGTTTTGTGAGGATGGGCAATTCTGATGCGGAAATTGTTGATGTTGTCTAGAAACTAGCTTGGGCAACAAACTAATGCTCGAGCATGTGAGGCATATTCCGAACATTCGGACGAACTTGATTTCTACTGGAAATTTAGATGTTGACGGTTTGGAAAGTCGGCTCAAGGATGGGACTTGGAAGATAGTCAAGGGGTGTCTCATGCTAACAAGGAGGAGGAAGTGTCGTAACTCTTTACCGCACACAAGTTAAGGCGTGCAAGGATCTATGGCATACGACACTCACAATGTATGCATAAGTTGCTTTGATAAAACAAAACATCCAGCGACTTCAGGGACTCTGAATATTTTTTATAAGTAAGGTGCCGTTTGGATTCATATAAATTTTGTCGATAATCAATGAAATCAATTGGCTTTTTATATATTTCTATGTACATTTTTCTTAAGTGATTGTAATGTCGGGTGTTACACAATTCGAAAGTTAGGTCTGAGTGCTAATTTTGTACGTGGTCACCTTAGTCGTCCATACGAATGCTGTTAAATTGCTAGTTTAGCATAGAATGTGGCACTTACAGGCATACTTGTCTAGTAGTCGGAGCTCGTGAAGATCCGATTATCAGGAGCATTGGAGTCATTGGAGAGCCTACATATTGACACCCATCAATCTCTAGAGAGATTTGGATATCTCCTGAAACATCTAGGCTATAATAATACAAAAGATATCGAGTTACATGATGGATTACAATCTTCAAGTGAGTTGGAAAATTATGTGGGACAAATATCCCTTAGGAAAGCTAAGACATTTCTCTGTTTTAAGTTGCCCAAACGTACTTGAAATTCTAAGTTGTCGGAACTTTGGAAGCGTCAGAAGAATTTTATTTTTACGACTGCGAATTTCTAGGAAGATTAGGTGAGTTATCAAACTTGAAGATCCTGAAGTATTTTCATATCTAAGAGGGTGATGAACTGATTCGTGTTGAGGGCCTTGATGAATTAAGGATTTCCGAAATTGTTGACGGCCAAATTGTGCATGTCATTGAGAAGGTTGATCGATGTGTCCCCACAAACAATGCCCGACCGTTGCCTTACCATTTTTTTTTTTATTTTTTTTTCAGATTTTGCCTCGATCGGAGCCTTCTCTCTCCCGTTCAGCCGTCAATTCCGCTTAGGCTTGACTGCTTTACCCACTTCTCCATTTCTTTTTAGTATACCGGCCAATTTAAGACGGGCATAGCTCATGTTTTTGGCCGGTCCACAAGAGGTTCTGCAGCAATCTTGCCTGAGTGGACGTTTCGCGGGGACATGTTATTCTCAAACAAAAATGTCTCTATATCCAAGTGATGGGAAAAAAAAAAAAAGCAGCAGTAAAGAACGAGAATCACGGACCATGGGTCAAATTCATTCATTTTAGGCAGATTCGATATCTAATTTTATTGTTAAATGATTGAGTAGATATGCACATTCTTCATTCTTTATGTGTTTCCCACATCACAGGCAATGCAAGATTATAAACCCTGCTTCTTGAATGGGACTCGAGGCCAATTTTTCTAGGTAAAATTCTATTTTCCTCAAATTTTTCGTACATTTTTCCTAAAGGAGACTCAAAACCAGCAAGTGGTTTTGGAATGCAGATCAACCGTCTCCTTCCATAGGCCAATCTGTTATGTCCCAGAAAGAAGACCGCTCGCACGCGTCTCCAGAATTTTCTTTGGGCGCCTCTTCAATCTGAAATACAAGTGAAGGTCTCTTCTATTCAATTAGTTTTTTCAGTGAAAACCGCATGTAATGGTGAGTTTGAAATATGGGAAACCATCACTTGCTGTTGAATTTCATTTCTTGATCACCTCCAATTAAATTTAATTCCTTTTTTCAGCATATGATGTTAAAAGGATAATCTTTTCAATTAATGATTCAACATACACTAAAAATTGAGTTTTAGTAACCGGAGCACCAAATCCGATAAGAAAACTAACGAAAAAATTGATATTAGACTATATGAATACCAAATCAATAAACACTCCAGAGAGTCATTATGAGCCTAAAAAACTCAGTAAAAGACAACCATTATACGAATAAATCTCATCAAACCTGTCTTTACTTCAACAAATTTATTATGAAAATCATTGGCATCTTGCTCACTCTCGAACACCATGCCTACTGTTGATACGTACTACATGACCTAGAAATCTAGAAGGGTCAACACTAGCCCAGTTGAATCACATTTTGAAAACATATAAAATGAGAGACAAATCAAGAACTTATGCTCCAACATACTTGAACAAATGAATGGAAATTTAAAAGGAAATACAATATTGGAAACTCTCGAGAAAATAGAAGTATTGACGGATTATTTAATGAATAAAAATTAAGTCACTCATAGCAATTTCACATATCAAAACATGACTTCTTATGGCAATCAAAACCAAGTTAACATACCATGTATCGTGATGCACCAGGCATACGACCACACGAGCCCTATTATCTAGTCCAACCAAGCATCAAAAAGCATGTTATGGCGAAAGAGACAAAGAAAGGCATAAATTTCCACCGCAATAGGTGCGGAATACAAGAATCCACGTTTTGCATCCAACATTAGCGCATGGAGCAACAACCAACCGAAAGTGGAACTCATGAAAAAATAGAAGTATCAGCAGCTTGGAGAAGAAGACGACGGCCCAAACCCTTCCACTTCTGTTTATTGACTTGGTTTCCTTGTTATTTAGATATCGGGTCACTGGAGAAAGGTCAAACCATAAGGCCTACAAAATTCATTAAAGCCCACGTACAGAGCTCGCATTTTCCCAGCCACGGCATGCTTTCTCTCTTGAAGCTTTGACGCGGACATGAGGTTCGATGTGGCTAATTCAGTCTCCAACAACGACTTAAACTCACCGGCCAGTCAAATGTACACAGGCCCAACCAACAAGTGATTTTTCCTGCAGTCGGAACATGGGTTCTTTTGTCCAAAAAATATGAACAAAAAATTGCAATCCCTATGATTAACAAAAAACTAAAATTTGTTTTTTCTCTTCCCGTCTTGTTACCTTAGGAGACAGCCCATAGCTACAGACCAAAAAAAAAAAAGAAAAAAATCATGGCCTCCGATGCCATATGCACCGTCTCTTTCACTGACACCGTCGGATCTCTTTAGATATTTCTTAACCGGCGTCGAATTCACCACCAGATCTCTTCGAGTAGTTGCCAGGGAAACCGGCTCTCCTTTAGCCTCCTCAGCACCTTCTCCCACGAGATCCTCACCAACCTTTCCCAGTCTTCGTATCTTCCCGTCTTCTTCCTTTGTTTACAATTACTTCATACTGACCCACTCACTCTCTGTCTCTTCGTAATTACGGTCTCTCGCTGAAACAGTGGTCTCTACATCCTTATTGTGTAGTTAACTGCTCTTATGTCGGTAGTTTCATTAATCTGCATTTTATAATAGCAAGCGCCATATTTATCTTCGTATGTTGCTTTACCCAATGTTGGCTCAAGCATACCGTTTTATTGGCCCCGAACGCCTCTGGTCATTTGCAAGGACCGAAAAATATGGATCATATGGACGTTGAAACAGTATGCGCTCTTTTGCTGGATAAGTACATTAGAAGTGTCAAAAGTTGTGTACAGCCTCACTTTAGTGCCAAAAGTTTTTTTTCGAATCACTTAAATGCTACTTAAAAAAAAAACGATAATTTAAATGTCAACTCCGGTCCGAATTGCCGGAAATCCGACGTGGTTATATTTTATTAATTTATCAATCCTACGTGGCTCACCAGTGTGCCTAGTCAATATATAACCTCTAAATGACATTGTCCAAAAGTTATAAATAGTGATCATTTAAGTGCCAAATTTTATTAAAAGTGATCATTTGAGTACCAAATTTTATTTAAAGTGATCATTTTAATGTCGGTTGTTGTTAAAAAATAATCGCTTTAGTGCCAAGCATGCCATGTGGAAATGCCACGTGGACTAGATTTTTTAAAAAATTTGCCAAGTCATATTATAATTTTAATTATAAATGACACGTTATCAATTTGGCCGGAATTTTTCGGCATTGACACTAAAGTGATCATTTTTCCTTCAATTTAGCACTTAAGTGAGCCGACGAAAACTTTTGGCACTAAAGTGAGCGTCGTACACAACTTTTGGCACTTCTAGTATACTTATCTCCTCTTTTGCTCTTCCAACTTTTGGGAAAAATTTCCTTAGAACTAGTGTCCTAATTGATAATTGGACAGCTTCAGAGTTTTATATGAACTATAAAACCTTTAAGATTTAGTGAGAAACAGATAACTGGGTGAATTGGAGGTTAAGCTTTTTCGGTTCAAAGAACCCAGGCGTGAGCATGGATACTGGTCCTGTTTGACAACATATTGTCTAAATCGCAGTCTGATGGCTGGGTAGGGCAGCAATCAGCGGCCGCAGAATCAGACAGGAGACGGCCCCAGTCATAACCTTGTCCAATATTCCTTCCTAATTTCTAGTTCACACTAGAAAAGTTGGTGCTACTAGTAGTTCGGCTAGCTGTGATTCATGACTATTCTTTGCTTTTACTTCTTCTTTTCTTGGTTCTTTATCGTGATGTCCGTGTTACTAGTAAAGGCCCGATGCTTTAGTGCGATCAAGTGGGGCAAGGTGCAAGCATCCGTCAGTCATCCCAATTTATTAGGTGCGCGAAAATGACACTCTCCACTGAAATTGAATCTAAATTTATTTATTAAGTCAGAATGTGGCACCTCTGAATGATCCAAACCAAAAAGGAGTCGACAGTAACTGCGGGAAAAGACCTGGAAAGGGTGGAGAATGTCTCACCCCACTTCATCTATATGCATTCACATAGTTGTAAGACATAACTGAGCAAATATAATCATGCATTGAAGAACAAAATTCAAGCATAAATTAGAATCACATGCAGAAAATAAGACGTAAGATATATCTGACTTCCAATCATTGTTCGACTCATCTCTCTAAGAAAAAGTTCGGAAATGCTAAGAAATCACACGAGACATGTCAATTTTGAATGCCTAAATAATTTTCAAAAGTAGGAAATAAAAATAGCATTGAATAACAAGAGCTCGATTTTGGGTCCTTAAAAACGAAGTCTCAAAGGAGGGATAGACATGATTTCTGATCAATGTTGTCTACGAGTCCTAATTAATGTTTCTAAGCTTTAAAAAAAATTATTCCTAAAATATTTCCCAATAATGCCACGTGTCGCACTAGCTATTGGCCTAATGTTAGCTGATCACGAGCCTCATCCTATGCGCGCGCGCGCACAAAACAAAAATGGGTAGAGGTACAGGGGAGTCCTTAAACTAGCAAAATGTCCAAATAGGTTCCTCAATATATATATAGTATAAAATGGATCCCTAAACTTTATACCCATTTTGTTCGAATTGATTCTTCTATTAAAATTACAAATGGAGATGCTAATGTGGTCATTAAATGTTTACATGGCATTTTATGTGTCAGAAAATTTTTCATAAAAATATTAATTTAAAATTTTTTGTGATAAAAAAATTAATTTATAATAAATTTATTGTATATATATCACTTTACAGTTTTTTGTGGTATTAACCGAATAAAATAAGAAAAATCAAACAGAAATTCATTTTGGAGAAGCGCATGCATCTCCATCTAAAAGAGTTTTGTAGGGCACTCTAGATTGCATTCGTTCTGCTTAAAGATGAATTGATTCTGCAATAAATGAAATCGATTCACGAAATTCATGAGAAATGCATTCGTATCCTTTTAGTTGTGTAGACGAGTGCACTCTTTGCTCGCTTGGGTCCTGTTTACTCGCACATGAAGCTCCTGGAGAAGCGGGGGATTGTCCTCTTCGATCTTCTTCAATAGGTTATCCCCGAGCACGTGCCTCTCCAAGTCCCCGAGCTTTGCGATGTCCACCACCTCACAGACCAGTACAGACGCCCTCTCCGATCTTCTTCAACATACAGGTGGAAGCAATGAGGGGCACCAACCTTCGCCTCAGCTTTGAGCCAGGCCCGCCCCCTCGCTGAAGATACGAACAAGAGCCGAAATGGTATGCCGATTAGGAACCCGGTTGCACAAAAAAAAAAACAAAATTGCGGGACATGATTGAACATTTTTTTAACAATGTAGGGATTAGATGTCTTATTCCAAGAAGAGAAAAAAAAAAAGAGCTTCTGATTGGCCTTTTATGGTCTCCCAAGGAGTCTTCAAAAATTTCGAGAACTTGTTAGAAAGTCTTGGACGCCTTCACTGGTGTCCACTCGATGCAGCAGAACGTTACGTGGGAGACAGACGCTGCTGTCCACTTGCGGCTGCAGAATGTTAGGCGGGAGAAAGACGATTAGATTTGATTTCAAAGTGAGCCGACCAACGTTGTTTCTTCCCTCAGACCAGTACAGAAAAAATCTCTTATCCTTTTGAAAAAGATTCTCGCATTGACTTGACTGTCGCACTGAATTAATATAAATTTTCAAGGATTTATATTTAATACAATAATGCAACACCCTCAAATGACATTATGTTATCTTAAAAAATTATATCTATCAGTAAAAATAAAAAGGTTGAGCTTCTGTGACTATGTATTCCAGTTGACTAGGCTAATGGGATCTAATAGATGTCTCATTTCTTATTTTCCTTCCAACTATCACTTTGGTGTCCTTTGCGAACATGTGCCAAACGCTAAAGTCAATATTTGCTACTTGTAAAATTATTTGTCAATAGTGACGTCTGCCAATAATTCTAGGAAGGTGGGACCTCGGTTCATTTCTAGGAAATGCCATTTTGGACCTGTTGGGTTGCACGTATCTTATCAAAGCCAAAAAGAAAAAGAAAACCAAAATATTTTATATTGGGATTGAAGAGACAAAGGTGGGGATGGGGCACCTTTCCATGGAGAACAGCTTGGATATGGGAGTTTCGACGCCCAGGTTTGACCGGCAGTTGGCGGTCAAACCAAAATATTTAGCTGAAGATCCGGACCGAACTCACGTGCGACGAACCGTGATTCGCTCGCTCATATGGAACTGAAACCACACGAGCGGATATGTAATTCGCAGAGTGTATGACTCAGGCAGCTCGTATCAGAACACGGGAAAAACATTTGATTATGGTCCGAATATAGATAAAAAAGCATCCCAAGACTAACATCTTTACTTTTATGCGCCAGTATAACAATTAGCAACAAGTTTATTAAGTCGAAGATATCAATAGATAAGAGAAATAGAGATAGAGTCGTGTATGGAGTGAGTGATTGAGAAAGTGATCATAATCTCATTGTGATGACGATTTAAATTGATAAAGAAAAATAAGTTCTCTGGATCATAAAGTCATTGTCGCCACACAATACTAAATAATATTTAAAAAATATCTCCTCCTCAGATGTATAGTAATTAGTATCTTGTCTCTGCCTCTTAGTTATGCCAACCCACTTTCGAAGTCACCAGCGTACCTCGAAAAAAATTATTCAAAAAATATTATATTTATTATATTTTTATTATTTTAATCATAAATCCTTTGAAAATTTGAATTTGTCTAATCAATTTAGATCGAAAATCATTAATGTGAACATTGGTCGTCTAACGGTACGTGATCGACATTGATAATGTGGATATTTTTTATAATATTATAATATTTTTAAATATCTTATTATTTTCGAATATTTTATTATTTTCTTTTTTTATTGTTTATATCAACCTATCTCTCTTGATCGTCATCTCCCTTGGAATTTCGTCCAAAAAATAAATAAATTCTTCTCCTTTGAACTTCCAAGTTCACTCCGACATGCCATTTCCAGCGAGGGCCGGGAAACCCTTGCCGGCCGCGGGCCAGCCTTCATTATCTATTCGTGGTTATTTGCGTGAATCGGTTCTAGCGACTCAAGCACGAGTGCATGCGCTTCGACCTTTAGGATTTTATAGTTTCGTTTTCTGGGTTTCTGGCGTATTGCTCTGCTTTTGCTGCCGATTCTTGCCAAGAACACCGACGTTTGCTGGGTTTCTGGCGTTTTGACTCTATTTTCTCTGCTTTTGCTACCGATTTTGCAGGGTTTCTGGATTTTACAGTGTTGTTTGCTGGGTTGCTGGGTTTCTTGGTGTCGTTTGCTGCGTTTCCGTTGTTTTGGCTCTGCTTTGGCGTTGAACTTTGAAGACGGTTCCGTTTCCAAAGGAGAAGATTTTTTTTTTCTTTTGGGACGAAATTCCAAAGGAGAAGACAATCGAAAGCAATAAAGAAAAGAAAAAAAATTATGAAAAATTGGCCAGATAGAACCAAATGATAAAAACCTAAATGACAAAAAGTGAAATTTTTTTGAATTTAATTAATAAAATTGAAATATTTATGATTTAATTGATAAAAATGTAATAAATTTAAGATTTTTTAAATAATTTTCTCGCACCATGTTGGATTGGCCCCCCGTCCCCTTCCTCCACCTCCCCCAAAAAAAAACTCTCCTTTTCTCTCATGGGTGACAAATCTATTTCCAAATATTGAAATATTTTTCTCTCCTTGGGGAAATCATATGATATTTTCTCCATGTTGAAGTAAATTTAATTGCTGCTTTTTATTTTTTTTTTAAATTGCTAATGGTGTGAGCTAGTACATGTTATAGAGGACAACATGTCAAATCAAAAAGGGGCCAAAAGTATCATTCCCATATTCTTTTGCGATGATAAGCTTAAGACGATCGTATAGGGATGCATTTCTAGAGTACGAGGAGCAATTTACCTATTAAGTCAAGGCATGGTGAGATGCTCTAGCCCACATAGGTGCAATTAAGAGATGTAACCTGAATGACTTTGGCTAAAATACGATAATTAGTTATGAGGTTTGCTTATATGATAGTTTTTGGGCTACTATGAGATAACAATTTATTATAAGCCAAAAATTCTTAAAGGAATAATTATTTGTCATTTAGTTTTTTGAGGTTTAGATTCTCAGAATAGATTAAAAACCGTCACTCAATCATTTCTCATTAGTTATTTATCAAGTCAATCCTAAAATTATTGGCTTTTCTTGACATGAAAAGAGAAACACTCATTAGAGAGAGATAATAGTAACAAATAAATAAAAGACAAATGTTACCAAAATGAGATAAAAGGTTGAGCGCAAAAATCTTAAGCATTGACTTAATTAAGGGTTGGATCATAGAACAATGCATTTGAGGTAATTTGTTGGTCATTGAATGATTTAATAATATGATCCAAACATAAATAAAGATATGTCAACTAAACTTTTATTAAGTATTGCCAGTATATAAAGTAATTTACACTTCATTGGATAGTTAACATATTGATATATTCTATTACATAACTATCTTAAAGCACACGTCACATATTCAATGGTAAATGTCTTAAAAAAAAGTTACATTGGCATTGGATATAGTAATCCTTTCAACATTAAAATAGAAAATAATTAGTAAAAATGAAGAATGTCCTGAATTGAAAAGGTTTGAGATATAAGCTTCATCTTTAGCAAGCAAAAGAACTCTTGTGTATGATAGATCATTCCATACAAGAATTTGACGGTAGTAAAACTTAATATGGTTGCGGGATGCACTTGATTTTCAATAAAAGAGGAAATGCAAATCACGTATAAACATACTACTTAGAAACAAAAACCATCGAAATTGATATTGAAAATACAAAGTTTCTATTCAAACATACTATTTCGAGAAAAGATGTCTACATTTATTTTATCACAAAGAATATTCGTCTAAACTACTTCTAGAAATATGAAAAAATTACGACAAAACATTTAGTGAGCATGCAATAATTTAATGTAAAATATCTTTCCTAAAACATGTCGATAGTGTTTAAAGTAGTCACTGAACCTTCAAGCTTCAGAAAATATCATTTCTGAAATAGTTCTCGATTATGTCGTGCCGTGCATAAACTATTGGTCTTGTGTAAGTTAATCCAAGAGCTTCATCATATGGACTTAGATTTAAGGACAAAGACATTCCGAGTCCTTCCTGCCAAATGTGTAATTAGGCCCTTCAATTACTATCATTATAGCAATCATTGAATGAACAAACTAGGAGCCGCCATTGACGACGATAGTGAGATAGTTTGGTGTTGCTAGGGGATGACTTCAGACTATGTTTGATCGTCCGGATATCAGAATTAGATTAGATATGATATGATATAAAATTCAATGATTTTACTATGTTCTATCCACTGTTTTGTGATTTCAAGTGGATATAATTGCATCATATCATGTATATTGTTTATTATAAATGGTACATTAGCATAAATAAACCAAAAAAATTATAAACGCAAATAGTAAAAATTTCTTGTGACACTCTTGCCTGCTTATTTATTTATTTATCATTATTTTCTCTTTACATTTTATTTCCTTTTTTAATTAATTTCTTTGTTATTTATTTATTTATGTTTTATCATTCTCTAATAAATTTTTATTAAATAGCAAACTATACTAATGTACCTCAAATACAAAAATATCTAAAATATGTAACAAAGATAAATAAAAAATTATATTCTAATATAGAATTAAATTCGAATATATAAGTAAAAATAAGATTAAATTAAAATAACTAAATTTTTATTTTTTTTTGAATTTCTTATATTAGAATTCAAATATTATTTATATATTGAAATATCATTTTAATTTTGTTAATTTTTTTGGTCGAAGTAAATTTTTTTAATCTAAGAAGTTTGTTATTCGAGAAAAAAACTTTCTTAATATGAATATTATAAATCTTATACACATTTATCCCATCTACCCCATGGAATAATTTTATCCGATCTATATTTTCTTATATCCAATTATATTTTGTTTTGAGTAGACAGCAAATGTAGGATATAATAAATTTTATCACATCCTGAATTTTATTCCGACTGTCAAACGCAACCTTAATAGGGCGGAAGTGAGACTCCGAGGAGGAGGGAGATGATAAGCTCGGGAGTGAGGCGAAAGCCCCTAGAGACTAGCTTATCTCCATGGACGGTGCTTTTTTTTTTTTTGGTAGGAGCAGTAATGAGGGCCAGCCAATGGGGCTGGTCCGTACAGTTTCTTTTTTCTTTTTGGCCTTCTCCCTATTTCTCTCGTTCTCATGGGGAAAATTTGGTGATTATCTAGAACGCGTGGCGGTTTGTTGGAATTATTTAGGGGTGGTCGGTTCAATCTTTGTTCTCCACCTGAAGACACTATCAATTTGTCCTTTCGGATCTTCCCCTAAACCCGCTTACTTATGCAAGGTAGGGATGGGAATGGAACATTTCCCCCGTGTGGTTGTAAGGCAGAGCCGGGATCGAAATATGGTGCCCCGCCCCTTTGTCATCTCTGGTTGATCTAAACATCGACATCACTTATCTATACATTCCGTCATCACTTTTATTATGGCAATTTAATAGATGGGCGTCATACGAATGGGGACTTTTGGAATTCTCATCAATGAAGAGTTGTCAATATCTTAACACCGCATGCGGTGGCTCAGTTGGATAAGTGCTCCCATGATGTCTGCCCAGGACGGAGGAGTTCGAATCCCGCTGGACGTACGGGATCTTAAGCGCGACATCGGGGTAGTGGGTCCTCCGCTAGTGTTGCTCTAGAGTTTACCCGCTGGCTGCCGGCTGTACGGGGTTCCCTGGATATCAAAAAAAGAAGAAGAAAGAGTTGTCAATATCTTATGCGTGCAATTTGTCACCAAATAGTTCAGCGTGCAAATAATATTCTAATGCAAAGTGTCTTCCCTACAACGAGTAGTGATCTCGAGTAGTTCATTAAAGCTTTAAAATATCATTCCAAAAATAGTTCTCGATAATGCCATGTGTTGCACGGGTTATTGGCCTTGTGTTAGTTGATTGACGAGCCTTATTATATGCAAAAAAAAAAAAAAAGATCAAGGTATTGGATGTCTCTAAATTGTTGGAAAATGCTCAATATATATATTGTGTAATTGGGTCTTTAAACTATATACTTGGCTTGTCCGAGCTCTATGTTGAAAATGCAAATAAAGATGCTGACAATGCTGTTACATGTTGAAGTGACATCTTACGCACGAAAATCATGAGAAAAGCATTTGGGTCCCCTTAATTCTGCCTATAATTATCCGATTGCATTCTTCGCTCACTTCGGTTCTCTCCACTTGGTCAGGAAGCTTTCGGAAACGTAGGAGATTGTCATCTCCCGATCTTCTTCAACAGGCTATTCACGAAGAGACGCCTCTCCCCGTCCCATAGCCTTGCGAAGTCGACCGCCTCACAATCCAGCGAAGCCACCCTCTCCAATCTTCAACATGCAAGTGGAAACGATGGCCGTAGCCCTTGCCACCTGACTGGGACTGTTCTTCCCCTTCTCCTCGTGATTTTTCTTTGTTTTGAGGATTTTTGTTCTTTCCATATTTTTATTTTTTAAAGATTTAAAATAATTTTTTATATTATAACTTCCCCATAAGGTGCAACATCAACATCTAATGGTGACATCGGCATCTCTGTTTATAATTTTAATTGAAGAATCAAATGGAACAAAAGGTATGCAGTTTATAAACCCAATCGCACCACCAAAAACAAATTGAGGGGCTTGATTGAACATTTTGCAGTAGTTGAAGGACCGATGCCTTTATCCCAAACGAAATAAAAGAGCTTCTGATTGATTTTTATGGTCTTCCAAGGAGTCTTTAGAAATTTCCAAACTTGTTTTTCTTTTTTTGAACAAACAAACAAAATATTATTACTAGGTCCCGGTCTTAACAAATACAACATTAGCATCAACACACAATAAATCCAACAGAGGAGACGTGGGGTGGTCAATTTATTGGAAGACAACCCATTCGATGGGTTTTGCTAGCCAGTTGGCCACCTTATTCGTACTTCAACTACAGTGAATTAAAGTGAGCCCCGAAACCTCTTTTAGCTTGCGTTTGGCCCGTTCCACTAGAGGCTGCAACTCCCAACTGAGGGTATTGGAATTGAGGACCCCATTCAGCAGCGTACTACAATCCAAGTGAATATGTATTTCTTTTTCAAATCTAAGCGGGGCGAGCTTCCAAAAAATAAACTCTAGGGTTTCAACCAATGCTTGTGCCTGCGCTTGCTCAGCCGATTCCACCTACAGATTTAGTAAACCCATCAATAATTCTACCCAGAGCGTCCCTGCATATGCAAGTCACAGCTCCTACGGGGGGGTTGCTGTTGAAAACCGAGAGAGCATACCTCTTCCTCTCTGTGCAGATCTGGTCTTGCGCGTTGTTCGTGTCCACCAGCAGCTTGTCCTCGTAGCAGGACTGACGTTCCCCTATTATCGGCGACGGGGCTGTTGGGCATGCAAGGGAGCTGTGAAGGCTCAGAAGAGTTGCTGTGAAGGTCACCGGCAGCGACATTCATCCCTCTTACCGGAAAATTGGACAGATCTGGCAGGTGCGTATTCTGGTTTTTGTGAATAGAGCAATCTTTTGGGCTGGCATCCCTGCAGAGGCGTATCGCAGCTCCACTGGGAGGGGGATATCACTGTAGGGAGGCTGAGAGTCCACCGACCTCTTCGCTGTTCAGATCTGGGATTTTTTGTTGTTCACATCCGCCTTCTCCCTCTCCTCTTAGCAGATCTGGCCGTGCCCTGTGTCCGGCATTGTTGCTGTTGTGCGTACATGGGCCTGTTGACATATCGGAGGATTAGAAGTTTGGCTCGAACTCGCGTTCCACTGTTTCTCTGCCCAGATCTATGCTGCCCCTGTGCAGCATCCAAATCGCTGGAGAATGAAGAACCAGCCTTACCATGTATGCAGTGACTGGTGCGATCAGCTCTTGTGGGCAGCCTATGGCGCAGAGATGAGGCAGAGGTGTTGCTATCGTTACCAGTCTTCTCTCTTCTAAAATCTAAGCCCGTGGGTAGTTGAAGGACAGACAATTACGTTTGACTTTAAAGTGAGCCGGCCAAGTATTTTAGGTATTGGCCTCGTTAAGATCCAGAACCTCTCCTCACCTCATTTCTTAGATAGGCCACACCACACCAACCTTTATTTTCCTTAAGGTGAGAGAGAGATTTCTGGAAGTAGTGAGCTTCCTAGCTATGGCAATCTCAGAGGCCGGATCGAGTAGTGATGCTGGTGCACCAGCATCACGAGACGAGTACGATGTGTTCCTGAATTTCAGAGGGGAGATTCGTAATGGATTTACAGATTTCCTCTACCACAACTTGAATGCTATGGGAGTCCACGTGTTCAGGGACGAAGAAAAAATCCTGAAGGGTGAAGTGATTGGTGAGGAACTTAAACGAGCTATCAAGAACACCAAAATCTACATACCGATCTTCTCTAAGGCTTATGCTTCCAGTAAATGGTGCCTTCGTGAGTTGAAGCTCATTATAGACAATGTCTATGAATCAGAGGATAAAAAATGTATCCTTCCCATTTTTTTCTTAGTGGAATCTGACGATGTCAAACTTAAGAAATCACTATATAAAGCTGATTTCAAGGAACATGAGGAGGGGTCTTGTGATGAAGTCGAGGGATGGAAAGAAGCTCTTAAAAAGGTAACTAAACACAAGGGATGGGTCGTGACAAAGGACCAAAGGTAATACTCTTTAAAGATCCCTACATCCTTCATTTTTTTTTTTTTTTCTGTTTTAGGCGATACGACATTGCCCTGCCAAATGATTTCTTTTGCACTTTTCTTAACGGAAGATACTGAAAACAAACTCCAGTTGCTGCTCTCATTCAACTTTTCATCCTCTGCTATTAACATCTTCCCCAAAATTTTCCCCTACGGTGTCAGTAAACTTCAATACCCTTCATCCTCTTAGAAAGGTAACTTCATTCCTGTCAACCATTTTTTTCCTCTTCCCGTCTCGTAAGGGTACGAAATATTCGAGAGCACCCATTGGCATTTGCTATCTGGGATGGTTACCAAAATCAACTTCAAATTTTGCACCCATAGTGATCTGCATTCTCAGTAGCTTCGACCCAGAAAATATATTTTTCCCTCGTTATAAGAATATCAGTTTTCATTTTTCATAATGGGGAAACGATAAACGAAATTAGAGATCACATCTGATGCCAACTTTTATTTCACGTTTTTTAGTGCTTCTCAAGAAATACCAATTACAATAGGGAAGTATGATTCGGTGAAAAAAGTTCATGTCTAAATATTCAATAGAAGGGAGAGCATCCTGTGAACATGTAAAGAATAATGGGGCCGTCATCTAGGCCCTCGAGCTATGCAAAGCTCGCGGGAGGTCCCAATCAAGGCCTAGCAAGCTTTATCTAGACAGGGCCGGCGGTGACAACCGTGGGGCCGATCTCTGATCTGAGGTTGGCAACGGCGGCTTTTGAGTGGTGTGGCCCCGCGTGCGCGCAGAGAGATAGAGAGACGGAGAGAGAGAAGGGACACATGGTGTAGCAGGGGTTATTAGAAGTTCGCAACAGTACGAGCAAACCAATAGACAAAGGCCCAGGACGGCCGGCTGAAGGTCGATGGTCACAGGTCGAGG
The DNA here is from genome assembly GCA_007663325.1 of Eucalyptus pauciflora. Classification (NCBI taxonomy): domain Eukaryota; kingdom Viridiplantae; phylum Streptophyta; class Magnoliopsida; order Myrtales; family Myrtaceae; genus Eucalyptus; species Eucalyptus pauciflora. The sequence continues at coordinate 374,725 of VMYD01000242.1, forward strand.
AGAGTGGTGGGGGTCATTTTGATAAGAAAGTTAGGGCAACAGATGCAATTTAAAAAGAAAATGTAAAAATTGGGGATCCAGTTTACATATTGTGAAATATTGAGATACAAGTTGACGTGTATTGGAAAATGGTTTTAGGGATTTACTATTATTTCCCTTTTCATCTGCAAACTAAAAAGCCTTGAAATAGTAATCGCACATATAATCTAATCCAAGTAAAAAAGGTGGAAGTGAATACTGGGCCACATGGCTCATTAGCTTATCATCACTCATTGAAGCTGTTGACAAAATTTAAATATAACAACGGTCAACACCTAGTATGCATTATTATAGCATTGTGGGCGGCCCATTATCTTCACCAATGTAAATGAGCTGTTTTTGCACAATTTAGAGTTGGCAATCTCTTATGCTTTTGAGTTATGTGTCAAATGTGACCACCACGTCGCTTGAGAATCTTGGATTCTTAACCATAAGATGGAGTTTTTGGAAAGCAAATTGACATGGCCTCTCCATTTTGTTTTTTATATAGATAAGGAAGTGCACCGTAGATAGGTGAATTCTGAAACAGTGCCTTATCCCATTAAATGAACCGGGAAAGGTGCAAGCCAAAATCCAGATTGGGGGCCAAACATAGGAAAGTATTCACTTGATGGTATGGAGAATCAAATTGATGTTGTGCGCCTAATCCACACACAGGTCTTTATTCTTTAACCACCACATTAACCCATTGGAATCCACTTCCTTGATATTCAATCTTGACTGAATCTTAACGTGACAAGGCTCTTTAAATGCGTTATACTTGATATAATCAAATTCATAGCAGACTTACTTACATGCATGAGTTAAGCAATACCAATTATTACAACAACTATACTGCTGGCGCTGGAAAATAGTCACAGGAATCGGGATTTTATTTTTCTTCACCAATCTGCAGATGTTCAATGGATGACGTTGCATTTGTCTACATTATCTCAGATCATGATTCTCCTATTACAAGTGCTGGCAATTTTTTTAGGCTGAGCTACAAATGCTGAAATTTTGCTTATGCATGATATAATAGCCACTTAGTAACTTTGCCATCGTGTAAACCGATACTATGGTCTTCAGAAATTTCTCTAATCATATATGAAAAATATATCATGTGAATTTTACTATATTAGCATATACTGATTTTTTTGGTGTACTTAGATATCATTTGTGATGTATTTCAATCTTTTCAAGTTAAGATTTTGACATACTCATGGGTGATGCATGGGCATGTTATTAATCTAGTCAGCTAATGAAAGTGCTTTTATGCGTGGCAGCCAACAAGGGATTGTCGATTTGGTTGTTAAAAAAGTTTTGGAGGAACTGAAGACAAAACAAAAATCATTGCCTGAACATTTAGTTGGACATAATGATCGGGTGAAATACTTGAAAGAATTATTAGATGTCGGCGAACGTGATGTAAGGTTCCTTGAAATCTACGGAATGGGTGGCATGGGTAAAACAACTATTGCCAAGGTTGTCTTCAATGAACTATGTCTCCAATTTGGAAGATATTGTAACTTCCTTGAGGACATTCGAGAAAGGTTGACCAAGGAGGGCATAGTCCAGTTGCAAAAGGAATTACTATCTAACATTGATGGCTATGGATCTATAGAAATCAACAATAGTGAAGAAGGAATGAGGAGGATTGAAGCAACACTTGGAAGTAAGAAGGTCCTTGTGATTTTGGATGATGTTGATGAAAATGTGCCCATTAGGAATCTCATAGGAAATTCCAAAATATATCCAGGATCTAGGATAATCATTACAACAAGTGACAAAGATATTCTGCAACGTGGGGGATTTGAAGGTGATATTCAACAATATGAGATGCTAAAGATGGAAGATGCTTTTGCACTTCAGCTTTTTTCTCGGCATGCCTTTGGTAGAAACTTTCCTTTGGATGATTATCATGAACTTTCAAGTAAAATTGTCTTACTTATGGAAGGGCTACCTTTGGCTATTCAAGTGGTAGGTTCATCGCTTAAGGAGAAAAAAGACAAAAAATATTGGAGAGAGATGCTAGATAGGTTAAGTAAAAACCCTGAGAAAAAGATTCGAGAGAAGTTGAAAATCAGCTATGATGACCTAGAATATTCTCAGAAACAAATATTTCTCGATATAGCATGCTTCTTATTCAATGAGAAGAAGACTGATGCAACTTACATATGGAAACGATGTGAATTTTATCCCCAAGATGGAATTGAAGCCCTTACCAAGAGGTGCTTGGTAAAGATATTGGACAATGATCAGTTTTGGATGCATAATCAGTTAATAAGCTTGGGAAGGCATATTGTTCGCGAAGAAAGTGCATTCAAACCTGAAGAGCAAAGCAGGCTATGGGATGCAAAAGTGGCCCTCCAAATCATAAAAACTGAAAATGTAAGTGAGAAACATCCCATTTTCAAATAATAGTTGTATATCCTAGAATTAAGGATTTATTTTCTGTCTAGAATCGTTATAAGTTTTTTTCCTGCCCATTTAAATTGTAAAACATAGTGGTTGAAAGTTGAGAAACTTCTTCATATCGTTGTGAAATTTTACTTGCAGACGAAGAACAAGATTGAAGCGATTAAGATGGATGAACATAATGACTCCATAGAAATTACAAATGAAGAGTTTAAAAGGTTGCAAAGCCTAAGACTCCTCAAGTTAGGCAATGGAACTTATTCAGGAGACTTTACAAAATATTGTTCAAAGTTGGGATGGATCTCTTGTCATTCTGCTAATTGGGATTTGACGGGGGACAATATGAAATTGAATAATCTCGTTGTTTTTAAACTTCATGATACTAGTTTCGTGGATGATGCCAAAGCATGGGACTTGATCAAGGTAAATTACATGTTATTAATTCTAGTCTTCCTAGTATATACTATGCAATGGTTCTTGCATTTGACATGCCATCCATTTTTATAGGGTGCGCGGAATTTGAAAGTTCTATCTCTTACTCAATGTGGTGGCATAACGACAATTCCAGACTTATCTAAATACTTGAGTCTAAAGAAGTTAACTCTTGCACACTGCGACAAGCTAAAGAAAATTGAAAACTTCGTTGGACATCTAACGTCATTGGTTGAGTTAGTGATTGAATGCTGTAAGGGTCTTACAGATTTGCCTGAAGGAGTAGAGGCACTAGTGAAGCTTAAGCGCTTCTCATTGAGGGGGTGTTCTGGATTGAGAGACCTTCCATGCTCACTTGGGAATTTAACCTCATTGATTGAATTAGACTTATCAGAAACGGGCATTGCCAAACTTCCAGACTCCATGAAAGGACTACTGAAACTGAAGTCTTTTCTTCTTATTGACAATGGAAGGGAGGAATTTCCCAAATTCATTGAAAAGTTAAGATCATTTCGCATATTAGGTTCACCAAAAAATGGATCATATTCTCCAGAACATCATGTTTGGCAGTTACCTAGTGGCATTAGCATGTTGAAAATTCTGGAAGAGCTGGATCTCTCTGGACGTGATGAAATGACAAGTGAAACTCCTATTGGAATTGGAGATTTGTCATCTCTTAGAACTCTAAATTTAACTAGCACCCAAATTGGCGATATTCCAAGGAATATCGACATGCTTCATCACCTCCAAACACTAAACCTAAGAAATTGTAATGAGACTCAAGGGTTGTCAGAGCTTCACTCAAGCACAATCAACATGCTTCATCAACAAGCTTCATCACTTCCAGAGTTGGCTTCTTTCTCTCGCCTAGACCTAAAAACCCTTGTGCAGCTTCCGTCCTCTTTGCTTAGATTTGATTTAGTATGCCCTAGCTTCAGGTGGGCAGAGTTACTTCCCTCCACCTTAATATTGAGAAATTTGATGACTTTAGAGTTCTATTATGTTGAAGTGGAAGGCATTCCACTCGATAAACTTCCAGGACTGGAGAGCTTAACTATTGACGGCTGTGAACAGCTTCGGACATTAACCATTTCTTCAGAAAACCTACGGCAAGCTCACCTTTCATTTTGTCCAGATCTAGTCGATATATTTTTTTCTTTTTCAGAAAAATTGGAGTCCTTCTTTGTTTTTGGGTGCGGATCTCTCGAAAAAATAAAATGGTCAGACCGCGTGAAAAACATAAAGAAATTGGAAATCCAACAGTGCAATGAACTTACTGATGTTTGGGACCTACAACATCTAGAGTCTTTGAAATCCTTGGAGGTCACAAAATGTCCATCATTGAGAAGGTTGATTGATGCCTCTTGCATAAAGATACTAGATGATTGCCTCGTCAAAATACAGGGGTGTGGAGACTTTTTCAAAGATTCTATCCCAAGTGACCCACATGGAATGCGTTTGCTGTGTTATGTACAGAAGATTCTTCCGGATACATCAAACTTTGAATCCAAGTTAGACAAGGTGCAGTATCTTCTTCATCAATATACAATAGACATGCGAGATTTGATTTTTTCTAGTTTCATTTTGATACTATAATGTGATAAAACAACACAAATTGAAAAAAATTGAAAAATATACTGAAATTTACATGGATGAAGATATTTTTTTTAATCCAATGACGAAAAACTATTAGAGAGATCTTTAAATAATTTCAAATACATTAGTGTTCTTTTGACATGTTCTTTGTAATTCGAAATGTTTTTTTTTGGTATAAATTAAGTAAATACACATATAAACTGTAATTTTTAAATTGATTTTTTGTTATGTAACTGAGTGTTGGATATTATGTTACTATGATAACTGTTTATTTTGATGTCACAATGTTCAGCAATAATTACCCTCTGGAACTTCTGTTGCACAATAGTTCACAAACTTTGATATATTGTTGCATCCATTAGTTTTCGGTCTCCATGGCCATTAAGGGTTATCTGAAATGGACTGACTCACTTTTCTTGATCGAATTTTCTTAACTAATTTTATCAACCATGCATCTTTTGCATTTTCTTAACTTCATAAACCATGGAATAGATGTTTTTGTGTTCTAAATGAATTAGTGCATTGTCCGTTAACATGTCACAATCATACAGATGGAAAAAAGTAATGGGTGAAACAAAAATGAAATTCTAGAAAGTAAAGTACAATTTATCAATGTTTGCGTGGTATCATGCAGCGGTGCCGAAGTTTAGGAGGGTAATATGATATTTTTAAAGAGAAATAATTGAGTGATTGTATTTAATTTACTGTGAGAATAATAATTTATTATGCATCACAAAAAATCAAATAATAAATAATTATAAATTGTAGCGGGGTTCACTTCTTCAAGAATTTATAAATCACAATAAGTTATTATTCTTACCGTAGCTGAAAGACTATTATGCTAGTAAAGCTTATTTTCAAAGTGCAAAGTCATCGTGCATGCACCGAGTTTGTTCGGTTAAGAACTTTCATTTTTTTTTTTATTACCCATCACTTTCAGGAATGGATGACCTAATTGATATATTCTGTTAAGTATTCTAAAATCTTCAAGGAGCCATGAGGAAATTCATAATGAACAGTAAAAATGTATGTGGAATACAGATTCTTGTATTTTGTTAGTATCTAAAAAAATAATACTTAAAATGAACATGAGTGGAATATGAATATGTAATCTTGTGCGAGTAAGGAAAGAATAAAATTTGAAAGAAGGTCTTATATATCGGAGGATCCCCTTTCTTTAGCCACACGATATCGGACCGACAACAAAAAATCACCATTTTTGTTTGCACCATAATTACTTTACTCTCTCTCTCTCTCTCTCGCTCACAAACTTTACGGACAAAGACTGAAGGCAGGGAAATGGCCACAGCTTCGAGGACGGGCGAAGAATCCTGCAACCAGGAAAAGGTGAGCGATTAATCGAGACGATTGTGAGCTGATTCTCTTGTTTCTTCTCTTAGGTTGCTTAATTTTTAAGTGTTTAACCATGCATTAGTTGCATATCTCTACAACTGTTTGGCATTGGATATTTGCGGTTACTAAAGCAGTCTTTCCTCCCTCTTTTAAGGTTCCCATTTTTTGTTGCACCTTAATTATGTTACTTGCCCTCTCTCGCTCGCCTACTCTGTCTCATTCCCTATCACTTTACAGACAAAGACTGAAGGCAGGAAAAAGGCCATACCTTGGTGGAAAAAAGTTTGGCCTTGGAAGACGAGCAAAGAATCTTGCACTAAGGAAAAGGAAAATGAAAAGGTTCCCATTTTGTGTTGTACTTTAATTACTTAGGCTGCATATTTTTTCTATCTTAGTCACTTATGTATACTTGCCTTCTTGGTGATGGATAGTTTTTGGTTCTTTAACATTGCCACTAAACTCATTCAATCATTCTTTAAATACTAATCATCAAAATTGCTTTCATAAACAAAAGACTAGATAAATAGATTTTGTCTATGAATTTTTTTTTTTTTGCAATAGACACAATTAATGTACAAGCTAAATGTTTTATATAATAATAGTACTTTTCGATTATTTGATTTAATTATTGCATTAATGAGCTATGGAGAAATTAATGTCAAACGATTTGATCATCGCACCACATGAAAATGAATGATGAAGAAGGGACAGTTGATTTGTGGTATGAATGTCGTTGGCCTCTTCAGTAAAGATATTTATAATGTTTTCTTTCCTTTTTCTTTAATAATTTAGTTAGAATGTTGATGCAATTTAATTCGGAGCTGATCTATCCACTTGTAGATAAAGCAATAACTATGTGTCACATTTATTTGCTGCTTTGCTGGTGCATGCACATATAGTGGCTGACTAGCCTTGTATTTTTGGCCAGCAAGGGGCTTGAGTAGTTGACAGTGCATTTTTAGTACTAATGCAAATTGCCAACACGCAGGATTGACGTCTTTTTATAGTAAATGATTATTTCAAAGTAATCCAATCACATATTGCTTGAACAAACATTTAGGTTTTCATAGACTGATTTAAAACGATGTATCCCACGGTTATGGATTTTTCCACACGAAAAGTAGAAAATAAAACTCCTTTTTAGTTCCAAAATGCATAACAATTGAATTAGTAAATGAAGTACATAAATTATCCAAAAAGAGTAGATTATTGAAATTAAAATGAATATAAGATGAAGGATTAAGTTCCCTAAAAATAATAACATTAGAGTTAGAAACAGAAACGAAACTTACTATGGGATTAGAATAGCAAGACTCTTACCTTTTATTTAATTATGTATTTATTCTTTTTTGCTTTACTTGGCATAGTATGTAATTAGTGCAAATGATGATAACTTTTAAAGATTTTGATTTGTCTAACAATATCTATATGAGTCGATGTACATAGTGGAAGTTTTTTTTTTTTTTTGGTAATTTTCGGTGTAATGTTTTAAAAAGTATATCGATATTTGGGAAGAAATAAAAAATATAATTTAGCTTATATATGTATGTATGTGTGTGTCTGCTCTGATTCGATTCTGCCCTCCATTGCCAAACTCAGGATGGAACTGAGTTCGACATTTCGGGTATTGATGAAGTCTCGGATGATGTATCAGTGGGTGAATGTTTAATTGATGGCACCTCCTCCACTGATGATTTCCAATCAGAGTCAGACAATACTGAATGTCTTGAGGCCGCGGGAAATAGGAGGCAAATGAGAGAAAGAAGAATTGGTCGCGTGGGGAAAACGACGAGTATGGAAAATAGGAAGAAGGACAAGGATGAGATTAGGGAACTTGCCAACCCAAGTGATGCTGTCGGGTCGAGTTGCCAAACATGCGAAGGAGTTGAACACTATGAGAGATACTGCGAAGCTACAACTGAAGTTGAGGATCAAAGAGACTTTTCTTCTGTAAGTATTGACGATTTGCATTATCTTTGTGCATTCCTTAGAACTTATGTTGAATTTCAACGTGTACGTATGTATGTGTGTGTGTGTGTCTGGTCTGATTCGAATCTGCTCTCCCCTCCCAAATTCAGGATGGGGCTGAGTTCGACATTTCAGGTTCTGATGAAGTCTCAGACTATGCGTCTGTGGGTGAAAGTTTCACTGATGGCGCCTCCTCCATTGATGATTTCCAATCAGAAGTAGACAGTACTGAATGTTTTGAGGCCACGGGAAATAGGAGGCAAATGAGAGACGAAAGAATTGGGCGCTATGACAGTGTCAACGGCGGGAAAACAACGAGTATGGAAAATAGAAAGAACAACAAGGATGAGATTGGGGAACTTGCCAACCCAAGTGCTCTTGTTGGGTCGAGTTGCCAAACATGCAAAGGAGTTGAGCGCTATGAGAGTCCTGCAAAGCTACAACTATGCCAAACATGCAAAAGAGTTGAGCACTATGAGAGTCCTGGAGTTGAGCACTATGAGAGTCCCTGCAAAGCTACAACCATGCCAAACATGCAAAGGAGTACAGCACTATGAGAGTCTTGCAAAGCTACAACTAAAGTCGAGGGTCAAAGAGACTTCTGTAAGTACTGACATCCGCATTATCTTAATTGTGCAATCCTTGGAACTTATGTTTGTCGGGAAAAAAGAAAATAATATTTGCGGAGAATGCCCAGATAATTTTTCCCGCTACTATTTCTGTGAAAATTAAATAGGATATTCAATGAAAGCAGTAAATATGAATAGTAAATAACACCAGAATTTTTAACGTGGAAAACCCTCTAAGGTGAAGGGAAAAACCACGGGACCGTAGTCCACTTCAAACTTCCACTATGATAAATAATGGGATACAACTTCACCCAAAGGTGAATCTCTCACTGTCTTCAATCTGTGGATCTGAACCTCTCACAAATTGGATAACTCTCAAAGATAACTCTCTTTCTTGGAAGAAGAAAACTGTTCTTCCGCTATGCTGCTATGATATTCTTGCTCAGTGTGTCACATCTTCTCCGTTGTCTACGTGATTTTATAGATCTAAGAATATCACTTTTTCCAATCTCCCTTGATTTTCTGGATGTGGAAGATTACGTTGATATATCTCCCAACCTCTTTTGATATCTTATTTTTCTTTTTTTCTTTTTCTCCTTTTTTTTTTTTTTACTTTTACACACTCGCTACTATATATATATATATATATATATATATATATATATATATATATATATATATATATATATATATATATATATATATTCTACTACAGATATATATAATTGCGCTGGCCTCTTCAATTGGGAGTGACCTACTCAACAAATCTCCCCCTCACGAGCAATTTGGAGAAGGTGTCAAACCTGCAAAAGTTCGACAGGCTTGCATCTTCACTGTAGATAGAGATTTTGTCATCATATCTGAGCCGTTGTTGTCAGTGTGTATTTTCTTTAGCTGTAGGGCTTTTTCTTCCAACACATCACGTATCCAATGATATATGATGTCAATGTGTTTGGATCGAGAGTGGAAAGTTGCATTTTTGCTGAGGTGTATTGCGCTTTGACTATCTGAATACAAGATAAACTCCTCTTGGTTGTGGCCCACTTCTTGTAGAAACTTCTTCATCCACAAGAGTTCTTTACATGCTTCTGTTATCGCAATATACTCTGCTTCAACAGTAGATAGGGCAACACATTTTTGTTGTCGAGATTGCCATGAAACCGCTCCCCCTGCAAAAGTCATTAGGTATCCTGATGTGGACTTTCTTGAGTCCATGTCCCCTGCCATGTCTGAATCCGAAAAACCTTCTAACACAGTTTTACCATCACCAAAGCATATACAGTTATTAGAAGTACCTCGAAGATACCTGAATATCCATTTGACTGCTGCCCAATGTTCCTTACCAGGATTGGATAGAAATCTGCTTACCACTCCAACTGCATAGGCGATATCAGGCCTCGTACATACCATCGCATACATTAGACTGCCAACCGCCGATGCATAAGGGACTTTTTCCATTTCCTTCTTTTCTATCTCACTTTTTGGGCACTGCTCTAAACTGAGTTTGAAATGATTTGCAAGTGGAGAACAAACTACTTTGGAGTTATTCATGTTAAATCTTTCAAGAACTTTATCAACATACCGTTCTTGAGATAACCAGAGTTTACGATTCTGCCTGTCTCGCAAGATTTTCATCCCAAGAATTTGTTTTGCGGGTCCCAAATCCTTCATCGCAAAGCACTTGCTCAATTCCTTCTTTAAGTTGTTGATCTTGCTTTTATCCTGGCCAACAATTAGCATGTCATCAACGTAAAGCAAAAGAATGAGGAAATTACCATCAGTGAATTTCTTGACGAAAACGTAGTGATCAGCGGTGGTTTTGCTGAACCCATTTTCTTCCATGAAGGAATCGAATTTTTTGTACCACTGTCTTGGTGCCTGCTTGAGCCCATAAAGACTCTTCCTCAATCTATACACAAGATTTTCTTTGCCTTTGATTTTGAAACCTTCTGGCTGATCCATGTAGATCTTCTCATTTAAATCTCCATGTAAAAACGCGGTCTTCACGTCAAGTTGCTCGACCTCCAGGTTCAAGCTTGTTGCCAAGCCAAGGATAACTCGGATAGAGGACATTTTAACTACAGGAGAAAATATCTCATCGAAGTCGATATCTTTCTTTTGAGCGAATCCCTTCACAACCAACCTTGCTTTGTATTGTGGCTATGAGTTACCTTCTTCAGTCTTTTAGTCTGAACACCCACTTGTTTTTGAGAGCTTTTCTTCCTTGTGGCAACTTGACTAAATCATAAGTATGATTTTCGTCTAAGGATTTCATCTCCTCCTGCATAGCTTTTAACCACTCTTTATGCTCGTGGAATAAAGCTTCTTGGTAATTCTCTGGTTCTCCCCCGTCAGTGAGCATCGCGTACTCATTGGGAGAATATCTACGACTAGATTGTCGTTCACGAGTTGATCTCCTCAATTGAGGTTCTGATGTGACCTGTTCAACAATGGGTTCAAGTTCAATTGAAGTATTTTTACCTTCAATCCTAGATTCATCTTGCTTGTTAATAAGAGGAGTGTCTGGGCCAAGATCAACTGGGTATTCATATGGTGATGGAGATTTCTCATGCTTCTCGAAGTCCTCGATTGTCTGATCTTCAAGAAATACCACGTCCCTGCTTCGAACTATTTTCCAGTTAATAGGATCCCAGAGTCTGTAGCCGAATTCTGCATGTGCGTACCCCAAAAAAATACATTGCTTTGATTTCCCATCAAGCTTTGATCTCTCATCCCTTGGAATGTGAACAAATGCTCTACAGCCAAACACCTTCAAGTGGCCATAAGAAATATCCTTACCAGTCCAGACACTTTGTGGTACATCACCGTTAAGTGGAGCTGAAGGTGATAGGTTGATTAAATCAACTGCCGCCCTCATTGCCTCACCCCAAAAGTGGTTTGGCAGCTTTGCGTTGGAGAGCATACATCTGATTTTTTCACATATGGTTCTGTTTATCTGCTCTGTGACACCGTTGTGTTGAGGTATTTTTGGTACGGATTTTTCTAGTTTGATCCCAAGGTTCTTGCAATAATCTTCAAAAGGTCCTCGGTATTCGCCACCGTTGTCTGAGCGTACACACTTCAATTGCCTGCCTGTTTCTCTTTCAACCTTCATATGAAATTGCTTGAAGATTTCTTGCACTTGATCTTTAGTTTTCAAGGCAAATGCCCACACCTTTCTAGAGTGGTCATCAATAAATGTCACAAAATAAAGTGCACCTCCAAGTGTTCTAGTTTGCATTGTGCATACATCAGTATGTATCAAATCTAAAATTTTAGCTTTTCTAGATGGCGGGGAATTGTGAAATGCTACTCTATGTTGTTTTCCCATAATGCAGTCGACACAAGTATTCAACGGTGTACCTTTCATTCCGGGTAGAAGTTGCTTTCTAGTGAGAATCTTAAGTCCTTTCTCACTCATGTGTCCGAGTCGCTTATGCCATAACTTGGTGGTGACTCCTTTTCCAGTTACATTCACCTCTCCTATACACGGCTTGAATTGTGTGATATAGAGAGAGTTAGTCTTTTCTCCTTTGGCTACCACCAAATTACCTTTAGTGAGCTTCCATTTTCCATCACTAAAGAAATTGATGTAGCCTTCGTCATCAAGCTTGCTGGCAGATATAAGATTGAAGCGTATGTCCGGAACATGCCTCACATCTTTGAGTAATAGCCTACATCCAACATTAGTCTCCAAATAAATATTACCCATACAAATAATTTTGGATGTACGTTCGTTTCCCATCTTTACGAGTCCAAAATCGCCAGTGGTGTAAGATGTGAAAAGATCTTGACGAGCCGTGACATGGTAGGATGCACCGGTATCAACTACCCATGTCGAATCTTGGGATGCAAGATTAATGGAATCATCACTTTGAATAATGATCACCTCATCTGCAATATTTGCAGTGTTATTCGTCTGGTTCTCGTTAGCTTTGTCGATGTTATGACTTTTTGATTTTTCCGCCTTTAGCTTTCTGCATTCTCGAATGAAGTGTCCCAATTTACCACAATGATGGCACTTCTTGTCTCGTCTGAAGTTGGATTGGGACCTTCCTCGTTGCTGATTCCGGAAATTTCGGCTTTTGCTTCTCCCTCTATTTTCTTGATTTTCTTGTCGATTAATGACAAGAGCCTCAGATGCAGGGTTGACTCCACTTTCTTTTTGCCGGGATTCTTCATTCAACATTCTATCTTTTACCACGTCCATGGTAAGCTTGCCGTCAGGAGCCGAGTTGCTGACCGACACAACAAGTGTGTCCCATCTATTTGGCAAAGAGCTAAGCAGTAGTAATGCTTGCAATTCATCATCTAATGTCATCTTCATAGAATTGAGTTGGTCTACTATACCTTGGAACTCGCTCATGTGTTCCGAGACACTGTCCCCATCTTTGTATTTCAGATTCACGAGCCGCCGCATGTGATTTGCTTTATTTTGCGTCGTTGTTCTTGCGTACATTTTCTCTAATTTTTGCCAAAGAACACCAGCATCATGTTCATTAGCAAAATTTTGAAAAATGCTCTTATCAATCCATTGTCGGATTTGAGCGGCACACTTCCGATTGAGTACCATCCATTCGCTATCGGACATTGTCGTTGGTTTTACACTAGAAGACGATGCCAATTTGGCTTCCGCTACAGGATCTGACTCCTCGGACGTTGGTACTGGCACCTCCATTGGTATCACAATTGGCCTCCAAAGATCTTTAATGTATAGCAGATCCTCCATCTTTAGTTTCCAGATTGCATAATTGAATGCAGTCAATTTTATCATGTTGCCAATATTTTCCTCCATTTAATTCTGCACAGAAAAATAATATAATATAGAGCAACCTCGCTCTGATACCACTTGTTGGGAAAAAAGAAAATAATATTTGTGGAGAATGCCCAGATAATTTTTCCCGCTACTATTTCTGTGAAAATTAAATAGGATATTCAATAAAAGCAGTAAATATGAATAGTAAATAATATCAGATTTTTTAACGTGGAAAACCCTCTAAGGTGAAGGGAAAAACCACGGGACCGTAGTCCACTTCAAACTTCCACTATGATAAATAATGGGATACAACTTCACCAAAATGTGGATCTCTCACTGTCTTCAATCTATGGATATGAACCTCTCACAAATTGGATAACTCTCAAAGATAACTCTCTTTCTTGGAAGAAGAAAACTATTCTTCCGCTATGCTGCTATGATATTCTTGCTTTGTGTGTCACATCTTTTCCGTTGAGGAGGACCCCTATTTATAGGAGCAAATGCAATCCCAATTGGAATTGTACGATATAAAAAATCACGTAGATATATCTCCTAATCTTTCGTGATTTTATAGATCTAAGAATATCACTTTTTCCAATCTCCCTTGATTTTCTGGATGTGGAAGATTACGTTGATATATCTCCCAACCTCTTTTGATATCTTCTTTTTCTTTTTTTCTTTTTCTCCTTTTTTTTTTTTTACTTTTACACACTCACTACTATATATATATTCTACTACAGATATACATAATTGCGTTGGCCTCTCCAATTGGGAGTGACCTACTTAACAATGTTGAATTTCAACGTGGTCCATGTGAAGAGCGATAGTACTGTGGAGCCTGCTTGTGCAATAGCAAATACAGGCCAAGGAAGAGGAACCAGACGTGCTTTAGACCCAGGAAAGGATCCTGCAAAAGGAGGCCAGCAAGGGGTACAGCTTCAAGTTTAAGAAACAGCAAAGCTTCAAGGTCGGGTAGGTATGCGGCTTCTACTTCAGGAAGAGGCGCGGTGTCAAATTTTGCAAGGGGCATAGCTTTAACTTCACGAAACAACGCTGCTTTAAGTGCAGGAAGGGGCAGAGGTTCAACTTCAGGAAAGGACACCACTTTTAAGCTTGGGAAGGGGCACGACTGTGAGTTTAGGAACGGAAATTGGTTCAAGTTCAAGAAGGGAAATGACTGAATTACGCGGAAGTTCAAGAATGTTTTCTTAATGTATGTCTTGAAGAGAAGCATACGTTCGTGCAAATATGCATTCTATGATAAAATAAGTAATACTATATCTTGAAGAGAAGAATTTCAGACAAATGTGTAAATGATGTAAAAAGATTAATCGTTAAGGACTTGGCAATAAATGCATATTCTAGTATTTTGTATTATCTTTCATTGTAAAAATGGCTGTGGTTAGTAAGTATGAAACTAAATGACCAAGTTTTAGAAAAATAACAATAAAAATATGAACGTGGAGGAAGGAAAATTAATTGATACTTATGCTCTATTTATTTCGTGAAAAAATTATTTGGAAAATATTTTTTTAATAATTTCAACTTATATCGTTTAAAAAAATGAATAAACGAAAAATATTTTCATCGTTCACAAAAATATTTAGAAATAAATTATTATTGATAATAAAATATTTTCCATCAACTAGTTATTTCAAGCGATAAAAATAATTATATTTAAAAAAAATTTCAAATAATTTATTTTCGGAAAATCAAACAACACCTTAATAAATAGTTCTCTTCTTTTCTCTCTCATCCTGTGACACTACCTATTTTTTCATTCTTTTTTTTTTTTTTTTCAACTCTTCTGCACATGGTTCGGTGTAACCTTTGCCCCGTGATAAGGACGAAAGATCCAGCAAAATGTGTCAGAAAAGCTCAATGAAGATTCCAATTTTCACAATGAGAATTAGAAGTTCACACCAAATAAAACCACTTGAGAATCAGAAGCTCATTTATTTCTTTTGTTTAGGTTTTAAAATGTCAAATTAGTTTTGTTGTGATTAATGTAGACTAAGAAAATCATTCACGTTGGGAAAACAAAAAACTGGTGGAATGCCAAGTGAGTATTTTTAGCGCCTAATAGTTAACCCATTGCAAAGAGGAAAAGACTCACGATAGTATCTGCTGGAAAAAAAGAAAGAAAGTGTTCATTCCTTCATTAGTGGTAAAATTATCACCTAATTAAATCAATTCCTATATATATTTATTTGCCATTAGTACACACTACATATAACCTTTGTTGACACCGGCCAATAAATCATACGTGCATTCTTTAAAAAAAGAAGAAGAAGAATTATATAATAGAAAATAAATAAAATAAAAATATGGATAAATAACAAATAGAAAGGCCGAATCGGATTTTTCGCAAAAGAACCCATCTCAGATTTGTGGCTTCAGCCTGGGTCTGCTACCGACCGACGAAGCCCAAATTGCGCGGCCTGATCTTCAATGTCGAAGCCCAATTCATTAATTCAACTTCTGCACAGATTAACGGTGCGCATGAAAATGCTTCTTGGCTGGGGAAGAGTTTTTTTTTTTTTTTTCCAGAAATAGTTCTTTTCTATTTCTATTTCGGGGAACAATTTCTAAATAAAAGAACCAGTTTGGTAACTACAAAAAATTTCTACTCTTGGAATAGAAAAAGAATAGAAATGTGTTTGGTAATACAATGATTCTTTTTTGTTTTTATTCGTTTTTTATTCTTGCTCACGGATCGGCGACCGGTGGCGGCGACAGCGACTAGCGGCTGGCGACTGGTGGCGGCCGACGGTCGGCAGCAGCGGCGGGCGGTTGGAGGTGGCCGCGGCAAGAGAGAGGAATAAAAGAAAAATAAAAAAGAAAATTAGCTTATTTCTAGAAGTTGTTCCCGAGAATAGAAGCAATTTTTTTTGTTTCTGGTTTCTATTCCAAAACCATTCCCGGGCTAACTTTCTATTCCGGGGAATAGAAAAACAACTCGGCGTTACTAAACGGGTTTCTGTTCTTTTTTTGTTCCGGGGAACAAAAGAACAGAAATTCTAAGAAATAGAAACGTTATCATGCGCGGCCTAAAAGGTCTAAGCAGAGGTTTAAAGACTCGTGGTTTAGAAAGCCCACAAAAAAGCGCGGCAATTAAGGGTAGCTGTTTGAGATTATTTCTTTGATTTTGAAAATCTCGTATTGGTTTTTCTAGAGTTTAGCCATGGATCTGAGTTCGAGATGGTTAGAATCAGTCCCTCAAACAATTTCCCATTACCTATTTGATGATATGCCTCTAAGATTTTGTTGAGAATTGATTCTAGAAGTTGTTCGACATGGGTGTGTATAGCGATGTTTATAGGATATTTTCTGATTCATTAACTTTCAAATATGAAAATGTGTGCATTTCGTTATTACTGGGAGTGAAACTAGACACGTGACTGTTTTGTCCTGTGCATTGCATATACTTGCAGTGGTGGATGGTGGTTGTTGGCAAGGATTTGGGATTGATGGTTCGAGCACTCCTTTCTAATGACATTTGTGATTAAGTCCTTTACCGTGTTATTCTTCCATATCCTTGCTCTCTATGTCCATGAGGTTGTGGTCAATGGGTGAGAATGACAGTTCGATGATGGCCAAAGATTGTCGTTGGTAATGCACGGTTGATTCTAGCTAAGCAGATGGAGGTTCGAATGTTAAGCTTGTTCACATGTTGCTTAACATGGATGGATGAGTGAGTATGTTAGAATATGGAATGAAGAACATTGGAAAGGAAAATTTAGGCGTCCAGAAAAAAGAAATGGAAATAATAAGGAAAATGTTGTAAAATATTGCGTTGCAAATATATAATACAAAGAATCGAGAGATTAAGTAGAGAAAGCAGGTAAACACCAAAGATAGTAGAGAAAGTCAAACACCAAATATCATAGAGAAAGCTAAAGAAGAAAATTTCACTATATCGCCCTATATTTATGACAAAAACTAAGCTCATATTTATGAGAAAACAAGGATGCACTTGTCATTAATATCAATGTATTGAATAATACATATATTGGATAGAGAGATTGATAGGGCTAGTAAGAGCACCTAGAGGGGAGTGAATAGGTGTTCAAACAAATTTTACAAGACTTAACTAATTAATTCGTCTTTTGAGGATAATAGACTGAAGATGTAAAAGACTTTAAGTAGTTATATAAAGTTACAAATTAAAGTAAAGAGTTCAGGGAAAGAGAATTGAAACACAAGGTTTATAGTGGTTCGGCTTAAACCAAGCCTACGTCCACTCTCCCGCATTGACAGCCCACTGGTTGGATTTTACTAAGAACCAAAAGAGATTTTACAGTCTTACGTCCTTGATTCCACAATGTAAAAACTCTACTACACTTCCTCAATGTCTCACAAGTATTTTATCTCTCATTTGAATACAATTTAAGCTTAGCGATTTAAGTAGCAAAGAACTAGGAGCTTCAGACTTTGGAATTTTTCTTTCACACACACTCGAATAACTTAAGCGTCTTCCTTATATACTCCTCCATGCCTTTATAACCATTGAAACATTCCAAAGGAGTTCTTCCAATCTACCCGTTGGACAGAATCAATTAGGGAGATTTCGAGTTATTTAAGGAATGTGATGATAGCCAACCAATCCTGCTTGCCCATACAATCAGGATCTAGGTTTTCATAAGTAGAACCTTCCAAGTATACTTCGCCAATCAACAGATCTAATTATCCGTATTGATTTCAATAATTGATCACAAGATGCTATCTCCAGCCGTGAGATCTTCTTTAACTGTACGAACCAAATCCTTAAAGATATACTCGCATCTAAATAAGTATTCTCTTCGTCGGTCTGGAAACTATCAGTGAGGGTAGACTTTATATCTTCAGTCTAGAGGTCTTCAGACTTTGATGATAAAGTCTACAAGTCTTCAGACTGAGAAAATATTCAGTGGTTAGCAATCACCAGGTCATTGTCTTACGTGGCACGCGCAAGCCTGAGTGGCTCCACTAACGAGTCGACATGTGTCGTTGGACTTTGACTAGCCGGAAAATAGAAAAATAAAAAGTTGGAGGGTTTCTTTTTCTCTCTCCCAATGACAGCCGGCTAAAAAGAGAGTCTGCAAGCTATGATAAATGCTTTTGCCGCTCAAAACCTCTCTCCCCATTTCAATTTTCAAGCAAGTCTTCTCCTTCGTCGGGTTGAGAGGAAAGAAACGAAGATATCTTCTCTCTTTCTCCGGCACGCTTGACCGCTCCATCTCCTTGTCCGCCTCCCATTGCCCCTTCCCCTTCCCCTTCCCCAAAGCCTCCGTCGGTCGCAAATGCTATTCAATCTGCCCTCTGGCACATCGCTTCCCCCAAGACCCCCACTCAGTTGCAGCTGCTTGGTCCTGAGCCTGTTCACCTCCGCCGTCACCTTCGGAGCCTCATCGGCGGCTACCGACTCCTCTCCCCCTCGTGCGCGGTCTTTTGGGAACCCCGGTGGCGTCCACTATGGCAGAAAGAGAGAAAACACTACCGAGCCTACCACTCCTCTATGCCCTCCCCCCCTTTTTGCGCAGCATCTCGCCATTTCCACAGTAGTCAGAACATCAATAGTGTCGTCTTCTTCGATGCACATGTAAATCGACCTATTACACGTCCATGGCCTTCACTTTCTCAATCTCTCTCGCCTATCGTATTCATTATTCGACGGCATCTGCAGTTGACGCTGTGGGCGAGTGGTTGGAGCCATGGACCAAAGCTCAGGTTCAATTTTGGCGTCGTCGCTATCGTTGCCTTTCCAACGGTGGCTCTAGAAACCGTGACTAACTCGGTTGTGATTTTGAGTTGAAGCGGAAGCAGAAGAAGCTTACGACTGCTGCGTTCCCAGCCCCTCCACCTTCACATGCTGCTCGCTTCATTTGTCACATTCCTTGCTTTTCCAGCGCTGGCGATAGAAACCGCGCAAGGCTCGATTTTGATTTTGGGCTCGGGCGCATCGCCACCGAAGCGGAAGAAGTTTGCAACTGCTGGGTTCTGAGCCCTCTCGGCCTTCACATGCAGCTTGCTTCGTTCGTCGCCGTCATCGCCTTTCTGGCGTTGGTTCTGCACATTTTCTAAATGCTTGGTTAACTAATTATTAGTTCTGGTCTTTGTAAAATTCTGGTGCTGTATAGTTGTTGGCTTTGGAAAGAAGAGAGGCCCCCACTCGCATGAGAAATGAGCTTCGTGTGAGCCAAAAGAGAGGAGCTGTGTAAGGGTCTGCAAAGATGGGGTTTTTGGTTTTTTGTTTCTCCATTGGGATATTGTGCTTTTAAATTTGGGGTTTGATTGCATACTCTGGTTTTGGTGACTTTAACATACTGGATCATGTTGAGATTTTGCCTACCCACTCAGTTACAGATAATGGAGTTTTGTTCCCTTCTGATAATCAAGTTGTTGATTTTGGATGGCTGAGTTTTCTCCATATGCTTTTTTGATGCGGTACTTTTACTTAAATTGCACGCGTTATGTGGTGTCCATGTTTTGATTGGTTGTTCTCATTCCATTCCACAAGAATTATGAATGTGAAGAAAGATGGGATGTCTGCGGGGATGGCGAATGATGATTCGCCCTTGGTAATGACTGATGTCTGGCAAAACTCATATGGGTTTCATTATGAATTGAAGAGTTGAAGTCTATTTGGTCATATGGCCTTTCAACTTTGAATGTACCCGGATGATGATGATGATGGTAGTTGGCAAGTGCAGCTTGTTAGGTTAGTGTTGGGCATATCGCATGCCCGCATGTGGAATCTAGGCACGCCGAGGGGTTGAATTTGTGGTCTTTAAAGTTGAGTTGGAATGCGGGTTGAGGTTGTTTTACGGTGCACAATTTGGCAAAAACTAATCACAGTTACATCTTTCCAGCTATTGGGACACCATATGAGTACCCCCTCTTTGGGAAATTTTTGTAGTTGTTCGAACCTCGTGGCTGCGAGGTGGGCGGTAAGAATAGTTCCAATCTCAGATGGACGAACCAGCTTCTGGTGTCCAAGAGCCTTTTAAATTGAGAAGTAACTACGTCGGACTTGTCCCCCTCAAGGAATGAAACAGACTTCTGCTAAAGAACATTTTCAGCGATTGTTTCCATAATCTTGTTGAATAAATTCTCGGCTGTTGTTTTCTCAGGCATTGTTCTTGGGATTCAATGAAGCAAACCTTTTGAACATTTAGGTCATGCAAGAGAATGCATAAGTCTTAATCCTTATGAGATGTTTAGAAGCAAAATCAAGCGAATATGACACACAACTTTGTCAACTCATTCCTGAAGTTGATTTTATATGCAGAGGCAACCCTGTTCACATTATAAACCAGTCCAACAGCCAAAAAAAAATTCAACAATTGAAAGTCTTGACCAGCAGCTGCATCATATCAATTCTGAAGCACCGTGGTGCTGCATCATTTTTAAATTTATGGAATTCCACAGAACTGAACCTTTAAACTTAAACATCGGATTCACCGATTGTATAATTTGAAAAAAATAATAATCATGGCCATGAGCCGACACCAGAGCAGCTTAGATGGTCCTAGGACTCATAGCAGTTAATTAAATTCCAACGTCATGCACGGCACATATTGGTATCAATGAGCTACAGAAGTCGACCATCAATAACAAGAATCAACGTGTTCTTGCCAAAATGCTCGCGGAAGATGCCATTATCATGCCCTAGTTCTGGACAACAGACTCCTACACAAGCCGTTAACATACACCACACTCAGTCTTGGCCGATCAATTCTATATGCCAAAAAAACAAGGACACCACATAGCACGTGCAATTTAAGTAAAAGTACCGCAACAAAAAAGCATATGGAGAAAGCTTAGCCATCCAAAATCAACAACTTGATTATCAGAAGGGAACAAAATTCCATTAACTGTAACTAAGTGGGTAGGCAAAATCTCAACATGATCCAGTATGTTTAAAGTCACCAAAACCAGAGTATGCAATCAAACCCTAAATTTAAAAGCACAATATCCCAATGAAGAAACAAAAAACCAAAAACCCCATCTTTGCAGACCCTTACACAGCTCCTTTCTTTTGGCTCACACGAAGCTCATTTCTCATGCGAGTGGGGGCCTCTCTTCTTTCCAAAGCCAACAACTACACAGCACCAGAATTTTACAAAGACCAGAACTAATAATTAGTTAACCAAGCATTCAGAAAATGTGCAGAACCAACGCCAGAAAGGCAATGATGGCGACGAACGAAGCGAGCTGCGTGTGAAGGCCGAGAGGGCTCGGAACCTAGCAGTTGCAAACTTCTTCCGCTTCGGTGGCGACGCGCCTGAGCCCGAAATCAAAACCAAGCCTCGCACGGTTTCTATCGCTAGCACTAGAAAATTGAGGAAGGTGACAAATGAAGCAAGCAGCATGTGAAGGCGGAGGGGCTCGGGACGTAGCAGTCGCAAGCTTCTTCTGCTTCCGCTTCAACCCAAAATCACAACTGAGTCAGTCACGGTTTCTAGAGTTGGCATCAGAAAGGCAACGATAGCGACGACGCCGAAGTTGAACCCGAGCTCCGGTCCATGGCTCCAACCACTCGCCCACAGCGTCAACTGCAGATGTCGTCGAACAATGAATACGATAGGTGAGAGAGATTGAGAAAGTGAAGGCCATGGACGTGTAGGTCGATTAACATGTGCATCGAAGAAGACGACACTGTTGATGTTCCAACTGTTGTGGAAATGGCGAGATGCTGTGCAAAGAGCGGGGGAGGGGATAGAGGAGCGGCAAGCTCGATAGTGTTTTCTCTCTTTATGCCATAGTGGACGCCACTAGGGTTCCCAAGAGACCGCGCGCGAGTGGAGTGGGGGGGAGTCGGTAGTCGTCAATGAGGCTCCGAAGGTGATGGCGGAGGCGAACGGGCTCAGGACCCAGTAGCTGCAACCGAGTGGGGGTCTTGGGGGAAGCGATGTGCCAGAGGGCAAACTGAATAGCATTTGCGGTCGACGGAGGCTTTGGGGAAGGGGAAGGGGAAGGGGAAGCGGGAGGCGCACGGGGAGATGAAGCACTCAGGCGTGCCGGAGAAAGAGAGAGAAGATATCTTCGTTTCTTTCCTCTCAACCCGACGAAGGAGAAGACTTGCTTGGAAGTTGAAACGGGGAGAGAGGTTTTGAGCGGCAAAAGCATTTATTATTGCTTGCAGACTCTCTTTTCAACCGGCTGTCAGGGGGAGAGAGAAAAAGAAACCCTCCAACTTTTTATTTTTCTATTTTTCCGGCTAGTCAAAGTCCAACGACACGTGTCGACTTGTTAGTGGAGCCACTCGGGCTTGCGCGTGCCACGTAGGACAATGACTTGGTGATTACTAACCACTGAATATTTTCTCCTTCAGACTAGACTGATGGAAACGTTTTGTCAACTTTAAAATAATAATGAAGTTTTCTCCAACAATCTCTCCATTTTTTATGGTGACAAAACTTTCTCTCAGATTTGAACACTTTTGTCCTGCAAAACAACACTTAAACAAAACAAGATATCTTATAAAAGATAAGTAGATTAGGATATGGATAGTAACGATCTGCAATCACGGAAAAGATGTTAGTCCTGCAAAACAACTATCCTTTTCATAATTATTATCATGGCCTAAGTTACTGCAAGACAAAAGATCAAATCAAACAGTCCACAACCAAACAAAAGAAAGATAAGTCCAAAAATCCAAACCAAAGTCAAATCTGCATCAAACTTTTCCCCCTTTTTCTCAACAGCAAAAAGTGGAGAGCAAATAAAAAAGTTGTTTGAAAATAGAGAGAGTCAAGGTTGTTTAGCTGGAATTCTCCCACGGAATTCACTGTCTTCTCAAGCTTTTCTATAGTCTCATTCAGCGGCTGTAAATCTTCACCCTTCACATGATCTTTTACTTGAGTCTTCAGGGTAAGTAACTATTTTTGCAAAGAAATTGAAGTAGCCAAGAAAGCCTTTTTGAGATCTTTTATCTCATAGTCCAAACCATACTAACCCTTCTTTAAATCTAGCAAAACTTCCATTATGCGTGAAAAGTCCGCCGAATAAGTTAAAGCAGCATTGGGTGTCGCGACCCAATTTTCTGGGTTTGCCACCTAAAACTAGGTTGATGGACTACTAAGCCTTTAAGCTTAGCTCGGGCTCTCCCAAGTCCATACCAAATCGCGACTTAGGATTTAACATGCAAAAGATCATTATCTAGGAGTCGCCACTAATCAGTTTAGGGTAGGTCGATTAGACACCTAAGTAAAATAACGGGAGGATTATCTTATTTCTACAAACCAGATATTTTGGGTACGGGAACTTGATTACACTAGACTATCCTAGTGCCCTTTCGGTACCATTTCTAAAAAATGTTTTGCAGGCAGCTTGTTTTGATTTTAATTGAGCTTCCTAACATGTGAGGTGATCATACATGTGCGCATACCACCAATTTAACACATCAATAAAGCAATTTAAATAATGCAAAAAGCATACCTTAAAGCAACGAAAGCATTTGCAATGTTAAATCAAAATTCATATAGATAATCCTAGATATGATTTCTAATTAACACGCAATTTCAATTTTTTTTTTTTTACTTTATTTAATGAAAATCATGACTTATGCAAATAATCTAATATGACATGACGACATGACCTAAACTATATGATATGAAGAAATGCAATAATTAAATGCAATCTAAATGATCTAATTATAATTACATGCAATGCGATGCAATGACATACCAAATTATTAAAATTAAAATGACATGCTTTATGCAATCTAATATGCAAGCTATATGTCACGTGACATTTATTAAATGACTTAGTCTAATGACAAGAAAGTTCTAATTAAATGAACTTAAATAAACTAAATGACGTGCATTTGATGTTCCTATTTTTAAAAATGCAATCTATCCTAACAATTGACATTAACTTATGCAAAGACAAATCCTGTATTTTCTCATGAAATTCGAATGCAAAAAAAAAAAAAATGATTTAGCTAGATTAAAATTCTATCTAATTTAAACTAAGGATTAGATCATATTAAATCCTAATTTAAATTAAGACATTATCTTAATCTAAAATGCAACTTATCAAGAAAAATGATTTAAATTAAAGATGAAACATGCAATTCTAACCTAATATGCACAATGATTTTTTTTTTTTTGCTTTTCTTTATGAAATTCGAAATTAAAACTAACATATAATTAAACGTGCAATTCGAATAATAAAAAAAACTAACAACCTAAATGAATGCATTTTGTTGTTTTTATATTTTTAAATTCGAAATAAAATCCCTATTCTAGAAATGCAAAATAACCAGAAATATTCTAAAACCAATTGAAATCCTAATCCAAATGTCTTTTTGATTTTTCTTAGTGATTTTCTAAAACAAATATTAAATCTAACAAGCAAGATATTCAACAAAATAAAGGATTAAAATAAACGAAAAAATAACCCGTGATCTCACGGGTCAAATTAACGAATATTTTTTAATCCTGAAAGTCACGACAAGAAATCAAAATAATTAAAAATCTAATCCGAAATCTTACGGATCAAATTAATAACTATAATGATTTAGCAATTTAAATATCATCAAAATGCCCAAAAATTAATATAATAAAAAAAATGATCCGACGTCTTACGGACCAAATTAATAATTACATAATTTTGGGCAATACCTTAAAGATAATGCCTAAAAGATTTTACGAATATTGCATCCATTATAACAATTTAAATTCCTAGACTAAAAGAAAAAAAAAACTATCAAATAACATAACCAAAAACATAACCTAACAAATAGAAAGAATAAAATAAACAAAACTAAAAAAGAAAGTAAGTAAAAGTAAAAGTAAAAAGATAATAATAAAAAAAAACTACCTAAAGCAAAATAACCGAGACGAGGGTGTCGCCGGGGAGCAGATCGCAGGCGGAGGCGCGGCGGGCTGAGGCGTCGGACTCCTCGGACGACACTCGGTGGGGCCGGGCTTCAGAGATGTGGGGCAAAAGCTCGGATGATCGGCGATCGGAGTGGGTCGCAGGCTGCGCGTCGGGGCGGATCTCAAGCGGAGCGGGCTCGTCCGAGGATGGCTCGCGGTTGGCGCGAGGAGGGCCGAGGTGTGCGCCGGTGAGGAATCGGGCCTGAGGCGGAGTAGGCGAGCGACGTCGCGGTAGAGACCGGCGGGTGGAGGTGCTTGCGCAGTGGCCGGCTACAGGCGCGGTGGTGCGACGCTTCACGAGCATTAGGGATCTTCGCGGATGGAGGCGCTGCAGCAAGGAGGTCTGGAGAGGGCGGACTGGAGGTTGCAGGTGCTGCTCGATAACACCCAAGGAAGAAGACGCTACCCTTTTTTTTCTGCTCACTTTTCAGTAGACTTTTTTTCTTTTTGCTGTTACGGACTTCTCCTCTTGTTGCACTTCTTTTCTTTCCTTCTGCAATATGTCAGAAGGATTGATTGCTTTTGGGGTCTTCTTGACGTGAGGAAGAGATTTCCTCCTTATCTCTTTTCCTTTTTTGACTTTTGCTTTTTCCTTCCCTTTTCGAACGGAGAGAGAGCCCCCTCTAGACCGAAACCCTATTCTCGCTTTCCTCTTCACTTTTTTTTTTAAAAAAGGAACCCCTAAAACGAAGAAGAAGCCCCTTCTTTTTTTTTTTTGCTTTTCTTTTTCCCTCAAAAGAAAAAAACAGCCCCCCTAAACCTCTCACACACATGGCCTTTTATAGGGAGAGGAATTGGATTTTCAAAATTTTCCTCGAATCAACCTTCGCAAATCTTTTCACAAAAGTTTCACCTATTGATAACGATCCAAGATTTCGATAAGATTACTCTTTAATTCCAAATCCTAAAAAGCCAAATCGCAATATTTCGTAATATTCGTTTTTTCCACTTGCCCTATCCCGGAAAATTTCAAATTTTTATTTTCTCACAAGATAATTTCTGATCATTTAAAAAAAAAGGTTTGGCCAACTAATTTAAACCCATCCGCCACTGATTCAATAAAAAGCAAAAAATGCAAAAATAAAAATAAATGCAACCTAAATCTATATGCTATGCAATTAATAAAATTAACCCCTAATTTCCTAAATGGACTGTCAAAATTTAGGTGTCAACAGCTGTCCCTCTTTGGAGGTGAGCTCGAAGAGGTTGCCTTCAAAGATAAATTGAGACCTAAATTTGACTAGGCATATGCATTGAATGATTTTTTTGTTGATTTTTTCTGATTTTTGATTTTTTGATTTTTTTTGAATGAATCCCATTTTAAAATGCAATTTATACGATTCATGGAAACAGAAATGAAAAATGAACCTACCTGGAATAACTTACCTTCAAGGAGGGTAGAGTAACTCAAGATAGATTTGTGTTACACGTCCAGGACCCGTACCATTCTACGGTCGCCCATAGTAGTAATATGACTTCATAAAGAAAATTGCTTTCCCAGGACCCGTACCATTCTATGGTCGCCTAGTATGACAGAGTTTGGTTGTGTCTAGGACTTGTACCATTCTACGGTCGCCTAAACGGGGATTTACATTCCAGGACCCGTACCATTCTACGGTCGCCTAAACGGGGATTTACCTTCCAAGACCCGTACCATTACTCTACGGTCGCCTGAATAGGGAAATAAAGTTTTGTCTAGGACCCGTACCATTCTACGGTCGCCTAAACGGGGATTTACCTTCCAGGACCCGTACCATTACTTCTACGGTCGCCTAAACGGGGATTTACCTTCCAGGACCCGTACCATTACTTCTACGGTCGCCTGAATAGGGAAATAAAGTTTTGTCTAGGATCCGTACCATTCTACGGTCGCCTAAATGGGGATTTACCTTCCAGGACCCGTACCATTACTTCTACGGTCGCCTGAATAGGGAAATAAAGTTTTGTCTAGGATCCGTACCATTCTACGGTCGCCTAAATGAGGATTTACCTTCCAAGACTCGTACCATTACTTCTACGGTCGCCTGAATAGGGAAATAAAGTTTTGTCTAGGACCCGTACCATTCTACGGTCGCCTAAACGGGGATTTACCTTCCAGGACCCGTACCATTACTCTACGGTCGCCTAAATAGGGAAATAAGTTTTGTCTAGGACCCGTACCATTCTACGATCGCCTAAACGGGGTTTTGCTTGGCTAGGACCCGAACCATTCTTCTGTCGCCCGGCGTCGCAATCTGATGAAAAATCTTTAGGGACAACTCCATCGAATGTCAAAGTACTCAAAAGTGAAGTTACCTGTACAATGACAAGTATTTAAGGCATAGGTAGAGATATACTTACCTGGTGACATCTCTGCTCATTAGGTATATGTCTCCTGTAAAACATGATTGTTGGAGAAGCAACATGTATTTGTGATTACAAATAATAATTTAAGCAAGGTTTATGCATAATGATTTCTATCAACCATGCCTCACCTAATTCCAATGGAAAGGATTTCAAGAGAAAATTCCAATCTAAACACATAAGCGTCATGGATGTGTCAAATAAGGGATCATTTAGTCTGAAAGGACTTTCCACTCATTCTCATTAAAATGGGTTGTTTTATCCTGACCTTTGATGCAGGATTTTGACAATCACTTTATCTCACTATCGTCACGCCAAACAAAAGTCTGGGCAATCTCGCAAGTCGTACGACTTTACCAATCTGAGAGGTCTTTAATAGGGACTATAATGTGAGCTTGGTCAATGGCTTAACAAAGACAACTCCTTGAGTCGAGGCTATTTAGAACGATATTTCGCAATTGTCTTGGGATTTACAAGTCAAGAAACACGCGAAATGAGGCAAAAGTTATCTTACTCGCACTTCTTCAAGCGATGCTTTCAAGCATATAAACTCTTACGTTAATTCAAGTGCCCTAATCTGAAGAGACTTTGCAAGGGACGTAACATAGGCTTGGTTCACGGGTTGAGAAATGAATGGATCATTAGGCTCAAAAAAGTGTTTAAGGGATTAAAGTTGGTGATCATCTTGACATTTCCAACATTTTCCTTTCCACTGTCGAAGATTTTTTTCTTCATCAAATCTCCATTGATTGCAACAGCATTTGAGTTTAGTACCGCCTTTTGGGGATACGACTCATCATATCAAAAGTTTGATTTTTTTTCTTTTTTCTGGGCATTGGCCTTGCTTTTACCAGGCACACTGCTTTTTCATGCCCCACTTTTAGCATTTATTTTCTTTTAACATAAGCTCCATTTGGTCAGCATTCTAGTTCATGCTACTTGAATGTTTCTTTGTCTTGCCCCAACATGGGGGATGATCACCAACTGGGTTTAATATGAAATGAATTTATAAGCTCAAGTGGGCTAAGCAATGGATAAAGGTGTATAGGATAGAGAAATGACTGCTCTTCATCATCCTAGGGCACTTTAAATTATCATACGAGTTACGATGCGAAAGCAATACTCGAAGATTGATGCAAGTGAGAGTAAGAAAATTCCTATCACTCATCTCAAATTTTGTCCTAATGTGGAATGATTCTTGACAAGAATGATTTAAAAACTATTCATGTGTATGGGTTCAAAGGGCTAAACAATTGGTGTACCTGTAGTGTTTTGGGTAGAGGAAAGAACTGCCTCTCATCACTTTGGTTACCGTACCCTTTGCGAGATCACATTTTTCCTTGCAGGCATGGAAATCTTCATACAACTCACTGAAGATTAGTGTATGGGACGGTGTATGGAGTAAGGTTGCCTTTCATCATTCCAAAGTATCCCATTTGACACATTCAATCTATCTTACGCAATTCATCAAGGAAAACATGCAAGATTTGCAACAAATATGAACAACAGAACTTGCAACTTATTAAAGCAATTTATTCATTATAAAAATGCTTGTAGTTCAAAACACAGCATGGCAAATTCAATCATGAGTAATTTCTCTTGACAGCATTAGAACTAACATGAGTGAAGAATTCACGACCATCCATCTCTGCTAGGATTAAGGTATACCTCCCAGAAGCACCTTCTTCACTATATATGGACCACCGTAATTTGGAGCAAACTTGCCCCCCAAAATCTGGAATTGGATTGGACCATTTTCACACATTTGCATGCCATAAAACCATCCCTGAAACAGAATGTAGATAGATAAAAAAGGCAAACGGGGTAAATCATCATTTTTTTTGAAGATTTTTTTTAAAAGGCAATTGGAAAAGCATTTTAAAAAAAACATTTTGATACGAGAAAACATGATGAAACCCAGGCCTCATAATTCTCCTTGGATTTTTCTTTTTGTTTATCGGCTGGATATCATCACCGGGCTAGTTTGGTGTACCTCATCATGCCCTCAAAATAAAACTTGTAATTTTATTGAAATTCATCAATCAATTACAATTTATTGAATGGAATATGCGATTCAAGCCCTAAAAAGAAAGGAAAAAAAAGAAGAAATTGAAAACAATTCCTAGAAAGCAATAAAAATTCCCGTGCATGGGATTGTGCAACAGTAATAAGTTACTCTTGCGGGCCAAGACCCATTTCTTCCATAGATCCTTCATCAATGGCATTCACCATATCCTCATGCTCGGGTAGAGGATTCTTCTTGACATTTGGTTGAGCGGTGCCAAAGGCAAATGCCTTGGTGTCCAATAAGTTTTGGACCTTATGCTTGAGGGTGAAACATTCATCAGTTGAATGCCCTAGTTCACCGCTATGGTAGTCACACTTCTTCAACAGGTCGTAACTGCGATTTCTTTCAACATTAGGACGCTTTGGTTCGCTAGTAAGCAAACCATTCTTTCGGAGGATAATCAGCACTTGGGATGGAGACCCAGGGAGAGGAGAAAATTCTCTTCTATTATTTGCTCAGACAAATGGTTGACGGCCAGCGGTTTGTGGCTGTCTCGGATTCATTTGGATAACCGGAGCATGTTTGGCATTTTCTTGGCCATAAGCCAAATTCACATCTACATCTGCTTCATTCTCCTTCTTGGCAGTGAATCTCTTGCTAGATGATTCAGTAAACCATCATTCCCTTATCCCTACCTCGATTTGTTCTCCTACAGGAATAAGCTGATTGAAACTTTCGACGTACGTACTAGCTATTCGGTTACGGAGCTCAGAAGGGAGGGTCCTCACGAACAATTTCATCAGCTCCTTGTTGGTAGGCTCCGGAGTGACTTGAGCGGCTAAATTTCACCACCTCACAGCATACTCCTTGAATGACTCACTCTTCTTTTTCTCCATCCGCTCAAGATCCTCTCGGGAAGGTGCAATGTCCATGTTGAACTTATATTGCTTGAGGAATGCGTCAGTCACCTCATTCCAGGTGTCAAGGAGATTTACATTCTTCATTATGTACCAGCTCAGTGCAGGGCCAGTCAAACTCGCATGGAAAGATTGAATCATGAGGGGCTCATTCTTGACATATTGGGCCATGCGTACGTGGTACATCTGCAAATGGGCTTTTGGGCAGGAAGTACCATCGTACTTCTCGAACTCCGGCATCTTGAACTTCTTCGGCATCTTGACCTTTTCATATACGGACAAGTCGAACGGCAATGAACTTTGTGACTCTTGCAATTGCTTCACTTTCTCCTCGAGTTTCGCAACTCGTTCATCTTGCTCCATCTTAGGGACGTTGTCAATCTTAGCCTTTTCAGCGGTGATCAATGGTGGGTCATCCTCCAGCTCAGGCATGTCATCATCAATCATTTGGCCCTTGTTTGTCGGCTTCGAAATTATTATCTCGGGGAGAGCAGGTGGAGGAGCCGAATTCGCTCGGAGGGATTGAAATTGATCCGTCATAAATTGTATAGAAGCAAGCACTTGTTGGAGTTGAGCTTCCACAGCGGACATATGATCACGCATTTCAGTTTGGTCGGCCATTCTAGCTCTCAATCGCGTGATTATGGGTGAACGTGAGGGATCCGTTATAACCTAATTGATTTCAATGAATAAAAATATGTAAGTACGAGGTGTAAATAGAGAACCACTCCATGACAACAATCTATTTTTTAGTCACGAAAAGTCCACTCATGAAGAGGATTCCCTAAAAACGGACTAGGAAAATAAGGACATGGGATGCCTTAGGAGAGACGAAATTTCCCCAAACATGGACTAGAAAAAGTCAAAATTTGAAACCTCCTAACATGAATTGAAAACGAATTTTCAATTTTTATTTTCCAAATGATTCATTGCATGACAATTTCCTCATTTCATTTCTAATTGACAAAAGAATTAGATCCAATGCCTCACCTAGATTGTCATGGACGGACCAAAAATCTGACAAAGTAAGTAAATTGCATAGTATAGGGATAGAAGACTTACTTCACCAAGGAAAATCAATGGCAATCACATAGACACGCGCATGAAACGTGAGGCTCGATTTCTATCTAAATGGCTTAACAAAGTGGAGCTAAGAGGGTGATCTGATCGTTGTAGTCTCGCATTAACTTCAGGTCCCCTTAACTCCGGGCCCAGTCGAATGGAATGTCCAATAGTCACGCAGTCTCGCGGATATGGACAAAACACATTTCGACACCATGAAAAACTTTCGGGGGAAGAGAAGGTCAACCTCTACATAGCAGTCTCGCTTTGGAGGAAGAATACTTCTCAACACCATCCTAGAAATCCTATCGCAGCCCAGGTCGGACCGCAGGTTGTGTGTGCAAATAGTGTGGTGCTAAAGCAATAAAGCATGCACAACAGTTTAAACGCAAACAACACTTCTAATTGGGAAAAATAAAGCATGCACAACAGTTTAAACGCAAACAACACTTCTAATTGGGAAAAATAAAGCATTCATCCCACACTCCAACCTACATGACAAAGGTTAGCAAAGACTACTCCCCTTATACCTCCCATCTGCAAAAACATTTAACACCTTAAAAATGTTAGGGACGTACCTGGGATCCTTGCTGCCAAACAAAAACATTTTTAAAGAAAAATTGGCCTAAGTCCACTAAGTGTTTTAACACAAGTCCCCAACGGAGTCGCCAAGCTGTCGCGACCCAATTTGCCGGGTTTGCCACCTAAAACTAGGTTGATGGACTACTAAGCCTTTAAGCTTAGCATACCAAATCGCGACTTAGGATTTAACATGCAAAAGATCATTATCTAGGAGTCGCCACTAATCAGTTTAGGGTAGGTCGATTAGACACCTAAGTAAAATAACGAGAGGATTATCTTACTTCTACGAACCAGAGAATTTGGGTACGGGAACTTGGTTACACTAGACTATCCTAGTGCCCTTTCGGTACCATTTCTAAAAAATGTTTTGCAGGCAGCTTGTTTCGATTTTAATTGAGCTTCCTAACATGTGAGGTGATCATACATGTGCG
This sequence comes from Eucalyptus pauciflora, assembly GCA_007663325.1. Classification (NCBI taxonomy): domain Eukaryota; kingdom Viridiplantae; phylum Streptophyta; class Magnoliopsida; order Myrtales; family Myrtaceae; genus Eucalyptus; species Eucalyptus pauciflora. The sequence continues at coordinate 407,045 of VMYD01000242.1, forward strand.
CATACCACCAATTTAACACATCAATAAAGCAATTTAAATAATGCAAAAAGCATACCTTAAAGCAACGAAAGCATTTGCAATGTTAAATCAAAATTCATATAGATAATCCTAGATATGATTTCTAATTAACACGCAATTTCAATTTTTTTTGTTTTTACTTTATTTAATGAAAATCATGACTTATGCAAATAATCTAATATGACATGACGACATGACCTAAACTATATGATATGAAGAAATGCAATAATTAAATGCAATCTAAATGATCTAATTATAATGACATGCAATGTGACATCCCGAATTTTCGGTTCTGTTTTCTTTTGATTGAATCGGGCGTTTCATTGGCGTGTTCATAGGGCTATTCTCAGAACTGATCATTCTTGAGATAACTAGACTATTTGGGAAAAATTATTAGGAATTTTAAGGCAATAGACTTGAGAATTCGACCAGGAATCGGCTTCTCGACCGTGTCCATCTTTAGAGGCCATCTCGGCACAGTTAAAAAAAAAAAATCGATTTGAAATCAGAGATAGACTGGATCGACTGAGATGTGTGGCTAATCATGGGTGACACCACTAAATTAGAAAATTCTCGTCGATCGGCTCTAGACTGATTTTCTTATTGTTTTGGTACCCTGTGTCCGTATTTGGATCCTCGGGATTTTCACGACAATCGAGAGTCGCCAATGAGTCGAGTGGGTTTATAGTGGCTCGAAGAAAATCGACCACGAGTCAATTGCACTTAAAAATATCTGAAAGTTACCCGGTAGCCTAGGTCACACTAAAAGCGCGTCGAATAGAAATTAACCGCCAATTCGAGTCCGATTTCAGAAATTGAAGTTTCGGCCAAGTCACAATTAATTCTAGGAGTGTCGACTCAGTCTCAGACGATTTTTCGGAGGTTCAGGGATTTTTACGAAAAACCATTTCGGACGTTGCGGAAAATCAACGGGAATTTAGATTGGCTAAATTAATGGAAAATTGGACTCTCAGGCCGAGCCTTTGTGTGTCGTGCATTTATAGAAAATCATTTTGGATTTTTCTACATCGAAGTTGGACCTCAATTTGGGAGATTGAGTAAAGAAATTGAATTTAATTTGTGAAATTCGGACCTATGGTGAGGGCAGCATTTGTGGACATTAAAATGAGTTTAATGGTGAAGATTATTGCAAGAAAGTATTGTGAGACCAAGGGATAAGTTTGAGCACTATTTAGGGGACAAAGCATTCAATGTAATGGATTGAGCTTGTTGACTTTGAATCCCTTTTTCTTAGCTTCTTGTGCACGCATCACCGGTCTCTTCTTCCATCTTCGTGCATGCATCCTTATCCACCGAAGGTCTCGACTCCTCCATTTTCACTTTCTTTCTTTTTTATCTCTGCCTTTTCTTCATTCGGATCATCCCAAAATCCCACCGACGGCTGCTTCCGCTCCATCTTCGTTTACTCTTACTTTGCTTTCATTTTCTCCTAAGTTTCTTTCGATCACCAATTCCACAAACCCATGCCCACGTAGCTCTCCACCATCTTGTCTTCTTCGGTTAGTCTTCATCTCCACGAAGCAAGCTGCTGGAATTCTTCAGCCCACGTCCACTGGTCTTCAGCTCCTTGGACGCCAGCACGTGAGTCAACAATCCAGCACACCTGGTCAACTCCAAGCCCACCGATCTTCCTTCAATTCCATCGAAGGCTTGCAGCTTCTCGCACGTGGCCACCTCTTGGATTTCAGCCATCATTTTGCTCGATCAAGACTCAGCAAAACGCCTCCACAAAGATCCAAGCCCACATGGCCAGCTCGCCATCACCATCGCCAGCTGCTGCTTCTCCAATTTTGCCGTTCCATCTGTTCGTGTCTTCAAAGCCAGTGAATTTCTTCGAAGAAGCTGCGCCAACTCACGTCCACCGAACAGCCTTCATTTCCACCGAAATTTTGCTGCTTCCTTCGCTCGCGTGTCCTCGGCCCGGGAATTCCAGCGAGCCTCCTCGAAGAAGCCCAGTCACGCGTCTCCAGCTTGTGAAGCCCAGTGAACCCAGCAGTTTACGGCCCAATTCTGCAGCCCAACGAAGTCAGAATCCTCGGCCCAAATTGCAGTCTTCAAGCCCAGTTTTTCAAGTCCATCTTCATCAACAATTCGGGCCTTTTTACAGCAGCCCACATTCAATTGAAGTGAAGCCCAGTCCAATACAAAACAAATCTCAATTGGGCTGAGATTTGTTGGGCCCGAGTCTAAGGCCCGGCCCAAGCCCGCCGGCGTCGCCGAAAATCCGATTTCGGCCGTTGTCGCGTCGCCGTTGCGGTGATTCGGTCTCCGCTTTTGCCAAGTGAGTTTTACTCACTAATGCTTTCTTAGTTTGTTAATTATGCTTAGGGTTGGTTAGATTTAATTAAATGCAATTAGGTGGTTAGATTAATTTAGATAAATTAAATTAGAGACTTATTGATGTATGTTAGGTGGTTAGAAATAGACACTAACAAGTAGACATGCCATGTTATTTATTGAATGTCTCTCGGGATTTTTCTCGACCCGTTTCGGGCTCCAATCAGGCAATACGGGCCTAAATTGGATTTTTTAATATTTATTTATTTAATTTTCGAAATTAATTATTTTTCCGGAAATTCAACTGGGATGGCCGGTGACCGGAATTTCGTGCTGATGATCGTGGTGCAGTCCGTTTATTTATTTGAGCTCTACGTTGTTTGCAATTAATTGAATTGTGATATTTTAGGGATTTACCCTAAATTGGTTGGAATTGATTGAGATTGAATGGTTGTTTGGAAATTGGCCAAGTTTGTTTATTTAACGTTCTTATGCGTTATTGAGTTGTAAAGTATGTGGAATGGTGAGAATGAATCAGAAGTACCTTGGGGTTGGACTGATCAGACACGGTGTATTGACCTACGTGGTTCGGTGACTAAGGAAGTCACTATCGAAAACGACGCCTTAAAGAACGCACGTATCGGTCGAGTACTCACATTGTTATAGGCATGCATGGTTCGGTGATGGGGAAGATCACTGGCGAAAACGGCGCCTTAAAGAACGCATGCACTTGTCTATTAAACATCGTTATAGGCATGTATGGTTCGGTGATTAAGGGTATCACTGGCGAAAACGGCGCCTTAAAGAACACATACACTTGTCTATTGAACACATTATTATAGGCATGTGTGGTTCGGTGAGGTGGGACTTCACTGGCGAAAACGACGCCTTAAAGAACGCACACAGTTGTCTGGTGAGTACTTGGTTGTAGGCATGTGTGGTTCGGTGATGTGGGATATCACTGGCGAAAACGGCGCCTTAAAGAACGCACGCAGTTGTCTAGTGGATTAATCACTTTGGCGAACTTGACGCCTGAGAGCACTGATGTGGCTCTGTGACCGAGTACAATATTGGAGGTTATATGGGATGGAAGGAATGACCGAGAGATGGTCCGTTTGATCGATGATCCGATCTGGGTGTGATTTAATGTGATTGACCATTGCTTGAGTCTGATGTGGTAAATTATTGATTGAATGGGAATGACCGTGAGTGGTCTTGTTGGTGTGAAATCGACTAGGTCGATTTGATCGATGCTTTTATCGATGATGTGATTGTTTGGATGCCTTTGTGATCTGTGCTAAAATGCAGGTGGAATCTGAGGCCAAGGTAAGTCCTTTGACCTGCGCATGTTTAGGCAGCCCTTGGTGTATTGGCTTACTAATCGAGTCTTAGGGGGTAGAACTCGCTGAGACGTGGTCTCATTGGTTATTGAATAACCATTTCAGGACCCTGAGGAGGAGCTGAGGAAGAGGAACCTAAGGAGGAGAAAGATTTTTGAAGAAGAAGATGATCCAGAGAGGGATCTTGAATACAACCCGGATGTGGATTGAGATCCCATTCCTTTTGTGAACCCTGTCTTAGTGTAGATAGGTGTGGGACTTTTATGCTGTAAATAAAAGTGTGGTTGTGAATTTCAATATGAAAAATATGACCTGCTTTTCTATCCCATTGTTTTATTGTCTGGGGATTCTTAACCGCTTCCGCATGTGCAAAATAAAATTGAAAGGGTCGGCGATACATAGTCCTGGGATATCGCACTTTAAAATCGACCAAGGCAAGGGATGGGCGCGTGCCCAAGGATCGGGGCGTGACATGCAATGCGATGCAATGACATACCAAATTATTTAAACTAAAATGACATGCTTTATGCAATCTAATATGCAAGCTATATGTCACGTGACATTTATTAAATGACTTAGTCTAATGACAAGAAAGTTCTAATTAAATGAACTTAAATAAACTAAATGACGTGCATTTGATGTTCCTATTTTTAAAAATGCAATCTATCCTAAAAATTGACATTAACTTATGCAAAGACAAATTCTGTATTTTCTCATGAAATTCGAATGCAAAAAAAAATGATTTAGCTAGATTAAAATTCTATCTAATTTAAACTAAGGATTAGATCATATTAAATCCTAATTTAAATTAAGACATTATCTTAATCTAAAATGCAACTTATCAAGAAAAATGATTTAAATTAAAGATGAAACATGCAATTCTAACCTAATATGCACAATGATTTTTTTTTTGCTTTTCTTTATGAAATTCGAAATTAAAACTAACACATAATTAAACGTGCAATTCGAATAAAAAAAAAAACTAACAACCTAAATGAATGCATTTTGTTGTTTTTATATTTTTAAATTCGAAATAAAATCCCTATTCTAGAAATGCAAAATAACCAGAAATATTCTAAAACCAATTGAAATCCTAATCCAAATGTCTTTTTGATTTTTCTTAGTGATTTTCTAAAACAAATATTAAATCTAACAAGCAAGATATTCAACAAAATAAAGGATTAAAATAAACGAAAAAATAACCCGTGATCTCACGGGTCAAATTAACGAATATTTTTTAACCGTGAAAGTCACGACAAGAAATCAAAATAATTAAAAATCTAATCCGAAATCTTACGGATCAAATTAATAACTATAATGATTTAGCAATTTAAATATCATCAAAATGCCCAAAAATTAATATAATAATAAAAAATGATCCGACGTCTTACGGACCAAATTAATAATTACATAATTTTGGGCAACACCTTAAAGATAATGCCTAAAAGATTTTACGAATATTGCATCCATTATAACAATTTAAATTCCTAGACTAAAAGAAAAAAAACTATCAAATAACATAACCTAACAAATAGAAAGAATAAAATAAACAAAACTAAAAAAGAAAGTAAGTAAAAGTAAAAGTAAAAAGATAATAAAAAAAAAAAACTACCTAAAGCAAAATAACCGAGACGAGGGTGTCGCCGGGGAGCAAATCGCAGGTGGAGGCGCGGCGGGCTGAGGTGTCGGACTCCTCGGACGGCACTCGGTGGGGCCGGACTTCGAAGATGTGGGGCAAAAGCTCAGATGATCGGCGATCGGAGTGGGTCGCGGGCTGCGCGTCGGGGCGGATCTCAAGCGGAGCGGGCTCATCCGAGGATGGCTCGCGGTTGGCGCGAGGAGGGCCGAGGTGTGCGCCGGTGAGGAATCGGGCCTGAGGCGGAGTAGGCAAGCGACGTCGCGGTAGAGACCGGCAGGTGGAGGTGCTTGCGCAGTGGCCGGCTATAGGCGCGGTGGTGCGACGCTTCACGGGCGTTGGGGATCTTCGCGGATGGAGGCGCTGCAGCAAGGAGGTCTGGAGAGGGCGGACTGAAGGTTGCAGGTGCTGCTCGACAACACCCAAGGAAGAAGACGCTACCCTTTTTTTTCTGCTCACTTTTCAGTAGACGTTTTTTCTTTTTGCTGTTACGGACTTCTCCTCTTGTTGCACGATCTTTTCTTTCCTTCTGCAATCTGTCAGAAGGATTGATTGCTTTTGGGGTCTTCTTGACGTGAGGAAGAGATTTCCCTCAAAAGAAAAAAACAGCCCCCCTAAACCTCTCACACACATGGCCTTTTATAGGGAGAGGAATTGGATTTTCAAAATTTTCCTCGAATCAACCTTCGCAAATCTTTTCACAAAATTTTCACCTATTGATAACGATCCAAGATTTCGATAAGATTACTCTTTAATTCCAAATCCTAAAAAGCCAAATCGCAATATTTCGTAATATTCGTTTTTTCCACTTGCCTTATCCCGGAAAATTTCAAATTTTTATTTTCTCACAAGATAAATTCTGATCATTTAAAAAAAAGGTTTGGCCAACTAATTAAAACCCATCCGCCACTGATTCAATAAAAAGCAAAAAATGCAAATAAAAAATAAATGCAACCTAAATCTATACGCTATGCAATTAATAAAATTAACCCCTAATTTCCTAAATGGACCGTCAAAATTTAGGTGTCAACATTGGTGTTAGAACTAGTATTAGCACCTAGAGGGGGGTGAATAGGTGTTTAACGCAATTTTAACAATTCAAATAAAATAAGATATGAATAATCTAAAATCAACGATTGCAGCAAATGAAAGCAATTAACAATATAAAAGATTAGGGATAGAGAATCAAGACTCCAGATTTATAGTGGTTCGGCTTAGATCATGCATACGTCCACTCTCCCGCACGGACAGCCCTTCTGGCTGGATTTCACTAAGAATCAATAAGAGTGATTACAATCTCACGCTCTTGAGTCCACACTGTAGATTACTCTACTACACTTCCTCAAGGTCTACAATATGATCTCTCTTTTGATTACATGTAACGCTCAAAGAATGATATCGCAAAGTAGTAAAGGAGATTTCAGACTTTGGAATTCTTCTATCCGCACCCTTCAACAACTAGAGCATCTCTCTTATATACTTCTTTATGTCTTCATTACCGTTGGCACCTTCCAAAGAAGTTCTTCCAATCAACCCGTTGGACAGAATCAATTAGAGAGATCTCGAGCTCTTTAAGGTAAGTGTTGATAGCCCATCAATGCTGCTCGCCCATACAATCAAGATCTCGGTTTCCATAAGTAGATCCTTCCAAATATAAGTTGCGAAGTCGTCAAAGAATCTAAACATATTCCATATAAAACTTAGATCGTTTAGTGCTGAATCCAATAGAAAGATATCCATTAGTCGTTAGAATAAAGATCGTATAAGATCAGAATAAACGTCGTCCTGGAAACTGTCCATGTGAGTAGACTTTGAAATATAAGTCTTGAGTCTTGCTAGCTTCAGACTTTAATCTTCAGACTTTGATCTTCAGACTTTGTTCTTCAGACTTTGTCAGAAGAGTCTGTAAGTTTTCAGACTAGACTGATAAACCTGTTTTGTCAACTTCAAAATACCTTAAGAGATTTCATCCAACAATCTCCCCCTTTTTGATGGTGACAAAACTTTCCTGCAGATTTGAATATAATTGCCCTGCAATACAACTTTTAAGCAAGCATATAAAAGATAAGATAGTAGAAGTTATCTTGTACACAGATATGCAGTCACAGAAACCTCATTAGTCATAAACAGACAGTACTATCTAATTTATAAAGCTTGAAGTATTGCCATAGAGAGCACACATTCCAAAAACTACATACGTTTAAAAAACTCAAGTCAAGTCAAAGTCAAGCAATCAAAAGATAAAAAGATAGGATTTGGTTTGGTTTGAAAAAAACAAAACGAACAAAAATCTGCAGAGTCTTCTCCCCCTTTTTGTCAGCATAAAAAAATCAAGGAGCTCGAGGAATGCGAACAAATTGAAAGTCTCCCATAGACTTTACAGTGTCTTCCAACTTCCTCAAATCTTCCTGTACTTGGGTGAGAGTAGCGCCCTTTGCAGTATCCTGAATCTGACGCTGAACATCTTTAATCTGATCATGCAAAGTGATGAACATTGCATGATTTTCATTCTGCAAGGTCTGAAATTCATATCCCATGGCATAAATTTGACCTTTAAGTTCCAAGATGATCTCAAGCAGCTTTTGAAAATTTCCAGAGTTGTTAGTCTGAGTGCTTGTTTCAGCTCGGTCTGATGGTGGAGTCAAGCTAGTATGAATTTCAGCAGGCGGTTCAGTGTGTGGAGATGATGCCTCTCCTTCAGGAAACTGTGCAGCATGAATATCCTCAGCATCAGGAGGTGATCGACTAACACCTGTTTGAGCATCCTCTTCTCTAAAAGTCAGCCGAAGAGGTGTGTGTTCGCTTTCTTTATCTCCCCCCATCTCCATGTCTTCTGGTGGAGAAAAGAATTCATCTTTCTGAGGCGTTTCCTTAGAGACAAGGTGTTGTAAATCCTCCTTTTCTGCTGGAGAATCTGTTCTTTCAGGTTCATCTGCTTGTTCTTCTTTTCTTTCTTCCTCTTCCTCTCTTTCTTCCTCTGTCTTCTCTTCCTCTTTCTTCTCTTTTTCTTCCTCTTTCTTTTCCTCTTTCTCTTCCTCTTTCTCTTTCTCTGCAACTTGATGTTCTGGAACAGTTGGAGTAGATGCAGCAATTTGAGAAATAAGAACAGAGATAGGAATTGCATCCTCATCATCTTCATCTTCCAGGATGACAGCCCTTCGCTTCTTGGTAGAACCAGCCACAGGTTCTTTCCCTTTCCTTTTTGCTGCTGATGAGTCTGGTCTGAGTTTGATAGGAGTCTTTTCCTTGAATTGCTCCAGCTTCTTGCTAAGCTCTTTTAGACGCATCTTGGTAATCATCCTCAGCCCGATGACCATTTTATCAATAGTCTTCACTGTGAGAATATGAGGAGGTTGAATGTTGAGATGTTTGAGGAGACGAGTTATGAGAGTAGCATAAGGAAGCTTTCCTTTGTCCTTAACCATGCATCTATACATGTGAAAGATGATGGTATGTGGCAAAGAGAAGTTCACTTCTATCTTGATGGCAAACATCAACTTAGCTTCAGAAATTGAAACATCTGTCTTAGATGTCGATTTGGGTCTTAGACAGTTGATTACAATTTTATGCAGCAAAGTATTTGTTGCATTCATTCTGGAATAAGATAGTCTTCCCTCTGCAATTCTGTCATTTGCTAGTTCAAGCGTAGCATGACTCACAGACACACCGATTGGTTGGAAAGCCCCTCTTTCCACACCAAGCACATCAGCCAAAATATCACAATCAATGACATACTCCTTATCCCTCACACTGAAGGTAAAGCTGTTTGCATCAATGAAACTGATATTGGAGTAGAAATAGGCAGTCAATTCAGAATGTGCTGTGTCACAGTCTGTGCAGAACTGATAAAGTTGGAGCTTTTCGAATTTCTCTCGCAGATTTATACTCAACAAGTCCAGAAAATCGAAATCCACAGTTCGTGGGTTCATCACCCCACGCTTAAGCAATTTTTCATATCTCTTCCTGTGTCCGTCTGAGCGGAACAATTCATCTTTCTTCCCTCTTAGGCTCGCAGCCACACCCATCCATGGTTTAAAGTGTATGAACATCTTTTCATCATCATCCTTTCCCTCAGGCTGATTCATACTACTAAACCTAGGGTCACTCGGGAAATTTGCAAATGCTCTTGCAGCCGTTCCCTCAGGCACAATTCCAGACCTTTCCATAACAGTAAGAAAGTGCGTCTCGTTTCTATAACCCTTCTCTTTCAGAAACTCATCCACAAAAGTCATAGCAGAACCTTCCTTTAACGCAGAGTAAAGCTTATAAACAAAGGCAGGCTTTAGAGTTCTTACTGGTTCGATGTCTTCATAAATCGTTTCATCTTGAGGTCTAGTTGGGGATGACCGCTGTTGAGATTGCTCAGTAGGAATGTCGCTTTCCTCAGTGAGATCAAAATGCGTAGGCCCCTCACCAGAGCCTTGTGGTCCCCTGTTTGCTATTCTGGAAGACTTCCTCTGATACGACATTGTGCTTTTCTTTGGAAAGACTCTCACTTGTGTCGCAAGAAAGTTGAGAACTTTGAAACAAAGAAGTTTTGGAGAGAAAAATACAGAGCAGTGAAAAGCTTTTGATCTAGGGTTTCTGAGTAAAGTGAAAACGAAGGAGAAGAGATGTATAAAAGATAACAGGTACGGGGAATAACCAAGCGTCGTATATTTTGGAAATCTTGAATTTTCCTTTTTGAAAAATAACAGCCTTAATAAAACGATAACCACTTCTTTTGAAAATAATAACCGACTTAAAATAGACAGATAATCTTACCTTATCAATAAGACAGATTAAGTAAGGAAACTTACAGTCGTGTCGATTCGTATTCTCAGTCTTTTAACCTTTGAGTCTGATGCTCTGTCAGACTTTAGTTACTGAGTCTGAACTTCAACATTTTTCAAGAGATAATATATTGAGTCTTGAGCGAATAGACTCAAACAAGCTTTTCTCAAGAGGCTTTGTGAAGATGTCTGCCAGTTGATTCTTTGAGTCTATGAATCGTATCAAGACTTCTTTGTTCTGAACATGATCTCTTATAAAGTGATGTCGAATCTCAATATGTTTTGCTCTTGAATGTAGAATGGGATTCTTTGTAAGATTGATTGCACTAGTGTTGTCACATCTAATTTCTGTGCAAGAGTCTTCAATGCCAAAGTCTTGCAGTTGTTGTTTTATCCACAATATTTGAGAACAGCAACTTCCAAGAGCAACGTATTCTGCCTCAGCTGTTGAAAGAGCCACAGTACTTTGTTTCCTCGAAAACCAGGATACCACCCTGTTTCCAAGCAATTGACAAGTACCTGAAGTGCTTTTTCTTTCAACTCTACAACCTGCAAGATTTGCGTCTGAATAGCCAAGAAGTGTAAAGTCTCCTTCTTTGGGATACCAAAGACCAATCTTAGTAGTAGTAGCAACATATTTAATAATACGTTTAACAACGCTTAAGTGAGATTCTCTAGGGTCAGATTGAAACCTAGCACATATGCAAACACTAAATAATATGTCAGGTCTGGATGCAGTAAGATAAAGAAGTGAGCCAATGATACTCCTGTATAATTTTTGGTCAATTTTCTTCCCTGCTTCATCTTTGTCTATCTTCAAGGAACTTAACATTGGTATGTCAGTCTTTTTGCAATTTTCCAGACCGAACTTTTTAACAAGTTTTTTTTGCATATTTCTCTTGATGAATGAATATTCCCTCCTTTAGTTGTTTGACTTGAAGACCAAGGAAAAAGGATAGTTCACCCATCATGCTCATTTCGAATTCATCCTGCATAGACTTAGAAAATTTCTTGCACAAAGTCTCGTTAGATGATCCAAATATGATGTCATCAACATAAATCTGAACAAGTAGAAAGCTTTTACCTTCCTTTTTAATGAATAAAGTAGTGTCAACCTTTCCTTTAGAAAAACCACTATGAATTAAGAAATTACTTAGCCTTTCATACCAAGCTCGAGGAGCTTGTTTCAGTCCATATAAAACTTTCTTCAGTCTGAATACAGAGTCTGGTTTCTTTGAATCTTCAAAACCAGGAGGTTGTTCTACGTAGACTTCTTCTTGAATAAATCCATTCAGGAATGCACTTTTGACATCCATTTGAAACAACCTGAAATTCTTATAGCAAGCAAAAGCAAGTAATAATCTGATTGCTTCTAACCTTGCTACTGGAGCGTAAGTCTCATCGTAGTCTATCCCTTCTTCTTGCGTGTATCCTTTAGCTACGAGTCTTGCTTTGTTTCTCGTTACTTTGCCTTTTTCATCAACTTTGTTCCTGAAAACCCATTTAGCTCTAATAACTGATTTACCTTTTGGTTTGGGAGTTAATTCCCATACGTCATTAATACTGAATTGTCTGAGCTCTTCTTGCATTGCTTCAATCCAGCTTTCATCAGCTAAAGCTTCTTCGATATTTTTGGGTTCTATTTCAGAAATAAGAGCAACATCACTAGACTCCTCTCGTCTTTTGGATCTTGTTCGAATTCCCTCATTAATGTTTCCAATAATGAGTTCTTCAGGATGACTGGACTTGTGCTTCCAGTTACTGTTCAGTCTGATAGATTGTTGATCTTCTTCTTGAGTAGATTCTTCATCAGTAGCTTGTTGTACTGATTTTGAATTAGCAACTGCTTCAGTGGAGTTAGCTTTAGCAGTGTTTGGAGCAGATTCTGAGTCTTCAGTCTGTATCTGCTGAACTTGTGGAGAGTCTTGAAATTTGACATTCATTGATTCTTCCACAGTCTGAGTCTTTTTGTTGAACACTCTAAAGGCTTTGCTTGTTGTAGAGTATCCAAGAAAGAATCCTTCATCTGATTTTTCTTCAAACTTACCAACACGATCATTTGCATTCTTTAGAATAAAACATTTGCATCCAAATATTTGAAAATAAGAAACTATTGGTTTCTTCCCTTTAAAAATTTCATAAGGAGTTTTCTCAAGATTTGGTCTTAAAAACACTCGGTTTATAATATAGCAAGCAGTTGAAACAGCTTCTGCCCAAAACCTTGAAGAAACTTGATTTCCAATTAAAAGTGTTCTTGCCATTTCTTGTAAAGATCTATTCTTCCTTTCCACAACCCCATTCTGTTCTGGTGTATATGGAGAAGAAAATTTGTGTTGAAATCCAAATTCATCACATAAGTTAGCAAAGTCTTGATTTTTAAACTCACCTCCATGATCTGTACGAATGCTTGTAATAGTGTGACCTTTCTCATTCTGCACCTTTTTAGCAAATTTTGAAAAGAGAGAGAAAGTCTCTGACTTACTTGTTAGAAAGTAGACCCAAGTAAATCGTGAATAATCATCCACTATTACCAGACAGAACCTTTTACCACCAATACTTTTCGTTCTGGTAGGTCCAAACAAATCCATGTGCAAAAGCTGCAATACATGATTAGTGGAAACTCTATTTATTGATTTGTAAGAATTTCTAACCTGTTTACCCAGTACGCATGGTGTACATAGATCAGACTTTGAATAATTCAAAGTAGGCAATCCTCGAACAAGTTTCTTTGTAGAGATCTTGTTGATCTGCTTCATGTTGATATGGCCTAGCTTTTTGTGCCATAGATTTGCTTCATCTTGTACTGATATTAAGCATTGTGATCTTTCTTGATTCACATCCAGAAGATAGATATTTCCATGTCTTCGACCAGTAAAAGATTGAGTAAGGTCTTTACTGATTCCAGAGCACGTTTCTTCCTGAAAGTTGATCTTGAAACCAGAATCACACAACTGACTTATGCTAAGCAAGTTGTAATTTAATCCTTCAACTAATGAAACATTATTGATAGACAAACTCCCAATCTTCACTGTTCCTCGACCAGTAATCTTCCCTCTATTGTTACCACCAAAGGAAACTTTTCCTCCGTCTATCTGGATAAGTTTTATGAAGCAGTTTGAGTCTCCTGTCATATGTCTTGAGCAGCCACTATCAAGATACCATTTTATCTTCTTTTTGATAGTAACCTGCAATTAACAAGAATTCAAGCTCTTTTTGGTACCCATACCATCTTGGGTCCAGAAGTGTTAGTACAATAGACAGTCTTAGCCCAGCTCTTTTTAACAGGTCTCCAAACTAAATGACATTCTTTCTCGAAGTGTTCTAAGCTTTTACACTTGGAACATCTCAGAGCATTTCTACCAACAGGTTTTACAAAGACTTTCTGAAAATGATTCTTGTAAACAGTTCTAGCTGGTCTTTGTTTAATTCTTTCTTTTACCTTTGGAAAATCAATCAGTGGAATAGTTTCAGAAGTCATACCAAGACCTAACTTGTCAAAATATGGTATTTGTATCGAAAGTATCTTATCCAGCTTTTCAGAACCATTTGAAAATCTCTTTGATATGTTAGTGATATCATTTTTCAAAAGATTATTTTCATTTGAAATACTGTCTGAGTTTTCTTTCACAACAGCAAAATCTTTTTCCAGTTTTTCAACCTTTTCTTTCATAAGTTTATCCTGATGTTTCAATGTAGAATTTTCCCTTTTCAATTCGGAGATCCTCTTAAGAGAGGTTTTCAGACTAAGACAAAGTTCATCAATGTATTTAGAAACTTTAACAGGAATTTTCAAGTTACTTACCTCGAGTTCGCTGTCTGAGTCTGTGTCTGAATCAAGGTCTGAGTCTGAGTCTGATTGTGCCATTAAACAAATATTGGCATAATCATTGTCACTATCTTCACATTCAGTATCACTCCAAGTCTCTGCCTTGAGTGCCTTCCTGTTTTTCTCAGACTTCCCTTTTCTCTTCTTTAACAGAGGACAGTTAGGTCTGATGTGTCCCTTTTTCTTGCATTCAAAGCAAGTCACTTCTTTATTCGTATCATCTTCCTCTGTTGACCTGTTTTGAAACCTTTGAGAATTTTGTTTCTTCCAATTGAATTTCCTTCCTTTTCTGTTCAACTTTCTGAATCTCTTTATCATAAGTGACAGTTCTTCATTATCTAGATCTTCTTCAGACTCTGTAACATCAGAATAGTCATTAGACTTTAAGGCAATAGATTTCTTACCTTTTGAGTCTTCCTCTTCGTTGGTCTGTTCTACTTCATAGGATTGAAGAGTTCCAACCAATTCATCTACAGAAAGTGGAGCAATCCTCTGTGTCTCTCTTATTGAGGTTTTTATATGATTCCAGTCTTTTGAGAGTCCTCGAAGGAGTTTGTTGACCTTCATATGTCCTGAGATTGGATGTCCCTGATATTCAAGACCATTCACAATTTCAGTAAAGCGACTAAACATGTCAGGAATTGATTCTCCTGATCTCATCTTAAAGACTTCATATTGTCCCAAAAGAATGTTGATCCTTGTTTCTTTCACACGATCAGTTCCTTCATAGGTAATGTGAAGCCTGTCCCATACTTCTTTTGCTGTATCACAAGAAGATATTCTATTATATTCAGTAGGGGATAAAGCACAATATAAAGAGTAAATAGCTTTGGCGTCGAGAGTTTGTCTCTTGGTAATTTCTTCTTGAGTCAAAAGAGTAGGAACAACAGGTTCTTTTCCTCTCTCTGAGTCTGATTCAGCAACAGGAATGATTCCTTTATCAACCACTTCCCATTCCAAAGGATCTTTCGATCTTAGGAATGCATTCATCTTATTTTTCCATATGCTGTAATCCTTTCCATCAAAGTATGGAGGTTTGGTATTGCTTTGTCCTTCAACCAACCCTGTAGGCAGCATACTAGCCATAGATCTTTTACTTAGAAGTAAAGACACTTCTTATAAACAAGTACACATGCTCTGATACCAATTGTTAGAACTAGTATTAGCACCTAGAGGGGGGGTGAATATGTGTTTAACGCAATTTTAACAATTCAAATCAAATAAGATATGAATAATCTAAAATCAACGATTGCAGCAAATGAAAGCAATTAACAATATAAAGGATTAGGGATAGAGAATCAAGACTCCAGATTTATAGTGGTTCGGCTTAGATCAAGCCTACGTCCACCCTCCCGCACGGACAGCCCTTCTGGCTGGATTTCACTAAGAATCAATAAGAGTGATTACAATCTCACGCTCTTGAGTCCACAGTGTAGATTACTCTACTACATTTCCTCAAGGTCTACAATATGATCTTTCTTTTGATTACATGTAACGCTCAAAGAATGATATCGCAAAGTAGTAAAGGAGATTTCAGACTTTGGAATTCTTCTATCCGCACCCTTCAACAACTAGAGCATCTCTCTTATATACTTCTTTAAGCCTTCATTACCGTTGGCACCTTCCAAAGAAGTTCTTCCAATCAACTCGTTGGACAGAATCAATTAGAGAGATCTCGAGCTTTTTAAGGTAAGTGTTGATAGCCCATCAATCCTGCTCGCCCATACAATCAGGATCTCGGTTTCCATAAGTAGATCCTTCCAAATATAAGTTGCGAAGTCGTCAAAGAATCTAAACATATTCCATATAAAACTTAGATCGTTTAGTGCTGAATCCAGTAGAAAGATATCCATTAGTCGTTAGAATAAAGATCGTATAAGATCAGGATAAACGTCGTCCTGGAAACTGTCCATGTGAGTAGACTTTGAAATATAAGTCTTGAGTCTTGCTAGCTTCAGACTTTAATCTTCAGACTTTGATCTTCAGACTTTGTTCTTCAGACTTTGTCAGAAGAGTCTGTAAGTCTTCAGACTAGACTGATAAACCTGTTTTGTCAACTTCAAAATACCTTAAGAGATTTCATCCAACAATTGGGTCCAGCCGAATCTGTTCTGGAGTCTTGAGAGTGGATGGATCTTTAGTAATTTGTCTATTGTGACTTGGAGTAAATGCCTTAAATTCTGGTTCTGGATGGTGAGAGGCATACACATCCTCTGGATCTGCTGCAGATCGACTAACATCACTAGTGAGAATAGGCGAAGAAGTACCTCGTTTTTTCGCAGCTCCCCATGTATGTGTGCCTTTAGGAGGAGAAATGGATTCTTCTTCCTGTTTTGCTTCAACAATAGAGTGATGTTTTTCTTTTGCTTGCTCATCAGCAGTTCCACTCCTTATCTTTTCAGAGTTGCTTAACAAGTATACAGCCAATGTAGGCTCAAGAGAGTCATCTTGTGAGCCACTTCTTCCTCTCATTCTATTCTTCCTTCCTCTTCCTCTTCTCCTTTTTCTTCCTCTTCTTCTCCTCTTCTTTCTTCTTCCTCTTCTTCTTCTCTTTTTTGCTCATCTCTTCTCTCAGTCTCTTCTCTAGTCTCGCGAAAGCTGACAAAACTCTTCAAGTTTCTTAAGGCTAAAAGAGTCATCTCATCCTCATCTTCTTCATCTGGCAAGATGAGAGTTCTCTTCTTCTTTACCGAAGCATCCATGGACTCCTTGCCTTTCCTTTTGGCCGCTGTAGAGACTGGTTTCGCCTTAACTGGAGACTTCTCCTTCATGCGCTCTAATGCCTTGTTAAGCTCTTTCAGACGCATTTTGGTGATTATTTTGAATCCAATCACCATTGAAGTAATGCTTGTCAAACACAGAGGTGCAGGAATGTGAATTTTGAAATGCCTAAAAAGGCACGTGATAAGAGCATAATAAGGGAGTTGTCCCTTATCTTTCACAATTGTCATGTACATATGAAACAGGATGGTGTGAGGCAGAGAGAATTTGTAGTCAACATTGATGGCATACATCAATTTAGCTTCAAACCGAGACACATCAATCTTGGATGTTGATTTTGGACGAATGTAGTTGATCACGATTTTATGCAGCAAGACGTTGGAGGGATTCATCCTAGAGTAGGAGATCTTGCCTTCAACAAACCTGTCTTTCATTAAAGACTGAGTAGTGTGAGCAACGGATATACCGATTGGTTGGAAACTCGCTCTTTCCACCCCAATCATGTTAGTCAAAGTATCCATTTCCACCAAAAACTTCTTATCCCTGACTGTGAAAGAGAAACTGTTTGCATCCATAAAGGATAAATTTGAATAAAAGTAGGTAGTGAGTTCTGGATAAGCAGCAGTAGATTCAGAACAAAAGCGCTCCAATTGAAGAAGTGCAAACTTTTCCCTTAGATTTACTTGCACAAGATAGAGAAAATCAAAATCAACACTCCTAGGGTTCATAACCCCTCTCTTCATTAGATCCAAATAAACCTTCTTGTGGTTTTTCAATCTAAATAGACTCGATCCATCACCAATAACATTTGCAACCACTCATGTTCTAGGCTAAAAATGTGTAAACATTCATTCATCATCGTCCTATCCTTCGGGTTGATTAGTTGTACCAAAACGCGGGTTACTTGGAAAGTTAACAAAGGCTTTTTCGGCCGATCCTTTTTCTGCAATATCCATCTTTTCCATGTCGCGCAAAAACAAGGTTTCATTTCTATAGCCTCTCTCTCAAAAATTCATCGATCAAAGACATAGCAGTTCCTCCTCTTTTCAAACAAGAATAAAGCTTGAAAGCAACCTTAGGAATTAGTGTTCTTACAGGTTCAACTCCTTCCAAAATTTCTTTTTCTGGTTGAGTCGGTGGAGGAGACTGACGCTGCTGAGAAGGTTGTTACTGACTTGGTCGCTGTGGTGGAGAAGAATCTTCTTCCTCAGTCAAGTCGAAATGGGTAGGACCCTCAGGCAAGTGACGTGGTCCCTTGCTTGCGATTCTCGAAGACTTTCTTGAAGACATTGTCATTTCGCGGGAGAAACTCACAAACTTGCTCAAAAAGGTGAAATTTTTTTGGATTAAACAAAAGTGAAAGTGAGAGCAAGTGGGAGTTTAGTATTTTAGGGTTTGAGAGTGAAAACGAAGAAGACGGATTTCTACAATATATAAAGCAAGTGAAGCGAGGTAAACGAATCGTCACAAAAGGACAAAAAAAAGTGCCTTTTCGAAAATGAATAACTGCATTTTTGAAAATGAATAACTACATTTTTTTAAATGCTACAAATTCAAAAACTTGGAAAGATAATTTTAATCAATTAGGGATTAATAAGTAATCATACATTTTCAAGTCTTCAATCAAAAACTAAATTACTAGTACTGAAAAAACTTACAGTCGTAACTCTTGATCTTCTGAGTCTGAACACCTTCAGACTTTACTCGACAAGGGATAGAATGTTCAGTCTTGCTTTTCTCCAGTGGCTTTGTAAATATGTCCGCTAGTTGATTCTTTGAGTCAATGAACTGGATCATAACTTCTCCACTTTGAACATGATCTCTAAAGAAATGATGTCAAATTTATATATGCTTTGCTCTTGAATGTAGAATTGGATTCTTTGTGAGATTAATTGCATTAGTGTTCTCGCATTTGATCTCGGTGCATGAGTCTTTGATTCCAAAATCTCTCAGCTGTTACTTTATCCATAAGATTTGAGAGTAGCAACTTCCAAGAGCCACATATTCCGCTTCGGCTGTTGAAAGAGCTACAATACCTTGTTTCCTTAAGAACCAGGATACTGTCATGTTGCCCAGTAATTAACAATTACCAGAAGTACTCTTTCTATTGACTCCGCATCCTGCTAAGTTTGCATTTGAATATCCAAGAAGATTAAAATCTCCCTCTTTTGGATACCATAGACCTAACTTAGAAGTAGTTGCAACGTATTTGATAATGCGTTTTGCAGAGCTTAGATGAGATTCTTTGGGATCTGATTGAAATCGAGCACACATGCAAACACTAAATAAGATGTCAGGTCTAGAAGCTATAAGAAGAGAAGTGAACTAATAATACTTCTATAAAGCTTTTGGTTAACTTTTTTTTCCTCATTCGCCTTTGTTCAGCTTTGAAGAGCTTGACATTGGTATATAAGTCTTTTTGCAATTCTCCAAACCAAACTTCTTGATGAGATCTTTAGCATACTTCTCTTGATGAATGAAAATTCATTCCTTCAATTGTTTCACTTGTAACCCAAGAAAGAAAGATAATACACCCATCATGCTCATCTCAAATTCATCTTGCATAGATTTAGAAAATTTCTTGCACAAACTTTCATTATATGATCTAAAGATAATGTCATCAACATAAATTTGAACGAGTAGAAAGTCTTTACCTTCCTTTTTGATAAACAATGTAGTATCCACATTTCCTTTAGTAAAATCATTTTGAATTAAAAATTTACTTAACCTGTCATACTAGGCTCGAGGCGATTGCTTTAGTCCATATATAGCATTTTTCAGTTTGAAAACTGAGTTTGGTTTTCTTGGATCTTCAAATCCAGGTGGTTGTTCCACATAGACTTCTTCTTGGATAAATCCATTCAATAATGCACTTTTGACGTCCATTTGGAATAACCTGAAATTTTTATAGCAAACAAAAGCAAGTAATAATTTAATTGCTTCTAACCTTGCTACTGGTGCGTAGGTCTCATCATAGTCTATTCCTTTTTTTTTTTGCGTATATCCTTTGGTCACGAGTCTTGTCTTGTTTCTAACCACTTTTCCTTTCTCGTCCATTTTGTTCCTGAAAACCTATTTAGCTCCAATAATCGATTTACCTTTTGGTTTATGAATTAACTCCCAAATATCGTTGATATTGAATTGTCTGAGCTCTTCTTGCATAGCTTCAATCTAGCTTTCGTTAGCTAAGGCTTCTTCTATGCTTTTGGGTTCTATCTCAGAAATAAGTGCCACGGCACTAGACTCTTCTTGCTTTTTGGATTTGGTGTGAATCCCTTCATCAATATCACCGATGATGAGTTCTTTAGGATGACTAGACTTGTGCTTCCAGTTGCTGGTTGGTCTGACAGTTTGCTGATCATCTACTTTAGTTGATTCTTTAACTTCCGTTTGTTGATGATCTTCAGAAGTCTGAGCCACTTCAGGGGAGGTAGACTTTGTAAGGTCTGGAGCAGATTCAGATTCTTCGGGTTGAGTCTGAATCAGTTGATTCTGTAGAGAGTCTTGAAATTTGACATTCATAGATTCTTCCACAGACTGAGTCTTCTTGTTGAATACTCTGTAAGCTTTGCTTGACATTGAGTAGCCAAGGAAAATTTATTCGTCTGATTTTTCTTCAAACTTACCAGTTCGATCATTTGCATTTTTCAAAACAAAACATTTGCAACCAAACACATGAAAATAAGAAACAATTGGCTTTTTTCCTTTGAATAACTCATAGGGAGTTTTCTCTAGAATAGGCCTTAAGAATATTCTGTTAATAAAATAGCAAGTTGTAGAAACTGCTTTAGCCCAAAAACGAGAAGAAATATTACTTTATATTAAAATAGTTCTTGTCATTTCTTGCAAAGATCTATTATTTCTTTCCATAACTCCATTCTGTTCTGGAGTGTATGGAGAAGAAAAAACATGCCGAAAACCAGATTCATCACAGAATTTGGCAAAGTCTTGATTTTTAAACTCACCTCCATGGTCTCTCTGTATGCTTGAAATAGCATATCCTTTCTCATTCTGAATTTTCTTAGCAAACTTTGTAAAGTGAGAAAATGTTTCAAACTTACTTGCCAGAAAGTGAACTCACGTAAATCGAGAATAATCATCCACAATTACTAGGCAATATCTCTTTCCACCAATGCTTTGAGTTCTGGTTGGTCCAAAGAGATCCATATGCAGAAGCTGCAAAACACGATTAGTAAAAACTTGATTTATTGTTTTAAAAGAACTCCTAACCCGTGTTCCCAACACACATGGTGTGTATAAGTCAGATTTTTTATACTTCAGGTTGGGCAGTCCACGAAGAACAAGTTTCTTAGAAGAGATTTTGGCAATTTGCTTCATGTTGACATGACCAAGCTTTCGATGCCAAAGATTCGCTTCATCTTGAATAGAGATTAGACATTGAGAGCTTTCTGATTTTATATTCAGTAGGTAGATGTTTCCATGTCTTCGTCTAGTAAAGGAGTGAGACATATCTTTACTAGTTCCTAAGCAAATGCCTTCTTGAAAATTGATTTTGAATCCAGTATCACATAGTTGACTTATGCTGAGCAGATTGTAGTTCAAGCCTTCCACCAAGGAGACGTTGTTAATTGTGAGACTTTCAATCTTCACAGTTCCACATCCAACAATTTTTCCTTTGTTGTTTCCATCAAAAAAATCCTTTCCACCATTCATATGCACAAGCTTTATAAAGCAATTTGAATCTCCTATCATGTGTCTTAAACAGCCACTATCCAAATACCATTTAACATTTTTCTTGACAGTCACCTACAATTAAAAAAGAAACTCAAGCTTTCTTTGGTACCCACTTTTTCTTGGGTCTAGTGGAGTTAGTGCAATATACAGTCTTTGCCCATTCCTTCTTAACAAGTCTCCAAACCATAGGACATTCTTTCTCAAAATGTTCTAAGCTGTTACACTTTGAACATTTGAGAGCACTTCGGCCAATAGGTTTTACAAAAGCCTTTTGAAAATGGTTTTTGTAAAATATTTTTGTAAGTTTTTGTTTGATTCTTTCCTTTACTTTTGGAAAATCAATTAAAGAAATAGTTTCTGGTGTCATACCCAAACCAGATTTATTAAAATAAGGTCTTTTTTTATAGAAAGAATCTTTTCTAACTTCTTTGAACCTTTTGAAAATTTCTTTGTTATATTTGAAATGTCTTCTTTTAAGAAAATATTCTCCTTTGAAAGAGAATCTGCATTTTCTTTTAAAACATTAAAGCTTTTGTTTAAATTTTCAAATTTCCCTTTCCAAGAAATTTCCTGTTACTTTAGTTTAGAATTTTCCCTATTTAGTTCGGAAATCATTTTAAGAGATGTTTTGAGACTAAGACAAAGTTCGTCAATGTATTTCGAGACTTTAGTAGGAATTTTTAAATTGCTTACCTCGATTTTGCTGTCTGAGTCTGATTCTAAATCTATCTCAGAGTCTGAGTCTGAATCTGAATTTGCCACTAGACATATATTGGCATAATCATCTTCACTTTTTTCGCATTCAATATCACTCCATGTCTCTACTTTGAGAGCCTTTTTGAATCTCTCTGTGTTTCCCTTCTTTTTCTTCAACAAAGGGCAGTTGGGTCTGATGTGTCCATTTTTCTTGCATTCGAAGTAAACCACGTCTTTATTTGTCTCATAGTCTTCATTGGATTTCTTTTGAAATCCTTGATTGCTTTGCTTCTTCCAGTTAAACCTTCTTTCTTTATTGTTCAACTTTATGAACTTCCTTATCATGAGTGCAAGTTTTTCATTGTCCAAGTCATCTTCTAAATCTGTATCATCAGAATCAACGTTAGATTTTAAAGCAATTAAGTTCTTACCTTCGGGATCTTCTTCTTCATTGATTTGTTCCACTTCATATGATTGAAGTGTGCCAACAAATTCGTCCACTAACAGAGGCACGATCCTCTGTGTTTCTCTTATTGAAGTCTTGATGTGATTTCAATCTTTGGAGAGTCCACACAACAATTTATTGACTTTCTTCTGTTCTGAGATTGGTTGTTCATAATATGCTAGACCATTTACAATTTTTGTGAAATGACTGAACAATAATGGATTCTCCTGGCTTCATTTTGAAGGCTTCGTATTGTCCGAGTAGAATATTGATCTTCGTTTCTTTAAGTCGATCAGTTCCTTCGTAGGTAGCATGCAACCTATCCCAAACTTCTTTGGCTGTTTCACAAGATGAAATTCTGTTATACTTAGTAAGAGATAAAGCACAATATAAAGAGTAAATTGCTTTAGCATCAAGAGCTTGTCTCTTGGTTATTTTTTCTTGTGTCATCTCGCTAGCATCTGCAACTTCTTTTCCTCTTTCTGAAACTGATGTAGCTTTGGGAATGATTCCCTTTTCTACCACATCCCACTCCAAGGGATCTTTCGATCTTAGGAATGCCTTCATCTTGTTTTTCCAAACATTGCATTCATTTCCATCAAAGTAAGGAGGCCTGATGTTGCTTTGGCCTTTAACCAAACCTGGAATCAAAATACTAGCCATAGATCTTTAGCTCAGAAGTAAAAACACTTCAACAAAACGAGCACACAAGCTCTGATACCAATTGATATGGCTAGTAAGAGCACCTAGAGGGGGGGGTGAATAGGTGTTCAAACAAGTTTTACAAGACTTAACTAATTAATTTGTCTTTTGAGGATAATAGACTGAAGATGTAAAAGACTATAAGCAGTTATATAAAGCTACGAATTAAAGTAAAGAGTTTAGGGAAAGAGAATTGAAACACAAGGTTTATAGTGGTTCGGCTTAGACCAAGCCTACATCCACTTTCCCGCACTAACAACCCACTGTCTGGATTTCACTAAGAACTAAAAGAGATTTTACAATCTCACGTCCTTGATTCCACAGTGTAGAAACTCTATTACACTTCCTCAAGGTCTCACAAGTATTTTATCTCTCTTTTGAATACAATTTAAGCTCAGCGTTGAAGTAGCAAAGAACTAGGAGCTTCAGACTTTGGAATTTTTCTTTCACGCACACACTCGAATAACTTGAGCGTCTTCTTTATATACTCCTCCATGCCTTTATAACCGTTGGCACATTCCAAAGGAGTTCTTTCAATCTACCCGTTGCACAGAATCAATTAGGAAGATCTCGACTTATTTAAGGAATGTGATGATAGCCCACCAATCATGCTCGCCCATACAATGTGGATTTAGGTTTTCATAAGTAGAACCTTCCAAGTATACTTCGCCAATCAACAGATCTAATTATCCGTATTGATTTCAATAATTGATCACAAGATGCTATCTCCAGCCATGAGATCTTCTTTAACCGTACGAACCAAATCCTTAAAGATATACTCACATTTGGATAAGTCTTCTCTTCGTCGGTCTGAAAATTATCAGTGAGGGTAGACTTTAAATCTTGAGTCTGGAGGTCTTCAGACTTTGACGATAGAGTCTACAAGTCTTTAGACTAGACTGATAGAAATGTTTTGTCAACTTCAAAACAATAAGGAAGTTTTCTCCAACAGAGATGAAGATTCATTATATAGGGAGATGTACTTAGAATGTAGGATACAAATGTACCACAATAAGTACATTAGATAAGATGAATATAATGAATATTCATTTATGTATTTCATTCATTCAAGTATTTCATAACACTCCCCATTGAATATTCATTGTATTCATTATATTACGAATATGCATTGAATGATACTACTTCATTAAAAACCTTAAGTCGAAAAAATCTAGTGGGACAAAGTACAGAGCACAAATTTTATGATCTCTCCCTTTTATGTATGCATTGATTGCCTCATTAAAAACTTAAAGCCAGAAAAACCTTGTGGGAAAAAATCGGACAAAAAGAAAAAAGAGTGCAATGCATAGTTCATAATATCTCCCCCTCAATTAAGCCATATAGCCACTGCTGGGGGTAGTCAATCTTGCATCTTGTGAACTCGCCGCATACCAATGACATATACTAATTTCTCAAAAGTTTACATTGGCAATGATTTGGTAAAAAGATTTGCAAGATTATCTATGGATTGAATCTATTTAACATCAATTTGTCGACTTTCTTAGAGTTCATGAGTTTAGAAAAATTTCGGTGAGATATATTTGGTCTGATCACCTTTGATATATCCTTCCTTAACTTATACAACACAAGCAATATTATCTTCATAAATTATAGTGGGAGAATTTATAACCGATATTAAACAACAAGAATTGTGAATATGTGTTTTAACGAATCTTAACCAAACATACTCTCTTCCAGTTTCATATGAAGCAATAATCTTAGAGTGGTTAGAAAATGTAGCTATTAGCGATTGCTTCGTAGAACGCCAAGAAATAGTGGTGCCGTTATAACAAAATAAATAACCGGTTTGAGAGCGAGCCTTATGTGGATCAGATCTATATCTAGCATTAGCATATCCAACTAAACCAAAGGTAGTGGAATCCTTAGAATAATATAATTCCAAATCTATGGTTCCTCGGAGATAACGAAAAATATGTTTAACTCCATTCCAATGTCTCCGAGTTGGCTCAAAACTAAAACGTGCCAATAAATTTACTGCAAAAGCGATATATGGTCTTGTACATTGTGCCAAGTACATCAAAGCTCTAATTGCATTGAGATATGGTACTTCAGGACCAAGTATCTCTTCATCAGATTCTCTATGATGAAATTGATCCTTTTGGGGATCTAGAGACCTTACAATCATAGGAATACTCAATGGGTGAACCTAGTCCATGTTGAAGCGTTTAAGTAATTTTTCAATGTATTCTGATTGATGGATGATTACTCCATTTTCTTTATGCTCAAACTCTAGACCAAGATAAAGTTTGGTTTTACCCAAATCTTTAACTTTAAATTTCATTTTCAAATACTCAGTAGTTTTAGCTAACTCTTATGGAGTTCCAATTAAATTTATATTGTTGACATAAACTGCTACAATAGCAAATCTGATTTTTGATTTCTTAATAAACACACATGGGTAGATAGGATCATTCTTGTATATTTCCTTAATTAGATACTCACTTAGGCGTTGATACCACATACGGCCGGATTGCTTTAATCTGTACAAAGATCTTTGCAATTTTATTAAGAATAAATTGCGGGAAGTGCATACATCAGGCATTTTGAATCCCTCAAGAATTTTCATATAAATATCAGAGTCTAATGAGCCATATAGATATGTTGTTATAACGTCCATCATACACATTTCCAATCTTTTAGAGAATATTAGGCTAATGAGAAAATGAAATGTAATTATATCCATCACAGGTGAATATGTCTCATTATAATCAATCCCAAATCTATAGGAGAATCATTGGGTAACGAGTCGAGCTTTATACCCGACAACCTCATTTTTCTCATTTCGTTTTCGGACAAATATCTATTTATATCCAACGGGCTTTACATTATTGGGGATTCGACTTACGGGTCCAAAAACCTCTCATTTAGCTAAAGAAGCTTATTCAGCCTAATTACTTCCTCTCACTTAAGTCAATCTTGTTTTTGACGGCATTCAATAATAGATTACAACTCACAATCATCATCTATAATTTTATGAGCAACTGAGAATGCAAAAGTATTATTAATGATGATTTCATTTCGATCTCAAATTTCATTACAATATGTAATGGAATTCTCAGTATTCCTAGGGTTGGTGTTCCTTTCATGAGTTTGTGCCTCTTCAAGGGCAATAAGCTTTTTGGGAGTAAGCATAACACTAGGTTCTTCTGGAGTGGATTCAGGATTACCAAGCTCTTTTGGAGCGAATTCTTGATTTTTTCCCATTCGTTTTCAAGGAACAATATTTTTTGATCTTATCGGTCTACCACGCAAGGAACAATATCTTTTGATCTTATCGGTCTGCCACGCTTCAAGTGTGGAGGATTTTGATCCAATTTAGCTTGTCATTCGGGAACAGCTATCCTAACTAGAGTATTTGCAGCTGGAATATGAGACTTTATTACCTTAGTAGCATTATTAAATGCGTCAGGATGTCTATTGGCCTTAACCTGTAAATGGATTATGCGTTGCACCTCGTTTTTGCATTCAGGAATCCTTGGATCTAATTGAGATAAATTTTTCTCATTTCAAGAGAAAACCTTAACTGATTTTTGTTTTGCAGTCATGGAAGTTGTAGGTGTCCCAATTGATGGAAACATAATCTCATCAAAATGACAATCTACAAATTTGGCAGTAAAAAGATCACTAGTAGTTGGTTATAAGAATCTAATGATGGACAGTGAATTAAATTCAACATTAATGCCCAAACGGCATTGGAGACCCATTTTCGTTCTTTTTTGCGACGCTACAGATACTTGTACTGCACAACTAAAGATGCGTAAATGTGAAATATTTGGTTCAAAACCAAAAACCATTTGAAGGGTGTTAGAACTAGTACGAGCACCTAGAGGGGGGTGAATAGGTGATTAAAATGATTTTATAGAACGTAACAGAATGTATAGACGATTTATTGGATGATGGACTAAGGGATTGAAAACAATAATCGATGTAAGTGAAAGCAATGTAAAGTAAAATGATTAGGGATAGAGAATCAAGACTCCAAGTTTATAGTGGTTCGACTTAGACCAAGCCTACATCCACTCTCCCGCACGGACAACCCACTAGCTGGATTTCACTAAGAATCAAAAAAAGAATTTACAATCTCACGCCCTTGATTCCACAGTGTAGAGACTCTACTACACTTCCTCAAGGTCTCACCAAACTCCAGTCTCTCTTTTGATTACAAGTATAGCTCGAAGAATAAGATCACAAAATAATAAAGAGATTCAGGCTTTGGAATTCTTCTATCTCGCACTCTTGAACAACTTGAGCGTCTCCCTTAAATACTTCTTCATGCCTTCATTTCCGTTGGCACCTTCCAAAGAAGTTCTTCCAATCAACCCGTTGGATAGAATCGATTTAGAGAGATCTCGAGCTCCTCAAGGAAAATGACGATAGCCCATCAATCCTGCTCGCCCATACAATCAGGATCTTGGTTTCCATAAGTAGAACCTTCCAAGTATAAATTGCGGATCTAAAAAATCTAGATTATTCGAATATGAATAGAAGATCTTGAAGTGCTAATTCCAGTCGTGAGATAATCCTTAACCGTTGGAGTCAAAAACCACACTAGATATAATCAGAATAGAAGTTTAACTTTGTCGGTCTGGAAACTGTCCATGAGAGCAGACTTTGAAACTTGAATCTGGAGGTCTTCAGACTTTGCCAGTAGAGTATGCAAGTCTTCAGACCAGACTGATGGAAATGTTTTGTCGACTTCAAAATACCTTAAGAGGATTTTTCTAACAAAGGGAAGATTGTAAAAGACTAGTAGTGGGGTGTAATCTTATTAGGGCTGCCACATGCAAAATTGTATGACCCCATACTGTATCATTGAGATTCATTTTCAATAATAAAGTGTGGGCAATGATTTGGATATGTTTAATCAAGGATTCATCCAATCCATTTTGAGTATGAACATATGCGACCGGGTCCTCAACCTCGACTCTGAGTGAAGCACAATAGGTATCAAAACTCTTTGATGTAAATTCACAAGCATTATCCATACTTATGCTTTTAATTGGATAATCAAGGAATCGTGCCCGAAGCTTTATAATCTACGCAAGTAAACATGCAAAGGTGACATTGTGCGTAGATAATAGGCAAATATGGGACCACTTTCAGGATGCATCCACTAGTACCATAAAATATAAAAACGGTCCACTTTGTGGTTGTAATTGATCCACAAATATCACCCTGAATTCTTTGATAGAATAAAATGGATTCAAGATTAACCTTTATTATAGAATGTTTGGCAATGAGCTTTCCTTGTGAACAAGCCTCACAATTATAATATTTGGACAACAATACCTTTGTATATTTTAAAGGGTGCTCTTTTGTATTCTGAATAATTTTACACATCATTGAAGCGCTAAGGTGACCAAGGCGGTCATGCCATAGTCCAAACTGATTAAGGTTTACCAATCTGTCGCGACCCGATCTCACCGCCCTTGATTCCTCATCATCACGAAGAGAGTAAAGGGTAAAATGTTGGATTTAGGGGCATTTGATCACGAGAGTTTCCTCATGGCTTGCGTTCCAAAGATGTCATCACCTCGCCTTTTGGATCAAGCCTCTTGTGAGTTCCCTTCACGAGATCGCGAGCTCTCCCAAGCTCGTATCCCATGTGACAACGGAGCATCGCGATTCATACTCACACAAGCAACACACATTAGAAGAAGGGGTTGGGTGTGGATATCGAATTTAATGGTACCTTTACCATGGTAGCCCTCTCGATAATACGCCTCACCCATAAGGATGTCATCACTTCATCCTTTGGGCTACTACCATATCGAGTATGCTAAACTATGGTGAGTTTCATCGAAACTCATTCTCCACATTACGAGTTTATTTATACGATCTAATTGTTTATGACAACCTAAAAATAAGACGGGAGTCACCATTAGCCTCATTTTAGGAGTCGGCTAGAAAACTCAATCGAGAGTCGGGAGTCTTCCCTCGATTCCTACGCAACCAAATATCTAGGTTTGAGAACTTGGGTTACGTTAATATTTTTACTGTCGTCTTTTCGGTACCTAAATAGTATGTTGTGTTTTCCGAACATGTCCCTACATTTCTTTTTACATTTTCAGGATCATTAGTCTTAAACTAAGCGATCATGTGTGGTTAGTCATTTTCATTCTATTATATTTCTAGAAAAATAATAAAAGAAAGCAATCAATGGAATTGAAATTACGAGACAGTAAGTAAACAATTAAGGAAAGCATTAAATCTACAATGCAATCCTAGAAACACAATCGAAAAAGATGAGAAAAAGAGAGAAAACCCGCAAATCGCCAGGCTTTATACAATAAATGGAACCCGAGACATATGTCAGGGAAATGAATAGTACATGATAATAGTCAAAATGAATATCGACCTCTACTATCTTCTCACTTTCTCCATCTTCAGAGTCCTAATCTAAACCTAAATTAAAAAATTTATAACTAGGTGCAAATAATGGAAAGAAACAAACATACACATTAAAACAATAAAAAAATAAGACATCATGTCGAGATCAATCATTTAAAGGAAGTGCAATACGAAAGTCAAATTTTGGGGCCTCGGGGCCGATCTTTGTCTTTCATGCAAGGGTCCTACTAAGACACCTACCCAATTCATTTTTTTGTGACTTATAGCAGTTATTGACCAATTGTATTCTCGCATGGCCAATAACGTTTATAAATCTTCTAATCAAGTGATCTATGTGATCCCAAGGTTTTCCCTTGATATCATGTATCAACCCTACCATTCACCTAAAATTCACATACATTGCAAAAATTTAAACATGCATGCGGGTCTTTTGAACCTTGTTTCTCAACCAATCAAGTAAGAAAGTGAACCACCGGTGGGTTACTTATTACCAAATGCATACGCCAATTACAAACACAGGCAATTTCTAGTGCATAATTGGATTATATGTATGAGGGGTACACGTGATATTTCAAAAACATATATCGAAATCATTCATGAAAGGTTTTGAGATAAAGTGATATCTCAGTTATAAAAGGCATTCAATTGCCAAGGCTAGCCCGGAGCTCGCATAAATGCACTTACAAGTATTGTAGGCATTTTGAATACAATTCAAACCGTAACTTTCACGATGTCAAATTAGGATTTTTAAAAGGTTTGAAAATATTTAAGATTAAGGAATTTCTAGGCTATGGAATACATTCAATTGCCAAGGCTAGTCTGGGGCTCACATAAATGCACTCACAAGTGTCATAGGCATTTTAAATATGGTCCAAATCACGATTTTTCCTTAAGTCAAATCGAGTTTTGGAGAAAAACTTTTTTAAAAATTGTTTTTAAGAAATATCACATGTACCAAAGTATTTTTTTGAAAGATGCAATTTGAAAAGGCCAATTGTTTTGCAACAAAGATCAAAGTATTTAGAACAATTTTCATGAAGATGACATGTCCTAATTTCATGCACAAATTAACCTAAAATGTATAACTAAACAATCACATTTATGTTTATATCAAAAAATTTCAGAACACACATGTAAGGACAGCAAAATTAGGTAATACCTAATGATAATTTGACAATGAAAAAATTCCCTAACACGCATGACATGATGATGAACAACTTTCATGAAAAAAGTTTTCTCAAACAATCTATACATGATTTTACAAAAATCAAACAATAATCAATAACACATCAGAAATTCGCTAAAACAACAAGACATTTAGCTAATGTCAAGAAGATTTTTCCTATCAAAACACGTCTAATAATCTTGAAATTTACATGCAACATAGACAACATGATAACAATAAAGTTTTCTTAAGAGGCCAAGTGCAGATTCCAAATAGAAAAAATGAAACAAAAATATCAAGAGTCTGTCCAAACAGGGGTTAAAACAGGGGTCCAAATTTAATTCATTGTCCAGATTGTAATCTAGCTTTGAAAAAGATGAAAAATAGTCCAAACAATGAGCGATTGATATGAAATTAGCAGCATTAGAAACTTCTAAGTTTACACTACGTCTTCCTAGAAGAGCTCGAGTCTAAACAAAGTTAATTTGATATCCTAAGATCGAGATCTTTACAAGTGTGCACATCAGTAATTAAAAAAACAGAACATAAGCATTCATTGGAAAATCTTAAAATCACTCAAAAAAATGCACAAACGGCATGAAGAAATCACATAGAACTTAGGATTGGATACGATGGAAGGTTTGGATAGTCATCTAATCTTAAGTCGGCATACAAAATGTCATACAATTTAAATGACATTATGAGATGATTCATGATTCGTAATGGTATGCTTGGGAATCCTAAGTGTGATAAACACTTTTTGTGACAAATTTAATATGCAAGATAAAACTCAAATTACATGACCTAAACATGTATGCAAACCTTGTAACATGCAGTCCAATCATTAAGAAGGCATGATTGTAAGATTTAATCTCTAG
The DNA here is from genome assembly GCA_007663325.1 of Eucalyptus pauciflora. NCBI lineage: Eukaryota > Viridiplantae > Streptophyta > Magnoliopsida > Myrtales > Myrtaceae > Eucalyptus > Eucalyptus pauciflora. The sequence goes on from VMYD01000242.1 coordinate 438,609, forward strand.
ATGACTCAAACAAGCACGAAAATGTGCACATATGACAAGGTTTCATTTCAACATTAAGTTTACAGAAAAGTATGATTTCAGCCATCCTCAAGATATGCATAAATCTTACCAAAAATCTAACATATAGAGCATGCAATGATGAAGATTTCTCATCAAGAGATCAAAACTCAATTAAGATCATATGAATCGTGGCAAAAATGGCAAAATAGACAAACTATATGTCCAGCACATGTCGCTGCAGTACATTTTACTTTAATGCATGCAATTGACTCACTTTGCCAATGTAAAAACCTTGTAAATCATGCATCAATTGAACATATATATCATGTATTTTAACTCTCATGAAGGATTTGAGACTAAATAGGTGCATTTATGTACTCAATTTCATTAAAACAAATCTTGGACCAATATAGGACAAACTGACCTATGTTCAAATCTAAGAAATTTTGACTTAACTAAACATGTCTAAAAATTTTGAAAAAAAAATACAAGACATACATAACACCTATACGATAAACTTTCACGAAGGAAATTTGCTTCATCACTCAGTACAAAAATCAGTACAAAAATGGAAAAATCAGAGATCAATACGGAACATATTGACTTAAGCTTAGATCTGAATAGATTTAACCTAGTTGAACATATGCAAAAATCATGAAAAAATTACAGAAGATGCATGAGACAATTTAGAACAAAACTTGTGTGGACAATTTTATTAAAAAATGATCACGAAAATGGGAAAAAAAAATAACAAAGCTAGAAGGCGGAATAAAATTAGAATAGAGAAAGACATAAACTACTGTAGAATCGTTAATCTTCGAATGTGTTTTTCGAGGGTCAAATGACGCTCGTTTGGGGTGTGCGACCTACCATTTCGAAGCTCGGGGATGTTTATTTGTCACGCCCCGATCCTCCGAGCATGTACCCATCCTCCTTGGTCGATTAAATAGCGATGTCCAAGGACGCATCACCAACCCATTCATTTAAATGCGCATGTGGAAGCATATATAAAATCCTCAGACAACAATACAATGGGATAGAAAAGCAGGGCTACATTTCCTTGAAAACCCCAACACACCTTTTTACATATCAGGATAATTTATATACATTACTATCCGTTATTTACAAGGTCTACCAAAAAGTTGACTCCCCAAAACTAGTTGTCCTAGGACTAACTATTCAAACCCGATCGCTGAACCTTCAGAGTCCATAGGATCCGGACAAGACGATGGGTCCTCCACATCACCCTTAGGCCGATCTGCTAGACCCTCCTCCTGGATAGCATCAATCACCTCAGTAGGGATATCAAAACCCTTAAGGGGACCTACCCTAAGACCGTAGAGAGTAGTATGAAACCAGGCTGTGTACTGATCAGGTGCCTCCTTGTGTGGGACTTCCATAATCCAGACTAAGGTCACTACTAACTCATAGGTCTAATCGCTTTTGGGATTGGGGAAAACAGTGACTTGTTTGGTTATTCTCACGGGGCGACCAAGATTCCTAGGGGGAGTCGTCAACTGTGCACCTGAAAATGGTTATACAATAATCAGTGAGACAATGTCTCAGCAAGTTCTACCCCCTAAGACTTGATTAGGAAACCAATACACCTTAAGTTGCCTATGCACACACGGGTCAGAGGACTTACCTTGGCCTCATATTTGACCTGCAAATCAATACAGTTCAATAAGCACCTCATCAATCACAACAGATCGAAACATCGATTAATCGACCTAGTCGATTACATGTCAATCTGATCATTTTCCGATCATTATAACCATTACTAATCAGTCTCAACTGATAGAACCAATCACTAAGTCACGTGCATTCTCCGATGTGATATTCCTTATCACCAAGCCACGTGCATTCTCCAAGGCGATGTATCTTATCACCAAGCCACGTGCATTCTCCGAAGTGATGGAACCGATCACCGAGCCACGTGCATTCTCTGAGGCGACAGATTGAATTAGCAAGTCCATATTATGTCTTTCTCCTAGATAACATCCTCAGTCATTGAGCTGACATCATACAATGAAATCAATTTCTCATTTACTTGCCAAAATAAATAAATTTAAAGTAAAATACTCATCCACACAATTTCACTCAATTTGCACAATTAGGTACTCAATTAAATAAATAGAGATAACCAATGTGATCAACACGAAATTCTAGTCGTCGGCTATCTCAACCTAATTTTCGGAAAATAAATAATTCCGAAAATTATTAAATAAATAGCAATAAATCCAACTTAGGCCCATAATGCCTAATTGGAAGTCAAGACGAGCCCGAAAAATTACCGAAACTCGTTCAATAAATAATATGACTTCTCCACTTGCTAAGTACACTAACCAATTGCCTAACATGCATAGGTAAATCGCTAATCTAATTATTCTAATATAATCTATCCACCTAATTGCATTTAATTAAATCTAATCAATCCTTAAGCATTATTAGTCCACTAATAAGGGATTAGTGAGCAAAACTCACTTGAATTAAGATCCGCTCGAATCAAATTGACGAGTACGAAACGAAGCTGGATCCTTTCCAAAGCGGGTCCGCCAACTGGGGCCGGGACGGGCCCACAAATTGCCTTGCAAAGCCCGCCATTAAGCTGAGAAGGTTGCTTTGCTTTTGCAGGTTACTGGGCAGCTTGATTTCAAGGTTGCTGATGGAGCTGACGAACTGGATTGCGGGCTGAGCGGGCTGGAATGAAAGGCCATTGAACCCTCGGTGGTTTCGTTGGTGATCGATGGGCCTGTGACTTGAAGATGGAGCTGGGTTACAAGCTAAAGATGGAGCTGTATGTGGGCCTTTGTCTGAGCAAGAAGGCCAGAAAGGGGCTGCGGTGAAGGCGCCGCTTTGTTGTGGAAAAAGACTGAATTGGTGGGCTCAAAGGAGAAGCGGTGGGCGAGCTACACGCGAAGAGGAAATGGTGAAAGTGGGGCGTCGGTGGGAGCACGAATCTGTAGGGAAGTGGACAACGAACAGAAAAAAGGAGAGAAGGACGTAGCTTCGGTGGGACAGTGACCTCGCTAAGGGAAAAAAATAAAGAAATACCAAAGAAAAGCAAACGCAGTTAGCAAAGAATCGAAGGGGAGGGGAGAGATGGATAATGTGTGGACAGCAAAAAGAATAGCTAGTTGATCAAGGTCAAAGATCAATGACAAATGAAGACCAGTGCAGCTAGTTGTCGGCTATGGAGGAAAGAACCGTGAAAGAGAGAAGAAACGTGCGCCAATTAATCGGATAGAGATGAGGTGGGGTCCCACGGTCAACCATCAAGGCGAATAGAAGACCAAGGCCAAAAGAAAGAGAAGGCTCGCATGGACCGTCGGCAAAGGAGGAAACGCGCAAAAATGAGGAAAGGAAGTGTAGAAAAAGATAAAATAAAAAGTAAAACAAAGTTAAAATTTTGTTCAACTTTAAAACAACTTTGCCAATTGGTCATTCTAGGACCAATTTCTTCATCAACTTGCACAATTGAAGTCCAGAGGAAAACCAAAACAAAACAGTCCCTTAATCTCGCGAATTTCCTTTGAATCCAAATTTTATTTCATTTTTCTCGGAATCCGATTTTCCGAACAAACTTCTCTAGTTGGGGTCCGTTGCAGAAAAAGCCCATGAAATTCCCTGTCACCCATTCACTCACACTAGATACCAAGATTCTCTTCAAATTGACCAACCCGAATTTTCGTTCGTTTTCTGAACCATTTGATTCGCTTTTCCGTGACAATCCCGAACTCGCTGTAAATTCCTCGAAAGTGTAAGCTAACGTTCCTAGAATGACTTGTGACACGACAGGACTTTTAATTTCCCAAATCGAATTCAAATTCGCGGTTATTTTTGGTGCACTTGACCCGTGGTTGATTTTCTTCGAGCCACACGTACCTCTTTGACACATTAGCGACTCTCGGTGGTCGTGAAAATCTCGAGATTTCAAATACGGACACATGGTACTCAAAACGAAAGAAAATCGGTTTAGTACCGATCAATGAGAATTTTGCAATCACGTGGAATCACCCACACTTTGATCACCATCTCAGTCGAATCGACCTATCTTCGATTTCCGATCTATTTTTATTTGTGCCGTAATAATCCTTGCAGACTAGCATGATCGAGCAGTCAGTTTCTGGTCAAACTCTCAAGCCTATTGCATTTATAATCCCTTAACGGCTTTGTTGGATAGGCTAGTTATCTCATGAGTCACGTTGATGAAAGGCCTGACTTATCCCATTGAAATCAGAACTGAAAATCGGGATGTCACACTATTATCTAATCCTAAGAGGACTCAAGGTAAAAAGAGGTCGTTTCGGATCTCGTTTTGGCCAAAACAATGACCTAGACCTACGAAAATCCAGATTAGGCTCAAGAACAATCATCATTCAAATCATCCACAAATCATTGTAGCATTCATAATCATTGATCTCAAGCATGTAAAAACTCATAATCTTAAATCCTAGCCCCGATCGACTAACTCAATCTCGCTTCATTAGATTCCAGTTTCAAATTGTTACCTTTATTGCGATTTTCGCAGATTTTGATTGAAATCGATCAAGGTTTTTGCCGAATCTTCAATCTAACCTCCACGAACCAACAAGCAAAAGATCTGGACAACAAGGAAGATGATCGTTGATGAAGATGGCGAAGGTTGAACCGGTGACGATCCAGTCGTTGGAAGAGGAAACCAACCGAATCGAAGAAGAGAGAGAGAGAAACGAGTCTCTTGGTGCCAAAAAAAATAGAGAGAGGAGAGAGAGAGAGAGAGAGAGAGAGAGAGAGAGAGAGAGAGAGAGAGAGAGAGAGAGAGAGAGAGAGAGAGAGAGAGAGAGAGAGAGATCTAAAGAGAGAGGAAATTTCGTGCCAAATGAAGCCCTTACTCTGAAAATGGAAGAAACTTCATTTATGTACTTCTCAGATTAAGCAATTTCGGCCATCAATTCAACTCGACGGTTTGAATCTCGATCTAATAGTCAAAAATCCATTTCGAAGGCTCTATCATGATCTTGAGGTGTCAGGTAATTAGTCTAGTAGGTTTGATTTGCAAAAAACCAAGCCAAAATCAGGAATTGTGTCAAAATGTCTAATTAGGAGTTAATTTGCAATTTGACGAAATTCGAGGACCAATTTGTAAAATTTTGGGAAATTGAAGGTGTAGAAGTGAAATTGGAATTGAGAGAGTTCAAGAACTGGTGGCCGGAGGCCAAGAACCGGCCAGCAAGGGCCTGAACCGACCAGTTCCACTGGCAGCTGATCAGACCAGCCGGACCGGTTCAGTCCGGTTCAGTCGGATTTTGATCAGTTCTTGATCGGTTTGGTCTGGTTCCTGCTATTTCATCCACATGGGACCCCTGTGGGTAAAAAAATTATGCAATTTAGCTCCTAAAGGACCAAATTGAAAATGAATTTTATCATTTTAAAGAAGAAATTGGCCAATTAAGATATAATTAAGCTAATCAAACCTTATGAACATGATCTAGTGGTCTTTTATTGACCTAATTGAATGATTATCGTGGAAAAAAATGAGTTGAAACCATGGGTTCTTTGAATTGGGCCTAAAAGGGCGAAAATGATAAAATTTACAATTTAATGGGAAAAAATGCAAATCATCTAAAATTGAACTCAATTAGTGTTACAATTGCCTTATCTAATGAGCTACCCATATGTAAAATCACTTATCATATTCAAATTAACCTTGAATTGAAGCGCTCAAACTTAGGTCAAAAATGGATCTAGGCCTAATATTAAAATTGAACCTAGATTCATGAAATTAAACCATAACCATGAATTGGTCAATTCAAATTTTGTCGATTAAAACTTAATTGATTGATTTTCTAATGCTTGGGAGGATAAAATTCTTCAAATTGATGAGTTCTGGTGTGAATTTTTAAAAATCAATCTCGAATTTGGACTTCTTAAGGAAATGAGTGAGAAACAATTGTTTGTTCGCAAGTTATGAACGATCGATTTTGGTCCCCTAATTAGGTCTCAAAACGGCAATTCGTATTTTGACTTCATAAATCGCAAAATTGAATGCTCAAGCAGATTTCAGATAGTCCCTAAAACAAATGTCAAAGAAGGAACTACACATAATTATGACTAAAATAAAAGTAATTTTATTTTTGGTCGATTTAGAACCTAAAACTGAAAAATTCATAAATCAAGGTTCTTCTTAATCAAATTTTGTGAAATTTTTGACACAAAAAGTCAAATTGGCATTAAAAGAAATGTATTTATACATTTTATTTTTTATTTTTTTAGGGTTGAAGGTTTGACCAAAAGTCTTTACCAAAAAGAAAAAGTTTGACCAAAAGTCAACCATTTAGTTGACTTTTCTTAAAATGTTGATTTTTTGGTCAAATCTTTGAATTTTCAAGAAATTGATTTGACAAAAATGAAATTAAAGCTAAACAGAATTTTTTTGGGTAAAAGGTCAAAGGGTTGACCAAAAAGTCAACCCGAAAGTCAACTATTTAACTTTTCAGGTTTTTCTTAAAAATGAGCTAGAAATTGCTTAAAAAGAACAATACAAAAGAAAGAAATGAAAAACGACATTTTTTTTTTATCAAGAGGTGAGACTTTATCGCGATTAAAAACCTAAATTTCGAGTTTTTTTTACCTTTTAATGATGCGTCAACTAAAAATCGAGTGTCAACACAATCTCTAGGATATGGTTGCATAGGTTTCAACGGCCTTAATCATAACACAATACAAACACATAGAAACGCATTCTCAATATGTAGAATTATGCCAATTGGCAAAACAATTGTGACATTCTCAAAACTATTAATAATCGGAACAGGATCTGATATTGTATGAATTTGTGCCTTACGCAATGTCATACTTGAGAAAAAGTGTCTGTTACGAAATATGGTATGTGTTGTTGCACTATCAAGCAAACAAATATCTTCATTTTTCTTGGTATTTTCCATTTGTATTTATGTTGACAACTTCGGGTGTCAAATATCATAAAATTTGCATATTAGTTATAGAGTCAAATAAAATTTCAAAATAATAAATATTATATAAAGTTCACAAGCATTTCATTACATAACCATATTAGAGAACAATAAAAGGTAATACATTTAAAGAAAAACAACTCAAAAGAAATTATTAGAATCATAAAATTCGAAGTCCAAGTTATCATCCACCAGTCTAATACCTCATGAAAGTAATTAGAGATCCTCAAAGAAATCAGAGACATCTAGCAATGCATTTTCTACTTCAGGAACAAGATGAGTCCCACCAACAGAGATATTGTTGGTCTCGATAGTGGTTATGGCAGTAGAATTGATTTCAATGGCATGAGATTCACCACGCTTGCCCGTATTTTTTAAAGATGCCTGGTATAGATCAACAAAGTGCTTTGGCGTACAACAAGTATGTGACCAGTGTCCAGTCATGTCACAGTAATGGCAAATACTTTCATTAGATTTCCAAGGACGGTTAAATTTCTTGTCATCCATTCTATGATTATGCTCTTGCTTGCGCTTATAGCCCTTAAAATGGCTAGTATTTATCTCAGAGTTAGCATGTGCTTCAAAGCAATGCTTTTGAGCCAGTATGTCTAAGATCATGATTTTGAACAGAAATTCATTAGTTTGCTTAATAGTAAGGACCACAGAAATTAATTCAGAATATGTGGCAAACTAACGTTGTTGGTATTGCTATTGCAATACAATATTCGAAGCATGGAAGGTGAAGAAAGTTTTCTCTAACAGTTTCGCATCAATGAGCTTGATACCACATAACTCAAGCCGAGAAACAATATCAAATAAAGTGAAGTTATAATCAGACACTAATTTAAAATCTTAAAGTCTGAGATTTTGCCAGTCATATTGTGCTTGAAGGAGGATAACGGTCTTAGTATAATCATACCTATCCTTCAACCTCCTCCACAAGGTCTAAGGGTCTCGAACGGATAAATATTAAGACTGCAGGCTCTCATGCATATGACGACGAGTAAAAATCAATGCATTTGCTTTATCTTTTGCATTTGAGATTCCATTTTCTAGTAATTGCATTAACGAGATCTTGCCCTTGGAAGTTAATTTTCATATTAAGGCACCAGGATAGATAATTCTTTCCACTCACTTCCAAGATGTGGAATTTGGGCTTTTCAATATTTTCCATAATCCTTGCAAAAATAAATCATTAAATTAATTAAAAGAATTTTCAAATATCGACTGCCACTTCAGGAGCAGAAGGATACGTTTAGATTTGAAATCGACTTTGGGCCAAGAAAAATAAAAATGAAAAATTGATAGGAGAAAAAGAAGTATAAGTTGATTAATGAAAACAAAGAGAACACTTACCTTGCAAAAATTACTTACTCAGTTGGTAGATCTTCGTGCTTATAACGTGTTATAAAATATAGCGTGGCAAATATATAATAAAGAGAATAGAGAGATTAAGTAGAGAAAGCAAGTAAATAAAAAAGATAGTAGAGAAAGCCAAACACCAAAGATTGTAGAGAAAGCCAAAAGACAAATTTTTGTTTTCATTATATCACCCTATATTTATGACAAAAACTAAGCTACTATTTATGAGAAAACAATGATGTACTTGTTAGTGATATCGATGTATTGAATAATACATATATTGGATAGGGAGATGTACTTAGAATGTATGATACAAATATACCATAATAAATACATTAGATAAGATGAATATAATGAATATTCATTTATGCATTTATGCATTTCATTCATTCATGTATTAAGAGATATATAAAGATAATAAAAAGAGAGAAAGAAATTAATAAAAAGGCCAAATTAGGGTATGGTAAGAATTGGGCTGAATCTTGTTGTAGTAAATTTGGGCTTGATTTGGTTTTAGAGAGATTGGGCTTAGTTTAATTTAGCTTAGGTGGGTGTGCGCAGAGTTAGACTTTGGTGCTTTAAGTCCATTGAAGAGGCTGGTCATATAAGGCCCATCTGTGTGCATGGCCCAGATCCAGAAAGCCTTAGTTTAGTCCATATTGGGACCGAGCCCATCGGCTCAGTCAGTGTCCCCTTTGATTAAAAAATTTAAAAAGTAAAAAAAAAATATATTGGAAAAAGATCATAAAATAGGCCTTGTTAGATGTTCGTATTAGATTTAGTTTACTGTCATTTAGTTAATGTTCATTTACTTTAGAGAATTTTATGGTGTTATCTAGTTTTAGTTTAGGTTTAGATAAATTTCCCTTTTGAAAAAACTGTATTCAATTCAATATTTTTAACTCATGGGGTTGTTGTCCTAAGGCTAAATAATAAGGCTGTGTAATATTCTTTGCCCGACATTTTATTAGCTTACTTTACTCACGTTATCTTTTACTCGCATTTTATTACTACTTTTGATGTGCTTATGATTTCTATAACATTGATTTTTGTGTTGTGATTCGTCTTTCCTGGTTGGAATGTTAGGTTATGCACTATGATCATGATAAATATTAAAAAAAAAATCGCATGGATATCTAGCAGACGAGAACTTTATGAATCCTAATTGGATAAAGATTATACGAGATACTTAGTTAATAACCGATACTAAAAGGGTATTAGTTGAAGTATAATCAAGTTTTGAATCTAGAATTCTAATTGCGCAGGAGGTGAAGTATTCTCTGATATTTTATTTAATTTCTAGTTAATTCTATAGGGTAGTGGGTAGTGGATATTGAATTCTCATAAGATAAATCAATTAAAATTAACATTTCAACATTGCGTGTAGTAAAGATTTGGAAGCACCCGGGCAAGTCAAGACCTATAAAACCCATCTTCCCTCTCGTGACAACCTTTTTTATCAAAAAAAAAAAAAAAAATAGAGAGAGAGAGAGAGAAACGCATGACCCTTTCGCCTTGAAGGAATCAAACCTCACGGCATAATGATAGGACACCGAAAGAGCGCACGCCCTTGACAGTGAATGTGCTGAACATGCTGTACAATTATTGCTGCTCATATGCCTCATCCGTCGCTCCCTTTGCTAGCGTCCAAAGTCAAAATCTCTCTCTCTCTCTCTCTCTCTCTCTCCATGGGCACTTCCCATGTGCCGCCTGAATGCACTATCCTTCTCCTTTCGATTTTAAACTCCTGATTGGCCTTTATGGTCTTCCAAGGACTCTTTAAAAATTTCCAAGCTCGTTAAAAAGTCTTGGACATCTCACCGTCCACTTGCTATTGCAGAACGTTAGGTGGGAAATAGACAACTAGATTTGACTTTAAAGTAAGCCGGCCAAGCTTTTTAGGTATTGGCACTCTTTTGCCTCGTTCATATCCAGAATCACAACTTATCTCTTGGCTAGGCCACGCTACACCAACCTTTTTTTCTCTTTAGGTGAGAGATATCTGGAAGTACTAAGCTTCTTGCCTATGGCAAACTCAGAGGCCGGAATGAGTAGTGATGCTACACGAGCATTAGGAGATGAGTACCAAGTATTCTTGAGTTTCCGACGAGTCGACACTCGTTATGGATTCACAGACTTCCTCTATCACGGCTTGCTAGATGTTGGAGTCCGTGTATTCATTGAGGATGATGAACTTCGTGTTGGTGAAGTGATTGGTGAGAACCTTATACATGCTATCAACAGCTCAAAACTCTACATACCCATCTTCTCTCGAACTTATGCCTCCTGTAAATTGTGCCTCCAAGAGCTTGCACTCATAGTAGACAACGTCTTTAAGTCAGGGGACCAAAAAAGTATCCTTCCCATTTTTTTTGATGTGGAACCTGAGGATGTTAAACTTAAGACTCCACTTTACAGCACAGCCTTTGAGAAACATAGGGAGGACTTTCCTAAGAAAGTCGAGGCGTGGAGAAAAGCTCTTGTAGCAGTCGATGAAACCCAAGGATGGAACGTGAAAAAGGACCAAAGGTAATACTAATTTCTACCTATTTCTTATTTCTAATGGAAAATATTGAAAACAACCTGCAATTGCTGTTCTCGTTCATCCTTACATCCTCTGCTTTTAACTGCTTCCCTAATATTTTCCCATGCGATGTCAATAACTTCAATTTGATCTGCATTCTCACTTATCAAAATAAACAATCTGTCTCTCCAGACAGAAATTTCTACCCAAAAAATCAATTTACCCATGTGATAAGAGTATCGGTTTCCATTTTCTATTTACGGGAAAAAGACGAAAAACATCCGAGATCCCTCTGGTGGTGTCTTTATTTTATATACATTTGCGAGTTCTCCTAAAAAAACATCAATTCCTCAGGAAACTAGAATTATGGGAAGAAAAATCATTTGTGATGTGTGGGTAAGAAGTCGATCTAGTCAACTAATGAAAGTTCTTGTGTACATGGCAGCCAAGCAACGATCGTCAAATTAGTTGTTGAAAAGGTTTTGGAGAAGCTAGAGATAAAACAGAAATCAGTGACTGAACATTTAGTTGGACTTGATGATCCGGTAAAACACTTGACAGAGTTATTAGATATCGACCATCGGGATGTGCGGCTTATTGAAATTTACGGAAAGGGTGGTATCGGTAAAACAACCATTGCCAAGGTCATCTTCAATAAACTATCCTCTCACTTTGGAAAGTGTTGTAGCTTCCTTGAGAACGTTAGAGAAAGCTCATTGACCAAGGAGGGCATAGTCCAATTGCAAAGGAAATTATTATCCGACATTGTTGGTTATGGATTTGAACAACTAATGGATAGTGAGCAGGCAATGAGGAGGATTGGAGACACACTCAGCACCAAGAAGGTCCTTGTCGTTTTGGATGATGTTGATAAAAAAGAACACATTAAGAGACTAATAGGAGATTATTCATTACATTCAGGATCTAGGATAATCATAACAACGAGAAACATAATTGTTTTGAATGTTAAGGGACTTAAAATTCTATGTTATGAGATGCCAAAGATGGATGGCGGTCTTGCACTTCGACTTTTTTGTCAACATGCCTTTGGTAGAGAATTTCCTTCAGATGATTATCATGGGCTTTTAGGTAAAATTGTCACAAGTACGGAAGGGCTTCCTTTGCTTATAAAAGTAATAGGCTCATCGCTTAATGGGAAAGATGAAGCATTTTGGAATGAGATGTTGGCAAGGTTAAGGGAAGTTCCTGAGGAAGACACTCTAGAGACATTGAAGGTTAGCTATGATAACCTAGACAAGTATCAACAACAAATTTTTCTTGATATAGCATGCTTCTTGTTCAATGAGAACAAGACGGATGCAATCTACATGTGGGCCAATTGTCAATTTTATCCCATGAGAGGACTAAAGGTCCTCACTGATAGGTGCTTGATAAAGATATTGGACAATGATAAAATTTGGATGCATGATCAACTTATAGACCTGGGAAGGCGTATTGTCCGTCAAGAAAGTCCATTCAATCCAGGAAAGCGTAGTAGATTGTGGATTGCAAAAGAGGCCCTTGAAATCATAAAAATCAAAAAGGTAAGTAAGACGTCCCATCTTCAAAAGTTATATATATATCCTAAAATTAAGAATTTCTATTTTGTTTAGATCTTTATCATTTCTTTCTTGTTCATTTGAGCTATAAAACATAATGGTTGGAAGTTGACAAATTTCTTCATGTCATTTCAAAAATTTCACTTGCAGAGGAAGGACGAGGTTCAAGCCCTGAAGATTTTTAGATATGGTGACTCCATAAAGATTACTAATGAAGACTTTGAAAGGTTACAAAACCTAAGATTCCTCGAGCTAAACTGGGGAAGTTACGATGGGGACTTTGCAAGGTGTCATTCAAATTTGAGATGGTTTTCTTGGCATTCTCCTCAGGAGTTTAGGGCAAACAATATGTATTTGGATCGTCTTGTTGTTTGTAAACTTGACGCTATTGACTTCAAGGATGATTCAAAAGCATGGGACTTGATCAAGGTACTGTGTGATGGTTCTCACTTGATGTTATTAACTGATAATTCTCATGTGTATTGTGCGTTGGGTCTTATGCTTAAAATGCCATCTATTTTTACAGAGGGCACAAAATTTGAAAGTTCTCTCAATTACTCGGTGTTCTAGCATAACGACAATCCCAGACGTCTCGAAATGCTCACGTTTAGAGAGGTTGACTCTTGCAAACTGCTTTAGTCTAGAGAGAATTGGGAGCTTCATTGGAGATCTAGCATCATTGATTAAGTTAAAGATCAAAGAGTGCAAGGGCCTTATGGATTTGCCTGAAGAAGTGGGGGCATTGGTGAAGCTTAAGCACTTCTCGTTGTCGGGATGTAGAGGATTTAGAAAACTTCCATGCTCACTTGGGAATTTAACCTCAATGACAAAGTTGGACTTATCAGGTATGGGCACTACAAAACTTCAAACTCCATTGTAAGGTTAAAATCCAAATAATTTTAGTTTGAAATTTGGTGAATTTTTTTTTTTTTCTGACAGGCACAATAATAAAGGAACTTCCCAACTCCATTGGAAAGTTAAAATCATTACGCGTCATGCGTTTACCAATAGGTGCATTAGTTTATCGGGAGGATCATGTTTGGCAATTACCTAGTGGCATTGGCACGTTAGTAAATCTTGAAGAACTAGATCTCTCCAGGCGTAATGTGACAGGTGAAATTCCTATTGGAATTGGAGAATTTTCATCTTTAAGAATTCTCAAGTTAGAGCATACCCGTATTTGCAGAATTCCAATGACCATAAACAGGCTTCCTTACCTTCAAACACTAAACTTAAGATCATGTCATGAGATTCAAGTGTTGCCAGAGCTTCCCACAAGTTTGACATGTCTACTTCTTCGATCTGAATCATTACTTTCAGTCCCAAATCTATCGAACCTTACTAATTTGGTTGAATTGCTACTAAGTAATGACTCTAGTTTGGGAAAAAAATCAAACCTAATTCCAATATGCAACTTAAGGTGGATTGAAAGGTTATATAGATTGAAGAAGTTGGAGTTAGATTTGCTAAACATCCTAGCACCTCCAGAATTGGCTTCTCTTTCTCATCTAGAAGAGCTTAAGTTGGCATGCCTGAACATGGAAACCCTCATGCAACATCCCTCGTCCTTATGGAGTTTGAGAAATTTGTCCAATTTAGAGTTCTACAGCTGCGAAGTGGAAGGCATTCCGCTCGATAGACTTCCACGACTGGAGAAATTAACTGTTTACGGTTGTAAACGGCTTCAGAAATTATCTATTCCTTTGGAATTAAGGAAGCTAGAGCAAGTGCGTGTGTCATATTGTTCAGAGCTCATTGAGATACAAGTTGATCGTCTTTTGAAATCATTGGAGTCCTTGAAAGTCTATGAATGCAAATCTCTAACGAAAATAGGTGGGTTATCATACTCGATGAACTTGGAGTATTTGAGAATCCAGAGGTGCAAACAACTTATTAACGTTGAAGGCTTAAACGAGCTAGAGTCTTTGAAATCCTTGGAGGTCACACAGTGCCCGTCATTGAGAAGGTTGATTGATGCCTCTTGCACAAAAATATCAAATGATTGCCTCGTCAAAATAGAGGGGTGTGGAGACTTTTTCAAAGATTCTACTCCGAGTGGCTCACTTGGAATGCCTTTGTTGCGTTATGTACAAGAGATTCTTCCGGATACATCCAACTTTGAATCCAAGTTAAACAAGGTGCGACCCCTTCTTCACAAATATACAGTAAATGTGCATAAATTGATTCGTTCTAATCTCAGTTTGATGCTATAATTCCATAAAACGACACAAATTGTAAAAACTTGAGTATTTTCCAAATTTACATGAGCAAAAGTATGTTGTTCCATGCAACAAATAAAAATTTATCAGAATAATCTTTTAATAATTTCAAGTACATTAGTATTCCATGTTCTTTCCAATTGAAATGTTGTTTTGTATAGATTAAATGAATGCACATACAAAAGTATTATGTACTGTAATTCTTAGAATTTTTTTTTGTTGTATAATTGAGAATTGCATATTTGTAATAAATGCCCACTTGAACTTTCAGTCTGCATTAATGTTACCTAAAACGGACTTTCTCGGCTTTCTTGATCGAATTTTCTCAACTAATTTTATTGACAATGCATCATTATCTATTTTCTTAACTTCATAAACCATGTAATAATCCGAAAAAAAAAACATGTAATAGATATTATTCTCTTCGAAATGAGTGAGTACATTTTCAATTAATATTTAACAATCGTACAAAGCACAGAAGTAATTGCTGAACCAAAAATGAAAGTTTTGAAAGTAATCTATTACTCTTCAGAGTTTGCATTTCTGTGAAGTAGTGCCAAAGTCTAGGAGGGTAATATGATATTTTCAAAGTGCGGAGCTATGGTGCATCCCCATTCGGCATAGATGACCTAATATCTTTTGTTAAGCATTACGAAGCCTCCAAAGAGCTAGAAGTAATTAAGAAAGTACTTTTTAGGAAGAAAAAAAATTATCAATGAACAGTAACAATGTATGTGGAATAGGCGTTCTTATATTTTGTCAGTATCTAAATAAAACAATATGTAAAATAAACAAGAGTGGAATATGAATATGTACTTTTGTGCTAGTAAAGGAAGGAATATAACAAGGTCTTATATATTAGAGGGAGCTTTGCTTCCTTTTTAGGCCAAATATCTTCCTTTCTTTAGCCACACAAAATCTTCTCATTTAAAGTTGCCTTTTTTGTTGCACCGCAATTATGTTACTCGCTCTGTCTCATTCTATCTCCACTTTGCAGACAGAGACTGAAGGCGGGAAAAAGGCCACAGCTTGGTGGGAAAAATTTAGGATTTGGAGGACGAGCAAAGAATCTTGCAGCCAGGAAAAGGATAAGGTGAGTGATTAGTGGAAACGATTGTGAGGTGATTCTCTTGTTTCTTCTCTTAGGTTGCTGATTTTATTTCCTTACATTAGTCACTCATCTCTACTTCCTTTTTTGGTCTTAAATTTCGGTTCCTAAAGCAATCTTTCCTCCCTCTTTTAAGGTTTCCATTTTGTGCTGTACTTTAGTTACTTAGGTTGCATGTTTTAATTCTATCTTAGTCACTTATCTCTACTTGTCTTCTTGGTGTTCGATAGCCTTGGTTCTTTGATATTGCCACTAAACTCATGTAATCATTCTTTAAATATTAATCATCAAAATTGCTTATATAGACAAGAAATTAGATAATTGATCGCCAATTTTAGATTTCAAAAGTGTCATATGATTTTTTTGTCTACTAATTTGTTTATTATTTTACAATTGGAATTATTAACACAAACCTAATGTTTTATATAATAATAGTACTTACTGTATTATTTGATTTGATTATTGCATTAATGAGCTATGCAGAAATTATTTTTAAATGATTTGATCATAGCTATATGAAATTAACAAATAAAAGAACTCATTAGATTCTGTCACGTGTCACCACATGGGAAAATGAATGATGTACAAGGGTCAGTTGATTCATGGCATATATGTTCGATGTTATGATGATCCATCTCCCATGATTTTGTTATTGGCCTCTTGAGTAAAAATTATTAGAATGTTTGTTTTGCCTCTTTCTTATATAACTTTGTTAGAACGTTTATGCAATATAATTCAAAGTTAATCTATCCACTTGTAGATTAAGCAATAACTGTGTTACACATTTATTTGTTGTTTTGACTATGCATGTGTATATAGCGGGTTTGGCTAGTTTTCAATTTTTGACTACCAGGGGCCTTGACTAGTTGACTATGCGTTCTTAGAACTATAGCATATCGGCACCACGTCGTGTTTACATCTTTTCATAATACATGATCATTTCAAAGTAAATTAAGGCACCCGTTGCGTGAACAAATAGTCGTATATTATGTCAGATGTAGCTTTTTGATGATTGAACGTATTATTTCACTTCAAAAAGCAAATTATGAAAAGAGACACTAATTTAATCGTGAAGCATATTTCTTTGGTTTAAGAAAGAATACAACGACATACAAAGATTCATAAACTAATTTGGAAAATTGTATCCCACGGTTTGGATTTTTCATTCAAATAGGAGAAAATGAAACTCTTCTTTAGTTACAATATGCAAAACAGTTGAATTTATATTAGTATTATAGTTGAAATAGATAATTAACATTAAAAGGTAGTTGCACATGGAGTACGATAAAATAATCCAAAAAGAGTAGATTAAGTAATTAAAGTGATAATACGATGAAGAGCCAAAGTTCACTGAAATAATAACATAAAAAATAGAAAGAGAAACGAAACTGCATATGGAATTAGAATAGCAAGACGCTTTACTTCTCCTCTCTTTTTTTTGGGCTTTACTTGGCATGATGTGGAATAATTAGTGCAAATGCTGATAAATTTTGAAGAAATAAAATTAGCAAATCAATCCATCCATCGAGGTTGTAGTGCAACAAAGCATGTTGAGCTAAGAGCTCCTATCTTCATTCATATCTACCCCTCTATATAACTTATATATGATGTAGGGGTCTTTCCAACATTCTTTTAATTGTCGGAATAAACTCTCTCCATAGAATAATAAAATAGCTTTTCTCTATCTCGCCGCTAACAAATCCAACAACTTTCTCCTTGTAATTACCCGAAAATTTCCATTGCCCTAAGTTTTGTGAATCTCTGAAGTTTAATTAAAATAAGAGGAATTTCACTTAATTAAAAGAAAAAATATATTTCCCCGAGATTTGACTCGGATAAAATATATTTATATGTGGGACTGGCCAAACCTTCCCTAAAGTCCAGAACTATTGATTTTGCTATCTAATAGGAATTGACGGCTGATTTAACCTGAAAGGATAACAATCCGTGTACTTGGCTCTTATTGGTCAATTTTGGACAAGTGTACCTCCATCTAATGCCATCTTAATCATTGATCTCTTGGCCAATCTATGGATTAGTTCAATTGGAAGCAAATCAGGTTAAGTTAATAAGAAAAGGACAATTCTAGATAAAAAGTATCATTCCTCTAATGTGGACTAAGAGGAATAGCTAGAATTTTTTATGCAATACCGTCATCAAAAGTGTCACAGTGCCTGATTAATTTTGAACCCAACCCTCCACCTAACTAAGGAAGAAATTGAATCTATTTTTATAGTAGACTTTGCCATTCCCGAGATGTTCGATGTCCAAAAGTCTGTATGAGGGAAATTTTAAAATCTTAATGCAAAAAGTATGAGGATTTGGAAGCTATTCTCCAAATTGCTTAGCAAAAGCATAGCTCTGTTAAAGCTCAGCAAATCATCCAACCTCACCCGCTTCCTTTTTCTCCAGTGTATTCCAGCTCCATTCCTGAACTTTTCTACCCAGAAGATGTGATTTTTAGCTCAGTTATCGTGCAAATAGAGACTGAGAGTTAAGTACTGACGTGACACAGGTCGGCAGTGCCTGTACCACTGCTTTAATAAGTACTTCGTTTCCAGCCATTGACAATAACTTTTCCTTTCACTACTTCAAGTTTGAAATATTATACAATAAATTGCAAAAGACTATCGTGTCTGCGGCAGCTACTGCCTACTGTTATTACCTTAACTCCAATTTTTCGTTGTTAGAGGGATGGACATTGCAAGATAAAAAGAAATCTTAGGAGCACACTAGTCAATATGTGTATAGTCTGATTTGAAGTACTTAGACGTGTTAGTACATGCGTATCAATAGTAAACAGTCAAACTACAATATTCAATAAATAATTTAAAAAAAAAAATTCCATGGACCCCATTTTCGAGTAATTATAGAAGTATAAAAGAATGTCGACAAGGGACATAATATATCCTTAATTTAATGATCAATTAGAAAAGTGAGTAATTACAATATTCAAATTAAGAGTAATAAAACCGCTATTAGAAAGTTTTATTGAGAGGTGTGTTCTCATTTTTCTTCCGTTTATCCCTCAAAAGTTGCCATGGTAAGGAAGAAGAGGGGAACACGCATGCTGTCTTTAGAAGGAGATTTTGAGTACACAATGAGAAAGGAAAAGGATACCATAAGTGATATAAATTTCGTATGGCACTTATTTGAATCCCAATAACTTTTTGTTTGATTATTTGCATATCATAACTCATGAACTGTGCTCACTTGATTAGTATAATGTTTGTTTGATCACTTGAGTGTCATATAACTTTGCAGTTGATTACTTAAGTACCTTAACTTTATAAAAATATTCACTTGAAGTGCTATGCCGCGTTATATTTATAATGCTTGGATGAGCAACGCTCAACTAATCAATTGAAAGTTATGATATTCAAATGAACTGTTTTTAAAAGTTATGTATTCAAGTAATCGAAAAAAATGTTATGGCACTCATTTGAGTGCTTTAAGAAAATTATGGTACTTGATGTGTCATTATCCCTAACAAGATAGTATTCTTAGGTAGGTAATTATGTAACGCTTTGATGTTTAATTATAGTTTACATCACATACTTATTAAAAGCCAAACTTAGTTAATACAAGAAAGGAATAAGTGCATCAAGAATGCTAAAACTAATTGCAAAAGTGTAATTTAACCCTAAAATTTTTCAAAAATATAATAAAGTTCTTTGGTTAACTCCATTCAATTTGATTAATGGAAAATATTAATGAGAATCTTTCTATTGCTTTCTTAAGACGCCATATCAATGTAGCATCCACCAAGTTCCAAAGAATTCGAAAATTTAAAAAGATAAAATAATAAAGAATTAAAACACAGAAAAATATAATAAAAAAAAGCTAAAAACATTTATTGAAAAGGAAGGTAAGACCATGGGCTTCTTGGTGAGGGCCATCGGCCATCAAAGCTTACAGGCAAGGGCTTGCAAGCGTTCGTATCCGTCTCGCGGTGGTGGCGCCACCATTGCCACAAATAGAATTATACTAGCCAACAAAGCGAGCATCATCTCCGGCCACCACCTTTATTAACACAGAAAGCTACTACAGAAACCTGACGCCATTTCCGACAACTATCATAGCAGTACTCGCTTCTCGAAAAAATGGAACTCGTCTCCAAAACCAGATTTCCTTCTTTCTTAACTTGGGCAAGTCTTCGGAAAGTCAGGGAGAAGTAGATCAAAGCTTAAGAGTTGCTCTGTTCCCACTTTGAGGTAAGGAAGATACGCGAATTTGTGAATGCTGCTTGATTCAAAGGGATTTACGTCCAATTGATTCTCCAGAAAGCAGTGCGGTTGGGTGTTTAAACTAGGTCGTCATTTGATATTTGGGGATTTTGACATTTTCTTCCTTAAGATGTTTAATTCAACTTTGATATGATATTGATGAGGACCACGATGTGCAGGAGGATCTGTGGTTGTCACGCGGGTGGGAATATTACAGCTACATCTTCGATACAAGAAGCAAAGGCAATGGCGACGACAATGACCTCAATGACCCTAAGGTTAAGGAAGAGAGCGACCATGAGGAAGCCAAAGGGCAGGTAAGAGATGACAACGATCTAAAATTCAGCTGAACTGCCTTTTCTGTTCAAAATTTTCGCTGATTTTAGGAAAGCCGAAAATAAATCTAGCGATGCTTACTATTTCAGATCGCGAGCTCGCTCAAACTAAAAACAGTGATTGAAGAGATTGATATCAAAACTGTCGGTCGGTTTTCAATCTAAAGAAGGTTTTCCACGTATTGTCGTCCCCTGCTTTGCAAATAGAGAAGATTACAGTAAACATAAGATGAAGGATTAAGTTTACTATAAATATAACATTAATGTTAGAAACAGCAACTGAACTTGATATGGAATTAGGATAGCAGACTCCTACCTTTTTCTTTTTCTTCTTTTTCTTTTCTTTTTTTTCCTTTACTTGGCATCGTATCAAATAACTAACGCAAATGATGATAAATTTTAAAGAAATAAAATTAGTAAATTAATCAAAATTAAACCATCAAGGTTACATGGAACAAAGCATAACGTATATATATATATGCGCGAGGGTGTGTCTGCTCTGATTCGAATTTGTTCTCCATTCCCAAACTCAGGATGGGGCGGAGTTCGACATTTCAAGTTCTGATGAAGTCTCAGACTATGCGTCTGTGGGTGAAAGTTTAACTGATGACACCTCCTCCATTGATGATTTCCAGTCAGAGCTCGACAATACTGAATGTTTTGAAGCCATGGAAGACAGGAGGCAAATGAGACACGGAAGCATTGGACGCTTTGATAGTGTCGATGGGGGGAAAACAGCGAGTTTGGAAAAAAGGATGAAGGACAATGATGGGAATGAGGAACCTGCCAACCCAAGTGATGTTGCCATCTCGAGTCGCCAAACAGGCGAAGGAGTTGAACATTATGAGAGATCCCGCGAAGTTGCAATTGAAATTGAGGATCAAAGAGCCCTTCCCTCTGTAAGTACTGAATATTTTGCACTATCCTTTAAGAATCACATTAGTAACTGTTAAAAATTCTAAGAAACTAAATTTTTATTAACCCACCCAACTCAGCCATAGAAAACATATATTGAGAAAAAAAATTTATTACGGAGATTTATAAAATGATAGAAGTTAATCAATTAAATCTTATAGGAAATCTTTAATAGTCTTAGAAGTGGTGATATGATTACCTACCTTCATAAAAAGTTTGCTAGGAGAATAATTGCCAATCATAAAATTAGATAAAGGAGACGGCCACATGAAGTACATTAACGACTATATGTCTTCCACCAGTGCTCGAGACTTTCTCACGTGTAATAATCAAATTTTAATATCGAAAGCTATGTTGAATATATATATATAAAACGAAGTTTTCACATCCAAGTATCATCAAGATGTGGAAGAGGGATTGGAATTGAATAGAGCAATCGATAAGAAGGAACAATTAAGAAAGAATTAGCAGAACCCTCTCAAAATAAACATGCTAGAGACAACTACAGACCATCAGCAACTTTTTATTCATTGGTGCCTACAACCGCAAGCGGTTATGATGAACGGGTGTAATAAAAAATAGACAAAAAAAAGGGGGGCTTTCTTTTCTTGCTTTTATAAGTGGTTAGTAGGTTAGTGCTTTACTTACATGTAAGGTAATCCGCAAACAGGAATCATAAACAAAAGGAAATAATACCCAATAACTCTAGCCTAGCATTGAGGAACAAAAAGTAAATACATTCGTTTCGCAAAAATGACGATATTTTTCCAGTATTCAGTTATTTTTTTTTATTTACAGTCCATTTTTAATTATTTCCTATTTTATTTTGATATATGAAATCGAATTTTGGATTATTTTTATTTTTCTTTTCTTTCTTTTTTTATTCTTCTTCCTTGGTTGGTCGCTGATCACGGCGATTGGCACCAGGCGAGCTCAAGCCTTGCCATAGATTGGTGACACTCCAGCGAGGTCAAGCCTTGCCTTACTTGATTCGACGAGGCAGAGCTTACCCGAGGCTAACGAGCTCCAGCCTCACCCGAGGTTGCAAGAGCCTCGCCGATCTCTAGTGGCATTAGGCAAGGCTTGAGCCTCGTCTAGTTCATCGGATCTGGCAAGGTTCAAGCTTGCCTAATGGCCTCGAGTGAGCCTAGGTGAGGCTCTCGCTTGTGACCAGCTGCTAAGAAAATAAAAGAAAAAGAATAAAAATAATGAAAACTTGATTTTAAAAAAAGAAGAAAAAAAAAGTAAAAGGAAAAGGTATTTGGTGAAAAAAGCAAGGTAAAAGAAGATATGGAAAATATTTTTCCTCTTTTTCAAAAGGAAAAAATATTTTTCCCTATTTTAGAAGACTTTTTTCTATTGATTGAAATTTTTTTTCCCGACTAGTTCATTTTTTGTGAAATTAATGTCGGAAAATTCGAAAAATATTATTTTAGAGGTTATTTTCCATGAAATGGACGGACCCTAAATCTAGCATTCATGTACTAAAGACAATGTTTGACATCGATTGTACAATTTATTTACTTATAATTATAAAATAAATTGCAAAAGACATATCATTTGTCAGGCATTTTATGAAATTTTACTTCTTGTACCACCTTGACTACATGGGGATCTTCTTTCTCCCGTTTCAAAACCCCAACCAACTGGTAAGCAGTTTTTCGTTGTTGAGCATGATAAATAACGGACATTGCGACATACAAAGTAATCTTAGGTGCGGCACTTGTCAAGATGTGGATAGAGCCTTACTTGAAGCACATAAACATGGTAGTTTATGTGTATCACTAGAAATTAGTCAAGCTAAATGTTGGCACTATAATATTCGAAAAGGAACTTGAAAAGTTTTCTATTGGCCCCATTTTTGAGTGATTATAGCAGTATATAGAAAATGTTCCACAAGCGACCTAATTTATTTTTTATTTGATGGTTAATGAGAAAGTGAATAGTTACAATCTTCTAATGAAGAGCTGAAAAACGGATACTGTCAAGTTTTTATCTACATGGGAGTTCTAATATTTCTTCTTTTTCCCCTTAAAAATGAATCTGTGATGAGTATTTAATTATCTAAATTATTTATTGGTATTCCACCAGACAATTTAGTATTTAATCCCAAAATCTGTCTCTAACTAATGAATGATGTCAAAAAGGTTAAGTATATATCCAATTCATATGTTGTTTGGCTCTCATGTCAAACTTGTTACGTCACGGATGGAACATCCCTTCACAATCGATTTCATCCTAAAGATAAAGCCATTAGGTGGTGTGTTTTCTGTAACATGAAGCAAAAAAAAAAAGAAAAAAGAAAAGGAAAAAAGATGTCGCTCGTAATTCAGTGACATATGAAGGATCGATTGCTGACACCAAAGGTTTTGGCTTTCTTTAGCAGAGAACGGGGACTCCTGATAAAGATGGCGAGCTGCTCACACAGAACCAGGGTGATGAGCGAGTGGAGGGAACGGTGCAACTAGAAACTAAAGCAGGATTGAGTCATTTGATCCTCGAGGGAGGGGTTGACAATTCTTTGGAAGGAGCAATCATCGGGGCCAGCCAGTGGCGTCGCACCGTACACTTTCTTGCTTTCTTTTTCTGTGAGGCCGTTTTCCTGCTTCTCTCGCTTTCGCGGGGAAAATTGGAATATCGCACGAAAATCGGGCAATTAGCTGGGATGCGCAGGTCCAATCTTCGGGAGGACTCTGTGGTGATTTTTGTTCTTCATTTATATCTTTCCTTTGGGTTTAAAAAAATTTTGGATGAGTCTTGTTCAGATTTGATGAACCTGGATATGGTTTCACGGGCCTTTTATTTTATTTTTGGTGTGTAAGCTCGGAAAATCGTTCACGTTAAAAAAACTTTGGAATGCCAAGTGAGTCTCATTAGCGTCTACTTTGATACATTGCCAAAAAGGAAAAGACTTTATGATAGCATCTACTTGAAACTAGAGTTTGTTTACTGGATAAAAAGAAGTGTTGATTCCTTCATTATTGGTAAAATTATCACCTAATTAAACCAACTCCTATATTTTTAGCAACTTCATAGTTCACCCAGTGACGTATGAAGGATTGATTGCTGACGTGAAAGGTTTTGGGTTTCTTTCGAAGAGAATGCAGTACGAGGATCCTGGTGAATACCCGGAGCTGCTCATAGAGATCATGAGTGATGAGCAAGTGAAGGGAATGCTCCAGCTAGCATCTAAAAGAAGATTTATTCATTTGTTCTTCGTGGGAGAGGTTGACAGGGAGCCAGGCAAATTCTGAATGTTTTGAGGCCATGGGAAATTGGAAGGAAATGAAGGACGGAAGGATTGGGCACTATATGGCAGTGTCAATGGCGGCGAGCATGAAAGGAAGGAAGAAGGACGAGGATGAGATTGGGGAACCTGCCAACCAAAATGTTCTGCGCTTGAGTTGCCAAGGGGTGCGAAGGAGTTAAACATTTTGAGAGATCTGTAAAGCTACAACTGAAATTGAGGATCAAAGAGACTTTTCTTCTGTAAATAGAGATGATTTGCATTATCTTAATTGTGTAGTCCTTAAAAGTTATGTGGAATTGCAACATGGTATATGTGAAGAGGGACAGAACTGGGGAGACCGACCGGGTACACGTAAAAATAAGCAGAAGAAGTGAGCTTAGATGGGCTTCAAATCTAGGAGGGGATCCTGCAGAAAGAGTCTGGAAGCGGCGAAGCTTCAAGTTCAAGAAACATCAAAGGTTCGAAGTCAGGTAGGGATGCAGCTTCTACTTTAGGAAATGGCACGACTTGAAAATTTAGGAAGATGCATAGCTTCAAGTTCAAGAAGTAGCATGACTGTGTCGGTATAGTTGCACATCACTGGTCGAGGAGGAAGTGAACGAACAGAGAGGGGGCGGGGGGGCTGCCAATGTCATGCGGGTCATTTGTGCTGCGTTGCTTGACCTTGACATGTTTACGTTGTCACCTACGGCCATTTAAATGTTTTATAAATTACATTTTTAAGTTTCATTTAAAAAGCTTTTTTTGTCGATGTTTGGGATAGGATGGTTGCACAAATCGATAATAATTTTGATTATCTTTTCGATACCTATAAAATGTCTTAAAAAAATAAGTTTCCTTCTTCATTTTCATTTCGATATTCTATTAGATTATTTTTCATATTTTAGTTTAACTTAAGCCATTAAGTCTTTGATATGTTATGCAATAGTTAATATTGATACCTAAATTTTAGCAACCCATTTAATTATTTATTAATTATATAAAAAATAAACGATTAATTTTTAATTCCTAGAAAAAAATAATTTTTATTAAATTACATAACAAATAGACATTAGGAGAATTTGCAATAAAAATAAATAAGTCTAAAATTTTTTAAATTATATATGAATTTTTTTATTATTCAAAAAATAAAAAAAAAGAAGAAAAATTACAGTAGGCCCGAGCTTCTTTTCTCTTCATTGTGGGCTCGGCCTAGGATAATCTTTTTTTCCTCGCCTTTTTGCACTTGGGCCGGCTCATCTCCCTTTTATTTCGGCCCAGCTCGCGCATGGATCTTCAACCCATTGCACCTCTGCAGCGAGTGAGGACAAGAGGAAGGACTAGGGTGATCGGTTTCCAATTCGATCCAATTCCACTTTGGAACTAAGAAGCAAACCGGGAGAACCAGTTCACAAGATTGGGAACTGTGGACTAGACCGTTTGGTCTTAGGATCGGGAACCGGATCGGACCATCGATTTTAGTTCGATTCGGTCTGATCCAACAAAACCAACACTTTTTCTTTTCCACTAACGAGTGGCTGTGTTCTAGACCGATCAATCCAATTCAGTTCCTGGGTGATCTAATAAAACTAATCCACATATTTCCACATGCAAAAATTCAAACTTCACTTGCATGAATATCAATCACACTTCATGTGTTTCACGCTTAATCTTAAGAGTTAATATCCTGAAAAACCCCAAACTGGTACATCTGCAACAAACTTACCCAAAACTAATTTTTTGACCACAAAAAACCCCAAACTAGTATACATTTGACAAATTTACCTCAAATTAGTACACTTGTGACAAATTTATACTCTGTTAGTTTTCGTTAAATTTTACTGTCAAAATATTGAATTAAATGATAAATGACAGTTTACTAGTATACCAATTTGTGATTTTACTCTCCGTTTGTCATAGTTATATAATCTTTGTGATTTTTTGTGATATTAATTCAATTTAATGGATGGTATATTTGTCACACATATACCGACTTGAGATTTTTTGCGATCAAATAAATTAGTTTAGGATAAATTTGTCACAAGTATACCAGTTTGAGATTTTTCAAGGTATTAACCCTAATCTTAACCATAAAGGCCATGGACAGTATAGTTGGAGGTTGTGCTTAGCTTAGGTTTGATAGACTATCTCTCTTCTGCTCTTTAAGTATTTAGTCGATGTGAGACTCCATGTCTTTTGCAAGTGAGGGGAGCAAGAGAGAGCGTGTGAGCACGCGGATGCGGAATAAGGGTCTCACATCGGATAGAAAAAGAAATTAACAAGTATGTTTTCTCTATAAATAAAGAGTAATAAGAAGAATTTTGATGGTCTCTTGGTCACATGAAAGGTTACTACTTAAGTTTTTATATATATAATACATATTATAAAAATTGATTTGGTCTGGTCGGTTTGGTTGGTCTAGTTCTCACCTTGTAACCAGGAACTAGATCAATTGACCCGTGGTCGATTATTTTTTAGCTACATTATATATCTTCAACTCATAGGTGGCTCTCGGTTGTTGTGAAAATCTCAAGGTCTCAAATATGGGCATAGGGCACAGAAATGACAAAAAAATCGGTGTAGTGCCGTTCAACGAGAATTTTGCAATTAGGTGGAATCACCCACACTTTAATTACATGCCTTTGTCAAATCGGCCTATCTCCGGTCTCTAATCAATTTTGACGGTGCCGTATTAACACCTTGCAAATTAGCACGGTCAAGCAGTTGATTTTTGGTCAAATTCTCAAGTTTGTCGCGTTTAGATTCTTTAACGGCTTCACCTAATAGACTAGTTATCTCGTGAGTGGCCAACTAAAAGAAAAATGCTATAGGCACGTTGATAAAAAGCCCAATTCATTTCATCGAAAATAGGGTTGAAAATCAGGATGTCACAACTCTTCCCCTCTTATAAAAATTTCGTCCTCGAAATTTAAACCATTACAATTCTTAAATAAAAATGTGCGGGTATTGTCGTCTCATCGAGTCTTCGCTTTCCCATGTTGCTCCTTCTGTCCCATGGTATTGCCAAACCACTTTGACTAACGGGATCGTCTTGGTGCACAGAATCTGCTCATTGCAATCCACAATCTGAACTTGTCTCTCCATGTACGACACTTTGTCATCCATGTCTAATTCTTCAAAGTTTAGCATGTGAGTCGGGTCAGGCTCATACTTTCTCAAGATCAACACGTGGAAGACGTCATGCACTTGCACCAGTCTCGGCGATAATGCAAGATGATACGCCAGAGTCCCTATTCTTTCCAGAATCTTAAAGGGACCTACATACCTCAGACTCAGCTTCCCTTTCTTGCCGAAGCGCAAAGTACCCCACATCGATGACACCTTCAGAAAGACGTGCTCACCAAATTTGAATTCCAATGGTCTCCGATGCTTATCTGCATAGCTTTTCTAGCGACTCTAAGCGGTCTTTAATCTATCCCTGATAACTGCAACTGTATTCACTAATTGCTAGACTAACTTTGGGCCTGAAATCTTCCGGTTGCCGACTTCATCCCAACAAACTGGAGTTCTGCACACTCTGCCATACAATGCTTCAAAATGTGCTATCTAAATACTCTACCGGTAGCTGTTGTTGTAGGCAAACTCGACGAGATGAAGCTGTTCTTCCTAGCTTCCTTTGAAGTCTAGCACACATGCTCTCAACATGTCCTCGAGAGTCTGAATTGTCCTCTCAGACTAGCCATCTGTCTACGGATGATAGGCCGTACTATACTGCAGCTTCGTTCCCAAGGCAGTTTGCAAACTTTTCCAGAAGGCTGCTGTGAACTTCGAGTCTCTATCAGATGAAATCGTCACTAGCACTCCATGCAGACGAACAAGATACGCCCTGAACCCCAAGATACGCGAACATCCCACCATGGTCATGCAAATGCGACGTTCCCAGGACGCGTCGCCGACCCATTCATTTATAATGCACATGCAAAACGTATTATAAAGGCCCTGACAAAAAAAAATACGGGATAAAAAAGCAAGAAGCAATTCCACAACAAAATACTTTCATAAACCAACAGAGTTTACAAACAGAAGCCTACAGCCAAAAGTCTACAAAAGACCAGCTCTTAAAAAGGAACTATCCTACGATCTACAAGTCGGACACGATCTCTAATCCTCCAAACTTCACCTCTGCAACTCCACAAGGCCAACCAAACGAACTGGCCACTTCGTCCTCTAAGGACCTGAAAATGTAAGCCCACAATAGGGTGAGACATTGTCTCAGCAAATTCACCCCCTAAACCCCTATCAGAAAGGAAATACATCCCAGGATGGCCTAGCCACACCATCACAACAATAAGACTTACCTTTGTCTCAATTCCTTCCTGTAAGTTAGCGCAGTTCATATCACTCAATCACATGTAGTAATAAGAACTTAAACAACCGGAATGCAATCACTTTCAGATAACCAACAACCACAGGGGTCCTGATTATAAGACCGAATCATTATGACACGTCCCATACCATGCCACACAATTTCATCCCATAATCCGGCGCGTTAACAACACTTAGCATACATTCCAATTGTTATTCATTGCCACACAAGGGCATAGCCTACTCACAGTTCGACTATCTACTGGCATTTAGCCATGCATCATCTCCCGCCTTGGAGCACGGCTTCATCACTACGTCGACGGCGTTCCCGAAGGAGCATAGGCCTAGAATCAACTGCGACCCGAGCCCATTGTATGGGGCCTCCCATATAGGGGTAACCCATAAAGGGTACGTCTAGCTCAATATCTCAAGACAGTTTCACATTATCTAACACACGACCATACAATGTCGGCTTAGAATACCTTACATTTCATTCAAATGCCTCGATTAAAATAGTAATCCCGGCCTCTTTTCTTCGTATTAAAAACATCCGAGAAAGTAGTCGTGTGTGGGTCCACGTCATTTCAAACAAGAAAAACTGATACATTCCTTTTTCAAACCTCACTGTTTGATATAATCATTAAAATCCATTTTCGGTGTCAAAACCCGACACTCGGGATTTTTTGAATAAAATCCATACTTTTCACAACCATCACTCAATTCACACAATCCATCAATCAAAAGCATAATCTGAACATATCACAAAATCAACACAGGATTCTATCGACTGACTATCTCAAAATTATTTTCGGAAAATAAATAAATAAATAAATAAATAAATAAATAAATATATTCCGAAAATTAAATAATTTAATTTAATAAAATAATCTTTATAAATTCGAAATAATTAATTAATATAAAATAGTTAATTAAGGCCTAATCAAGATTACACTAATCTAAGCATATAATTAGCCATAATTAATTATCTACTAAACTAATCAAATTACTTAATCTAATTAGCTTCCACTAAGCTAATCTAACCACCTAAGCCTTGTTTAGCCTAATCTAAACATCCCTTAAGCATGATTAACCTCCTAAGTGAGGTTTAGTGAGTAAACTCACCGGATTTGGGAGCCGGTGAGTCCATGACGACCACAATGCGGAGGCGAGCAACAATCCTCCAAGCAATGACACCAATGGAGGCCGGGAAGGGCCCAGAAACGGGTCTTGAAGCTTTAAGGCTTCTGCTAGTTCGGTTTCAGCTTCTACTTGCTGGATTGAGGAGAACCATCGGCTGAACAGCAAGGAAATGGGCCAATCAGAGCTCCAGAGAGCGGGTAGTCAACAACTGGTGGCTCCCGGGGGTATTGGGGATCTTGTGGGTGGATGGAACGAGTAAAGGAAGGGCTGGAATGGGAGAAAAATGAAGAAAAACGCGAAACAGTGCAGGCAGGCAGCAGACCGACGGACCGGTGACCAGTTTCTTCTCACCGGCGTACTGGACGGTCGGTGGCTCCGTTCGGGGCGAGGTTGGGCTCTTTGGAATGTTCTGGATGTCCTCGTCACGGTGATGGGTGGTTCGTTGGCTAATTCATTCGGGAAGACCACTTTTGACTCAGATCTTTGGCGAAAGGTCAGCTGGAACAGAAACGGGAATGAGGGGAAAACAGGGGAGAAAAACGACGGGCTTGGCTGGTCCGGTGGGTGTGTGACAGTGGAGCTGGCTCAGCTGGTTTCCTCTAGTTCTCTTGAGCTTCCAAGGGACCTCAACAATGGAGAAAGCCTTGGATTGAGGAAGAAGATGGTCTGCTGAAGAGGGGGGGCTCCTTGGTGGCTCTTTAGAGCTCAACACTTATCCAAACCTCCTCTCTCTTGCCCCCACCATGACCTCACATGACATCAGCCATTCTCTCTCCTCAAATCTTCCTTGACTAGCTTCCAATAGGTCCAAAATGCGGTGTACCCCTTGGCATACGAATTTGGTACATTTGTGCATCAATTTCATTCAATTTCATTCAATTCCCTTCCAATTGAGCCAAATTGAAGTCCATAAAACCATCCAATGTAACCACATTTAAATCCACATTTTTCCTTGACCATAGAACCATCTTGGATCCCAAAAGTGCGACCAAAAGCGGGCCTACCAATTTTTCCCGAACCAAAATAACCATACTTTGATTTTTCGCCAAAAAACTCGGTTTGCAGAAAAATCATATGAAGATGAGTCGACATTCCTAAAATGATTTGTGACACAACAGGACTTCTAATTTTAGAATTCGGGTTCAATTTCACAGTTAATTTCAATCTAGCGTGAATTTAGCGCGTCATAATCTACCTGGTAGCTTTTAGGAATTTTTGTGCATTTGACATGTGGTTGATTATTTTCAAGCCACAATGTACATCTTCGACACATTGGCGACTCTTGGTTGTCGTGCAAATCTCGAGATTTCAAATGCGGACATAATGGTACCAAAACGACAAAAGAATCGGTCTAGTGCCGATCAACCAGAATTGTGCAATTAGGTGGAATCACCCACACTTAATCACATACCTTTGTCGAGTCGACCTATTTCCGATCTCTAATCTATCTTTAACTGTGCCATAATGACCCTTGCAGATTTGCATGGTCGAGCAGTCGTTTCCTAGTCGAATTCTCAAGTCTGATGCATTAAAATCCCTTAATGGCTTCACCTGATAGATTAGTTATCCCATGAGTGATTAGCTTAGGAAAAAGAACTATATGCGCGTAGATGAAATGCCCGACTCATTCTATTGAAAACAAAATTAGAAATTCAGGATGTCACAAACAATCTGAAGCACGTACAATTCTGCATATTTGTCCAGTGCATAGTCTTTTTGTACAGCGATAAAATGAGCTGACTTTGTTAGTCTGTTGACCACAACCCAAATAGAATAATTACCTCTCTGACTCCTCGGTAAGCCCGTCACAAAGTCCATTGTGATGTGTTCCCACTTCCACTCGTGAATCTCGAGAGGTTGCAGAAGTCCTCCCGGCTTATAGTAATGTGCCTTCACTTGCTGACACGTCAGACACTTGACAATATGCTTGGCGATATCCGCCTTCATACCGATCCACCAATAATGTTGACGCAGATTCTGATACATCTTCATATCGCCTAGATGAATACTGTAACTGCTACGATGAACTTCTGACAAAATCTCCTCCTTAAGTTCTGCATCGTCAGGTACACACAATTGTCCACGAAACCTCAGTATTCCGTCTTTAGAAATCTGAAAGTCATCCTTTCTCTTTTCGGTATCCTCTTGCAGAATCTTCTGAATCTCTGGATCTGTTAGCTAAAGCGTCTTAACTCTCATCTGGACTTCTGGCTCAATTCTGAGGGTGGCCATAAGATTTGAAAGGTGGCTTACCTCAAATTTGAAAATCGAATCTCAAGCTCTCTCGAGTAAAATCCACTCCTTAACCATCATCTGTGCAACTGAAGATTTCTGACTCAGCGCCTATGCGACCTTATTCGCCTTTCTAAGGTGATACAAGATATGACAATCATAGTCATTCAGAAGTTTCATCCAGCGATGCTATCTCATATTCAACTTATTCTGAGAGAATAAATACTTGAGACTTTAGTGATTGGTGAAGATCTGAAATCTTTCTCCACACAAATAATGTCTCCAAATCTTCAGAGCGAATATAATTGTTACGAGTTCTAAGTCATGCGTCGGGTAATTCAGCTCATGAGGTCTCAACTGACGGGATGCAACGACTCTGCCATGCTACATTAACACGCAACCCAGTCCTCTAAACGGCGCATCACTATAGATCTCGTATCCTTCAAGGTTAGATGGTATTGTCAACACTGGTGTGGTAGTCAGCTTTTGCTTAAGCTCTTGGAAACTACACTCACACTTATCTGTCAATACAAACTTCTCTTCATTTTTCAATAGTCGAGTCAACGGCGAGGCCAACGCTGAAAATCCTTCTACGAACCGTGTAATAACCTGCTAAACCCAAGAAGCTTATGATCTCTGTCACGATCGTTGGTCTTGGCCAGCTGATAACTGCTTCGATCTTGGTCTAGTCCACGAAGATTCCTTCACATGAAATCACGTGACCTAGGAAAGTCACAGAGTCAACCAAAACTCGTACTTACTGAACTTAACGTACAGTTCATGGCTTCGCAAAGTCTAAAGCACCATCCTTAAGTGCCTTTTGTGCTCCTCTAGACTTTTTGAGTACAGTAGGATATCGTTGATGAAAATGATCACAAACAAATCCAGATACTCCTTGAACACATGATTCATTACAACAAGAGGCTCATTGAGTCAAAACTTTTTTATATGTGACATCAAAGCTATACATAGGCAAAATATTCAAGTACAACTCCAGCCAACGATTCTTTTTTCTACGACTTTATTACAACAAACTGAAGTTCTACAAGCTTAACCAAAATTCCGCCGCTCCACTTTGATAAAATTATCCCAAAACTATTCTTCTACTGATTGATGCATGCCTTGGTTCCTTCCTATCTCCTTCGCCATCCTAGTAGTGCCTTGTCTGCGGTACATTCTGCAGCACATTCCCTCTGTTCTGTCCAATTAGTGGCGGCGGCAACGGCTGAGATCCCATCTGCATGTGCGGACAATATTTGACCAGGTGGCTGTGCTGGCAACACCGGTAGC
This sequence comes from Eucalyptus pauciflora, assembly GCA_007663325.1. Taxonomy (NCBI): domain Eukaryota; kingdom Viridiplantae; phylum Streptophyta; class Magnoliopsida; order Myrtales; family Myrtaceae; genus Eucalyptus; species Eucalyptus pauciflora. Next base: position 472,027 of record VMYD01000242.1, read on the forward strand.
AAACACTTCTCCTAGGAAAACACAATGTCGATCCATGTCGTCTCTCACAAAAATGACATACTCCATTCTGATTCGGTGCTGACTTGCCTATCCCACCCTTCTTGTTGGGCGGAATAAAATACCTTCCTCCGGTCATAGGCTCCTTCCCAAGCCGATTTCCATCTCTGTTCGAACTGAACCTCGACCTGGATACGGCTGCTTTCTCACTCAGATTCCTCTCTATCAGCTGGGCTTGTTCATAAAGCTCATTGTAGTCTTTGAGACCGAACGACACCAGCGGATTCTTCAGCTTTGGTTTGAGGCCATTCCTGAACCTCTTAGCCTTGTCCTTTGGATCTTCTACCAGCCTCTGGGCATATTGCGATAGCTCTGCAAACTTAGCCTCGAACTGGTCCACAGTCATCGAACCCTGACAAAGGCGCTGAAATTCCTCCATCTTCTGCTCCCTAGCACTGTCAGAAAGGTACTTGCTATTAAAAGCTCTGAGGAAGGCGTTCCACATCGGAATCATGCCTTTTAGGAATACCAAGCCTTTTGTCATGCCTTGATCCTCGAGTGCGCACCCATCCCTATCTTGGTCAATTAAATAGTGACGTCCTAGGAAGGTCGCTGACCCATTCTTTTTAGTACGCATGCGGAAGTAATTATAATCCTCAGACAACAACGCAATGGGATAGAAAAGCAGGCCATAAATTTTCAACTAAACAACCATACTTATATATACATATCACAACCAATTATACACAGTACAAACTGATATATATGTCTATATAAGTTCTACAAACAGGGTTGGGGTTTCAGAAAACTAAGGGTCCTCGTCCTCTTCTCCATCATCATTCACGCTCTAGCTAGAGTCTTCTGCAGATTGCACCAGACTTCCAAGATCATCAAAATCTAGGTCTACTGCGCCTATGACCAACCTTGGTGGAGGACCTGAGGTGTCCTTTCCAAAAGTAGTCTCCAAAACATTCAGAGGTATCTCAGACTCTAGTAGGGGTCCCTCTCTTTGGCCATCCTGAGCTTAGCGGTACCACGATCTATATCAATGGGGCACCTTGTGGGTAAAACCTACATTGACCCAAACTATAGACCTTACCAGCTCGTAGGTCCAGCCCCTAGGGCACCCATACCATGGAAAGTAAGAGACATGCTCTGTAATCTTCTTAGGCCTTCCCAAAAACTCTTGAGCTGCCATCTACGAGCCTAAAATGTTGTCCCACAACTGGGAGGAGACTACATCTCAACAAGTTCTACTCCCTAAGACTCAATTAGGAAGAAAATATGCCCTAGGCTACCCAAGCACAACTTAGGTCAGATGACATACCTTAGTCTCAGTTCCATCTTGCAAATCAACATTATTCACAGATAACGCATATCACAACAATCAATCAATTCACCACGCCAGATCAAATCATTGATCAACCGACCTAGTCGATTTCATGTCATCATGACCCATTCTTGGTCGGCACAATCAATACTATCTATAAGTCCGACCATAGTCCAGGACTGCTGACTCTAAGGTGATATATAGATAGTATAACTCTCACTAAGCTAATAAGGTTAAGGTATACTGCTCTCGCTAAGCTGACATATCACCCGTAGCTTGATATAGTATACTGGTATACTGCTCTTGCTAAGTTGACATATCGCTCGTAAGCTGATATAGTATACTCCTGATGCTCACTCTAAGCTGATGAAGTATACCGCTTGCACTAAGTTGACATATCACCCGTGGGTTGATATAGTACACTAGTATACTGCTTTTGCTAAGTTGACATATCAGAGCTCGTAGGATGATAGAGTATACTGTCCTGACTACCAAATCAATACCTCATTTTTATCATTGCCGATAAAAATAGCTGTGGGTGGGAACACAGTCGGCCATATAGCTAAAATATCATACTTTTCAATTTTGAACTTCCCACCAGTTTCAACAGCCTATAAATACATTTTTGGCGCTATAAACTGATGCCCGGTAATTCTCCACTTAATTACCAAAATTCATTAATTTAGGAATAAATCCTAAAATCACATTTAATTCAATTTAGCACAAATCAATGTTCAAATAAATAAACAGAGAGTACCATTGCAACCAGCATAAAATTCTGGTCACCAGCCATCCCGGTTGAATTTCCGGAAAAATAATTAAATAATTACAAAAATTAATTATTAAATAGCAATAAATCCAATTTAGGCCTATAATGCCTAATTGGAAGCCGAGATGGACCCGAAAAAATTCCAAGGTTCGTTCAATAAATATTAGCACATGCCTACTCACTAATTACTATAACTAACCACCTAACATGCATTGGTACTAACAAATAATCACTAATATAGTTTAATCTAACCACCTAATCATACTTAACTTAAACTAATCAACCCCTAAACATCATTAACATACTAAGCGAGGTTTAGTGAGTAAAACTCACTTGTTTAATGTGCGGGTTGGATCAAACCGACGAAAACGTCGCGGGGGTTGCTTTTCTCCAAAGCGAAACTAGGATCCGAGGCCCGGAAACACCTCAAAACGAGTCTTGAAGCTTGCTAAAAACCCACTGCACTTGCTCTCTATTTGAGCTGTAAAATAGAGAAAGCAAAGTTGGTTGGGGCGGTAAGAGTGGCGGTGGACCGACGAAGGTTGAGCAGGGCTCCGGCGGGGCTGAACAGTGGTCTACGGTGGCCAAACAGCCTCCGGCTTGGCTCGACCAACAACTAAGATGGCGGAACAGGGCTGTAGGGGAGTTAGGCTGGGCAGACGACGACCGAGGCAAGCACACGACGCGAGGAGGACGGAATGGCGTCGGGTGGCTCATGGCGGTGGCGCGGCTGAGGGACTTCGGTCTTCTTCTTCAGTTGCGGCTAATCGAAAATGCTGAGGGGAATGGAGAAGAGGCTGGCCGGTTGAAGACTAGGGGGAGAGAGGAAAGATCTAGGGGACCAAGGGCTCCACCACTTGCTTATTTTCTAGTGCTTTGTCCCCTTGACCAACCTCGGCCATGTATGGCTTCTATGGCTGCAATTCAGCCACCAAAACCTTCACTTTACAACCTTGAAATGGTCTAAAGACCATAGGAAGTGGGGGCATACGAATTTGCTTGCCATTTCTCTCAATTGGACACTTAATTCATCTCAAATCAATCTCATATGGCCTCAATAAATTCAATAGATGCCTCAATGCTCCAATGGATATTTTTCTTCACTTATGGATCCATCTTGCATCCCAATTTTGTAACCAAAAGCAATCCCCGGCATTTTCTGAACGAAAACGGCCCTATACCGACTTTTTCCCAAAAAGCCTTGGGTTATAGAAAAATCTTCTGAGACTGAGTCGACGTTCCTAGAATTTATTGTGACATGACAAAATCTTCAATCTCTAAAATCGGACTCAAATGCATGGTTAATTTCCATTCGGCGCGTAACATGACCTAGGCTACCGAGTAGTTTTCAAAACTTTTTAGGGCAAATGACCCGTGGTCGATTTTCTTCGAGCCACAATGAACCCACTCGACTCATTGGCGACTCTCGGTTGTCGTGAAAATCTCGAGGATCCAAATACGGACACAAGGTACCAAAACGACAGTAAAATCAAACTAGTGCCGTTCGACGAGAACTTTCCAATTTAGTGGAGTCACCCACGATCGACCACACATCTCAGTCGACCTGACCTATCTTTGATCTCAAATTGGTTTTATACTGTGCCGTAATGGCCTCTAAAGATGAGCACGGTTGAGAAGCCAATTCTTGGTCAAATTCTCAAGTCTATTGCCTTAAAATTCCTTAATGGCTTCCCTGGATAGTCTAGTTATCTCGAGAATGATCAGCTCTAAGAACAGCCCTATAGGCGCGTCGATGAAATGCCCGATTTATTCAATAGAAAATAGGATTAAAAATCCATCATGTCACAACTCTTCCCCTCTTATAAAAATTTCATCCTTGAAATTTAAACCTTACACACTTTAAACAAAAAGGTGGGGGTACAACTGTCTCATTGACTCTTCAGTCTCCTATGTTTCTCCTTCAATACCATGTTGTTGCCAGACTACTTTGACCAACGAAATGGTCTTTGTACATAGAACTTGCTCTTTTCTATCCATGATTTGAACAGGGCTTTCAACGTATGACACACAGTCATTCACGTCCAATTCCTCAAAATTGAGCATGTGGGTCGGGTTAGGCTTGTACTTCCTCAATATTGACACGTGAAAGACGTCGTGTACTTGTGCCAATCTCGGTGGCAATGCAAGACGATACACTAAGGTCCCGATTTTCTCAAGAATCTCAAACGGACCTATGTACCTCGGACTCAGTTTTCCTTTCTTTTCAAAGTGCGAAGTTTCCCTCATTGGTGACACCTTCGAAAAAACGTGATCACCAACTTGGAACTCCAATGGTCTTCAGCACTTATCTACATAACTTTTTTGTCTCCTCTGAGCGGTCTTTAATCTGTTTCTGATAATTGCCACTGCATCCACTGACTGCTGGACCAACTCTAGGCCTATGATCTTCCTTTCCCCAACTTCATCCCAACACACTAGTGTTCTGCACGATCTGCCATACAATACTTCAAATGGAGCCATCTGAATACTCTGTTGATAACTGTTGTTGTAGGCAAACTCCACCAAGTGTAGTTGATCTTCCTAACTTCGCTTGAAGTCTAGTACACAAGCTCTCAGCATGTCCTCGAGGGTCTGAATTGTCCTCTCGGACTAGCCATCCGTCTGAGGATGATATGCCGTACTGTACTAAAGCTTTGTACCTAGAGCACTTTGCAAGCTTTTCCAAAAAGCAACTATGAACCTCGGGTCCCTATCTAAAGTTATTGTAACCGACACTCCATGCAGTCGAACCACTTGACGCACATATAGATTTGCATGTCTATCCATACTGAGATCCTTTCGAACTGCAATGAAGTGAGCCGACTTTGTCAATTTGTCGACTATTACCCAAATAGAATTATGTCCTCTCTGACTCCTTGGTAGTCCGATCACGAAATCCATTGTGATATGCTCCCATTTCCATTCTGGGATTTTGAGAGGTTGTAGAAGTCCTCTCGGCTTAGAGTGCTGAGCTTTGACATGCTGACATGTCAAACACTTGACGACATGCCTGGCGATGTACGCCTTCATCCCTGACCACCAATAGTGTTAACGCAGATTCTGATACATCTTGGTACTTCCAGGATGAATGCCGTAGCTGCTATGATGTGCTTCAGATAAAATATCTTCTCTAAGCTCCACATCGTTAGGTACAACCAAACGTCCTTGGAACCTTAAGTGTTCCATCATTAGAAATCTAAAAGTCAGCATTTCTTTTCTCAATGTCTTCCTCTATAATTCTCTGTACATCTGGATCTGTCGGTTGCAGTAGCTTGATTCTGATATGGACATCCGATTCAATTCTGATGGTGGCCATAAGACTCGAAAGGTGGCCTACCTCAAACTTGAATACCGAATCTCGAGCTCTCTCGATTAGGTTCCACTCCTTTATCAGTATATGAGCTACTGAAGACTTTCGACTCAAAGCATCGGCGACCTTATTCGCCTTCCCTGGGTGATATAGGATATCACAGTCATAGTCTTTCAATAATTCCATCCATCTGCGTTGTCTCATGTTCAACTCCTTATGAGAGAACAGGTATTTAAGACTTTGATGGTCCGTGAAGATCTGTAATTTTTCTCCACACAGATAATGTCTCCAAATCTTCAGGGTAAATATTATCACCACGAGCTCTAAGTCATGCGTCGGATAGTTTTGTTCATGAGGTCTCAACTAACGGGAGGCGTAGGCAACAACTCTGCCATGTTGCATCAACACGCAACCCAATCCTCTGAATGACGCATCACTGTAAATCTTGAATCCTCTAGGACTAGATGGAATGGTCAGCACAGGTGCGATAGTCAGCTTTTCCTTAAGCTCCTGAAAGCTATCCTCGCACTTATCTATCCAAACAAATTTCTCTTCTTTCTTTAGGAGTCTTGTTAAAGGCAATGCTAATGATGAGAACCCTTTTACAAACCGTCTATAATAACCTACAAAACCCAGAAAACTTCTTATCTCTGTTACTATAGTCGATCTTGGCCAATTGATCACGGCTTCTGTCTTACTGGGGTCATAGAAATTCCTTCGTCTAAGACCACATGCCCTAAGAAAGCAACATGAGTCAACCAAAACTCACACTTGCTAAACTTAGCATACAACTGATGGACTCTCAGCTTTTGCAGCACTAATCTTAGATGATTGTCGTGCTCTTCATCACTCCTTGAATACACCCGAATATCATCGATGAACACGATCACAAACTGATCTAGATATTCCTTAAATACTTTGTTCATCAAATCCACGAAGGCAGTTGGAGCATTCGTCAACTCGAATGGCATCACTGTGAATTCGTAATGACCATACCGAGTATGAAAGGCTGACTTAGGAATGTCCTCCTTCCTAATTCTTAGCTAATGATATCTTGTCCTTAAGTCGATCTTCGAGAATATTGATGCTCCTTGCAACTAATCAAACAAGTCATCTATTCTCAGCAATGGATACTTATTCTTGATTGTGACCTAATTAAGTTGCCGATAGTCGATGCACAAGCGCAACGAATCATCTTTCTTCTTAACAAAGAGAACTGGTGCTCCCCAAGGCGATGCACTGGGATGAATAAATCCTTTATCCAACAATTCTTGCATCTGCACCTTCAGTTCCTTCAACTCAGATAACACCATCCGGTAAGGAGCCTTAGAGATTGGCTCTATCCCGGGGGCTAGCTTAATCACAATTTCAATTTCTCTCTCCGAAAGTAGTCCTGGCAATTCCTTTGCAAAAACATCAGGAAATTCTTGCACTACTGAAATGTCTTCCATTTTCAGCTCATCAACTGCCGTATCCACGACAGTTGCTAGGTAACCTTGGCAACCCTCGTCTAACAAGCGAGTTGTCTCAGACAATGAGATCAAGGAAATCGAGGGTCCTCCTCGATTCCCGACAAACTCGAAGCTCTCACCCTTAGATGGGTAGAACTAAATCGACTTGCAATAGTAGTTCATCTTAGCTCGTTGCTTGGTGAGCCAATCCATGCCAACAATTAAATCAAAGTCATACATGGCTAGGACTAATAAATCTATTTTCCCACTTGCTCACCAATCGCTAACTTGCAACCAGAACAACCCAAAGCAGTAATTACTTTATCCTTCAACGGTGTAAATATGCAAATTGCCGATTCCAATAATATATGACTTAATCCTAACATCTTAACATATTGTTCGACAATAAAGGAATGGGTTGCTCCCGAATCAAACAATGTGTAAGCATAATGGTCATTCAGCGAAACCATACATGTGATCACGTCAGGCGCAGCTTTAGCCTGACCTTATGTGATAGCGTACACCGTGCCTTGCACTGGTGGTCTCAGCTAACCTCCTTGTAGTGCATTCTGAGACGCATATCCCCTAATCTGTCTAATCGGTGGCGACGATGGTAATTGCGCTTGTCATCTTGGCCTTCTTGGACAATCTTTGGCCAGGTGACCCTGTTGGCCACATTCAAAACAGGTGCCCGACCTTCGAGGGCACTAATTCGCTCCAAGTCGCCTTCCACAAGCGTGACACATTTCAATCCGATTTGACAATGGCTTGCCGACTCCACCTTTCCTATTTGGTGGGACTTGGAATCTACCCCGAGGCATGGGTCTCTTTCCTTGATGGATTGCATCTTTGTTTGAATTAAACCTCGATCCAGATGAGGTAACTTGCTCAGTCAATCCTCTTTCTATCATCTAAGCTCGACGATAGACCTCTCGCTATTCTGTCAGATCTAGAGGTAGCAGAGGTTGCTTTAGCTCTGAACGAAGGCCGTTCCTGAACCTTCAGGCTTTCTCCTCAGGGTCTTCGATTAGTCTTGGAGCGTACTACAAAAGTTCGATGAACTTGACTCCGTACTAATCAACGGTCATCGTCCCTTGATGAAGATGTTGAAACTCTTCCATCTTTTGTTCTTGGGCAGCACCCGAGAAATACTGGTCGTTAAAGGCTCTGAGGAAGGTGTCCCACACCTGGGCCACACCCTCTGGAAACACAGTCTCCTTGGCGGCTCTCCACCAGATGTTTGCATTACCTTGAAGTTGGTAGACAGCCAATACCACTTTCTCCTTTTCATTGCACATTAGAAGTGCAAACACTTTCTCCTCTTCGTTGCGCATCAGAAGTGCAAACACTTTCTCCAGGTCTTGTATCCACAGAAATGCAGCCTCAAGGTCTCCTTCACCCTGGAACCTCAGAGGGTTTAGCTTCAGAAACCGTTCAACTAAGTTGTGGATCGGCCTTCCTACAGCCACGTTCCCCAGTGGAACTTCAGCAGGGGCAATGACAGGTGCCGCAGCAGGTGCAGTAGCAGCGGCGACTTCAGCGGCGGCGGCAACAGCAGCAGTAGCAACAGCTTGAGCGACGGCTGCAATAGCAGCAATAAAAGCAGCAGCTTGATTATGAGCCTGTTGTTCCATCATGGCTCTCATCGCATCCAAGGCCTAGTCAATCCCAATGGTTCCCCACCCACCTGGGGCTACTACCCCAGCATCAACTGGTGGTGCTACACCACTAGCACTGGCCTGTGCCTATGCCCTACCTCTGCCTCCTCGGGTACCGACTCTAGTCGGCGTCCTACCCCGAGTCATAGGCCTAAAAACTCGCTTACTCAGAGTCCTTTGCTCCGGCTCGCTCATGGTTCAACTTTATCTACTGGAACCTGTCTTCCAAATCCACACTAGATTAGAAGATGAGCAATTCACACACGGCAAGCCAATTTACCAATCAACTACCATCGACATGCACCGGTCATTTATTTAAATGCCATTCCTTCTACTATCCCATGGCCCATCGCACCTTATCACTCCAACTCTTAACCTGGCTCTGATACCACTAAACGGGGATGTCACGCCCCGATCCTCGAGCATGCGCCCATCCTTGTCCTGGTCGATTAAATAGTGACATCCCAGGAAAGTCGCCGACCCATTCTTTTTAATATGCATGTAAAATCAATTATAATCCCTAGACAATAACGCAATGGGATAGAAAAGCAAGCCATAAATTTTCAACTAAACAACCATACTTATATACACATATCACAACTAGTTATACACAGTACAAACTGATATATATATATGTCTATATAAGTTCTACAAACAGGGTTGGGGTTTCAGAAAACTAAGGGTCCTCGTCCTCTTCTCCATCATCATCCACGCTCCAGCTATAGTCTTCTGCAAATTGCATCGGACTTCCAAGATCATCAAAATCCGGGTCTACTGCGCCTACGACCGACCCTGGTGGAGGACCTGAGGTGTCCTTTCCAAAAGCGGCCTCCAAAACATTCGGAGGTATCTCAGACTCTGGTAGGGGTCCATCTCTCTGGCCATCCAGAGCTTGGCGGTACCACGATCTATATCGTGGGCCACCTTATGGGTAAAACCTGCACCGACCCAAACTATAGACCTTACCAGCTCGTAGGTCCAGCCCCTAGGGCACCCATATCATGGAAAGTAAGAGACCTGCTCTGTAATCTTCTTAGGCCGTCCCAAAAACTCCTGAGCTGCCATCTACGAGCCTGAAATGTTGTCTCACAACTAGGATGAGACTATGTCTCAGCGAGTTCTACTCCCTAAGACTCGATTAGGAAGAAAATATGCCCTAACCTACCTAAGCACAACACAGGTCAGATGACATACCTTAGCCTCATTTCCATCCTACAAATCAACATTATTCATAGATGCCTCATATAACAACAATCAATCAATTTACCACGCCAAATCAAATCATTGATTAATCGACCTAGTCGATTACATGTCATCACGACCCATTCTTGGTTGACACAATCAATACTATCTATAAGTCCGACCATAGTCCAGGACTGCTCACTTTAAGCTAATATATAGATAGTATAGCTCTCACTAAGTTGATAAGGTTAAGGTATACTGCTCTCGCTAAATTGACATATCGCCCGTAGGCTGATATAGTATACCGGTGTACTGCTCTCGCTAAGCTGACATATCGTTCGTAGGCTGATATAGTATATCTCTGATGCTCACTCTAAGCTGATGAAGTGTACTACTCACATTAAGCTGACATATCACCCGTGGGTTGATATAGTACACTACTATACTGGTCTCGCTAAGCTAACATATTAGAGCCCGTAGGATGATATAGTATACTGTCCTAACTACCAAATCAATTCCTCATTTTTATCATTCCCGATAAAAATAGCCATGGGTAGGAATACGATCGGCCATAGCCAAAATATCATACTTTTCAATTTTGAACTTCCCACCAGTTTCAACAGCCCATAAATACATTTTTGGCACTGTAAACCGACGCCCGATAATTCTCCACTTAATTACCAAAATTCATTAATTTAGGAATAAATCCTAAAATCACATTAATGTTCAGATAAATAAATAGAGAGTACCACTGCAACCAACATAAAATTCCAGTCACCGACCATCCCGGTTGAATTTCCAAAAAAATAATTAAATAATTAAATAATTACAAAAATTAATTATTAAATAGCAATAAATCCAATTTAGGCCCGTAATGCCTAATTGGAAGCCGAGATGGACCCAAAAAAATTTCAAGGTTCGTTCAAGAAATATTAACACATGCCTACTTGCTAATTACTACAACTAACCACCTAACATGCACCGATACTAACTAATAATCACTAATCTAGTCTAATCTAACCACCTAATAATACTTAACTTAAACTAATCAACTCATAAACATCATTAACCCACTAGGCGAGGTTTAATGAGTAAAACTCACTTGTTTAACGTGCGGGTCGGATCAAACCGAAGGGAACGTCGCGGGGGTTGCTTTCTCCAAAGCGAGCCTAGGATCCAAGGCCCGGAAACACCTCAAAACAGGTCTTGAAGCTTGCTGAAAACCCACTGCACTTGCTCTTTATTTTGAGCTATAAAATAGAGAAGGGAAAGCTAGTTGGGGCGACAAGAGTTGCGGTGGACCGACGAAGGTTGAGTGGGGCTCCAATAGGGCTGAACGGAGGTCTACGGTGGCCAAATGGCCTCCGACTTGGCTCAACCAGCAGCTGAGATGGCGGAACAGGGCTACAAGGGAATCAGGCTGGGCGGACAGCGGCTGAGGCGCACGCACGACGCGAGGAGGACGGAAAAACATCGGGTGGCTCACGGCGGTGGCGCGGCTAAGGGACTTCGGTCTTCTTCTTCAGCTATTGTTGATTGAAAATGGTGAGGGGAATGGAGAAGAGGCTGGCCGATTGAAGACTAAGGGGATAGAGGAAAGATTTAGGGGACCAAGGGCTTCACCACTTGCTTATTTTCCAATGCTTTGTCCCCTTGACCAACCTCAGCCATGTATGGCTTCTATGGCTGCACTTCAGCCACTAAAACCTTCACTTTACAACCTTGAAATGGTCCAAAGACCATAGGAAGAGGGGCCATACGAATTTGCTTGGACACTTAATCCATCTCAAATCAATCTCATATGGCCTCAATAAATTCAATCGATGCCTCAATGCTCCAATGGATTTTTTTCCTCACCTATGGATCCATCTTGCATCCCAATTTTGTAACCTCAATCCCTGGCATTTTCTGAACAAAAACAGCCCTATACCGACTTTTTCCCAAAAAGCCTCGGGTTGCAGAAAAATCTTATGAGACTGAGTCGACGTTCCTAGAATTTATCATGACATGATAAAATCTTCAATTTCCGAAATCGGACTCAAATTCACGATTAACTTCCATTCGGCGCGTTTTTAGCGTGACCTAGGCTACCAGCTAGTTTTCAGAACTTTTTAGGGCAAATGACCCGTGGTCGATTTTCTTCGAGCCACAATGAACCCACTCGACTCATTGGCGACTCTCGATTGTTATGAAAATCTTAAGGATCCAAATACGGTCACAGGGTACCAAAACGACAATAAAATTAAACTAGTACCAGTCGACGAGAATTTTCCAATTTAGTGGAGTCACCCACGATCAGCCACACATCTCAGTCGAACTGACCTATTTCTAATCTCAAATCGATTTTATACTATGCCGCAATGGCCTTTAAAGATGAGCACGATTGAGAAGCCGATTCCTGATTGAATTCTCAAGTCTATTGCCTTAAAATTCCTTAATGGCTTCCCTAGATAATCTAGTTACCTCGAGAGTGATCAACTCTGAGAACAACCCTATAGGCATGTCGATGAAATGCCCGATTTATTCAATAGAAAACATGATTGAAAATTCAGGATGTCACACCTTTGGTGGCCCTCCACCAAGTACTTGCGTTTCCCTGCAGCTGATAGACTGTAAGGACAACTTTCTCTTCCTCTGTGCACCTTAGGAGTGCAAAGGCCTTCTCCAAATCTTGGACCCAGAGTGTTGCAGCCTCGGGGTCTCCTGCACCAGTGAACCTCGGCGGGCTTGGCTTGAGAAATTGCTCCACGAGCTTGTGCATCGGCCTCTCTCTCTCAACAATCACGTTCCTAGGTGGAACTTCGGCAGGTACGGCAGTAACAACGACAGCAATAGTAGCGGCAATAGCAGCGGTGGCATTGGCGACGGCTTGTTTCTGAACCTACTGCCCCATCAACGTTCCAAGAGTCTCAAGCCCCTAAACGATCCCATCGATTCTAGGATCGCCAGGTGCCGTTACACCAGCACTAACCTACAGTGGTGCTAATCCACTTACACTAGCCTGAGGCTGCGCTCTTCCTCGGGCACCAACCCTAGTCGACATCCTACTCTGAGAGATTGACGCAATAGTCCTTTTCCGAGGAGTCCTTTACTCCGGTTCGCTCATTTTGCAGGATCTTTATAGAAACCTGCTTTCCAATTGCACACGGAATTTAAAAACTGAGCGACCCACACCAAACAATCTACCAATCAGCTAATCAATCATATGCATCAGCATAATAAAAAGGCATTTCCTACTAACTATCCCAGGACCCATCGCACTTTACCACTCCAACTACCAACCAACTATGATACCACTTCGGGTGGGGATGTCACGCCCTAAACCTCGAGCGCGCGCACATCCTCGGTGGCCGATAAAATTGCGACGTTCCCAAGACACGTCGCCGACCCAATTGATTATGCACATGCATAAGCGAATTACTAATCCTCTGACCACAACAAACATGGGATAGAAAAGCAAGACAACGAATTTCAAATCAAACACACTTTTATAACCAATCTGGTTTACACATAGAGGCCAACTGTAAGATATATGTACAGGAGGTCTATCTTAAAAAGAAACCTCTAGGCCACCCAGGCTCCTGACCCCTCCACCTCAAGCTCCGAGTTCTTCATACTAGGGACCTGAAAATGGTAACCCACAACGGGGTGAGATATAAATCTTAGCGAGTTCACGCCCTAAACCCCGATTAGGAAGATAATACACCTAGGAGTGTCCTAACCATACAGCCACACAACCACACAACCAATGAGACTCACATCACCTCAATCCCTTCCTGCACGTTAGTACAGTCTATATTACAGATGCAAATAACAAATACACACACCAATTGGAATGTCTCACATAGCTTAATCAATCACAAAGGTCCCAATTATAAGGCCACATCATTATTGTTGACACCTAAATTTTTGCCCAAAAAAATCATTTCCAAAAAAAATGGGAACATTTGTTTTTCCACAAAAATATTCCAAGTTAAATTCTTGCATATAGATTATCTAGGCATTTAATATGGTGTTTTAAATGGAAGATGTTTTTACTTAAAAAAAAAAGATAAAAAAAAATTGAAAATATATATTAAAAAAAAGATTTAAAAAAAAGAGAAAACAAGAAAAAAAAAAAAGAAAAAAAGGTTGGGGCCAATGATCTAAATGTGACTAGCCAAGCCCAGGATGTCATATTGGAATTAAAATGGCAAATTGGGGCCAAAATGCAATTTCCAAAAGTTGAGGGACCTATTCACAATTTTTGCAAAATTTTGCCAAAACCCTTAAATAATCATCTTGGTCACCAATTAAGTTGAAATTGAACTTGGGCCAACTCAAATAAATTAAATCGGGCCAAAAAGACCAAGTTTGTATTGAAATGAGTATTTTTGGATAAGAAAATGGCCAACTTTGAGGGACTTTCTTGCAAAATTGAGTGAGTATGAGATCTTAAAATACTATACATGAGCTTGCTAATTGATCAAAAAACGCAGCCAAATTGATGGATTAAAGCACTAAAACGAGCTACCAAAACCTAGTCCACGAATTGGTCTCATTTCGGAGTTGTTGAGTAAGCAACTTGGTGGCCCCATCATATCCCACTCAGCCGCCCATCCAGCCTGATCTTTGCACGTGATTGAAGACCATAATGAGTAGTGCCAGTAGACGGAAATTGGCCAGGGATAAGCTGCTGAATGCACGGGAAAGTCGCAGCAAAATCCGCACACTCAACAGCTGCAAAATTTTAAAATTTTGGCTAAGTCAGAAAGTGGGTAGACTGCTCAGTTGGTGGGCTTGGCAGGAGAGCAAAAAGCCGATCACGTGATTGCATAATGCGAGGGATAACATCTAGGAAGCAAGCTCTTTCAGGGGAGGAGGGAGAGGAGACGAGAAGGAGAGGAGAGAGCTCAGGATCGTTCCCCAAAGACACCTTCAGAAGCAACTCCAGAAAGCAAAAACCCAGAAATTCCAGACCGACCTTGAGAGAGAAAAGTGCAATTTTCACAAACTTGCAGCCAAAATTCGCCAAAACCTTCAACTAGAGAGTGAAACTTCACTCAAAGAAATTTCCAACCATAGGTCGCACGTCCCAAATAGAGATCGGGAAGGCCTCTTAAAGCCCCCCGAAAAACTACCCTCCTGGCGGGCCAAAGAAAGTCTGAATTTTTCCAAGTGTTGAGCCCGGTTGGTCACGAGTGAGAGAAAGCGAGTGTTTTTGATAAAGTTGAGAGACAAATGAGGAAAACCATGAGTTCAAAACCAACGTAGAATACATATAGCTTTGTTTGGTGTTTATTGTTCCAACAAAAAAAGTCACGGAGTCTAATTTTGGAGGTTAATGAAAACCTTCGTTATCAGTTCTTTCTTGGCAGATCTGGTTTTCCAGTTGAAGAAGCCAACTTCCACGTGCCTCCCGAGGATAATTTCTTGGTTTCCTTGGCCAAGAGTCACTTGAAAGGGAAACTAGGAAGCAAGGTAAGCATCCTAGATGTATTTTGGTTTAATTTTGAACATGTTTTGATCACGAAAATCAAGAGGAAAACTAGTCCGGAGGACTGATTTTCGAGGTGGAAATTTTTCTAAGTGTTGGAATCTCTTCAAGTGTTTTGCATGTGTGCTTCTTGGAGAGGTCGTTTTGATGTCTTTCGGTGGGTCATTCTCTATGATTTTTGTTGCATTTGAAATCTCATGTTACCTACTTTCACTCGGATTAAGTAGCGTTTCCCTTAGATCTTGCATGTGATAAGTGTCGGGGCTTGAACATGGGCATGCAACCTGTTTGCTTGACTTGGGTTCAAACCCAGATTTGCAAAATCAGCTCAAACCCGTGTATTTGAGGACGATTTTAGCTGGGTTCTTGTGTGTTGTAGGCTATGATTTCTATCTAATATTGCTCCTTGCATGTGGTAGTATAATCTTGATGTTTTAGTTCCACATAATATTGCTCATGGGTGAAGATTGAAGGCCACAAACATGGCCCGCGAAGCTGTTTTGGGGTGATTTAATGCACGCCAAGTGTTCGATGAAATGCGCAAACCAAGTTTCGATCTTGAAACGGTCGATTTGAGCTCGGTTATTGTGATATTCATGTGCTGTGTTACTCCATGTTAGCATAGATCGGTTTAAGGAATTATTATTAATATTTTTTTTAAAAAAATAATAATAAAAAAGAAAAATATGAAAATTTCAAAAATATCAAAAAATGTTGGATGTTATCAAATTAAGCCAAAAATGACATCTAGGAGATTTTCCTAATTTTATAAAGTCATTTTTCCTAATTAAATGATATTTTGGTATTTTATAACCATTTTTGTAAATAATCTATTTTGCTTAGATTAAAATTATTTAGAGTAATTTCATGCATCTAGGGTAATTTCATGCATATTTAAATTCTCATTTTGCTCACGGGGGTCCTGTCCCGGGGCGTGATAACAAGGCAATGTAATATTATTTGCCCGACATTGTATCGGGTTTTCATTTTCCGCATTTATTTTTCAAGTTATTTCAATTTCTTGGATGTTTACTTATGCACTGCTTTTCATTAATTTGAGTGTAAATTTCTCTTCTAAATTATGTTAGGATTAGTCTAGACATTAAAAAAAAAAACTACACAAACATTTGTTGCGTAGGAATTTAGATTATAATTGGTAATCAAGATGGTGTGGCCATTTAGATTAAAACCTTCCAAGTTAGTGGTACCACAAGGGCGCTAATAGAAACATTGACGTAAACAAGCCCCCGTTCCTAGAAATCTCTGGTTGCGTAGGAATTGAGACAACACTCTCGTGTCTTGATTGGTTTCTAGCCGACCCCAATAGGCTAGTGGCGACTCCTAGAAATATTTAGGTTGTTAAGAACTAAAAAAAAAAAATCCAACGTCGCGCGAGGTATGGGCTTGAGAGAGCCCGCGCCTAATTTAGGGCCATTGGTCCGCCTCTTTAGGCAAATACCCCCTAAACCATTCTTTATTTTCCCCCGAACGGAAAAAAGATGTCGTGACAGCTTGGCGACTCCACTGGGGACTTGGTTGCAAACCTTAGAGGACTTAGGCCGTAATAACTTGGTTGGTTGTTTACTAACATGGTCTTCATTTGATAGCGCGTGTCAAAGTCGCGTGGAAAATAAGGTTAGTTCGCTAACAATGTGTTAAATGTTATTGTAGGTTTGGAGTAATAAGGGGTGGAGTGTCTGTTGACCCATTTCTTTTGCAGGGAGGTGTAGGAATGTATGTCTATATGGATGAAATTGAAGTGTTGTTTAGATATCAATTGTTGTGCATGCCTTCATACTTGCACTACACATTTACACACACAACCCGCGATCTAAAACCCCGATCGCACCAAGAAGCTCATAGGAGGTGCCAAAAGATGGAACCCGTGCGGGGAATGACCTATGGTTATCCACTTTTGGTCCCGCTCATTATGATTAATGATAAAGAGAACTGTCCGACGCAAGTGCAGAGTGGGGAAAACTCTTTTGATCTAATCAAAATAGGGACCTTAAGCCTTTAGAATTCCACCTTTATGCGTCAAACCTCACAAGTTTACATCCGCATGTTTATGTGATTGAAAAAAAAAATGTCTCTTCACCCACTGTAAGTACGATTTCTCCATCTACTTGCTCACTTTGGATTGAAATCTTCATTTTTTGAGATTCACGGAAATCAATGGAATGCCCCTGAAAATATAGGCTTGCCACTCACTCTTGATTTCAAATGCATCTGATCTGGCCTAGATTAGAACATATGTTTTTGTTTAAATTTTCAATTACAAACCCAAAGTCACATTTTATATAGAAATTCTTCCAAGTCAAGATCACATTTTGGGGCATAGAATTAAAATCAAATTTTCAAGAAAATTCTTGGTCGCATTTTGAAATTCAAATCACATTTTGTGTATTGATTTCTCAAAGTAAAAATCACCTCACCTTTGCATGAGTGAAATTGCAAATTAATCTTTCAAAATCAATGCCCCATTTGTGTATGAAACTTTTGGAACAGAGTGGGCATTCAATTGATAGCTGTGTATCGATCTTTTAATGAAATCTCCTCTTACTAATAAAATCTTGACTAAATACCAAATTCTCGTAAGTGGATACTACGAAGAAGGTATCGTCGCCTTGATTTCATTGTAAGAGGCGGCTTTATTGAAAGATCAATTTTTCATTCATGTACCGACATTATTTTCCGTTCGCAGGTCATGCGTGACAACCATTCCTTGAACTCCTCTTGCTTGACCATGCCAAAAGTGGACTTTAAAGCTAGGATGAGAATTGTGCTTATTATGCTCCTCTATGAAAGAGCTTCTTGTACTTTGTCCTCGTCATTATTCCTATTAGGAACCATGTTTTGCGTTTTGGGTTTTGATTGTGGACCCAATCGAATGCTTTTGTAAATCATACAGCTCACATTTTTTAATAATGAAGTTAGAGTTCATAAAAAATCATATCCTTTAAAACACTTGAAGTGTTTTAAACGGACCATTTGGGCTTTTTATGCCTTAGCTTCAACATGTTTGAAAAAGAGTTTCAAGAACTTGCAAAATATTTTATCTCTTCACTTAATCGCTTTTGTAGGTTGATCCACAGGATGATGCTTCGAAGGGGTAAGGTTGTAATCGTTCCAATAGGGATTTCTTATGCAACCACTAACTCGACCATCCATTTTTGTCAAATAGGTAAAATGATGGTTTTGTTCAAGATTGACATTTACTTCCTTTGGAAAGACAAAAGCGCGGGCCTGTCCCTAATAGACATATGAATTCAAACATTGCGATTAAAAGTGAAAAGAACCGTCAAAGCCTCGAAGATCACAAATCTACCAGCCTAACGGCAATCTTTATTGCTTCGAAAGTGGTTTCCACAGAAGTTCCACATCCTAGACGACCTTATATTAATTTGACATTCTTTGTGGAAAAAGAAATCTATAGACATTCTTTGCCATCAAACTATTTCATCGGTTGCAAACAAGAAGCAATTGCAATTCCTACATTGCCAATGGTGTCTTGGCATCCAATCCTATATGGAGATAATTATTGGTGGTCTGCAAGACAACACTTCAAGATGTATATGTACACAAACAAGAATCGGTCATCAAATGTTGCCTTCAAATAAAAGGTGGTAATCGTTTCAAGTTAACTTCGATTTATTTTAGGAATGACTTGTCCTTGTACTTTGTGCAGATTTTAGTGAGGCAAATTACTGGCAAGCAACAAGATTACATGGGGAGAACAACTTGGTTCAGAATCATACGATCTCTAAAAGAAAAGGGTGTGTTCGTTCCAAAAGTCAAAATAACTCATTTATAAACTGACATAGCCATCCATGCTTACAGATTGTGAAGTGGGAAATTCATTGACGCAACAAAAATGGCGAAAGATCACCTAGCCTAAAAGGGGAAATTTTAATTGGGGCAGATGGCCACAACATGGATCGGGGAAACACAATGCTTGAGTCATCCGGCTTCTAAAAAGGGAAAGATTCAAATGGAATAAACATTTGCCAAATGAATTGTTGTCGATCAAGAGAGCAAATCCCTCTCCATAGCCAAGGAAACGAGATGGAGCGATATCATCATATATGCTTTGATAAATGGGGCAAGTCACTCAAAGTAGAGTAACTCTCACCCATGAGCAAGATGAAACACAGAAAATGTGTACATTGACCACTGAAGCAACACCTTATACCAAGAAGGCATGCTAAGGCCCAACCATCCATTTTGATGGAATAAATGGAGTAAAACATACAAGGAGCAATGCCCTCACATATCTTCAAGGAAACGTTAACACCTGAAGAGCAAAGGCACATGAAGATGAAACACAAGACATTTAAAGTCAGATATAGGAGAAGGGTATTCGGTATCGTTTCCAAATGTCTCGTCTAACTTCATTTTTGACGTAGTTCCCTTGTTTGACAGGAAGCGTCGCTATTCGAGGAACAAACTCGAGAAATTGATTGAAGCATAATCTATATGGACCAAGCAAGCATATGGAGGTAACACATGTCAAATTCACCTAACTTGGTGGAGTTCAAGAGCCGGTTCAATTAAATAAAAAAGGGAAGCGCCCCATGGACACTACCGGCGCTTCGGCCTGGTGGTATAGGAAATGAATGAAGTGGTCCGGGAACGGCCGGGGTTCGATCCCCGGAAACGGCAACAAGGTTGCCATGTAAAAAAATAAAAATAATAAATAAAAACTTTTTGCATCTCTTACTTTTGCAAAATGAGGAAAGTGCTTGAACTAATGAGACCAAAGACCTGAGAATCTCTTCAAGTCTTAAAACAATAGGTTCATGCTGCTGTTTGCCGCCAAATGGTGAAACTGACTAAGGGTAATGTTGTATTGTCTCCAGTTTTATGATCCTTGAGGATTCATGTACTAACACATTCCCTTTTGTTCTTCGTAGGGTTGCCTGACTACTAAGGCACAGGTAAATACCCTTCTTCTCAAAATCAAATGGAAAATAAATGGAGAATTTCCATCGCAAAAAAAAGAACATGTTTTGTTTTTCTAGAAACAAGCGCAAAAAAATGGAAATTGAATAAACAAGTTTTCCACAAGGTTTGCCAAAAATCTTCTTTATCTTTAAATTGTCCATCCACTCGATGGATGACTCATTTCGAGTCAAAATTCTCTATGGAGATTAATCCACTCAGATGATCTCAACAAAAATGAAAGGCAATGTTGCTTATGCCAAGTGAGAAACACTTAGGATGAGGAAAGGCAACCCATTTCCAAACATGTCCTTTAAGCACTCTGAGATTCGAGTGAAAAAGAAAACCCGTGTTGTTTAGGGTCAATGAATTCATTCGCAAGTGGTACATAGATCAAGATGATGAGAGGCATTTCTTTCATCTATCATGCACACCACAGGTGACAATAGTTAGCCCATTTGAGCCTTTTGATGTGAAGATTTTCTACAAAATACCCCTGTCAAGAACCACCCCACGATGGGGCAATTATGGAGGTTTGGGTTTATATTATTTGGAGAGGAAAGATGAGAAATGTTTCTTTGCTCTCACTTGCATAAATCTTTTTGTGGTAACTTCAGGTGAATTCTTATGGAAGCTAGAAGCATCCCAAGGTGAAGAAGAGCATTCTTTTCTCTACCCAAACACCGATACCCTTTGCTTAAACCAAGTTGAGCCTAACTATTCATTTCTAACACCTGAGTGGTGATTATCTTCCCACATTGGGGGCAGGGCACATGATTTGCCAAGGCAAGTGATGTTTACATGAGAATATGGAAAGCATCTTGAAAGTCCCAAGAGCTCAAAAAGTGCAAAAGAACAAAAGTCAAGTGAAAATTAAGGGGCATGAAAAAGCAGTGTGCCTAGTAAAAGCAAGGCCAATGCTCGGAAAAAAAAAAAAAGGGGAGAGAGAGTGGAAGAAAAACAATTGCATCAAGAGGAATATCTCTGTGAAAGCAAAAATGGCAAAAAAATGCCTGCATTGAAAAGAAAATCATTGCAAAGGCAAAAGCCATTATGTTAAGATGATTAGTCAAAGGACTTTCGAGACAATTTGAATTTTAAAAGTCGAGCGCTTTTAAAAAAAAAGAGAAAAAAAAGAAAAGGGGATGATATGGTAATGATGCCATGATAATCACCAACTCTCAAATCCCCCATCGACAAAAAGATCTAAGCCTTTTGAGCTTTTCCCCGAACCAACATTACAACCTATTCCCGAAGTCTCTTCAGATTGGGATGATTCAAAGTGGAAATAAGGACTTCCCAAAGAAGATGCTGCTCGAAGAAGTGAGAGTAAGGTTGTCTTATCTCATCTCAAGGTTTCTTGACTTGTAAACCTGGCAAAGATGTTGATCAGTGATTAATTCATTTCATAGCCAATGATGCTTATCCATTGCTAAAACCATGACCAAACCTGCACTACGATCCTTCTAAAAGACCTCTTAGATTGGTCAATGTGTACTTATTGCGAATGATTCAAAGCCTTGTACACTGGAAGAGTGAGATTGAGTGATCAGTTTATTTCCCACATGAATAGATGGGATCAAATAGCCATTTTCTTGAGAATATGCGAGAAGCCCTTTCTGACTAGGGGTCCTTGCTTGGCATACTTAACAAACATTTCTCATAAGTCGAGGTTGTCACGACCCGATTTTTCGATGGGGTGAGGAATCACCTAAAACTAGGTTAATGGATTACTAAGTCCGAAGACTTGGCGCGGACTCTCCCAAGCCCTACCAATCGCGACTTGATACTAAGAAAAAGACCCATTAAAAGATGCAATTATATTTCAAATTGGAGCCGCCACTAACCAATTATGGCTGATTAGAAACCCAGGTAAAGTATGGGAGAATACTTTACCTTTTACGAACCAGAGATTTAATGGATTCGGGGACATGGTTACACTAGATTAATCTAACGCCCTTTCGGTACCTTAAAAAAAAAACATTTTTTGCAGGCAGTCTTGATTAATTTTAACCTAAGATACTAACATGCAAATGATGGTCATGCGGGTGCACAATTAATTAAATAACATTCAATAAATCAAAATGCTAAGAAATTATAAACCACAACTTTATTAAAGTCCACTCTCTAAGAAAACAAAAAAATGTTAATAAAAATGCATGCCCTAAACATGATTTCTAAATGGCATGACACCTAACTTATTATTATGTAATCTTAATCTAAAATTAATATGCATGAATTTTACTTTAATGATATGTGAAATGCAATTTATATGGCTTAATTTGAACTATATGTATGCAATCTAATTTATATATGCATGTGTTTCATGATATGAGATGCATGACATAACAATTCTATATGCATGTTCTTTTGGTGATTTTTTTTTGTTTTTTTTTATATATCTTTATTTTATATTTAAAAAGACCGCATTATGGAAAACAAAACATTAAACTATGACCCACTAATTAAAATGCAACATGTAACGTGCACATTATGAAATCTATATAACCTAAATAACATTTTTTTTTTATTCTTTTTAGTTTACTAAAGGAAAATTAACCTAATCCTATACGAATAAAAAAAATTAAAATGCATTGATTTAAGCATGAAATGTTTATGGACCTAAATACCTAATATGATGCATAATATATGATGAGAAAATAACAAAAGCATGCCAAAAAAAATCCATTCTTGCAAATCAATGGCACATTATTTTAATATAAATCAATGATGCAAAGCAATTCACGAATTTTGCCATAAAAAAGTCAAAACAATCAAAAATCTAACCCGACGTCTCGCGGCTCAAAATTTTTGATTTATTTGACTTAATATGACCAATTTCCTAATCGGATAATGATAATAAAAATCAATACCAACAAATCAAGTTAAAATAAAACACTACGAACAGAATATTTTATATGAATTTAGCCTAAAGAAATTACCTATTCAAGGGCACAGCTTTTTGTTGCTAAAAAAAAAGCACCTGCACAAAGAGAAACTAAAGAATAGCCCAGGAAAAATCATGTCTCGATGTGGGGGGTGTAATTTGGCCGAATGTGAACGACCACAGAGAACCAATATTGGAGCAACCACGTCAAACTCGCAGCAAATGTTGGTTCGTCCAGCAACAAAAACCAGTCAACGAAATCACCGAGTTGACACAAAATTGGACAGCCAGCAACAATGGGCAACAACAGCTGCAAAATCGTCGCACGAAGGAGGGAGCATCGCTCGAAGTTGGTGGTTCCAAGCAAAGGAACTCTGAGTGCAAGCGGAGGCAGCGTCGGGCGGACGTCGGGCTCGGCGGACGGTGTCACGGAGGTGGTCGCCGGTGCGGAAGGGCTCGCGATGCTCGGGCGGTCACGGGTCGCCGGATCGGGGCTCGGCTGGAGTGGGTCTTCGGTGTCGGGATCTGGCGAGCGACGCAGGTCGAGAGTAGCAGAGGCTTCGCGCGAGGAGCAGGGTGCAGTGGCGCGGTTGGTTGCTCGGGCGGAGCAGGCGGATCGGATGGCACTCCGGCGCGGTGGCAGGCGAGGAGTGGTGGGGCCGGTGAGGGGACCCGAGGCGGTGCGGCGTTCGCAAACGGAAACCGGCGGTGGGGAGAGCGGCAACGGCGCGCGGAGGCTTCCCTCTGGCGATGAGGGATCCACCGAAGAAGAAGCACAGTCAATTTTGCTTTTTACTGTGTCTTCTCTCTCCTCTGCTACCCTCTCTCACCTTTTGACTTTTCTTGTTCTTTTTCCTCCTCTTCAAACGCACGGATCCTTGCCTCTTTGCTCCCTCACGTCCCTTCCCTCTCTGACTTTCCCTTCTTTTTGGTTTTTCTTTTTGTGTTCTTCTCCTAAAACGAAGAAGAAGCCCCCCCATCGATTCCGAAGCTCGCTTTCTTTATATAGAGGGAATACTCGAATTTGTTTCTGCCGGTAGAGATTTTCTCTCAACTTCTCAACAAACAAATGGATCCAAAATCACACGGTTGTTGCATTTGTTTTTTAATTCAATTTTTTTAAAAAAAAATTCCCTCTAAAACTAATTTTAAATTAGGTGTTAATAAGTGGAAATAAAAAATAAAAACTGAATTTTTTTTTTTCGAATTTTGAAATGAAAATTTTAAAAGCCAAATTTAATTTATTATTTCTTTTTTAAAATATTAGGTGTCAACAGCTGCCCCTCTTTGAAGGGAAGCTCATAGAGGTTTCCTTCAAAGATGTATGACACCTAAATTTAAACTTTGCAAAATGAAATATGAAATGCATATGCAAATGTTAATGACTTGACTTTTTTTTTTTCTTCTTTTTTAAAGAATAAATGATGCAATGTAAGTGCAATGATTCGGTCAGGAACATAGATCTCTATGTGTCTATGACCAATGAAATGCAAATGCAAAGAAGAGCACGTACCTGTCATACCTGTTTGGGGATTTAGGTGTGAAATTATTCCGATGATACTTGTCAATCATCTGGAACTCCCTTTGATAATTGAAAGGCTCAAAGTCTTTAGGGATCTGGAATTCTCATCAGATTCTAAGCACCTGGAAATTGCATCAAGTACTTGAAACTTCAAAAATCTGATTCTTATATCAGACATTTGGAAACATTTACTAAACATCTGGAAATCACATCAGATGTTTGAAAAGACAAACACTTGGAAATCGCATCAAGCATTTAAAGGTTCAAATATCTGGAATTCACACCAGACATTTGAAAACATTTTATAAATAGATACTTGGAATTCTCATCAAGTACAAAGATGACTGGATAAACTCGGGGTTTCAAAGACAATTTTTTTTTTTGTCTTTGAGGAAAAATTCCATGAAAGTCCATGCATGATGGCTTTATCAAACTTTTATCAGAAAAATTATCACTAGGACAATTTTCAGTTATAGTGTGAATCTCTTAAACATGCTAAATGAGACACTTTTGGTGTGAAAAGGCATTTTCACTCGTTCTCATTTAAGAAGGGTTATTTGTCCCGACCATTGATGCGGGAATATATCACTCAATCTTATCATCTTGTTGACAAGAGTTCGAATTTTCTTGCAAGCAGTACGACCTTACCAATCTGAGAGGTCTTTGTCAAGGACTGTAATGCAGGCTTGGTCAATGGCTTAACAAAAGGACTCTTTGAGTCAAAGCAATTGAAAGAATGATTCTGTAATCATCTTCGGGTTTACAAGTCAAGAACCCTGCAAAATGAGAAAGAAATAATCTTGCTCGCACTTCTTCGAGCAATGTTTAAAACATGTGAATTCCTATGTTAATTCAAGTGCCTTAATCTGAAGAGACTTTGTAAGGGACATAACATAGGCTGGGTTCATGGGTTGAGAAACGAAAGGATCGTTAGGCTCAAAGATGTGTATAGGGGTCAAAGTTGGTGATCATCTTGACATTGCCACCAGTTTTCTTCGTCATGGATTGTCTTCTTGACAGATTTCTTTATTGGCTCAAAAGTTTATCACCTGATGCCAATGATTATTCAGCTGGAGATCTTTTCTCAACATTTTTTTTTAAAAAAAAAAAGTCATTTTCTTTGATGATAGACATTGAAGCACATTGCTTTTTTTATGCCTCCAATTCATCAGTCATTTCTCTCTTTTTCACGGGCATTGGCCTTGCTTTTACCAGGCACACTGCTTTTTCATGCCCCTTAGTTCTATTTTAATTTAAGTTCTTGCACACAATGCGTGTGTCAAGTATACTTTAAATGACACTCGAACCTTCAAGGGTCTTCATCTGTCTCTTGCCTTTCCCCAGTGTGGGGGATGATCACCAACTGGGTTTAAAAGAAATGAAATAGCAGGCTCAAGTGGGCTATTCAAAGAATATATGTGTGTAGGATAGTGAAAGAAATGCTCTTCGTCATCCTAAGGCACTTAAATTACCATATGAATTCAATGTAATAGCATAACTTGAAGATTGATGCAAGTGAAAGCAAGAAAATTTCAATTCATTTTCTTCACTTCATGATGTCATTTTTATCTTCTAGTTGCCCCGATGTGGGGTGGTTCTTGACAGGGGTAATTTGAAAAGAACATCCATAAGTGTATGGGCTCAAAAATGGTTAAGCAATGGAACACCTGTAGTGTTTGGGATAGAGAAATGAACTGCCTCTCGTCATTTCAGATGTCGTACTTTTCGCAAGAAAATTCTTCACCTTGAAATACAAAATGTTTCCACACTCACCTCACAATATATAGACAGGGGACGGTGTATGGGATTAGGCTTGCCTTTCACACCTCATTTAGCATGCTCAAGTAACTCGACATCTTTCACTGAATTATCCATTTTGATAAATTTCTAGTGGAATTGACGAATTGCACAATATCATGTGAAAGCATTCTATAATAATAAAGAGGGCATGCTCATAAAGTCAAAACTATTATGTGTCCATGTCTTGCCCTTCCTTTGTAAATGAGCTCATGTGTGCAGGGCTGCACCTGAAACATAAAGCAGATAATTAAAAGAAACAAACAGGGTAAATTAGATGCATGCTGAAAATTATTTTATTTTGAATTTTTTTTAAAAGGGAACATGAAGAAGCCCAGCCTTCAGAATTAGCTCCTTGCCGTTTTCTTTTGGTAGGATTTCATCACAGGGCTAGTTTGGTGTACTTCAACATGCCCTTAAAATATGAAAATCTCCATGTATTTTATTGGATGAAAAGCAAATTACATTATTGAAATAAGGGAAATCCTAGAATTGATAATGCAAATATGCAAATACGGAAAGCGATAAAGACTCCTGCGCAGAGGAGTGTGCAAATAATTAGAATTCTCCTACTCTCGAGCTTCATCGATGGCAAACACTGAACACTTCAGTCATTCCTTTGAGTGCGTCATCAGAGCTCTCAATCTTTGGAGGTGTGGGATCATCTATGCCACCCCATCCATCTGGGATGATATCCCGTGGGTCGATGTAAGAGCTGGGAGGAGCCGAATACTTTACATAGTAATCGAACTTGCCACTTGGTTGCCCCAGGGTATCCATCACTTCTGTTTCCTCATGCATCATTTGGAACACGGTGGGCTCAGCATCAAAATTGAAAATGACATTCACAGCTTCTGGGTGGTCAGGAAGTGGGTTATTCTGGATGTTTGGCTGTCCATTGCGGAATGAGACCACCTTGGCATCCAAAAGATTTTGGATTTTGTGTTGCAGTGTATAGCAATCGTCAACAGAATGGCCTACCTCCCCCATATGATAAGCACATGTCTTGGACGGATCATAGTTGGGGAAACACTCGGGATTAGGTCGCTTAGGCTCCTTAGCGAGTAATCCGTTTTTCTGAAGAGTCGGCAAGATCTTGGACAATGGCTTTGGAAGAGGCGTAAATTGACGCCTGGAAGAGTTCTTCTGCTGGCCAAAGAATGGTCGTGCTCCTCCCTGTTGAGTGTTCGAAGTTGGGCGAGGTGCCTGAACATAAGCTGCATTAACCTCTGCTATAGGTTCCTTATCCTTCTTGGCAAAAACTCCCTTATATGAGCTGGTTTGATCAGACGCCCATCCATCACGCAGGGCTATTTCAATTCGCTCGCCAACAGGGACTAGCTGATTGAACGACTCGGCAGTCGATCCTAACATCCGATTTCGATATTCAGGCGGGAGTGTCTTCATGAACAAATCCATCAACTCCTTTTCAGTCGGTTCCGGAGTAATTTGAGCAGCTACAGACCTCCATCTCGTGACATATGCCTTGAAAGATTCCATCTTCTTCTTCTCAGTGCGAAGTAAATCCTCTCGAGATGGAGTGACATCAATATTATACTTGTACTGCTTGAAGAATGCATCAGTCAAATCCTCCCAAGTCTCTAGGAGATTAATCTTCTTCATAATATACCACTGGAGTGCCGGTCCTGTCAGGCTTGCTTGAAATTGCTGAATCATCAGAGGTATGTTATCAACATATGGGGTCATCCTAACCACATAAGTCTGCAAATGGATTTTTGGGCAAGAAGTGCCATTATACTTTTCAAAGTCTGGCATTTTGAACTTCTTTGGTATCTTGATCTTCGCATAATGGGACAGATCAGTTGGATCTTGGCTAAATGCACCCTGCAGCTGCTTGAGTTTCTCCTCGATTTTTGCCAAGCGTTTTTCTTGCTCAGTCTTCGGTATAGCCGGCTGTATCACTTGTATCTCTTCGTCAACAATGATTTGAGGCGTGTCAGTACTTTTCTCCCTAAAGACATCATTAGAGCTTGATGGGCCACTTGTGGATACATTCTTGCCTTTATCTTTCGGATCAGCCATAGAAGCCGTTGCCGCTCTCCCCACCGCCGGTTTCCGTTTGCGAACGCCGCACCGCCTCGGGTCCCCTCATCGGCCCCACCACTCCTCGCCTGCCACCGCGCCGGAGTGCCATCCGATCCGCCTGCTCCGCCCGAGCAACCAACCGCGCCACTGCACCCTGCTCCTCGCGCGAAGCCTCTGCTACTCTCGACCTGCGCCGCTCGCCAGATCCC
The DNA here is from genome assembly GCA_007663325.1 of Eucalyptus pauciflora. Classification (NCBI taxonomy): domain Eukaryota; kingdom Viridiplantae; phylum Streptophyta; class Magnoliopsida; order Myrtales; family Myrtaceae; genus Eucalyptus; species Eucalyptus pauciflora. The sequence continues at coordinate 500,602 of VMYD01000242.1, forward strand.
GACACCGAAGACCCACTCCAGCCGAGCCCCGATCCGGCGACCCGTGACCGCCCGAGCATCACGAGCCCTTCCGCACCGGCGACCACCTCCGTGACACCGTCCGCCGAGCCCGACGTCCGCCCGACGCTGCCTCCGCTTGCACTCAGAGTTCCTTTGCTTGGAACCACCAACTTCGAGCGATGCTCCCTCCTTCGTGCGACGATTTTGCAGCTGTTGTTGCCCATTGTTGCTGGCTGTCCAATTTTGTGTCAACTCGGTGATTTCGTTGACTGGTTTTTGTTGCTGGACGAACCAACATTTGCTGCGAGTTTGACGTGGTTGCTCCAATATTGGTTCTCTGTGGTCGTTCACATTCGGCCAAATTACACCCCCCACATCGAGACGTGATTTTTCCTGGGCTATTCTTTAGTTTCTCTTTGTGCAGGTGCTTTTTTTTAGCAACAAAAAGCTGTGCCCTTGAATAGGTAATTTCTTTAGGCTAAATTCATATCAAATATTCTGTTCGTAGTGTTTTATTTTAACTTGATTTGTTGTTATTGATTTTTATTATCATTATCCGATTAGGAAATTGGTCATATTAAGTCAAATAAATCAAAAATTTTGAGCCGCGAGACGTCGGGTTAGATTTTTGATTGTTTTGACTTTTTTATGGCAAAATTCGTGAAGTGCTTTGCATCATTGATTTATATTAAAATAATGTGCCATTGATTTGCAAGAATGGATTTTTTTGGCATGTTTTTGTTATTTTCTCATCATATATTATGCATCATATTAGGTATTTAGGTCCATAAACATTTCATGCTTAAATCAATGCATTTTAGTTTTTTTTTTATTCGTGTAGGATTAGGTTAATTTTCCTTTAATAAAATAAAAAAAGAATAAAAAAAATGTTATATAGATTTCATAAGGTGAACGTTACAGGTTGCATTAGTGGGTCATAGTTTAATGTTTTGTTTTCCATCATGTAGTCTTTTTAAATATAAAATAAAGATATATAAAAACAAAAAAAAATCACCAAAAGAACATGCATATAGAATTGTTATGTCATGCATCCCATGTCATGTAGTATATGCACATTTAGAATTATATAACATAAATTGCATTTCACATATCATTAAAGTAAAATTCATGCATATTAATTTTAGATTTAGATTGCATAATAATAAAATTTAGGTGTCATGTCATTTAGAAATCATGTTTAGGGCATGCATTTTTTGTAAATGTTTCTTAGAGATTGGACTTTAATAAAGTCGTGGTTTATAATTTCTTAGCATTTTGATTTATTGAATGTTATTTAATTAATTGTGCACCCGCATGACCATCATTTGCATGTTAGTATCTTAGGTTAAAATTAATCAAGACTGCCTGCAAAAAATGTTTTTTTTTTTAAGGTACCGAAAGGGCGTTAGATTAATCTAGCGTAACCATGTCCCCGAATCCATTAAATCTCTGGTTCGTAAAAGGTAAAGTATTCTCCCATACTTTACCTGGGTTTCTAATCAGCCATAATTGGTTAGTGGCGGCTCCAATTTGAAATATAATTGCATCTTTTAATGGGTCTTTTTCTTAGTATCAAGTCGCGATTGGTAGGGCTTGGGAGAGTCCGCGCCAAGTCTTCGGACTTAGTAATCCATTAACCTAGTTTTAGGTGATTCCTCACCCCATCGAAAAATCGGGTCGTGACAGCTTGGCGACTCCACTGGGGATGAGGGATCCACCGAAGAAGAAGCACAGTCAATTTTGCTTTTTACTGTGTCTTCTCTCTCCTCTGCTACCCTCTCTCACCTTTTGACTTTTCTTGTTCTTTTTCCTCCTCTTCAAACGCACGGATCCTTGCCTCTTTGCTCCCTCACGTCCCTTCCCTCTCTGACTTTCCCTTCTTTTTGGTTTTTCTTTTTGTGTTCTTCTCCTAAAACGAAGAAGAAGCCCCCCCATCGATTCCGAAGCTCGCTTTCTTTATATAGAGGGAATACTCGAATTTGTTTCTGCCGGTAGAGATTTTCTCTCAACTTCTCAACAAACAAATGGATCCAAAATCACACGGTTGTTGCATTTGTTTTTTAATTCAATTTTTTTAAAAAAAATTCCCTCTAAAACTAATTTTAAATTAGGTGTTAATAAGTGGAAATAAAAAATAAAAACTGAATTTTTTTTTTTCGAATTTTGAAATGAAAATTTTAAAAGCCAAATTTAATTTATTATTTCTTTTTTAAAATATTAGGTGTCAACAGAGGTCATTTCGACAAGGACTTTTCTCCCAAGAGAATTTGACGATTAATGATATCATCCGAGCATGATGACAGTTTTGCGAGTTTGTCAAGTGGTCGGAATTAGCTTGATTTGTTTATGCAATCATTGATTTCTCATTACCAACACACTTTTGATATTGTTTTGATAACATGTGTTAAAATTGATCTTTTTCTAGTATGCTTTCGCTACTAGAATACTTGTTATAATGAATACTATTTGATGTGAAATACCCATTTCAGAATATTCTCGAATGACAGGTTCCTCTAGTGAAACCACACAATTTCAAAGGGTTCATGGGTTAGCCTTAAACCATGCATTTTCAAAAGGTTCTTGGTTATCCTTAAACCTTGCAATTCTAAAGGGTTCATGGGTTAGCCTTAAACCATGCATTTTCAAGATGCAATTTCAAAGGGTTCATGGGTCAGCCTTAAACCATGCATTTTTAAAAGGTTCTTGGTTACCCTTAAACCGTGCAATTCCAAAGGGTTCATAGGTTGACCTTAAACCATGCATTTTCAAAAGGTTCTTGGTTATCCTTAAACCTTGCAATTTCAAAGGGTTCATGGGTTAGCCTTAAACCATGCATTTTCAAAAGGTTCTTGGTTATCCTTAAACCTTACAATTTCAAAGGGTTCATGGGTTAGCCTTAAACCATGCATTTTCAAAAGGTTCTTGGTCATCCTCAAACCATACACTTTCAAAGGGTTCATGGGTTAGCCTTAAACCATGCATTTTCAAAAGGTTCTTGGTTATCCTTAAACCTTGCAATTTCAAAGGGTTCATGGGTTAGCCTTAAACCATGCATTTTCAAAAGGTTCTTGGTTATCCTTAAACCTTGCATTTTCAAAAGGGGTTCTGGGTTAGCCTTAAACCATGCATTTTCAAAAGGTTCTTGGTTATCCTTAAACCTTGCAATTTCAAAGGGTTCATGGGTTAGCCTTAAACCATGCATTTTCAAAAGGTTCTTGGTTATCCTTAAACCTTGCAATTTCAAAGGGTTCATGGATTAGCCTTAAATCATGCATTTTCAAAAGGTTCTTGGTTATCCTTAAACCATGCAATTCCACAATGTTAGTGGGACTGCCTTAAACCACACGGTTATTGGACTACCTTAAAACACACGGTTAGTGGGACTGCCTTAAAACACACGGTTAGTGGGACTGCCTTAAACCACAAGGTTAGTGGGACTACCTTAAACCACACGGTTAGTGGGACTGCCTTAAACCACAAGGTTAGTGGGACTACCTTAAACCACAAGGTTAGTGGGACTGCCTTAAACCACAAGGTTCGTGGAACTGCCTTAAACCACACGGTTAGTGGGACTGCCTTAAACCACAAGGTTAGTGGGACTGCCTTAAACCACAAGGTTCGTGGGACTGCCTTAAACCACACGGTTAGTGGGACTGCCTTAAACCACAAGGTTCGTGGGACTGCCTTAAACCACACGGTTAGTGGGACTACCTTAAACCACAAGGTTCGTGGAACTGCCTTAAACCACACGGTTAGTGGTACTGCCTTAAACCACAAGGTTTGTGGGTATATCCTTAAACCACACTTTTCAAAGTATTCATAGGTATATCCCTAAACTACGCTCTTTACATTAAGCTCACTTGCAGTCTCATTTTACTATTGTAAAAAAGAAAAACAAAAACAAAAAAACAAAAAAAAACAAAAAATTAGGTGTCACCTTATCTTTGAAAGAAATCTCTTTGAGCTTCCTTCCAAAGAGGAGCAGCTGTTGACACCTAAATTTTTGCCCAAAAAAATCATTTCCAAAAAAAATGGGAACATTTGTTTTTCCACAAAAATATTCCAAGTTAAATTCTTGCATATAGATTATCTAGGCATTTAATATGGTGTTTTAAATGGAAGATGTTTTTACTTAAAAAAAAAAGATAAAAAAAAAATTGAAAATATATATTAAAAAAAGATTTTAAAAAAAGAGAAAACAAGAATAAAAAAAGAAAAAAGGTTGGGGCCAATGATCTAAATGTGACTAGCCAAGCCCAGGAGGTCAGATTGGAATTAAAATGGCAAATTGGGGCCAAAATGCAATTTCCAAAAGTTGAGGGACCTATTCGCAATTTTTGCAAAATTTTGCCAAAACCCTTAAATAATCATCTTGGTCACCAATTAAGTTGAAATTGAACTTGGGCTAACTCGAATCAATTAAATCGGGCCAAAAAGACCAAGTTTGTATTGAAATGAGTATTTTTGGATAAGAAAATGGCCAACTTTGAGGGACTTTCTTGCAAAATTGAGTGAGTACAATTGCAAAATATGGTTGAGATCTTAAAATACTATACATGAGCTTGCTAATTGATCAAAAAACGCAGCCAAATTGATGGATTAAAGCACTAAAACGAGCTACCAAAACCTAGTCCACGAATTGGTCTCATTTCGGAGTTGCTGAGTAAGCAACTTGGTGGCCCCACCATATCCCACTCAGCCGCCCATCCAGCCTGATCTTTGCACGTGATTGAAGACCATAATGAGTAGTGCCAGTGGACGGAAATTGGCCAGGGATAAGCTGCTGAATGCACGGGAAAGTCGCAGCAAAATCCGCACACTCAACAGCTGCAAAATTTTAAAATTTTGGCTAAGTCAGAAAGTGGGTAAACTGCTCAGTTGGTGGGCTTGGCAGGAGAGCAAAAAGCCGATCACGTGATTGCATAATGCGAGGGATAACATCTAGGAAGCAAGCTCTTTCAGGGGAGGAGGGAGAGGAGACGAGAAGGAGAGGAGAGAGCTCGGGATCGTTCCCCAAAGACACCTTCAGAAGCAACTCCAGAAAGCAAAAACCCAGAAATTCCAGACCGACCTTGAGAGAGAAAAGTGCAATTTTCACAAACTTGCAGCCAAAATTCGCCAAAACCTTCAACTAGAGAGTGAAACTTCACTCAAAGAAATTTCCAACCATAGGTCGCACGTCCCAAATGGAGATCGGGAAGGCCTCTTAAAGCCCCCCGAAAAACTACCCTCCTGGCGGGCCAAAGAAAGTCTGAATTTTTCCAAGTGTTGAGCCCGGTTGGTCACGAGTGAGAGAAAGCGAGTGTGTTTGATAAAGTTGAGAGACAAATGAGGAAAACCATGAGTTCAAAACCAAAGTAGAATACATATAGCTTTGTTTGGTGTTTATTTTTCCAACAAAAAAAGTCACGGAGTCTAATTTTGGAGGTTAATGAAAACCTTCGTTATCAGTTCTTTCTTTGCAGATCTGGTTTTCCAGTTGAAGAAGCCAACTTCCACGTGCCTCCCGAGGATAATTTCTTTGTTTCCTTGGCCAAGAGTCACTTGAAAGGGAAACTAGGAAGCAAGGTAAGCATCCTAGATGTATTTTGGTTTAATTTTGAACATGTTTTGATCACGAAAATCAAGAGGAAAACTAGTCCGAAGGACTGATTTTCGAGGTGGAAATTGTTCTAAGTGTTGGAATCTCTTCAAGAGTTTTGCATGTGTGCTTCTTGGAGAGGTCGTTTTGATGTCTTTCGGTGGGCCATTCTCTATGATTTGTGTTGCATTTGAAAGCTCATGTTACCTACTTTCACTCGGATTAAGTAGTGTTTCCCTTAGATCTTGCATGTGATAAGTGTCGGGGCTTGAACATGGGCATGCAACCTGTTTGCTTGACTTGGGTTCAAACCCAGATTTGCAAAATCAGCTCAAACCCGTGTATTTGAGGACGATTTTAGCTGGGTTCTTGTGTGTTGTAGGCTATGATTTCTATCTAATATTGCTCCTTGCATGTGGTAGTATAATCTTGATGTTTTAGTTCCACATAATATTGCTCATGGGTGAAGATTAAAGGCCGCAAACATGGCCCGCGAAGCTGTTTTGGGGTGATTTAATGCACGCCAAGTGTTCGATGAAATGCGCAAACCAAGTTTTGATCTTGAAACGGTCGATTTGAGCTCGGTTATTGTGATATTCATGTGCTGTGTTACTCCATGTTAGCATAGATCGGTTTAAGGAATTATTATTAATATTTTTTTAAAAAATAATAATAAAAAAAAAAGAAAAATATGAAAATTTCAAAAATATCAAAAAATGTTGGATGTTATCAAATTAAGCCAAAAATGACATCTAGGAGATTTTCCTAATTTTATAAAGTCATTTTTCCTAATTAAATGATATTTTGGTATTTTATAACCATTTTTGTAAATAATCTATTTTGCTTAGATTAAAATTATTTAGAGTAATTTCATGCATCTAGGGTAATTTCATGCATATTTAAATTCTCATTTTGCTCACGGGGGTCCTGTCCCGGGGCGTGATAACAAGGCCATGTAATATTATTTGCCCGACATTGTATCGGGTTTTCATTTTCCGCATTTATTTTCAAGTTATTTCAATTTCTTGGATGTTTACTTATGTACCGTTTTTCATTAATTTGAGTGTAAATTTCTCTTCTAAATTATGTTAGGATTAGTCTAGATATTAAAAAAAAAAACTACACAAACATTTGCATGGACACTTAGCGATTTCATAAAGATTATAATTGGTAATCAAGATGGTGTGGCCATTTAGATTAAAACCTTCCAAGTTAGTGGTACCACAAGGGCGCTAATAGAAACATTGGCGTAAACAAGTCCCCGTTCCTAGAAATCTCTGGTTGCGTAGGAATTGAGACAACACTCACGTGTCTTGATTGGTTTCTAGCCGACCCCAATAGGCTAGTGGCGACTCCTAGAAATATTTAGGTTGTTAAGAACTAAAAAACAAAATCCAACGTCGCGCGAGCTATGGGCTTGGGAGAGCCCGCGCCTAATTTAGGGCCATTGGTCCGCCTCTTTAGGCAAATACCCCTAAACCATTCTTTATTTTCCCCCGAACGGAAAAAAGATGTCGTGACAATTATGACACGTCTCATTCCATGCAACACAATTTTGTCCCATAATCAGGAGCGTTTATCTCAATTAATCATGTGTTCCAATTGATTACTACCCACACAAGCACGATCTACCCGACACACAGGGGTCTTCCGATGTAGCCAGGCGTCGTCTCGCACCATCAAGCACGGCAATGTCTACCTCAAGACAGCATTCCACATAGGAGCATTGGCCCAGCTTCTACTACGACCAACATCCGTTGTCGGGGGCGTTCCACATAGGAGCATCGTCCACCCAACGCACATCAGGTGACAGGTTCTCATAACCAACACACGACCATCCAATCTCGGCAAAGGACATCGTGCATTGCACTCAAATGCCTCAATTAAAATGATGTACTTGGCCCATTTTCTTCGTATTAAAAACACCCAGTAAAATAATCGTGTGTGGGTACATGGTCAGCTCAAACCAGAAAAGTGATATCATTCTTTTAAAAATCCCATGATTTTATATAGTACCTAAAAATATTTTTGGCATCAAAAACCAACACCCGGTATTTTCTGATTAAATACCAAAATATCATATTTTTGGAATAATAATTCAAAAATTAACACTCAGCATTAAATTGCACGAAGTAGCACTAAATTGCATAATTCAACCACACCACGACAATCAGCACGAATTCGGGCTACCAGCTATCCCGGTATAATTTCCGGAATAAATAAATAATTAAATAAATTACAAAATAATTAAATAAATGCAAATAATTAAATAAACAACCAATTTAAATTAATATAAGCTAACCTAACCATCTAAGTACACTAAGTAAATTACTCTACTAAACAAGCTAATTACCCTAACCATTCTAACTAAATTAATCTAATAGCTAACTACATAAACTAATTTAGCTAATTAAATTAACAAACAATCCATCCTAACTAAATTAGCCTAGGAACTAATTATTCTAACCACCTAGTTAGATTAACTAGCTAACTAGGCTAACTAGGGATCTCACTAATCCCTAATTAATTCAACTAATCCACTCTAAGCATCATTAGCACCATACTAAATAAACTCATTAGTTTAGTGTAAAAACCAGTTCAAGGCGATGGCAGCCGAAACTTGGGCCTACGGTATCGCCAAATGGAGCTTGGACCTGGCCGAAAATGGCCCACAAGGCTCACGATTGATGCTAGTCTTGAAAGGGGCTGCTGGTCGAGGCTTAGCTCAGCGGATCGGAGCTGCAGCATGCCGTGGCAGCTTGGTGGGGACACGGCTGAGCTGACTTCGACGGTGCAGCAACGATGGAGAAGAAAACTGGACTGACTTCATGAGAGGAACAATGGAGCTGAAGTCGTTTGATGCTTGCATTGCGGATGTGGGGAGGGCGCTGGTTGTGAGGGGAAACGGACAAGGGAGGGAGTTGAGCTGGCGAGCGGCAGCTTGAGAGGAGAATTGGTGGAGATGAACAGACGATGGTGGCTCCGCTGGTGTTGGCCGAACATGAAGATGGCGATAGGATTCTGCTAGTGGACCACGTGAGAAAGAAAGGGCGTGAGGCTGTTGTTGCAGGGGTTGACTCGGGGGGGGAGTGGGTTGACGTGGGCTGGTGCTGTGGGTGGAAGACTGTTGGGCGGTGATGGCAGAGGGAGAATGGGCTAGTGAGAGTTGCGTGAGCTGCAGGCTGAGCTTCGAAGAAAAACAAAATGAAAGAAGGCCAGCAGACTTCGGTGGAGCAGCAAGCTCGCACAAAGAAGATTGGAGGGGGGAGCAGCTAGCGTGGCAGAGAAGCTGAATGAGCGGGGAACAAGCCTTGAAGCTCAATGTAAAATATCAATTTTCATCATGTCTTTGTCCCCAAAAGTCCACATGTTCATCCCCTCTGTCCCCCATAATAGTTTCATGCATAAAATCCCACAAATAACCAATTTTTGTGCCAAAATTTGCAACCCCCACACAAGCCTACGAATTTCACCACTTGGACTTCAATTTCTTCATCAATTTCTCCAATTTGATGTCCAATTTTGCTGAGGAAGAAGCCCACACACATTCCACAATTTCCCTTCACCAAATAGCTCACTTTGGAAGCCAAAAATCCACTTGAAAATGGCCAACCGAATTTCCTTTCTTTTCTGAATCGTCTGAAATTGATTTTCCATAAAAATCTCGAGCTTGCCAAAAATTCTTCGGAGGATGAGTCGACGTTCCAAAAATAAATCGTGACATGATAGAACTTTCAATTTTTAAAATCGGGTTCAATTTCGTGATTAATTTCAACTAGACACGATTTTAGCATGACCTAATCTACCAGGTAGCTTTTAGGAACTTTTAGCACATTTGACCCGTGGTTGATTATTTTTGAGCCACATTGTACATCTTTGACTCATAGGCGGCTCTCGGTTGTCGTGAAAATCTCGAGATCTCAAATACGGGCACATGGTACAAAAATGACAGAAAAATCGGTTTAGTGCCGTTCGACGAAAATTTTGCAATTAGGTGGAATTACCCACACTTTAGTTACATGCCTGTGTCGAATCGGCCTATCTCTGGTCTCTAATCGATTTTGACGGTGCCATATTGACCCTTGCAGATTAGCACGGTCGAGCAGTCGATTTCTGGTCGAATTCTCAAGTCAATTGCATTTAGATTCCTTAACAGCTTCACTTGATAGACTAGTTATCTCGTGAATGACCAACTTAGAGGAAAATGCTATAGGCATGTCAATGAAAAGCCCAATTCATTTCATCGAAAATAGGGTGAAAATCAGGATGTGTGCTCTTTTTGCTCTGTTTTTCAACTCATCGGACCAAAGCTCGTGGTTCTTCGGTTCACGCAAGTTTTCGACCCAGTGGGCTACGATTCTGTTGTCTATAGACTTAGCTTGGTTTTTTATTTCTGCCTGGATTGTTGATTGATCTCCCTGTTCAGTTTGTGCTAGCTTTTCAATCGGCCTGCCCTAGGTGTTCAACGTTTTATCTAAGCCAGATCCGCGAAGATTTTCTTTGGTTTTCTACGGGTTGGTCATCGACGGTTCGAGGAAAGGGAAGGTTAACGGTGATGGCACAAGTGTGTGTTGGAAGATGTTGGCATCAGGGCTATCTTGAATGGTGCTCGGTTGATGGGTTGAGTTTTGTCTCCTCGGCTAAGCTGGGTCGGGGCCGAGCCATGTCTCGGCCAGCGATCGTCGCTGGTGTCGGTTGGATTGAACAACTGATGCCGGACAGTGGCTTGGCGACAGCCCCAAAACGCCGGTGAGGGCTCGTCGAAAGTGGTGTTGTTTTGGTTGAGGTTCGAGGAGGGTCGTGCTTCGGGCATGACACATGAAGACCAAAAGTGAAATATAAATATAATAAATATAATAAATTTTAAAAAATATATATAATAAAATAGTTTTAATTCTAAGCGGGTTGGATCCGAGTAGATGGGTCGGATCGGGTTAGAGAGTCAGACTAGGTTCACCCGATCCGAATCCCTTTTCCCAAATATAATATTAATATATTAAAATATTAAAAAATAAAATATAAAAAGTATGATAATAAGATATAATATAAAAAAATAGATAAATATATTAAATTCAAAAATTAAAAAACTTTAAAACTTTAAAAATTCGAAATTTATAAAAAAATTCAGGAAATTCAAAAAATCACGAAAATTTTAGAAAATTCAGGAAATCCCTGAAATTGAAAAAATTTCAAAAAAAAATGAAAATTCTGAATTTTTTTTTTTAGGGAATTAAGAAGAAAGCTAAAAAATTAGTTCTTTGGTACTTTTCTCTTAAAAAGTGGGAGCCTTTGGATATAAAATTATGCTAAAAAATTGAACAAGTCCTTAGGGTTTCACCATAGGGTTTCATTTATTCTTAGAAACGAATGTTCTTGATTGCGTACTTTCAATATGATAATTATGACTTCCCCTAAGCTTGGTCAAGATTGGCATTTATTTATTTCTTAACGTTGGATGCTTGTTTTTCCTTGTAATTTATTTAATGATTTCCTTTATTATTGATTATTATTTTAATGATTACTCACATGCATCATCATTTTATATGTTAGTGAATGGGTTTAAAATCAATTTAGACTGCTTGACAAAAATACTTTAAAATGAACAAGATTATGTACCAAAAGAGCATTAGTTGATTAATTAATGTAATCAAGTCCCTGACTCTAAATTCTTTAATTACGTAGGAAGTGAGGTACACCCTCATTTCTCACTTGGTTTCTAATCGATCTCCAATAAACTGGTGGTGACTCCTCATTATAAAATTCTTATAGCATCATCTCTAATACGACGACGTGGCACAGGGTATGGGCTTGAGGGAGTTCATGCCTAATCACCAGCCGTAGACCCATCTTTTTGGCAATATTTTTAAATTTATTATCTCTCTTGAGGGGTAGGTCACGACAGTTAAAAGTACTTTACTTGACTATCTAGTCATATCGATGGATGTTAACAATTGACTTGGTGACATGTTTTTATCAACCACTTGCAATTTTGTAATATTCAAGATGTTGGTATAAGCCTAATTTGAAGATGTTGGATTTAAATCAATCTATAGCAAATCTAACAAACTAGCAATTGCAAAAACAAACCAAAAGTTATTCTCTAGTTTTAGCTTGACCGCTGTTGGGAATTACTGATTCCTAGAAACCGGATTCGACACTAAATCAAACCCCTAAAATGAGTGCAGAAGACGAGCCCGGGAAAATCACATATATCACCGATCCTAAGGCACATCACTATATTGAACGTACCTTGTTAGCCACAGCCTAAACACCAACGTTGATTTGAAGAAGAAACAGTGATCACGTTCTATCCGATGATGTCAATTGGCCTTGAAGGGAAGAGAGTGTCGTCTCTTGCTCTTGTTCTTCTTTTTAGAAGGAGAGGGAGAGAAGGAACGTACGTTATATGAAAAGGTACGTTCCTCCCTCTCTTTTTTCCCTTAAATACGTCCTCTCCAAAGGACATGTCCCTTCGGTAAAAGACGCTCCCCCAAAAGTTACAACTCTTCAACGTGTCCCTCCATCCATGGGCCTTAAACTTGTGGGCCAGCTTTTAGGCCCAACATGGGCGGACGGGCCAACTTAGGCCCATCACATTAATTAAATAAAACCATCAACCGCAAAGTGATTAAACATCCACAAGCAAATTTTTCGGGATGGATCGAGGCTGAATGTTTGTTTAAAAGGCATGCTAGCTTTTAGAGAGCAAAATATGACATAGAAAATGTTACTTGGACTGAAATGACAAGGACACTAAAATACTCGAAAAGTAAAGTGTGAAGATTGAAATGGAAGGAAATCGGAAGGAAATTGTTGGAATCAAAGGAAATCAAAGAAAAAAAATAGGGTGATGACCACTGAAATTAAAATCTAAGTGCAAACAAAGGAAAACAAATCACTAAGAGAACTTCGCTCTATTTCCACGATTTTAGTAACTCCCACGGCAATCGAGTCTCCTACAATAAACTGCAATTTCATTAATGATTTGATCTAATTTTGTAACCATTGTAGCTTTTAGCTCAAATAGCTCGAGGTAACCTTTCCTAAGTTTGATTGAAAGGTCAACAATACACCTCATCGAAGCTAGGTAGCACAACCTCCATGAGAAGTTAGACAAGGTAAGCTCCATATCAAAGTTGGGATTATCATAACTTGACTCCTCATACTTCGCTTTGATCCCCTAACTAATACCAATAATTGAATCTCTCTATAGTATCTCGGCCATGAATTATCACCACCAATAGAAGCCAAAGAATAATGCTGTAAAAATTCCCAAAAGAGTTAGTGCTAAAAAATAAAGAGCACCAATGAGAGTAAAATATGTTGATAACCATCATTTTATATTCTTTGCTTTTACTGACACTTTATCTTACTGCATTTCATAACATATTTCCATCGATGAAATTGTTTTATCATTTTGATGGCATGCATCACTTGATTGATACATGTGAATTGTTCATCTCAAAACAACATTTGTGCCCCTCCTCATTTCTCTCTCGAGTTACCAATCCCTTGCTTTTGTTTCTAGAGCTTTGAAACACAAGGTAAAGAACCCCACTTTGGCCTTTGTTGTCCAATGTGAACTATTCAACTTCAATGGTCTCCTTTGCTTCTTTTTGGGGGTTCATTCCGATGAACACACAGCACACCGATCAATTATTTATTGAGTGGCCAACAGCCAAACCTGATTGTCGTGACCAAATTTTCAGGTGCACCACCTAGAGTTTGCCTAATAGATTGTTAAGCTTAGACTTAACTCGGGCTCTCCCAAGCCCATACCAATTCATGACTTAAGTTCAAATTTCTTAACATGTAAACATATTTTATCTAGGAGTCCCAACTAATCAGTTTATGGTAAATCGATTAGACACCTAAGTAAAATAATGAGATAATTATTTTATTCCTACGAACCAGAGACTTTGGGTATGGGGACTTGGTTACACTAGACTTCTCTAACGCCCTTTCGGTACCATTTCTTTTATTTTCAAAAATGTTTTTGAATGTAGCTTGGATTGATTTTAAATCTATTTCCCTAACATGTGATGTGATCATGCGGGTGCGCAATCCACCAATTTAACACCCAAGAAAGTAAATAAACAAAAATACAGGACTTATTTTCATAGCAATGAAAGCATCTGCATTGTTAAATCATAATTCATATTATCAACCATAGATATGATTTCTAATTAACACGCAATTTCTTTTTGTTTTCATTTAATTAATGAGAATCATGCATTATGAAATGCAATATAACTAAATGACTTAATTCTAATGAGAGGCAATTTCTAATTAAATAGACCTAACAACAATCATTAAATGGCATGCATTTCATGAATCTAAATGAAATGCAATGACATTTTTTTCTTTTTTTCTTTTTTAAAAAAAAAGAAATGCAATCTATCCTAGAGATTGAAACTAATTTATTCTAAGACATTTTTTTGTATTTTTTATGAAATTTGAAATTAGAAAAATGTGAAAATTATCTAGCTAAATTAAGATTCTATCCAACTTATATTAAGGATTAGGTCAGGCTAAACCCTAATTTAAACCAAGATATTATCTTAACTTAGCAATCTCTAACCTAAGATGTAGTCTATCTAAATTTATCTAAACTTAAAATGAAATATGCAATTTTATCCAAATGTGCAATGATGTACAAAGGATGCCCTAATTCTACATGACATATGCATGATGATTTTAGTTTTTTAGTTTTTTCTTAATTAATTTCGAAAATAAAAAAAAATGTCAAATAATTAAACATGCAATTTAAGCTAATGAAACAAAAATCTAACATCCTAAATTTATGTTTTTTCTATTTCTTTATTTCGAAAATTCATGATAAATAAAATGTTTAGTCTAAATATGCAAATAACCCTATAGCATGCAATATTCTAACTCAAACATATTTGAAATAAAGCAATCAAGACAAGACAGAAAATTCAAAATCACCAAAGATATCATACATTGTTCAAATCAAGGGATAATATCTCGTTAATAAAATCAATAAATTCATCTTAAGTCTTAAAGATCAAAATATCAATTTTATTCACGTTTGATTAATTATTTCATCTAAAGCCTTATAGATGAAATAAAAAGTCTAGGCGCGGTTGCGAATCAAGTAGTATGTCAGAATTTCCAATTATGCTTAGGGAAATATTTCAAATAAGTAAACAATAAATAAAATAAAAAATAAGATAAACTTGCCTAATAAAATAAAGCAAATATACCTAATTTGATTTTTTCCCTTTAAAAAAAGAAAGAAATCTTGGCCGTCGTTCGGAACTCCGGCGAAGGGATCAATGGTGAGCAGCACGTTTGGCGTGAGCAGTGAGGGTAGACGCCGGCGAGGGACTCCGGCGGAGCAAGGCACCAACGAGGGGACGTTGCAGGGGCGGCAGCGACGTTGGAGCAGAGGCGGAGCGGATGTCGAGCATTGAGCAGGGACGTCAATCGTTGGTCGGAGCAGAGGCGAAGCTAGGCGAACAGGCGACATCAGTTGCTGGCATCGCGATGGCAAGGGGTGGAACGGCGAAGCAGCAGGGCGAAATCGCAATGGGCTTCGGCTCTGGGCGCTGCAGGGACGTCAGGTCACTAGATCTCCGCTGGGCGATCATGGACGACTGGCGAAGTGGCAATGACTGGTGGTGCGACTAGGTCACGCAGTGAGGCAGAGGAACGTGTGGCGAGGGAGTTGTAGGCCCGAACCAGGAGCAGCGGCGGCAGGGGCTCGGGCATAGGGCAGTAGGAGGCACAATAGCAACACTGGTGTGCTGGAGCAGAGTGGAGCTGGCTGTCGCAAGGGGGCGGAGCTGAATTGAAGCCGGCAAAAGGGAGGGCAGAAGCGAAGCCAGCAAATGGAAGAAGATGATGAACAGTAGGTGTCCAATCACCTTTTCCACTTCTGGTTTTTCCCTTTTTCACGCTTCCCTCTTTCTTTTCCTTCCCTTAAGTTTATTTTCTTCTTATGTTTCTCTTCGAAGGAAAACACCACGGAAAAGACTTCCTCTCTTATTTTTTTGCGATTTTTCTTTCACTCAAGAGAAAACCAAAAAACCCTCCAACGTGCGGCCGTGTATTCAATATGTGGCCCCCCAAAACCCTACGCGAGTAACCTTTTTATAGGCCAAGGATTAGGGTTTCAATTTCCTTTTCAAATCAACATCCACGAAGATTTCTTTTCTGCATGTAATACTACTTTTTATTTTCCACATCTCTTCTAGATTTCATTTGTAAAAAATGAATATTCTCTACCGATTTTTTCAAAATTGCAATAGGATTTTTTTAAATTTGAAATCTCGCCAAGATGAATCCATAATACGGGCTTGGGCCAATTTGCTCTCGTCGTGGGCTTAGTCCGACCTGTCCATTTAAAGCTCAAAACCACCAAATCTAATCCATCTGTTATCAGTCCAATGCAAATGCAAATTAAAAATAAATGCACCTAGAATTATATGCTATGTAATTTAATTTAATTTATTTTTTTTAGGGGTTAAAAATTAATCCCTAATTTTTTTTAATGCAATAAATAACTGGGTCGCCAAAATTTAGGTGTCAACACTAATAATGGGTTTGAATTAAAATACTGAGAAATAATTCATGGATGATCAGCCTCATTGAGATTTCCCTGGGGGATTAAAGAATGCATGATATTGGAGGAACAAATTCAGCCGGACAAAAAGTCGTCACGAGTCATGCACTCTATTGCCCAATCCCTAAGATAGGAAAGCTTTAGGCTTCAGATGGAAACAATTTTGACACTGTTCTAGTTGAAATATGGAATTTTTATGTCACGAACCGTAATGCACCGGCCTCTATCAGTTGATGCTGACTGATAAGTCCTTGCGAGACAACAATAAGAGATGAATGACATTGATCTTATAGTGTGCCGGCCAACAAAGATCAAGTCAATCTTGGTTCGTCTTCACTTTTTTGCTGGCCAAGTTTCACACATTATTATTTCATATTAAAAAGCCCCACTCAGTTCTATTCCCACAGAGCTATCTTTTTCTTTAGAGATAGTATTTTTCTTTTTTGGTCTCACTCAGTCTCTCTTTATTATATACATTAGTGCACGTTGTTGCTACATGCATAAAAAATTAGAAAAAAAATATAAAAAGATAGAATTTACACCCCCCCCCCCTATTATAGATATAATTACATATCCCATCCTCCCAAGTTATTCTTTACATTCTTAGTCTAAAATCTTTACATTTCTTTGTCATTGTAACAACCATCAAAACTTTTACCGAATTAAAGATATCCATATGTTAGAGAGACAAAGATAAAGTAATATATATCGCGTGTGACTAAGAGAATGCTAATGATATCATAATAATGACAATATAATAAGTTCTTTGGGCCATAAGGTCATTGGTTTCACACAAATAAACATTATTCACACCTAAATTTTAGCGACCCTTATCATTACTTATTAATTAGATAGAGAATTAGGGATTGATTTTTAACCCATAGAAAAAGTAATATATCATCAAATTGCATGACATGTAGACATTAAGAGCATTTGCATTACTAGTTTTAGAATTTATTAATTAGAAAAATTATTATTAATTAAAAAAGGGAGCGGAGCTGGGCCTACCCCACCCCTTCTTCTTTTCCTTTTCCTTTCCCCCTACTGGGCCAACCCATCCTCCTTTTTCCCTGGCTCGGCCCTCTCCTTTTCTCTCTTCCTCCCGTCCTCTATCTTGGACGCTAGCTGAAGGACAATGCGAGCAAAAGGACGGCACGAAGGAGACAAGGCAGAGTAGGGGGCGTTGCGTGAGACGTCCAGTCGGGGGTACGTTAGCAGAGGCAGCTAGCATGGCAAGAGGCCATGCATTCCAGATGGCTTAAATAGGGAGAGAGGAGCTAGCTCTTGTTGTTGGGGAGACAACAGGAGTAGGAGTGGAAGGAAATAGGAGCGGGCGTGAGGGGAAGATATGGGTTGGGTCAAGATTAATGATTTTTGGGCCAAAATAGGTTTTACGAACTTGGGTTTATTCTGGATTTTGATTTTGGGTTTGACCCTGCCTTGGAAATGGGGCCGAAGCTGGATTTTGTTGGATTTTGGCTTATTTGAGCTTAGTGTGTTTTGGGTTCTGGATAGAATTGATGGGCTTGTTAAATTAGCTTTGGTCAGAACTTGATACATTGGGATTAGGCTTAGTTAAATGCTGGAGGAATTGGGCTTAATTCTATGAGTTGACCCCAGCTCGTGTTTTTAATTAATTAAAGACTCTTATTGTGCAAAGCCCATTTCGTGTTCTTGAGCCCAGATTCGTGTGACCTGAGGCAGCCCATTTTCTGGCATGGCCAAGGCCTAGGCCGGGTCCCCATTTTTGGAATAAAAAAATATTTTAAAAAATTTAAAATTCCATTTTTTTTTCTATAAGTTCTGAAAAAGCTTAAAATTTAGTTCTTGAGTAGTTTTCTCTTAAACTGCGCGACCATCCTTGATAAAAAATTATGCTCATAATTGAACAAGCTCTTAGAATATTACAATAGGATTTGAATGTTGTTAGAAACAAGTGCTAGGTCGTTGTTCGGGCATTTCTATTTCAATCATTAATTGGTTGCACGCTCTCAATACATTGATTGTGTTTTCCATTTTAGCCTAGTTAGAAATGACTTTTTTCTTATTTCTTAGCATTAGATTATTGTTTTGTCTTACAATTTATTTTAACACATCATTGGTTATTGATTATTAATTTAATAATTATACAACTGCATGATTACTTCACATACTAGTCAATCAGGATGGCCTTACAAACATCTTTTTAAAGTGAACAAGATCAAATAGCGAAAGGATACTAGTTGATTAATTAGTGTAATCAAGTCTTCGACCATAAATTCTCTGGTTGCCTAGGAAGTAAAGTATACTCTCATGCCTCACTTGATTTCTAGTTGACCATAATATGCTAGTGGTGACTCCTAACTAGAAATCCTTATATTATTAATTGTAGCTAAAATTGAATATCCAATGCCGCGTGAGTCTAAACAAGGGCCATAGGCCCCCTTTTAGATAATACCTCTAAATTTATATCTTTTTCTTTCGAACATAAAAAGTAGGTTACGGCAAACACTTTTTACAAATCTCTCCTCCTCGGTCGCATAATGTCTACGCCAGGTGACTCTTGAAGCCATGATGATCACCACCACTAGTCACTAGGTTGGACTGACCACTTATCCCCACACTCTCACGCGCACACGATTGTGGCTGACAAATTCATTTAAATCCTTTATAATAGTGGTTTTTTTTCTCTTGATAAAATATATGATTTATTTTTTTCAATGTTGAACGAAATGTTAATTGCTACTTCCGTACTTTTTTTTTTTTTTATAATGAATGATGCCAGCTTGTACATGTTATAGTGGACAACATGTCGAATAAAAAATGCAAATCATGTAGTAAACATACAAAATAACAAACACAA
Source organism: Eucalyptus pauciflora (assembly GCA_007663325.1). Taxonomy (NCBI): domain Eukaryota; kingdom Viridiplantae; phylum Streptophyta; class Magnoliopsida; order Myrtales; family Myrtaceae; genus Eucalyptus; species Eucalyptus pauciflora. The sequence continues at coordinate 519,613 of VMYD01000242.1, forward strand.
TCCAAAAGCCCTGTTTTTTTCCCCTTTCCTTAATTTCTCGTATATCAATATATTTTTATTTTAAATTATTTTCTTAAAATAGTCCTATATTTTAACTTGTTGGTTCGTCTCGCTCTATAATTTCCAACATCCGGCCACACTCTTCTCCTTTATTTTGTCTCCTCCGTGGCAATCTTTATAGGCATCTTTCCTATTCGTGAGAGAAATTCCTCCGCCTCCATAGCTTCTTCCTCCTCTTTTGGTTGACGATTCTGATTTCTCAAATAAATAAAAAAAATCAAGACTTTATCCCACTTCCTTGATTCCTTCTTTTGCTCTATGTCTCTTGCAAAGTCCACTTCTTTCCTTGGCTATATTTTGTAACTCCTTAAAAGCCCTCTCTTCATCCTGAATGTGGTTTTGACTTCTTGAGCTCTTGATTCACATGCCAAACCCTTCGATTCCCCACAACAAATTAGTTTTTTTCTTCAATAAATCTATCTCCATTCTTGTCGTGACCTAAATTTCGAGTGCACCACCTAAAATTAAGCTAATGGATTACTAAGTCTAATTTAGCTTGGGCTCTCCCAAGACCATACCAATTCACGACTTTGGTTCAAGTTCTTGACATGCAATTGACTTTCAATTAGGAGTCGCCACTAATCAATTTACAGTAGGTCGATTAGACACCTAAGTAAAATAATGGGATAATTATTTTACTTCTACGAACCAGAGACTTTTGATATCGGGACTTTATTACACTAGACTTTTCTAATGCCCTTTTCGATACATTTCTCTTTTGATTTCAATTTTTTTTTTCAGGCAGCTTGAATTAATTTTAATTGACTTCCCTAACATGTGAGGTGATCATGCGGGTGTGCAATCCACCAATTTAACACCCAAGAAAGCAAATAATAACAAAAATGCAGGACTAATGAAAGCATCTACGTTATTAGATTAGAATTCACATCAATAGTCCTAGATATGATTTCTAAGTAACACGCAATTTTTTTTTCACTTATTTAATGAGAGTCATGCAATGCATGCTACTAATCTAACATAAAATGATATGACATAAATAAAATGCAGTCTATACTGAAGAATGCAATTGATTTATTCTAAAGGTAATTTTTTTGGTATTTTCCCTGAAATTCGAAATTATAAAAATGCGAAAATTATCTACCTAGATTAAGATATCATCTAATTTGTATTAGGGACGAGGTTAAGCCAAATCCTAATTATACTAGAAGGTTATCCTAACTTAGAAATCCTTAACTAAAGTGCAATCTATCTAATTTTTTTTTATCTAAACTTATAATAAATTAAAAACTATTATCTAGAATTAAATTACGTGCAATTTTATCCTAACATGCAATGATGTGCAAAGAATGCCCTAATTCTAGGTTTCCTTTTTTTTTTTCCTTTTTTTTTTTATAAAGATTCGAAATTAAAATTGGCAAATAATTAAACATGCAATTCAAAATAATGAAATGAAAATCTAACATCCTAAATTTATGTTTTTGGTATTTTTTATTTTTAAAAATTCGAAATAGTAAATTTCCTACCCTAAATATGCAAAAACCCTAAAACAAGAAATAAACCTAATCTAACTCACATTTTTTTTGGATTTTTTTTTTTTATGAAAACAAAATCAACTCAAACGACACGACGGCAAATCAGAGCAAGATAAGATTGATATCCGAAAAAAATGATGAACCATTTCTCGTGCATGAGATCGGGTTGACTAATTTGAAATAAATTGTGAATCAAATCTCAAGCGTGAGATTGGATTGACAATTTTTCAAGCGATTACGGGTCGGATTTTGGGCAAGAAAATCATACTATCAATCCCAAATTTGAGAGGCAATTTCATGTCGAGAAATCTCAATCTTACATCAAGGAATAATTATACTAAAAAAGAAAAATTAAAGTAAAATAAAATAGAATAAAATAAAATAAAATAGAAAAAGTAAATAGAAAAAAAACTACCTAATGTGGTTTTTTTTTTCTTTTTTCCTTTTGTTTCCAAACGAGGCAGGCAACCGTGGTGGCTGCTCGGTCGGGGGTTGCGGTCGTTAAGGGTTGGGTCGCCAACAATCGGAGATTCAGCGAGGACCGGCGGCGGCAGCGGCACGATGATGCAAGTGGCCGCAGCGGAGCGACAGTAGCGCGGCTGTGGGGCTGCAGACGGGAGCAGAGCTCGATTGTGGCGTCGGAGATTGACTGAGGCGAGGCGGAGGCTGAGCATCGGGGGGTCTGGCATTCAGTGCTGCGGGTCGGCGAGCGAACGAGTACTCGAGGGACGGGGCTGCTGGTAATCAAGCAATTAGAGGCGCAGGGAGTTAGCTCGGGATTTGCTAGGTCGCAGGTTGCAAACAAGTCAGGGGCAAGATCAACGTTCCTGCGTGGTAGATCGGGCACCAAGCGGGTGTGTAGGCGGAGGCCGAGGGGGTCCGGCAGCTGCTGCGAGCGAGTGACGGCAAGAGGGAAGCAGCAACGGCGGCATCGGACTTCGGTGGTGCTGCTGGGCGTTAACGTTGGGTCACGGGTGTCGCTTATGGGGTAGAAAGTAGCAGTAGCAATGGCATATGGAGGCGTTGCGACGGTGGACGGGGTTGGGGGTTGGAGCAGGCGAAGGCATCGAAGGTGGTTGGTAGAGGCGGTTTCGACGTTGACTGGTGTGGACGCATGGCCGGCGCGGTCAAGGCCGCCCCTTATGAAGAAAATGATCATAAATGAGATGGGCGACTCGTACCGCGAGCATGCGATCGGAGTGGTATCTATCTCAACACCATCCTAAATGATCCTATGCAGCCCAGGTTCGGCGGCAGGTTGTGTGTGCAAAAGTGTAGTGCAAGATGCAAGGCATGCACAACAGTTTATATAAAGCAACACTTCATATGTGAATATAAACCATACATTCCTACACCTCCCTGCAAAACAAAGGTTAGCAAACACTTCCCCTTATACCTCCCATCCTGCAAGAACATTTAACACCTTAAATGTTAGAGACATACCTGGAATCCTTGCTGCCAAACAAAAACATTTTTTTTTTTTTTCGAATTGAAGAGAAAATTGGCCTAAGTCCACTAAGAGTTTCAACTCAAGTCCCCAGCGGAGTCGCCAAGCTGTCGCGACCAATTTTTCGGGTGTGCCACCTAAAATTAGGCTAATGGATTGCTAAGCCTAGACTTAGCTCGGGCTCTCCCAAGCCCATACCAACTCACAATTTAAATATCTAGCATGCAAAAGGGAGTCGCCACTAATCAGTTTACGGTAGGTCGATTAGACACCTAGGTAAAATAACAGGAGAATCATTTTACTTCTACGAACCAGAGACTTTGGGTACGGGGACTTGGTTACACTAGACTATCCTAGTGCCCTTTCGGTATCTTTCTCTTTTATTTCGAAAAAAATGTTTTGCAGGCAGCTTAAAATTGATTTTATTTCACTTTCCTAACGTGTGAGGTGATCATACATGTGCGCATACCACCAATTTAACACTCAAGAAAGCAAATAAAATAATGCAGGACTTACCTCAAAGCAACGAAAGCATCTGCATTTGTTAGATCAAAATTCACATCAACAATCTTAGATATGATTTCTAATTAACAAGAAATCACTCAATTTTTGCCTTCACTTTTTAATGAGAATATGGTCCATATGCAATGCAATGTTTCTAATCAAATATGAAATGATATGGCATGACAAAATGTCTTAAACTATATGAATGAGTAAAAAGAAACTAATGATTTCTTAATGAACATGCAATAATTGAATATGCAATCTAAATTAACCAAAATGACCTAATTCTAATGACGGGCAATTTCTAATTAAATGAACCTAATAATAAACCCTAAATGACGTGCATTCAGTGGGTCTAATTCTATATGACATGCACATGAATTTTCTATTCTAAAAATGCAATATATTCTAGAAATTGAAACTAATTTATCCTAAGACAAATTTTAATGAAATTCGAAATTAAGGAAAATGCAAAACATAATTATCTAGATTAAGATTCTATCTAGTTTATATTAAGAATCAGGTCAGACTAAATCCTAATTTAAACTAAGATATTATCTTAACCTAGCAAGTTCTATCCTAAGATGCAAAAATCAATCTAGACTTAAAATAAAACACGTAATTTATTCTAAAATGCCATGACGTGCAAATAATGCCTTAATTCCTAATTTTTTATGAAATTCGAAATTAAGATCAAACATGCAATTCATATAATAAAAGAAAAACCAACAATCCTAAATGAATGCACTTTTTCTTTTTCTTTTTCAAGATTCAACATAAAAATCCCTATTCTAATCATGCAAGATGATTAAAAAAAAACAAACCTAATCCTAATTCAAACTTTTTTTTTGAGATTTTTTTCTTTTACAAAAATAAAATTGACTCAAATACCACGACATCAAATCAAACAAGGTAAAATTGATATCCGAAAATTGGCGAACCATATCTCGCGCATGAGATCGGGTTGTCCAATTTTAAAATTAAATCGCGAATCGAATCTTGGGCATGAGATCGGATTGTCGATTTTTGCAAGGGATTGCGAGTCGGATTTCGGGCGCGAAAATCGAACCGACAATCCCTAATTTGAGGGCACTTTCATGTTGGAATCTCAATCATACCTTAAAGACTAATTCTAAAAAAAATTCAAACAAAGAGATAAAATATCAAAACCTAAAATAAGATAAAGCAAATCTATCTAATAAATTAAATCTAATAAATCTACCTAATAAACTAAATCTAATGAATCTTCCTAATAAAATAAAATAGATCCATACCTAAATTTGAATTTTTTCAAAAATCCACATGGCAAAGTGAACCACGATGGAGGCTCGACGCGGCACGGCTCAAAAACGGTGGTGTGGTGGTGACTTGGCGTGGCTCGACTCAAGTTACAGGAGTCTTGGATGTAGTTGGGCTCCTTTTTTTAAAAGTGCCCGAGATGCTCGCTGTGTCGAACTAGGATGGGATCGTCGAGGACACATTGACTTTTTTTTTAACCTCCACACTTTTCGTTGGTGGACTTCAGAAGGACAGTGATCCATTGGTAACTCCACGAACACCAAGAGTTTTGTATGGATTGACAAACTTCGGGGCTTTGCGGCTCAGCACAGAGTCATGGATGGAAAGTGATGGTCTCTTGCCCTTGACCCCACTTATATTTCTTTCTCAAGAATTCATGGGCAATTCTCCAAAACTCACCATGCAATATGAGACAACTTCCACTGCTTTGACCAAAAGCCAAAATAAGTCTCGATGTTTGAAAGTGTGCTCGTCGATGATGAGGTGGGAGGTTGGAGACTTCTAGCTGCACCCGAACGACGGTGGTTCAGCAGATGGTAGCCGAGGCGACGGTGCTTGTTGGAATTGCTTGAAGACTCGCCTAGTCTAAAGCGTGAACAGCTGTTGAGCACAACGACAAGGCTTCGTGAGAGCTGCTAAACAATCGCCGGTGGTTGGTTTACTGCGGACTGATCTGGACTTCACCTCAACGAAAGAAAGAAAGAAACAAAAGGCTCTCTTTTTTGTGTTGAACTTTTGACTTCCAAACCGAGAAAAGCCCCCTTTCGATGTGATAAAAAAAAAAACCCCTCTTGTGTGGCCGTATGTATCAATATGTGTGGCCCCCCTGAAATTAAACCCTACGTCCACCTTTTATAGCCAAAAAATATGTGATCTTTAACAAAATATTTCGAAAATTCCTTATATCATCCGAATCACAAAAATCTTTATCTCATTAATATTCTATGCCGATTTCATCATCATCCATTGATAAAGATAGGATTCAAATGCGATTTAAATAATTTTCAAAATATCATAATATCGCACCAAATCTTTATTTAAATAATTTTTGTCATTTAAAAGAAACGGGCTCGGGCCGATTTTCTCGTTTTATGGGCTTAGTCCGGCCTATTAATTTAAATCCAAAAATTTAATTCGAAGCCATTGACCACCGATCCTAAAGAAAATAAAAATGCAAAACATGTAAATTAAAAATAAATGCACCTAACACTATATGCTATGCAATTGAATTATAAAATAAAATTAACCCCTAATGACTAAATGAGACGCCAAAATTTAGGTGTCAACAGAAATCCTTCTCTGTGGGTACAAAATTTCCTCTTGATTCAAGTGCACCCACCTTGTTCAGTCCTTCTCAGTCGTCTTCCTCTACTGACTCAACCATATCTCGTCATTTAACCCTCAATTCCTGCTAATGTCTGTAATAGCTACCCCATCTGATTAAATCTGAAGCTAAGTACCATCTGGGGTGTTGACCTAATTTCATATTCTCCCCCAATTAATAGCTCTGAAAAGGAGAGAACTTTCGGCACAAAGCACAAGAATTTTACAGAACTCAGTAGTTTGTATCTGCATCAATGGCATCTCCTAGCGGGACATCTTCAGCGGTTGTAGTTCTTTCAGCTATTACGTCCATGATGGGGTGCGAACGGAACGCACTGGTTCACCTTGATGCGTTACGATGGAAAGTCACCAATGGAGGGGTACGAAGGGAGACGTATAAAATCTCCCGAACACAACCGTTGGACGGGTTGTCAATTCATTCGCACCAGATTCTCTCTCAAAATTCCGTCTTCAAGAAAGAAAGGATTCCATCATCAATTTGCAAGAATGGTTTGCATTTACGCCGTGGAAATCGGGTGTTTTCCTTGTGATTGCATCCAGACCAACGTGAGGCAGTATTGTTCGTGAATTGATTTGCAATTCAACATTTGATCCGGGGCTATTTGCTGTTTGCGCATTGGAATTAGGTAAGTCATCTTCCGCCGACTAGAATTCCTTCATTGGTCTCAGAGCCTGATCGTGATTTCTGCCTTGTTTTTAATTGAATTTTCTCATTTACCTTTTGATATTGAGATCAAGAGTATCAATTCTACACTGTTTGGATGTCTAATGGTCGGAATTACCATCTGAAAAAACTCGAAATTTCAACCGGAGTGAAGAACAGACTCAGCTTCGCGTACACCCGTACGGTTTTGGCCTTTTTTTTTCAATATAATTTTTGGTCCAAAATAAATTTTTGAATATACAGGGTGAAAGTACTCGTTGAGACGAGTCCAACGATGGGTCGAACGCGGACAGACGACGCCGGACGAGCCCACACGCGCGGCCAGAAGCCGCGGCGCGTGGGCGCCACGCGCTGCACGTGCTGGGCACACCAGCGAACCGGCGCGTGACGTCACACGCTGGTGGGCGAACCGGTGCGTGACGTCACGCGCTGCTTGGCCGAACTAGCGTGTGACGTCACGCGCGCGTCGGCGAACCGACGCGTGCTGACGTCACGGATGACGTCATCCAACGGTCATTAACCGTTGGGGTGACATCATCGATGACGTCATGGCCGACAGCTGTTGGCCGGCCGGCAACCCGACCCGACCACCGACCCGACCCGTTGACCGTTGACCGGTCCGACCGGTCAACGGTCAGACCAGTCAACGGTCGGACCGGCCAGGAGCCTTTTGGCTCGCTGGCGCGTGCGCCACACGCGCCGCGCACTCAGGCGGCGCGTGGGGGCGCGTGCGGGCTCCGATTGGAGCGTGGTCAGTGGCGTTGGGTTCGTATGGATGTCCTCTACACTGTGTAGGGAACCCTATGTACGCGTATTTTTTGGGGTTTATTCATTTGTAGCTTGTATTTCCTTATGTTTAATAAATACATTAGCTAGCTTGTGTGTAAATGATGTCATATATGCTGTGTAGAACTTGGTTTGATAATGCCATGTATATAGTTTTAATATACTTGCAATTTTCTAGTTGCTAGAAAATTAGAACAATGGTAGGAAACCCATTACATGTTGAATTGCTTTTTTAATTATAGTTGAAGCATGATTGTTGTTTATACGTTGGTTATTATCATGCTATGGTTTTGTGTTAAGGAAAGATGTAGAAATTACATGAGGTCATGTAATTTTTTTTTTCCTAGTGGGAGTTCGTAGAATTCGAAGGAATCCTCACCTAGAACTCAAAATTTGTGCAAATTAAAATAATTAATGATAATTGAACAATCGTACATAGAAATTGATTGGGAACATAGTGAACTTTTGTTTCTGTGTCTTTTTGTTGAATTATTATTATTTTATTTTGTTTTTGCTAAAAATTAAATATCTGTGTTACTCTGAAAAATGTGCTAGTATTGATTATGCGTCTATTATGTTAATGTGTTATAGAAATTGATTATGGCATCGGCATCCAAGACCATTGTGGCTGACCTCAATAAGGGTGAGAAGCTGAACGGTGACAATTATGATATTTGGCACCGAAAGGTTCAGTACATCCTTGAGGAACAAGAGGTTTTGGAAACCCTCAACCACACCATGGATGAACCTGAGCATGGAACTTCAGCTCAACACAAGAGAGATCTAGAAGCTTATCAAGTTTGGAAAAAGAAGAATAGCATTGCTCGCATCACGTTGCTGAGCTGTATGCAAGATGATCTCATTTGTGGGTTTGAAAGTTATGATAAAGCTCAAGCTATGTGGGTTGCCTTGAAGGATAAGTTTGGGGGTACATCTGCCACTAAGCTGAGGAGACTCACCATCAAGTTTGACACTTTCCGAAAGCGCCCAAATGTAACAATGAGGCAACATCTTCGGGAGATGTCAAACATGATCCGTGAGCTGAAGTCGGCAGGTCACTCCCTTACTGATGAACAGCAAGTTTAGGCTGTTATTAGGTCTCTTCCTGATAATTGGGAACATATGAAGATCAATATGACGCATAGTGAGAACATCGTCACTTTTGATGATATTGTGCGTCATTTGGAATTAGAGGATGAGCGACTAGAGGCTACAAGATCCTCTACCCATGCTTATGTTGCTGAAACGAGTTCGCGCAAAGCTTCGGGCTTCAAGCGCAAGAGGAACCTTCAGTTCAACAACAAAGGGAAGATGACTGATCAGGGACCCAAGAGGGCTAAGACCTTCCGACGCAAGAAGCGTGGTCGGAAGAAGGATAAGGCCAAGATGGAGTGCCACAATTGTGGCAAGCTGGGTCATTTTGCTCGTGAATGCACTGAGCCGAAAAAGGCACCCTATTACTCCATTACTTTGAGTAATGCTTTTGTTTCTAGTACTGTAATGCTTGTTGAATCTCATCCAATGTGGATTGTAGACTCAGGAGCAACGGACCATGTAGCTAGAGACCGAGAAGCATTTGTGGAGTATCGTCGGATACCGCCTGGAAGAAGATGGATATATGTTGGGAATAACTCAAGAGTTGAAGTGAAGGGTATCGGCACATGTAAATTAATCTTGCGTGGTGGTCGAAACCTATTCCTGCATGATGTCCTTTATGCTCCAGATATTCGACGAAACTTGGTCTCTGTAGTTGTTCTTCTTAGCTTAGGTTATGTATTGAATTTCCATGGTGATTGTGTTGATATTTTGTATGGAACAGTTTATTATGGTTCAGGTCATGTATTGAATGGTTTTATGGTGTTAGACATTGACTATGATCAGTACAATGTTAATATTGATGGTTGTTTTTCTTTAATTGCGTCTTCTGATAACGTTGGGATTGATGCAAATAGTTGGCATGCTAGATTAGGTCACATTGGGTTGCAAAGAATGCAAAGATTAGCTAGAGACGGCCTTTTAGGGTCACTCACTAATGTTGATCTACCCGTATGTGAACATTGTCTAGCGGGAAAAGCAACTAGAAAACCATTCGGTAAAGGGACTAGAGCTGAATTTCCATTACAACTCATACATTATGACATTTGTGGTCCTTTGAATGTGAGGGCGAGGCATGAAGCCTCATATTTCATTACTTTCATAGATGACTTCACGCGTTTCGGTTATGTCTTTCTGATCTCCCATAAGTTCGAAGCATTAGAATGCTTTAGACGATATATAACGATGGTAGAGAATCAGTTGAACAAAACAATAAAGGCATTGAGAACCGATCGCGGACGTGAGTATCTATCGGAGCAATTCAAGGCTCTTTGTGATGAAAAGGGAATTGTAAGACAATTGACTATTCCTAATACTCCACAACAAAATGGGGTAGCTGAGAGAAGGAATAGAACCCTATTGGAAATGGTTAGGTCTATGATGGCGCAAGCAAATTTACCTATCTCCTTTTGGGGAGATGCATTATTGACTGCTGCCTATGTACTTAACCGAGTGCCCTCAAAATCGGTCACTTCCACCCCTTATGAATTATGGACTGGAAGAAAACCAGACTTAAGTAGTCTACGTCCATGGGGATGTGCAGCTTATGTTCATGAATCTTCCCATAAATATGGCAAATTAGGCCCTAGAGGGAAGAAATGTATCTTTATAAGATATTCTGAACACTCCAAAGGGTATGTGTTCATAGGTGAACAAGCTGATGGAAGTGTGACCGAAAAGGAGTCACGAGATGTCACGTTCTTGGAGAACGATTTTCCTAGTAGAGGTGAGATTGATAAGGATTTCCAATTATATGAGATGGAAGATCCTAATAATACACCCACTAATGTTATGGAGGGGAATGAAGATTTACCTCAACATGAAAGACCTAGTGGGAGTGTAGCATCGTCTGGCGAATTGAATTCAAGAGAAATTCAGTTGCGTAAAAGTAATCGTAAAAGTATTCCTTGTCGTCGTTTTGAGATTGAAGGGGAAGCATTTATGATTGCTCATAAAGATGATGCCGAGCCTAAGACTGTTCAAGAGGCTCTCTCATCCTCTGATAAGAAAGAATGGAGAAAAGCTTTGGAAGACGAGATGGAGTCAATGAGGACAAATCATGTCTGGGACTTGGTTGATCTACCACCCAATTGTAAGGCCATTGGAAACAAATGGGTCTTTAAGATTAAGCAAAGGGCGGATGGATCCATTGAAAAGTATAAGGCTCGTCTTGTGGCGAAAGGTTATACTCAACAAGAGGGTATAGACTACGAGGAAACTTTTTCACCAGTTGTAAGGTTTGCCTCAATACGTCTTATTCTAGCCATCGTTGCACATTTGGACCTTGAATTACATCAAATGGATGTAAAGACGGCATTTCTCAATAGAGAACTAGATGAGGAACTTTATATGAAACAACCATTAGGTTTCATAGCTAAAGGTCAAGAGCATAAAGTTTGCAAACTTCATCGCTCAATATATGGCCTTAAGCAATCATCTAGACAGTGGTATCTTCATTTTCATCGAGCCATAACAACTTATGGTTTTACAATGATCGAAGAAGATCACTGTGTATATGTCAAGCGGTCTGAAGATAAATTTGTGATTTTATCACTTTATGTGGACGATATTCTGTTGGCTGGAAATGACAAGGTTATGGTAATCACCATAAAAGAATGGTTGTCCTCCAATTTTGAAATGAAGGACATGGGAGAAGATGCTTATATATTAGGAGTTAAGATCGAAAGAGATTGATCAAGAAAACTCCTTACTTTATCATAAGAATATTATATTATGAAGATTCTTGAGCGTTTCAATATGCAGCATTGTAATCCCATTGATACCCCTGTCATGCAAGGCGAAGGCCTAAGTACTGAGATGTGTCCTAAGACTCCAGAAGAAATTAAAATAATGGAAACTGTTCCTTACGCTAGTGCGATCGGAAGTTTGATGTATGCTATGATGTGTACTCGACCCGACATATGTCATGCCGTGGGATTGGTGAGCCGATTTCAATCAAGTCCCGGTCCAGCACACTGGAAAGCAGTGAAGAGGATCCTGAGATACTTGAAGGGCACTATGGACTATCGACTTTGTTACCAAGGGAATGATTTACGCCTATTAGGTTATTCAGATGCTGATTGGGGTGGAGACCTGGATGAGCGTAAATCGACTTCTAGATATGCGTTCTTGCTCAATGGAGGTGCAATTTCTTGGAATAGCAAGAAACAAACATGCACAGCCTTGTCAACTATGGAGGCTGAATTTATTGCGTGTTTTGCCGCGGTGCAAGAAGCAGTATGGCTAAAACGTTTCTTTGAAAATTTAGCCACTATCACTGAGATTCCAAGACCGGTGACAGTTTATTGCGATAGTCAAGCAGCCATTGCCTATGTGAAAGATCCCAAGTATCATGGAAGGACGAAGCACATTAACATAAAGAATAACTTCATCAGAGATATTATAGCGCAGAAAGAAGTGATTCTACAATACATTTCAACCAATAGAATGGTTGCTGATCCATTTACGAAGGCTATTCCTAGAGACATATTTTTGACCCACAGGATGTCACTAGGTTTGCGTAGGATGTGATATGTGTTATTGTAGAGGATCATTGTTTTATGTATTTATGGACATATGTATTGTACTTGTTTGTTTATTAATGACTTGATGTTTTATCAAAAAGTACAAATCCATTATGAGACTAGCACAAGCACACATATATAATTGGAAAGTATGTCAGCAGATAATGATTGGCTTACTCACACGAGCAATCGCCTCAAGTGCTATAGTTAGCACGTTGAGATGAGACGTTATGTACAAATAAATGCTAAAGAGCAAGTCTGGTACATAAAATATGTCGCCTTAATTGGATTCAAGATGAGGTCTGTGATTTGTTTAAGACCAAACATGATAGTCCCACAAGCATGTAGATGCGAGTACTTAATTGGGCGCTATAGAAAGCGAGCTAATATATCACTCGAGTTAAACATGAGTACGTGAGAAGCACGTGACTATGTTTAGGCTAAGATCCGTATAGTGGATATATTTAAGAAATGACATACGCTCTTATAGAAAGAGAAAGCCACTATAGCATGTAATTCATACTACATGTGCATTGTTCGACCGACAATGGAAGGTGAGTAAAATCATCCCTATTTACTCATTGTGTGAGCCATTGAGGTAATTTATTATTTACCTCAATTCGTGCCCTATGTTACTTCTGACTATGTTCTCGAAATGAAAGATCAATGTTGCTACTTTAGCATGTTACAGGCGGTCATGAATAGATATGGCCTATGTGACGTGTCTAGGAAAGCAGTTGTTCTAAAATTGAGAGAGACATGAGTGCGAAGGAAGACTAGTGTTGTTTTACATCTGTCACATGTATTTACTGGTCGACCAATTATATCGCCTTATGTGGTTGCGGATATAATTGTAAATACATGGTGTTTTAGAGGATAATCAAGTATAGCCTTTAAGCGATAGGTATACTTGAATTGATGTAACAAGATATGTCCGGGGCACTGTGAGACATCGATTGTTTATTTTTCTTTTCGGGTTGTAGCCATTATGTCATCCCTAACAGGTGCATAATTTGAGCTCCCAAGTGCAGGTGTACTCACTGGTCGCACGGCTTACTTGCCAGTATGAATTGTTCTGTAAAGTTGATGAATGATTGAATGCCTTGCCTTATATTCTTGATAGAGCGCTATCAGGTCCATCATGTCCGAGTGAGAGATGTAGTTCTTTCAGCTGTTACGTCCATGATGGGGTGCGAACGGAACGCACCGGTTCACCTTGATGCGTTACGATGGAAAGTCACCAATGGAGGGGTACGAAGGGAGACGTATAAAATCTCCCGAACACAACCGTTGGACGGGTTGTCAATTCATTCGCACCAGATTCTCTCTCAAAATTCCGTCTTCAAGAAAGAAAGGACTCCATCATCAATTTGCAAGAACGGTTTGCATTTACGCCGTGGAAATCGGGTGTTTTCCTTGTGATTGCATCTAGACCAACGTGAGGCAGTATTGTTCGTGAATTGATTCGCAATTCAACATTTGATCCGGGGCTATTTGCTATTTGCGCATTGGAATCAGGTAAGTCGTCTTCTGCCGACTAGAATTCTTTCAGCGGTCATCCCTGGTTCAGAACTCGGCCTCCGGGAAGGACTCGCAGGTCGTGATGGACCAGTGGAAGAGGAAGAGGATGATCTAGAACCACGAGTCCGGATGAGGAAGCAGGAGCACTTGGACAATCTGCCGGATCATGTCGCCCAGCTGAAGAATGAGATAACACCGGATCAGGACCGACATCAACATCACAGCACAGGCACAGCATTACTTGAGCATTTAGGCTGAGAACTCTGTGTTGAGAGCCCAGGCGGGTGGGCTCAGCCACAGGTTGGAGTCACTGGATGAGATCATCGAATTCTTGAATGCGAGCAATGGAGCTTTGGATTTGGGGTTGCCCACGATGCCAAGAAGCTGACGAAAGGGAATCTCACCGCTCATTCGACCAGGTGCTTGCCACGTCTCATTATCGGGTTGGTAGTGAAATTTGTCTTCCTTTAATTTTAGATTTTAGATTTTATTTATTTTGCGAAAAATGAATAATTTGAAAAAAAAAATTAAAGATAATTTTTTATATCACTTATAAAAATGAATGAACTGAAAATATTTTAATCTTTCATGAAAAATATATTATTGATAATAAAAAATAATAAAAAATACTATTTAATTATTTTTATCAATTTTTTTATCTTTTTTAGCATGAAATTATTATTTGAGAAAACTGGATGACTGGTGTGGACATGGGACGATGCTACGAGCCATTGTATGGATGGACAATCAAAGATAAAGTTGGTATGCTCCGAAGAATCTCATAAAAGAGAGGTGAATTACATTTAAAACTAGCATTATTCATGAGTAAATTTTATTTACAGTGAACGCCCCCCCCCCCTCACTCTAATGCTCCAATCATGCGATTTTTCAATGTTCTTGACATTTCTTTTTTTTTTCCCCATTTTAATTCACTTTCGTCAATTTGTGTGCGGAGGTTTATACTTGCTCAATTCATTTGCGTCGGGCTAACCAAACACCTAGTTACGGTCTAATTAGGCCCTGCAGCTATTTAATCACAAACTGGACAATTGTACGTTTTATAAAGTCTCTACCTAAACCCCTAATATCAAGTGAATGACGTTATTCGTTTGATCACTGTAATTTCGTTTGTTCTTCATGCATTTGCTTTTTCAGCACCTTAAATTCTAGTATTCATCTTTCATTTACTTCAAATTTTGAGCCTATTAATTTCTTGTCAAATCAACGCAAAACTCATTTCACAAAAAAACCAAAATCAAACTTTAGATGGAAGATATCTCACTTCCTAAGTAAATTCGCATTTTTGGTGAAACATAATGTATTGTCTTTTTTTATTGATAGAATATTTAATTATTAAATCATACTTTTGCCTATCAATTTAAGTTTCTAAGACAGTTATCAATAGTCTCATCCTATCTTACACCTATCTAGGAATATGAACTCTCTCTAAAGGATTTTAACCCTCAGCTTGATTTTCATGAAAAAATTTGGATATAGATTTAGTTTCTATGAAAACATGACTTGGGTTGGCACAATCAAACACGATTCAATAAATGCCTGTATGCACATAATGTGTTGTAGTCCCTAACATGCGCTGCAAGTCGCAAATTTTAGTATAGACAAGCCAACCCTGATTGTTCAGGTGCTTCAGGCGCGTCTCTCCTCCCAGTGCATTTGCATGCTCGGAGCCTTTGCTTTCTTTGTTCTTGTTTTCCCGGTTAGATTTGCCAATCTCGTTCCCGATCAATGGAAAATTCGAGTGAACTTTTGAACTGCACATTCTGGATTATGACTGAAATGTCTGTTACTGCGTTCAGTGTGGTATATTGCTTTAATTGGGAATGCTGGCGATTGATCGACTGACGGATATTATGGGGAATGCAATTGATGCTGCGGTTTATTCTGTTTTGGCTATTCCTTGCTCCCTTTGTGACAGTTGTTATGGATTTGATCAGAATGGGCCACGGGAGGGAGAGAGAAAGAGATTTAGAAGGAAATGGCAGGAGGGAAGCTCCGTACATGGCAGACTCTACATTGAGGGCTCTCACGCCAGGATCATCAAAGAATCAACTAAGGCTGCGGTTGAGGAAGGGCAGTTTATTGAGTTATAACCAGCTTTTCCATTGCTATAGGACTCAAGCTCCATATTTAGTGCTTGTCCTGGCGAACGCAGATTGAGTTTCCATTTGTAACTTCTCAGCTTGGTTCAACAACAATTAGAGCGCGCAAGTCCAGCCAACGGCGAGGGGTGCATATTTCTCCAATGGTGTTCTACAGGTCTCCAAATGGGGTGCCTCCAAAAAGACCATCTAGTTTGCTGTGATAGCTGAATGAGATACGGGTTGATCTCGCTGCACAGTGTTCATCAAAGCTAAGGTCCTCGTATGTTTTATCGTATTCCCTGTGCATGCACTTTGCTTCAGTGACTTTTCATTTAAGATATCTGGCTTTGTATCTTCCTTGCTTTTCCGTTGGAAACGTCACAATTTTCCCGGACAACCTTCACGTGAGGTCGAACGTTTGTATGTCCTGCTTTTGCTTTCTTATTCTTCTTTTTTAATTGAAGCGCTCATATCTTCAAGATCCTACTTTAGCACCTGTACTGTGTTTGCATTTTGATGGTCGAATAACCAGTTTCCTTTTCTTTCAACCGTGTGAAGAATATATGGACCACATTCCCAAGGCAACGGGAAGCACTAAAGTTGCTTAGGGTCATCCTCAGGTTCTTGTGTTCAGTTACCAAGACAATTGTAATGGCCCGAAAAGATTTCTTTTTATTTTCTTACCAGGAGTTCTGAAAGAGGTGGTCATCTTTTATTTGCTTTTTTAGGGTGCCCGTGCTAGGGATTGGTGTTTAATTGTGATATTCTTTTCAATCAGGTACAAAAAATATGGATCCAAAGTTACGCCACCATTATGAAGTAGTTTCAACTATTTCAGTAGTGATATCTCGGTGAATTACTTCATTGGAAAGTCGCCTTCCCGATTTTGGACAAATTCATGGTCTGTGGCCTCCATTGGAACCATATTAGGTGATTGCTATCATTTTATTTTCAGATAAACAGAGTGATCAATCATTTCAATTGCTTCATACATACTTCATAGAATTCTACCAGAGACCGTGTAGGATATTAAAGTTGTTAGCTCTTTTCCAAAGAAGGCAATTAAGTTATATCTAGCTTTTCTGTAGTGGCAGACCTGAAAGAATTTTAACGGGACTGATATGTCCTATTTGAAAGGAAGTTATTGCTTGGCACTTTCTCCTTCCATGCATAGTGGCGTCAAGAAAATGATCTGCTTTTGAAGGCCTATCGTTTCTTCTTCTTTACTCCTGTAATGCTGATGAATCTGTCACAGTATTGGTAAAATTCGAAGCTAGTACTGGTTCTCTGTGCATGGACTTATGGTTTATAGCATGTCGAGGAGCAGGTTCTATGAGCAGATAGGAAGAGTGCATAAAAGCAATCATGGTATATGCTATATCTTTTCAATCAGAAATTTATTGGGTTGAATTGTACTCTTTGAGCCTACCTTAGTAGACGCAAGCTTATTTTTACTCTATTCTGACTGACCTAGTTTGCAAAGGTACAGAAAATTTCTGCCCAACATTTATCCATTTGAAACCTTTTTTTCTTTTGTGTGTGGAATTGAAGGTAAATTGAGCTTAGTAATTAGCCCAGGTTACTGTTGTTCGCTGCGTCTGATCCTGGAGGATATTGTTACTGATTTATCAGCATTCTTTGATTCTTGCAAATCCTCCTGACGTAACTAATAATGTGGTTGACAATGATGAAAACACGACAGATTGCTCATAATTTGTATGAATGGTTTTCTATAGCATTCGTGACTCCTATCTCTTTCTGTCTCCACTGCATAATTTCTGATCAACTGCTCTTTCTCTTTGGTTCATCTTCTTCCTCCATCTGTGCGTTTCCCCTCTCTCGAGCTTTTTTGGCCAGTCGAAATTCGAAGCTCTCGAGTGCTGGCAGAGCCCCGGCACAGAGAGAGAGAGAGAGAGAGAGAGAGAGTTTGTGCAATACCCGACCGTTGATTCTACTATTTAATAGAAATTGACAACCGATTTAATATGAAAGAACAACAATCCGTGTACTTGGTTGTCATCCGTCAATTTTGGTTTAGTGTACGTCCATCTCATGCCATCTTAACCATTGGGGATTGGCCGCTACAGCAGTGTCCATGGAAGAAAAATGACGAGTATGGAAAATTGGAAGAAGGACAGGGATGAGATTGGGGATTTTGCCAACCAAAATGTTGTCGTCTAGTCGAGTTGCCAAAGGTGCTAAGGAGTGGAACATGATGAGAGATCCTGCAAAGCTACAAGTGAAGTTGAGGATCAAAATGACCTTTCTTCTGCAAGTACCGAAGATTTGTATCGTCTTAATTGTGCAGTCCCTAAAGCTTTATGTGGAATTGCAACGTGGTCCAGGTGAAGCAGGATAGAACTCTGACGATTACTTGCAAGAACAAGCAGAGGAAGCGAGACCAGATGTGCTTGAAATCCTAGAAGGGATCCTACAAGAAGAGGCAGAGCAGGGGTACAACTTCAAGTTCGAGAAACAGCAAAGCTTCAAGGTCGGTTTAGGGATGCAGCTTCAACTTCAGCAAAGGCGAGCCATCAAATTCAGGAAGGGCGATTACTTCGAGTTCACGAAGCAGCACAACTTTGAGTTCGGAAGGCAGGCAGAGGTTCGACTTTAGGAAAGGGGAAAAACTAAAATGGGTGCAAGTTTAAGATCAGGGACGGACAAAAGTACAAGCTCAGCCAAGGTTCGGAGCCTCAACCATCAAGGTCATGATAAGAACAATAACGCAAACTCGAACAAGCACTGAAGCAAGCAGAAGATCTAAGCTACGTTCTTCAGCGTCCGACTAACCTTCATTGTTTAAGGGTGCCCATGCCACAGGCAATGCAAAGTTACATACTCTGCTTTTCAGGGGAGTCTCGAGACCAATTTGTCAAGGTAAACTTCTATTTTCCTAGATATTTCTTACATTCTTTTTTTCTCAAGGAGACTCGAAAATAAAAAGTGGTCGTCAGGGACCCGGATCAGTTGCCTCCTTCTATGGGCCAATCTACCTGTCTTCACGAAAAGGGAAGCTGACACGTGTCTTCAAAGTTTTGCATGGCGGGTTTTCATTCTGAAATAAAGGTGGTGAGCTTAACGTTGTGGACAAATTTGTGCATGAATTCTTTACTAACTGTTCATTCTAATTTCATTATTTCTTGCATTACTTTATTTTCTTTTTCAATGAAAACGCATGTACTGGTGACTTTAAAAACTGAGGACCGTCACCTGCTTTCGAATTTCATTTCTTGGTCACCTCCAATCAAATTTAGTTTTTTGTTTTAGTGTATGAATGTTAAGAACATAATTACTTCGATTTACGATCCAACATGCACTAAAATTAAGGTTTATTAAATGGAACACCAAACCCAATATAAAAAACTAACGAAAAAGAAGTTATATTAAATAATATCATTACCAAAACAATAAGTGCACTGGAAACTTAATAAAAGGGCAAGCACTATATGAGTAAATCTCATTGAACCCTACTTCATCAACATACTTATTGTAAAAGTCGTAGGTATCTTGCTCTCTCTTAAAAACCACGGCAACCGCATTTCACATGACCTAGAAATTAAAAAGGATCAAATCAGCCCAATTGAATCACATTTTCAGTATATATCAATGAAAAATAAGAGACGAATCAAGAACTTCTGCTCATACATCATACTCATGTTATAATATATAATATATTATTTATTATTCTAAATATGATCCCAATATTGTATTCCCAATAAATTCCGATTTATTGCCCAATTTATTACCCACGTGTATTATGTGATATTTGCCCATTAATATATTACCATAATGGTCTTGATGGAAGATATCAGTAATGTAATAAATGGAATAAAAACGTCAGATCGTCTAGTTCAAACCCTAATCACTACAAAAAACACACAATCGGATTTGAGGGGTATTGGCTAGTAGAACAAGACGTACAGATCTGGTGTTCCCCATATTGCAGATCAATCGTGCTACGTGGATCCGTCCGAGGTTTTGAGGTTTTCCACTTTTGCAGATTTCATCAATGGCTGGAGGTATGTTGATCTTTATGTTTCCGCAAATTGATCCCGAATTCTGTATGAAATTTATCTATGATTGATAAATCCAGATTGTCAAGGTTTTAATTTATATTTAGTCTAACAGTTGGTATCAGAGCATGTTTACCTCTGCCTTGATGAAATTTTGGAATTTATTTTCATTGAATTATGTGTGGATAAATTCGGATTTCTATATGGCTTGGATCGGAACCAAATTCAGGCGACCTACCACGCAATAATGGATCTGCATGATCACACTGCCATTAAGAAGAAAAACCCTTAAAAAAAATTCGGCATATTATTGATCGTCGGAGGTTAATCGAGCGGTGAAATTTTGATGGTGAGCGTTTTATAGGGCAAATAGTTTTTGGCTTAATTCTGGTTCATACATTGGTTGTTTTTGCCGGATCTTGAATTTATTCGTGCGTCCCGACGTTCTCTTCGAAACCCATCAACCAATTTGGTCGGATATCGGCTATGGGAGGAGACCCAAACGGCGGAACAATGCTGGTCATGACGGAAGAACGGCGGAAGAAAAGGCCAAAAAGAAGCCTCGGGCGCGTGCGTCGCACGCATCCGAGGAGCTGCAGCGGGTGCGTGCGTCGCATGCGCCCGAGGGGCTGCAGCAGGCGCATACAATGCACGCGCCTGAGGGGCTTCAACGGGGCGTGCATCGCACGCGCCCGAAGAAGAATAAAAAAAAAAAATCTGCTTTTACAGAATTACAATTCTGCCATCACTAAATAAAATTACGATCTTGCCCTCCGCATTAAGGAAAATTGCGGTTCTGCCCTGGACGCCTAAAATTCCGATTTTGCCCCCTTTGTACATGAAAATTTACGATTTTGCCCTTTTTGGGCGTAAAATTCCTGTTTTACCCTTACATGTAATTTTATGAATATATTTAATTAATTAAGGATTAGCCATAGCATCTTTGATTATATTAAATTATATACATTAAGAGCCTTTGGATCACATATAGTCAAAGAAAATAATTGTAATTATTCACATTAATATTATGAATTTTATCCCACGGGAATTTTCAATAAATTAATGTGATTAATTAGGATGAAATATTATTTTATCTTTCTTAATTTACCCACAGGGATTAAGGAAGGAAATATAATTTGATAGTTTCATCATGAAGTAATTATGAATCAATTTAAATTAGAAACTTTGCCTACAGGCAGTTTTTGATGTTATGTGATTCATATTTTATAACATGTTTTACATTGGTAAAATATGATTTAAGTTTATTAACCTCAAATATATTAATACATAAGTTTTCTTTGATTATGATGCAGTCTTACCACCTACGATTAGTTCTGGTATAATTGTTCTCGAGCTTAATGGAAATAACTTTAAAGAATGGAGAGAATTAGTTCTTCTTCAATTGGGGTGCATGGATCTTGATTATGCTCTAAGGTTAGACGAACTACCTAAACCTACTGAAAATAGTACTCATGTTGAACATACTCGTTATGCTCAATGGGAGCGGTCCAACCGTCTTAGTGTAATGTACATAAAGACAAAACTCTCTGCTAACATTCGTGGTTCAGTCATTCAGCATAATAATGTCAAAGAATTGCTGGAGGCTATTGATGCACAGTTTGAGTCTTCAAAGAAGGCGCATGCCATGACCCTAATTATGAAGTTCTCATCATTGAAGCTTACCAGTGTAAGAGGTGTGCGTGAGCATATCATGAAGATGAGGGACATTGCAGCTCAGTTGAAGAATCTTAAGGTTGGGTTATCAGAATCCTTTCTTGTATACTATATCCTAAATACTCTCCCACAAGAGTATGCCCCTTTCAAGATCTCTTACAACACATATAACACTAAATGGTCAATCAATGAACTGATGACCATGTGTGTTCAAGAGGAAGAGAGGCTACTTATGGAGAAAGGAGAAAGTGCTCATATAGCAACACAGGATAAGTATAAAGGGCAAGGCAAGCAAAAGGGAAAAGGTAAGATGCATCTACCTCTCCAAGCTGGCATTAAGAAGGAATCCAAGTGCTTCTTCTGTTAAAAGAAGGGGCATATGAAGAAGGATTGCGCCAAATTTAAGGCCTGGCTAAAAAAGAAAGGTAACCAACTTGTATGTGTTTATTATGAAACTAATATGGTTGATGTGAGTCAC
This sequence comes from Eucalyptus pauciflora, assembly GCA_007663325.1. Classification (NCBI taxonomy): domain Eukaryota; kingdom Viridiplantae; phylum Streptophyta; class Magnoliopsida; order Myrtales; family Myrtaceae; genus Eucalyptus; species Eucalyptus pauciflora. The sequence continues at coordinate 541,620 of VMYD01000242.1, forward strand.
AACACTTGATGGATTGATTTTGGTTCTACAATCCACATTTCGAATTCCTTGCAGGATTTTTAGAACCAACGGAAACCAGTGGGAAATGAACAAGGCATCTATTCGGAAACAAGATGCGTTCGCGTGTGGAAGCTATTGGGACATGCAGATTAGTTCTCACTAGTGGTTTTGCTTTAATTTTAGAAAGGACCTTTTATATTCCTAATTTTTCTAGGAATTTAATTTCAATTTCAAGACTTGTACCTTTGGGATACTCCTTTGAATTTTCAGATTCAACATTCAATTTATCGTATAAATCTGAAATTGTTGGGAGTGGTATTTTGTCTAACGGTCTCTTTCGAATTAATTTACAAGACAGTGCCATTAATAATGCAATGCATGTTCATGATAATGTTGGTATAAAACGATGTGTTGTGAATGAGGATTCCTCTATGTTGTGGCACCGGAGGTTGGAACATATCTCCATGGATATAATTAAGAGACTAGTAAATGGTGGAGTACTTAATACTCTAGATTTTACTGATTATGACACTTGTGTGGACTGTATAAAGGGAAAACAGACTAACAAGTCAAAGAAAGGTGCTAAGAGGAGTACAAAAATATTAGAAATTATACATACAGATATTTGTAGTCCAGATATGGACTCAAATGGTCAGAGATACTTCATTTCTTTCATAGACGATTATTCACAATTCATGTATCTCTACTTGCTTCGTAATAAGCACGAAACACTAGATGCCTTTAAGGTATTTAAAACCGAAGTAGAGAAATAATGCGACAAGCAAATTAAGATCATGAGGTCAGATAGAGGTGGAGAATACTATGGTAGATACACTGAAGATGGACAAGCACCTGGTCCATTTGCGAAGTTTCTTGAAGAGCATGGGATTATTGCCCAATACACTATGCCTGGTTCATTGGACCAAAATGGTGTTGCAGAAAGAATAAACCGAACATTGTTGGACATGGTGCGGAGTATGCTCAGCAACTCCAAACTTCCTAAGTTTTTGTGGACTGAGGCTCTTAAAACGGCCGTGTACATATTAAACCGAGTTCCAACCAAGGCTGTTCCAATGACGCTTTTTGAGTTATTTAAAGGTTGGAAACCAAGTTTGCGACATGTACGTGTTTGGGGATGTCCATCTGAAGTAAGAGTCTACAATCCACAGGAAAAGAAGTTAGATCCAAGGACTATAAGTGGGTATTTCGTTGGATATGCCGAAAAGTCCAAAGGATACAGGTTTTATTGTCCATCTCACACCACTAGGTTTGTGGAATCAAGAAATGCTAAATTTCTTGAGAATGACCTGATTAGTGGGAGTGATCAATTCATGGACTTTATTCCAGAAGAAGATCATTCAGATGCTCAACCTTCCACTTCAAGTATTGGATTAGTTGTTGCTTACAACACCCCTTCAGTTCAACCAGTCGTTGACCAACCAATCATTGAAGATCCACAACTTGTCGATATTGATCCGGTAGACCCAACTGTTCAACAATTACCAGAAACTATTGAGCTTCCAGTTGAACAACAAACTCCTCAGGAGGATGTTGATGCAACATTAAGAAGGTCTACTAGAATGAAGAAATCAGCAATTCCTAATGACTATATTGTGTATCTACAAGAATCTGACTATAATGTTGAAGCTGAAAGTGATCCTGAGACGTTTTCACAAGCCATGAGTTGTGATAAATCCAATTTATGGTACAATGCTATGAAGGAATATATGAATTCTATGGCATCAAACGAAGTCTGGGATTTAGTTGAGTTGCTTGATGGTGCGGAGGCTATTGGTTGTAAATGGGTCTTCAAAATTAAGAAGGATTCATTAGGCAATATTGAGAGATATAAAGCCAGACTCGTTGCCAAGGGATTTACTCAAAAGGAGGGAATCGATTACACGGAGACATTTTCTCCTGTATCCAAGAAAGCTTCTCTTCGTACTATTTTGGCATTGGTTGCTCATTTTGATATGAAATTACATCAAATAGATGTGAAAACGACGTTCCTCAATGGAAAATTGGAAGAAGTGGTTTACATGAAACAACCAAAAGGATTCTTCTCTAGAGCTGGTGAGCATTTGGTATGCAAGTTTAAAAGGTCTCTATATGGCTTGAAACAAGCATCCCGCCAATGGTACTTAGGATTCCATGAGGTCATCTCTTCATTCGGTTTCATAGAGAATGTCATGGATCAATGTATATACCAGAAGGTTAGTGGGAGCAAAATTTGTTTCCTTGTCCTATATGTAGATGACATTTTACTTGCAACCAATGACAAGGGATTGTTATATGAAGTGAAACAATTTCTCTCTAAGAGTTTTGATATGAAGGATATGGGTGAAGCGTCTTATGTCATTGGCATTAAGATCCATAGAGATAGACCTCGAGGTATATTAGGACTATCTCAAGAAACCTATATCAATAAGGTCTTCGAGAGGTTTCGGATGAAAGATTGTTCACCAAGTATAGCACCCATTGTGAAGGGTGATAGGTTTAATTTAAACCAATGCCCGAAGAACGATTTTGAAAGGGAACAAATGAAGAACATCCCATATGCTTCTACTGTCGGAAGCTTGATGTATGCTCAGGTTTGCACTCGACCTGACATAGCCTTTGCCGTGGGAATGTTGGGAAGATACCAAAGTAATCCAAGTAAGGACCACTGGAGAGCTGCAAACAAGGTGATGAGGTACCTTCAAGGAACAAAGGGACACATGCTTATGTATAGACGGACGAATAGCTTGGAAGTAGTTGGTTACTCGGACTCAGACTTTGCTGGCTGCATTAATTCCCGTAAATCAATATCGGGATATATTTTTATGTTTGCTAGCGGAGCTGTATCTTGGAGGAGTGCAAAACAGACCTTGGTTGCCACTTCCACTATGGAGGCAAAGTTCATTTCCTGTCATGAGGCCACCTCACATGGTGTGTGGTTGAAAAGTTTCATATCGGGGCTTAGAGTTATGGATTCCATTGCTAGGCCATTAAGAATATTTTGCGACAATTCAGCTGCAATTTTTATGGCTAAGAACCACAAAAGTGGTAGTCGAAGCAAGCACATCGACATCAAGTATTTCGCCATCAGAGAACGTGTTAAAGAGAAGAAAGTGGTCATAGAACACATAAGCACTGGATTGATGATAACTAATTCTTTAACTAAAGGCATGCCACCAATGAGTTATAAGGATCATGTATCTAGAATGGGCTTTGGTCCAATCATGTAAATTTTTCTTTATATAGAAGAATTTATGACTTTTATTCATTTATATTGTTTTTCTCAATATAGTTGTATACATTCAGTTATTATGAGAAAAACAATTACGTTTGACCTAGAGTAAACATAAGGTTTATTCATTAAGTTATTTGATCACATATGGACTAATGAAATACATTGTGATACACGGAAGATAATACTCACTCTAAGAGGACTCATCGCCGTGATTCATGTGTTTTATTTCAGTATGAAGTTTATGTGGGTTTGGGTTAATAATTCATTTGATGGAATATTGGGATCAAGTTGGAGAATGTTATTGTTAGGGAAATCCCTTATGATGTTTTGAAGATGACAAAATAAATCAAAGGCTACTAACGTGTTTAATGGTTAAGTAATATACCATGTAGATAATTGAACATGTAGAGGATATTGTCAAAGTCTGAAGACGGCCAGAAGACTGAACGTAACACATGTCCAAAGTATATTTTGAAGATTTCCAGACTTCTGTGTCAAAGTCTGAAGACTACCAGACTTTAGTGTCAAAGTCTGAAGACTACCAGACTTTAGTGTCAAAGTCTGCTTTACAACAGAAGTCTGCACACTCTGACAAATTCCAGACTGAACGTGAATGAAGAACCAGAAGACAGACTCTATGCTGAAGCTGAACTGGGTACAGACCTTAAAGCTAAATCTGTTCAGAAGCAGAATATATTCAGACTCAGATTGCAAAGTCTATCGCACTCAGACTCAGATTGTAAAGTCTATTGCTCTTAGACTTTACATCCAGATTCGACATAACGTAACACAAGCCCGAAGATATAACGGCTAGTGATCTGGTTTGGATTCTACATCAAGATTGATTTGATTGACTTAATTGATTGACTATTAGATCTTGAAGACAAGAACTTTCTATACGAAGGAGCTTTACTTATGGAAACCAAGATTTCGTTTGTATGGGCGATCGGAATCAATTTGGGATTCTACCTTTATCACTCAATGGCTACCAAATCTTCTAGATACAGATCTGTCCAATGGGTAGATTGGAAGACGATCCTCGAGATGATGTCCAATGGCTAGTTTGGAAGTGGATGAGTATTTAAGGAGATGAAGGACCGATGAGCAAGTAAGAGACGGAGCGTAGAATTTATAATTCCAAAGTCTGAGCGATCTTCTATCATACACTTGTCTTTGGTGAGCTTAAACATTTGTGATCTTGAGAGAAATACCAAAAGAGTGACTTAGTGAGATAGTGTGATCTACTACTAAGTGTTTGCACTCAAAGTTGTAATCTCTTGTTGATTGCATAGTGGAATCCAGCCAAGAAGACTGTTAGCGTGGGAGAGTGGACGTAGGCTTGCATTAAGCCGAACCACTATAAACATTGTGTTCTTATTCTCTTCCCTGAATCTCTTTATTTTGTTCGTAGTTCTATTTAACTGCTAAAGTCTGATCTCGCTTAAAGTCTGCTTCTCTTCAGACTCAGTTTCGAAAGTCTGTTGTTATTCAGACTCAGGTTAAAAGTAAAGGTTTTCACTATATTTTGCAGAATCTATTTTTACACCTATTCACCCCCTCTAGGTGTTCGTACTAGCCCTCTCAATTGGTATCAGAGCCAAGTGCTTGGTTTATAAAAGTGTGTTTTTACTTTTGAGCTAAAGATCTTTTATGGCTAGTATCTTGGCACCAGGACTTATGGAGGGACAAAGTAACACAAGGCCACCATATTTTGATGGAAAGGAATACAACGTGTGGAAGAACAAAATGAAAGCATTCCTAAGATCCAGAGATCCCTTGCAATGGGATGTTGTGGAAAAATGAATCAATCCCATTACTGCATCTACATCAAATAAGAATGGCAAAGACAAAGAAAGCAAACTCCCCACTCTTATGTCTCGGACGGAGATGTCCAAAAGAGAAGCGCTTGATGCAAAAGCCATTTATTCTTTATATTGCGCATTGTCTCCTGCTGAATATAATAGAATCTCTTCATGTGAAACAGCAAAAGAAATTTGGGATAGACTTCATGTTACATATGAAGGGACTGATCGTGTAAAAGAGACAAAAGTAAACTTCCTGCTCGGCAAATATAAATCCTTCAAGATGAAGCAAGGAGAGTCGATTGGAGATATGTTCAGCCGTTTTACAGAAATTGTAAATGGTTTAGCATATTAAGGTCAGCCAATTTCTTCCCCAATGAAGGTCAACAAACTCTTGCGAGGTCTGTCAAAAGATTGGAACCATATCAAGACCTCAATCCGGGAAACTCTTAGTTATAATATATAATATATTATTTATTATTCTAAATATGATCCCAATATTGTATTCCCAATAAATTCCGATTTATTACCCACGTGTATTTTGTGATATTTGCCCGTTAATATATTACCATAATGGTCTTCATGGAAGATATCGGTAATGTAATAAATGGAATAAAAACGTCAGGTCGTCTAGTTCAAACCCTAATCACTACAGAAAACACACCATCGGGTTTAAGGAGTATTGGCTAGTAGAACATGATGTAGAGATATGGTGTTCCCCATATTGCAGATCGATCGTGCTACGTGGATCTGTCCGAGGTTTTGAGGTTTTCCACTTTTGCAGATTTCATCAATGGTTGGAGATATGTTGATCTTTATATTTCCGCAAATTGATCCTGAATTCTGTATGAAATTTATATGTGATTGATAAATTGGAATCGTCAAGGTTTTAATTTATATTTAGTCTAACAACTCATACAAATGAATGGAAATCTACTTCTGTTCATTGACTTACTTCCTTGGTTAGCAAGATTTTGGGCCACAAGAGAAAGGTTAAAACATAGCGCCTAAAAATTTCATTAAAGCATGAGCGTAACACATGTCAACATGAGCGCTTGACAATCTCTTTACTCGGTGGCCGTAGCTCCAACTCCGACCCCGACCGTGACCCCGACCCCGACCCCGACCCCGACCCCAACCCCTGACGACAGCCACTCGTCTTCCAGTACCTAGGCTTCGGCAACTAGGGCCGGTGCTCCCTCGTGTGCTGTCAAGGGCGTCCGAACAGCGCTGAGCAATGGCGGCTGAGTGAGCGACGGTGGCCCAGCGACGGCGGAGGCCGAGCGACGACGGCCGAGCGAGCTAGGTCGGAAAAATCCCCCAATGAGTTCAACGGCGTCGTTTTTGTGAGGCCATCCATGTAGAACGGCAAAACGACGTCGTTTTCTTAAGGAGGACCGAAAACGACATCGTTTGAAGGCCTTGTTGATTTTTTTTTTTTTTTAAAAGCCATGTAATTATTTTGGCCGGAATCTTTCACCAGTGGCCGGAATCTTTCGCCGGTGGCACCAAAGTGATCGTTTTTCCTCCGATTTGGCACTTAAGTGATCCGACGGAAACTTTTGGCACCAAAGTGAGCACCGTACACAACTTATGACACTAATAGTGTACTTCTCCCCTTTCAAAAGTAATGTATATACTGATTTGTACACTGCTTGTCTCTTGGTATGGGATGTATAAGTTTCTATGATGCATGGAACTCGTCTTTTAGCTTAATGCAGGGTTGCATTATCATTAACAATACCAAGTGTGTTTAAAAGTTATGTCTATGTTGATTCCTACACGGTTTGCAGCTTAGTTTCTAGATCCGACATCGATTGTGTGTGCTTATGAGCATGACAATTAATTTCATAAGGTCTTGGAGTAGATGAATTGATGCTATTTCGTCTATTGGCATGCTTCGTTTGTGGCTAAAGGGTAAAGAGAGCCATCGGCACTTATTATGGAATACTGAATCAAGAGAATTGGCTTGGCGGATCGGCAGGCCCAAAAGATATGTCCATGCTCTCCGAGATCGGGCCTGCACATGAATTTTGAATTGTCGGGGCCGGGTCCATCGATAGACAATTTCAATTCGGGTTGGCCGGGCAAAAATACTCTCTTTGGCCCAACAGGTAAATCGCAATTCCAACTAGTGCAAAGGCACGACATGGCTGAAGCGCATATGGAAACAAACTCCCTTTCGTTCCGTGGGCCAATCTGCTGTCTACTGGGAAGGGGACATTCACATGTCTCCAGATTTTCTATGTGCACCCCTTGACTTCGAAATACAAGTGGTGACTTTTTCTTCGGAGAGGATCGTTAGAATGTGTTCCTTATTTTAACGTATTAATACATATATGCTTTGCATTCCAAATTAGTATAATATCTTTTTTTACCCCGCATCTGGTAATACTCTTTACTTGTTTAATATCTATGGAATTCCGCCTTTTAACGTCTTGTTTAAGACGTGCGCTCCTTCATTTTTGTTGGGATTGTCGGATTCCCAAAAAACCGGATTTGACACTAAATCGAACCCCTAAACTTGTGCGGAAGATGAGCCCGGGAAAAACACATGCATCACCGATCCTAAGGCACATCACAGAATTGAACATACCTTGTTAGCCATAGATTAAACACCAACGCCGATTTGAGGAAGAGAAACTGATCCCGTTTGATCCGATGACGTCAGTTTGTCTTGAAGGGAAGATGGGTGTCGCCTCTTGTGCACTGTTCTTTCTTTTGGAATGTGTTTGAGGGAGAGAGAGAGGAGGAACGTACGTTATGCCAAAAGGTACGTTCCTCCCTCTTTATTTCCCCTTATATATGTTCCCTCCAAAAAGAAACGTGTCCCTTTATCATATTCCTTCATCCATGGGCCCTAATCTTGTGGGCCGAGCTTTTAGGCCCAACATGGGCGGATGGGCCAACTTAGGCCCATCACCATAATTAATAAAACCATCATCTCCCACTCGCACATGGTGGGCCGAACAGGATCCTCTTTACCTCTCTTCAACATTCATACCGGTGAATAATCCATGCGACCAGCATACTTTGAGAGCTCGTTGCTATACATCTGTTAGGAATATATAGCAGCTTATAATGGGCATCACACTCTGAGTAGATTAAGTATGCAGTACCCTAGATCGATCGATCACATTTATATCTCTCTTGATCTCTTTTAAACAATGATATAAATATATATATATATATTGTATTCACAATTATGATTATCCCAAAGACAGTCATAATTGGTCGACCATTGAATACAAAACTACAATGTGATTCTCCAAATTCGATCTTCCTCTTTCCTTCAAACTCTTAATTTCAGTTCAATTTGCTTTTCTAGAAATGTCCCATTAGATCGAATCAATTCATGACCATTAGCAACATCCTAAGATAGCAAACACTAAATAGAAATCTTGAGAATAAGTAAAAGTCATGAGGGCACTAAAAAATTGAGGAACTCTTTTCCTCAAGAGTCTCACATGGCATAAAAGTTGAGATCAAACTTTTGCCACTCTTATTGGTCGTCTCATGCATACGTAGTATGAAATACGTATTACGGTATTAACTCATTTCCCATGGAGCGTATGTCTACACCTTCAATACCGTACAGATGATAGTTCAGACTTACCTAATGTCTAACTTGAGTTCACATATCTACTCATTCACAAAATTCATCAGAACTCACATATGGCATCATAGACAGATAAAGTAAAATATGTGGGTTATTTTACTTTCTGACATAGTAAATATCATGTCCTCATCTTAACACTTAGTTAAGGCGACATATATATTTTAAGCTTGAGCTCTCAATTATCACCTAGATAATAAGCTTAAAAACAGTCTCATCACTATTTATCACATAGTAAATAGAGGCGATTACTTGTGTGAGTGGGCTAATCTTATATCTGTCCGACATACTTTCTCAACTTGAAGTAATGCACTGAGCATTAAGATGCATAAAGATCAAACAAAGATTCATAGGCATTAACAATGAAAAACAAAAGTTCATAAATGTGAACAACTCAGGGAAATTACAATATCCAGTACATCAGACTCTACGCGATCCTAGAGATTTTACATGACGACAAAACACATCTCTAGGTATTGGCTTTGTCATAGGATCTGCTATCATTCTATGCATAGATATGTACTGTAAGTTCACATCCTTTCGTGCAACCATATCTTTGACAAAGTTATACTTGGTATCTATATGTTTGGTCTTGCCATGATATTTTGGATCTTTGGTGTACGCTATAGTTGCTTGGCTATCACAGTTAACCAATAATGGATTTGCAGCTTTCTCAATAACACCTAAATGATCCAAAAATCTCTTAAGCCAAACTCCTTCTTGTACCGCTGTTGATAATGCCACGAACTCAGCTTCCATCGTGGACAAGGCTATACACGTTTGCTTCTTACTACTCCATGATATGGCGTCATTGTTCAGTAAGAAAGCAAATCCAGAGGTAGATTTTCTTTCATCTAAATCTCCTCCCCAATCAGCATCTGAATAGCCTTCAAGTCGCAGATCCTTTCCTTGGTAATTCAACTTGTAATCAGCAGTTCCCTTCAGATACCTCAATATTCTCTTAACGGCTTTCCAATGTGCTTGACTTGGATTGGATTGGTATCTACTCACCATTCCAACTGCAAAACATATGTCAGGTCTTGTACACATCATAGCGTACATCAAGCTCCCAACAACACTAGCATAAGGAACATGTTTCATTTGTTCCTTTTCTTGTGGAGTCATTGGATACAGTCTATGGCTCAATCCTTCACCTTTTGCAATAGAAGTGTCTATGGGTTTACAATCTTGCATACAAAATCGTTCAAGAACCTTATTTATATATGTTTCTTGCGAAAGAGATAACGATTTCTTCGAACGATCTCTTGAAATCTTAACTCCAAGAATGTATGCAGCCTCACCCATATCCTTCATCTCAAAGTTGGAAGACAACCAACTCTTGACAGTATTAACAAACTCCATATTGCTTCCGGCAATTAGTATATCATCAACATATAATGATATGATCACAAATTGATCTTTGGATCTTTTGATATATACACAATGATCCTCATCTATCATTGTAAAATCATATGCCATTATGGCATTATGAAAACTTATATACCATTGCCTTGACGACTGCTTAAGGCCGTATATCGATCTCAAAAGTCGACATACCTTTTCTTCTTGGCCTTTCATTATGAAACCAGCAGGTTGTTCCATATATATTTCTTCCTCTAATTCTCCATTGAGGAAAGTAGTCTTTACATCCATTTGATGTAACTTAAGATCCATACTAGCCACTATTGCCAGAATAATGCGAATCGAGGTAAATCTCACTACAGGAGAAAATGTTTCTTCATAATCAATTTCTTCCTGTTGATTATACCCCTTCGCCACAAGGCGAGCCTTATGCCTTTCTATCGAGCCATCAGCTTTTCGCTTTATTTTGAGAACCCACTTGCTCCCAATAGCTTTGCGTCCTTTAGGAAGATCAACCAGTTCTCAAACTTGGTTTGACTTCATTGACTCAATCTCCTCTTCCATTGCATGAATCCATTTTTCCTTACTAAGGCAATTCAGAGCCTCATTAATATTTTTTGGCTCATCCTCATCTTGCGGAGCAATCATAAAAGTTTCCCCTTCAATTTCAAAACGTCGACGGGGAATACTTTAGCGACTTGTTCGCCGTATGGGAGATTGTACACTTTGCACATCATTCCCCATTATGCTCCCACTAGGATTAGATAATGATGATGTCGTCTCATCATGTGGTTGTAATTGAGAATGAGTTGAATTCAATTCATCATTTCTCATATCACTCACACTTGGACGAACTCCACTAATATTGTTATCTTGATCCAAGGTTTCAAATAGAGAGTAATCTTCCCCTATTTCGCCTTTCTTAGGAAATTCATCCTCTAAGAATGTGACATCTCGTGATTCAAATTCAGTTATACTCCCACTTTCCTGCTCACCTATGAACACATACCCTTTCGAGTGTTCGGAGTATCTTATGAAAATACTCTTCTTTCCTCTAGGACCCAATTTTCCAAACTTGTGAGAGGACTCATGACTATAGGCAGCACAACCCCATGGCTTAAGAAAACTTAAGTCCGGTTTTCTATCTGTCCATAACTCATATGGAGTAGAAGTAATTGATTTGGAAGGCACTCGGTTAAGTATATAGGCAGCAATTAACAACGCATCACTCCAAAAGGTGATGGGTAAGTTAGCATGCGCCATCATGGACCTAACCATTTCTAGTAGGGTTCTGTTTCTTCTCTCCGCAACACCATTTTGTTGAGGAGTATATGGAATAGACAACTGTCTTTCTCTTCCTTTTTCATCACATCATTTTCTGAACTCATCAGATAAATATTCACGACATCGATCGGATCTCAATGTTTTTATTTTATTGTCTAATTGATTTTCTACCAAGTTCATAAATTTTTTGAAACAACTCAATGCTTCAGATTTATGAGAAATCAAATAGACATATTTGAATCGAGTATAATCATCTATGAAAGTGATGAAATAAACAGCCACATGCCTTCCTCTCACATTCATTGGACCACAGATGTCAGAATGGATTAAATGCAGAGGAAATTCAGCTCTTTTACCTTTTCCAAATGGTTTCCTTGTCGTTTTCCCTACTAGGCAATGCTCACATATGGGCAAATCGACTTTTTCAATGTTGCCCAATAAGCCCTCTTTGGCTAGTCTATTCATACGTTGTTGGCCAATATGACCAAGTCTAGCATGCCACACATTCACATCATTATCATATGAATTAGGACATGTGAGAAGTGAATAACAAACATTTGCATTAACATAGTCAATATCTAATACAATGAAACCATCCAGAAAATAACCACAACCATAGTAATTTGTATCCAAAAACAAATCCACACATCTATTATAGAAGTTCATATTAAAACCAAACTTAACCAACACCAAAACAGACACTAAATTTCGATGAATCTCCGGAGCATACAACACATCATGTAGGAATAAAGTGCGTCCACCACGCATGTTCAGTTGGCAGGTGCCAATTCCTTTAACTTCAGTTCTGGAGTTATTTCCTACATAGATCCACTTAGTTCCAGTCGGAACTCGTCGAAATTCTACGAAGGATTCTCTATCCTTCGCTACATGGTCTGTGGCTCCTGAATCTACAGTCCACAAAGGATTAGATTCAGTCAAGAATACAGAACTTGACACATATGCAAAGTTCCCAATAGTTCAAGGGGTGTGTACCTTCTTTGGCTTGTGACAATCGCGGGCATAGTGACCCCTCTGGTCACAGTTTTAACATTTCACCCTTGAAATATTCTTCACATGAGGACGTTTTCCTCTCTTCACACGAGGACGTTTTCCTCTCTTTTGGTGGTTAATTCTTGGTTTCTTGCAAAAATGACTTGATCCCTTGCTTTCCCACATATTGAACGAATCAATGCGCTTGCGCTTAGAGCTTGATAACCCTACTGAGCTGAAAGCAACACAGCAAATATCTGTATCTCGCTCAAATGCCTTGAGGCGATCATCTGCTAGCTCAAGGTGGCGCACAGCATTCTCAAGATCTTCCATAACATGGTCAAGAGCTTTTAGTGCTTCTTGCTTTTCCAGCACATATCGAATTCTCATATTCAATATTTCACTATTCTTGCCGTTCAATTTGTCTTCTTTGTTCAAATCAGCAATTATGTTCTTAGTTGCTGAATCCATCTATCTGAACATATCAAACATATATGCACGAAATATTAATGCCTATCACTTATGCATCTATTTTGCACAAACCCATCATATTAATTAATAATTTTAAGTAAGGTTTCATAATCAAATGTCACTAAGTTTCCAATCATCCTCCAAAAAATCCTAACTTAAAACTATCATTAATATAATTGTCTATGCAAAATAAATTTTATGAAGCTACAAAAACTTCTATGATCTACCAACAGCAGTTATCAATAACAGAGAGCAAATAATATTTGATATCAAACAATGATGTAATAATAATGCCTTCACATTATACAACTAACATATCAGTTGCCACACCAACAACAACTAGGTAGGAAACATTACATAAGATGTCCACAAAATACACTAAATAAATAAAATATCTCGAAGCAGCTAAAACCAAGGCATTATACAACGGATAGGGAAAGTTTCTACTTGGTTCAATTTCTTTTTCTTTTCCTCTGTAAAATTTTCGGGCATTCTTGACAGCTACAGAAAAGCAGACGGATATCCCTTAGGATTTCTCCTACGCACATTCATTCCCCGCTTAATCGAAGTCATTCCTTGGGTCGCAGTCTTTGTGGCTCCAACCTGATGATATTCATGTACAAATTCCATTACTAGCTCCTTATAACTAGTAAATCATTTGACCTCCCATAGGCGATTCAACACTCCTTGCCATTCTAATGGAAGAGTGTTCATAAAGAATCGCACCATCTGAGTATCTAGCATGGGATAACCGTTCCAAATGACTTCTTGAATTTTGTTGTTGACCTCTACAACATGATCAATTATGTCGTCACTCTCCCACCGATAACCATTCAAATCGGCTATCAACCCTGAAAGCTTTTTCTTTTGTTCATCTGACATTGTGCGCACAGATGCGTGTGGCTTACAGGGAGGCATTGTTCCTGCAACAAATGCAGAACAAAAGAGGGATTACATATAATCCACGTAAACATAATTGGAAAAAGAAACACATTCTTTCCCCCCCCCCCATTTTTTTTTTCGGTCAACGGTCAACGGTCGCGGTCAACGGTCAACGGGTCGATCGCTAGGTCGGACCGGTCGGGCCGAGTGGGGCCGGTCGGACGAACCGACCGGCACGTGCGGCACACGTGCAGCTGACGTCACGATGACATCAGCTGGCGCGTGCCTCACACGTGCGCGCGCGGGCAACGCATGCGCCTTCCCCTGCGAATCGGCGCGTGCAACGGTTTGTTCCAGCTGCGTGTGGGGGCGCATCCAGCGGCCTTTGGCGGCGTTCCGCCACTCGTCGCGCTCGTCTCGACGAGACCTTCCATCCAACGCCATCAGAAATCGATTTCGACTTACAGAAACTCGAAAAAATGGATGAACAGTGCTCGGGTGTCGGGATTTTTCCGCCCCGATCGGTGTCGGCCGATTAATTTCACGAAAAAACAATAAGAAATCATCCATGAACATGAAAGGGGTCGGGAAAAACATGGAAAAGGATCGGGAAACAAGAACTAAGGCTCTAATACCAATGTTGGGATTGTCGGATTCCCAAAAACCGGATTCGACACTAAATCGAACCCCTAAACTTGTGCGGAAGACGGGCTCGGGAAAAACACATGCATCACCGATCCTAAGGCACATCACATAATTGAACGTACCTTGTTAGCCACAAATTAAATACCAACGCCGATTTGAGGAAGAGAAACTGATCCCGTTTGATCCGATGACGTCAGTTTGCCTTGAAGGGAAGATGGGTGTCGCCTCTTGCGCACTGTTCTTTCTTTTGGAATGTGTTTGAGGGAGAGAGGGAGGAGGAACGTATGTTATGCCAAAAGGTACGTTCCTCCCTCTTTATTTCCCCTTATATACGTTCCCTCCAAAAAAAAACGTGTCCCTTCATCATATTCCTTCATCCATGGGCCCTAATCTTGTGGGCCGGGCTTTTAGGCCCAACATGGGCGGACGGGCCAACTTAGGCCCATCACCATAATTAATAAAACCATCAATTTTGAAATACAAATGGTGACCTCTTCTGCGGTGGGCCTGGACTGAAAATTTTGTCCATTTATTCTTTTACTAACATTTCATTCTAATTTCTTTAATGCTTCTGTTCCTATATTTCTTTTAGCGAAAGGACATTCACTGGTGATTTCAACAATAGTGGACCATTCGATCAAAAAAAGAAAAAAAGAAAAACAATAGTGGACCGCACCTACTCTTGAATTTCATTTCTCGATCAATTCAATCAAATTTAATTTCTTATTTCGGCATTTGATGTGAATGCATAATTTCTTTCATTTACTGGTGTCTTGAAAAATAGTGGACCATCACCTGCTCTTGAATTTTATTTCTTGATCATATTGAATCAAATTTAATTTCTTATTTTACCATATTACGTTAAAGCGTAATCCCTTCCGTTAACGATCCAATTTGCGCTAAAAATTAAGGTTCATTAACTGAAACATTTAGAGAATCCTGTGCATAACATTCTCTGTAAAAGGGTAAGCACCATATGAACAAATTCCAATGCACCTTACTTGTTTCGGCTTATTTATTGTGAAAAAAGCAAGCATCTTGCTCACTCTAGAACACCATGCCTATTGTTGATATGTACATCATGTCCTAGAAATTTAACAATGGTCAAAATAAGCCGAGTTGAATCACATTTAAAAAATACACCACAAAAAATGAGAGATGAGTCGAGAATTTATGTTAAATGAATAGAAAATCAAAAGGAAACACAAAATTGGAAACTCGCGAGAGTACAGGTATTGGTGGGTTAGAGAAGAAGACGACGTCCGAAACCCTTCCGCTTCTATTAAGATACTGGGGCCACTGGAGAAAGGTTAAAACATAAGGCCTACGAAATTCATTAAAGCCCAAATACGGAGCTCGCATTTTCACCGCCCCAGCAAGTTCCCCCTCTCGAAGCTTTCATCGGACACGTGTCAGCTGATCCATGTCCGTGGATTGGACGAGTGTTCAGGATTCTCTCGGACGCAGGATGTGGTTTTAGTATGCCATTTTCTTTCAAACAGATCATGCTGAATTAGCCCTTTGTTATTGGTGGGTTGGAATTAATAAATAGATTTCCATATTTACATTGAATCTAGAGGGTAAAGTCTCCGTATAACTGGATTTAAGGTGCCGAGAATTTCATGAATCTCTGAAAGAAATAAATTCTCAGTGTCTGAAAACTAGAATAAAAGCAATTTTTAGGTAAGAGAACCCAATATATTATAGCAATATTTTATGCAAATAGGCTATTGAGCCCTTTTATCTCCCACAAATGTATTATTTACCCTTTTCCCTACTTGCCCAACTGCCGTGTCCTTAAAATTTCCAGATTACCTCATCAAAGGAAGTTTCTTATAGAGTAGGTTCTAGTTAATTTAGCTATCAATTTTTATTTTATATAGACATTTATAAGATCTTATCATGTCCAAAGTGAAGAAATATTTAGCAGCTTAAACAAGTGTAAATGTTTCACGAGATATGTTCGCTGAAAGTCTTAAAACTAATCACGGAAGTATAATTGAGTCCTGAAACTTACAAAAAGTGTAAGTTAGGGACAATAGACATCATTGGGTTGTGTTTCAAAGGAGATAGTTTGAGTTTGTGAGATCTTTTGAGTGTAATTGAGTCTTTTTTGCACTTGACAATTGTCTGCTCTTGAGCGATTGTAGTCTCCTTTAGTTGATTATGAAAAAACAACTCGTTGATTTCTCTTCATGGAGTAGACATGGTCGGCCGAACTACATTAAACATTTATGTCAAGTTTATTTTCTGCTTTTATTTCTCGCTCAATTGTTTGCATTTATTTCCCACTTCGGCCATTTCACATCACATTAGCTTTTGAAATGGATTTTTCCTTTTATTACCTAAAACTAGCAAATCCCAGCCCAAGTTTTCCATCTGATCGACACATGTCCCCTCCTATCAATAATTAGGAGAAAAGATTATTAACTAAGTTCATTTGTAAATGAGGATATATGACGAAAACAAAATTAAATATTGCGATGATCTCACTTTTCTTATCTCTGGACGTGAACCTGATGACATCTCAATGTATATTTGCTTGATTTGATAAAATATGCATAAACAATACTAATAACCTTACTTACTCCATTTCTTTAGGGAGGACGAAAAAAAAAAAACTGTCGAATCCCTAAGTAGTAAGCACTGCCACTGCTAGTGACGCGATCCTTTACTCTCTTTTTTTTGGTCATGTCGCAATCCTTTGCTGAATTGGCCATTTTCTAAAGGTCTATTTACTCAGAAAGAATGGAGAATTGTCTATCTCATGTGTTAGCAGAGATCCAAGAGCTCAGCAAAATTTTATTTGTTTACCAACTGACGGATGGCTACCCTTGCAAGACTGACATTAGCTGTGTTAGCATTTGCCAGACAGTTGTACGACGGACTTACAGTTGCGAATTCGCAATGAAATTAGTACGGAGGATATATCGTTAAAACTACAGGAGATTACTTTTAGGTTATGGCACAAAACGAAATATCACCAATGGTGCAGAATTGGATAAATCATAGTGCTCCGTAGTTTTGCATTATGGAGAGAGTGACGAGGTTCGGTGAACACTTGGTGTTTTTGAAAAGTCTTTGGGGAAGTATTGACGTGAATACCGGTTTAATGGTCATCCTAAATAATGCCCACTACAGAACTTGGAAAGGCAAGATGCTTGATTTGCTTTTATCGCAAGGAAATGCATGGTCCCATAGCAAGTGATGAGGCTAAGCCTAATTACACAGATCGACAAGCATTGTTCTTCCTTGGTTTGCTTCCAGATAGTTATGGGATCGTGGTGACAACTCTCATCCCATCAGCATCTATATGAGACTCGGAAGAAAGGCGTGGGACTCCATTTAACCACAACTTGTCTCAAAACTTAGAGAAAGGATTAGATCTCGAGACTTCTACAACTGTGATAGAATCAAGTCAAGAAAAGGCATAATTGTGGAAACTATGGTAAGCCTGGCCACATGAAGAAAGAGTATCGATCCTCAAAAAGAAGAAAGTAAAAGTAAATGCCAAGCATGAGGAGAATGACACAACCGAGGTAAGTTCCTAAGAAGACTTGTTTGGTTTGTCTACCTGAGATAATATTTGTGTTGATTTCTTTGCGAAGATGGATCAATATGATGTAGCGAAAATTGTGCGGATTGGTGATGTTTGTGTTCAAATTAGCTTGGGCTAGAAACTAATGCTCGAGCATGGGAGGGCATACTGTGGACCTTCGGTTGAACTCGAATTGTACCAGAAAGTTAGACGTAAAGCAATGAGGAGGAAGAGTTGTGCTCTTTACCGCACAAGAGCTAAGGTCTGCAAGGACCATATTTATGACGTAAAGCAAGCAGTAACGCCTGATCTATGGCACAAGAGCTCGATCATATGAGGGAGAAAGGCCTCCAAATTCTTGCAAAGAAGGAACTCATCTAAAATGTAAAAGGATAATTAGGAATGCCAGATGTAAGTTATAATTGATTGGGTAGATCACAAACAAATAGAAAATTTACTGTTAACGGAGGTAGATTACTATTTTCCATGGAATAGTACAAGCTATAGGACCTATATCACGAAGACGAACTGGAGATTATGTCCTTTAAGGAAAAGTTACGAAAGGATATTTAACTAGTAAATTACTAATAATGAGGACAACAACGAAAGTTAAAGGAAAGTTACGATGAACGAAGTAATTTGCTACTGAACAGGGGAGGGAAACTTACCGTGGAGGAAGTTGACTATGTTTAGGGGAAAGTTAAGAATGATAGGAACACAAATTTTACGAGAAAATGAGGAAAATTACCATCACTTGGGGATAATTACGATGAGTCTAGAAATTTATAAAAAAATTACCATAATTGGAAGAACGTTAAGATGTGCAAAAGGAAATTAGGATCAATGAGGTAATTTACTATAAATAGGAGAAAAAAAACTTGGGAAGTCCATGAGTAGGTTATGTGGAAAGAATCATAATACTCCCTAACAAATTACGACGTATATATCGAAATTGCCCTAAAGAAACAAACTTGCAGCAACCTTCAGCGACTGTAAATATTTCATCGTTGGTAATCGATTAAATTAATTCACTTGTTTATTTATTTGTTTATTTGACCTTAATAGGTGAAGACAATGGGATACGGATTCATAAATATAGCTTGCTTGCGTATGTATCAGAGCTGCTTGCTACTTTTTCCTGATTTGAAGAAAACCCAAAAGCTATTTATAAGAAGTATGTCTGGCAATTTGTCTCTACTGATTCTTGAGAAGTGACCTTTGAGTAAGTACCTGCGTGTGTCTATATATATTACTAATTATGCGATGTTGACGTGTATTCCTCATTAAACTTATCAATTGATCATGGACTAATTTGATTCCCAATATGTGAATATTACTAGTAATGGGATGTTGACATGTATTCCTCATTAATCTTTATCAACAGATCATAGACTAATTTGATTCCCAGAAATGTTCCTTGTTCATCTGTTGCTCAATCGGGGAACAATTAATTGAGCTAGCTAGGTTTTGCCACCATTTTGCTCATGAAACATTTCCTCTTTTTATTAGTTGCCTCAGTTCTTGTTTTGGCATTGGTGCAATGTAATAAATTTACGTTCTCTACATGAATTGTGGACCTTATCACCAAATTAGCAATTACACGATAATGGCTATATATACATATACATACACATATACATATACATATACATATACATGTATACATGTATATATACATATTGATGATCGTATATCTTGGTTAGTTGATGAATCCTGTTGAAATGTTAGCTTGTCATCCAACGTGGCACTCGATGCCTACCTAAAGTGAACAAAACCAATGATCTTTCATGGATCGCATCATCCAATGGCCTTCACGTAGAACAAAACTATCATTTAGATTATCTGATTTGCTAAGTTGCTTTTACTGGTGGACCAGTCAATTCTTTTGAGTTTCATTCCTAACATGATGTAGTCAAGATGACGTCAAATCGAGCAAAGAAGTTGTATCATTTTCAGTCGCTACTTTGTAAAGCCACCTCTCTATTTCACCCAGAACCATCGTTTTGTTGGCAATGGAAATTCTTTAAATTTATTAACCACTTCATTAGCCCACAGAAACAATATGACATTATTCGCCAATACATCAGCACAAATTAATGTAGTTTTGATTGGTGTATATCATGAATAGATAAAAGCTTATGCACTATAGTTCACAAGCATGCTGTTATTGATTAAATTATATATATTTAAAAGTTACGTATATGTTAGGTTCGTACACTACTTGCGGCTTGGTATGGATGGATAAGCTTCTACATTCAATAAAATACATCTTTTGGCTTATCATCATGCTCCTTCATTGGTAACGATACCAACATGTGAACTAATTTTATAAGGTTTCCAAGGAGATAAATTGACCTTATTTCGTCTACTTGCATGCTTCGCCCGTGGGCCAAAACAAAGTTACTTATTATGGATTATTATTGGGTCAAAGGATTGGCTTGGCGGCTTGACAGGCCCAACAGACATGTCCATGCTCTCCGAGTAATCGAAGTCGCATCTCCTTCGATTTCTGCTTTGTATGGCCTCCTCTTCATTTTTACTTCTTAAGCTTCGAAGGAATCGGGCTTTGTAGTTGCGTTTTGCAGGTCGCATTCGGCTTTAAGATGGCTGCAAAAGCCAATTCCTTCTAAATCGAACATTAACATCCTTAACAAGAAGCATCGTCCTGTTGACATTGGAAACTTTTCTAAATTGTTGACCAAAGTCATAAGCCCAAAAAAATAATAACAATAATGATAAGATACGATTAGTTTGTATATTGGCGTAAATGAATGTAGCTTTGAGTGGGGTATATCCTATGTGGATAAAATTCTATGCATTTTAATCTACAAGCACATGGCTATACCACTAAAAATAATTTTTCCCCTAAAAAAAAAAATTACTTAAAAGTGATATCTGTGCTGATTTTTTCTAGCATCCTTTGGTTCATGGATTACAGTTCTTAATGAGAAATTATGATACATGAGTGTAGTATATACACTAAACTGAATTTTGGTACAGAATTAATGTGATGAGTTCCGCTTGAATTTTGCTCCACCGGACCTAATAGCTCAATTGAACTTAGTGAACATATTAGCTACTCGAAATACCTGCTCGTCGATGGTCATGTTGCATTTATTTAACGTCCTTGGAATTCAATTATTTATCCATCACGTGATGTTTGTATTGGATGGAATATATAGTTCATCTTTATCATTTCGTACATAAAGGACTTGTCAATTCACTCCAACTTTTTCAAAACCCAATGAGTATATGTGGCCCCATCCTTCATTATTTGTGTACCTCCTCCACTTTTGCGTAGAGACAAGTATGAATCACATGTCTATGTCGGTTTTATCCATCTCGTGATGTTTGTACCGGATGGAATTTATAGTTCATCTTTATCATTTCGTACATAATGGACTTGTCAATTCACTCCAACATTTTCAAAACTCAATGAATATATGTGGCCCACCCCTTCCTTCATTATTTTTGTACTTCCTCCACTCTTGCATAGAGACAAGTAAGAATCACATGTCTATGTCAGTATAGCTGAATGTCACTAGTTGAGAAGAGAGTTGGCCCCAAAACGCGTGAAGGACAAATAGTCATATAGTACTTATCCATCACGTGATGTTAGTACTATATCAACGTGGGATTCACGTCTTTTCATGGTACATGATTTTTTTAAAGTAAATCAAAGCACATTTTACTTGATGAATGGTCATATATCATATAGGATGTAACTTTTATATGAGTAAACTTATTATTTCACTAAAAAGTGCAATTTATGACAAAAAGAAACACTAATCAATTTTGAAGCATATTACTTTAGATTAAAAAAATACAACCACATATAGACTTTCGTAAGTGGATTTGAAACAATGTGTCCGATGGTTATGGATTTTTTATTTGAAAAGTAGAAAATAGAACTCTTTCTTATTTCCAAAATGCAAAATAATTGAATTTATATTAGCATTATAATAAGAAAAAAAAACTAACATTAAAAGATAGTAGTCCATGAAGTTTGATAAAATTACCCAAAAATAATAGATTAATGAAATCAAATTAGAGACAAGATGGAGAATGAAAGTTCACTAAAATAAAAACATATTAAAAAGAAGAAAGAGAAACGGAACTTTGTGTGGAACAAGACTAGTAAGACTCCCTTTCTTTTTTTGCTTTACTTGGTATGTTATGGAATAGCTAGAGCAAATATAAATTTTAAAGAAAAGAAATTAGTAAATCAATCTAATAATTAAACTATCTAAGCCGTGTTGGAACAAAGTATGATGAGCCTAGAGCACCTTCATTCCTATCTATCTACATACCTGGGTAAAAGTCCGAAAAGACCCTTCCTTCTAGTAGATTGCAAGGAGAAATATGTGAGGTAGTAGTAAGTCCGGCCTTTATGCTTTCTCTTTTAATATAGTTTTTCTTTTAGCTTTTGACCACTTCCTCCTTTTCCATTGAAGCGATCGTACATTGCAGATTGCTTCATCAATCGTATAATATATAAACGTGACATTCAAGTACGTAGATGCTAAGACTAGATGACATGGAACTAACTAGCTGGCTGCGCCATTGGTGATGGGGGTGCTGTTGAGATAATGTAGCTTGTCGGTAGGTATAATATCTACTGCTGAAGTAGTGATGTCTTTCGGCGAATCTCAGCAACGTAATATGCATATGTCAACAGTAGATACTTCCTAGGACTCGGGTACATGCGTAATTGCGCAGATAAGATGTCAATTTATAAAAGAAATCAAAGATTGACGCTCAGCTTTGCTTCTCAGGCATAAGGCGTTGATGCTTCCAATCATGTATCTTGACTTCAGGTCTTTCAGGATCTCTACAGTGCTTGGTTCTTATGTTTGTCAAGTTATATTTGGTGGTTTCGTGCTACTAGAGGGTGAGATGAAAAGAGAACATATGAGAAAGAATCTTTGTTACACTTCGGACAGTTTATTCATGTTTATCTTTAATTGTGTTTCTTTTGCAGTTAGTAAAGACTAAAGAGCACTGAAAATTGCTGTTATTTGTGCCGAAGGCCTCTCTTGCTCCCCCCTCGTTTATGTTGTTTAAGGTGCTCTGTCACGCAAGGGATAACTTATCTGAATTCTGTTTTACGCCTTTTGAGAGATCTTGGACTGGGCAGGCTTAATAAATTGTCGGCATCCCTCATGCTAGGATGCCTCTGTCCCCACACCTGGCTGTGGCAGAAGGGCCTGTGTTGGGATTACCGGATCCCCAAAAACCGGATTCGACATTAAAACGAATCCCTAAAACGAATGCGGAAGACAAGCCCGGGAAAAATCACGCATCACCGATCGTAAAGCACACCACGGATTCGAGCGTACCTTGTTAGCCACAGATTAGACACCGACGCCGGAAAGAGGAAGAAAATTCAGCCCTGTTCGATCCGATGACAACAATTCGCTGTGAATGGAAGATAAAGTTGCATTTTGCCTTTGTTCTTCCTTTTTGAGAGGAGATGGAGAGAATTAGCGTTCGTATATGTGAAAGGTGTGTTCTCCCTCTCTCTCATCCCTTTTATATGTTCCTCCATCCACGGGCCTTATTCTTGTGGGCCGGGCCTTTAGGCCCAACATGGGTGGACGGGCCTTAAGCCCATCACTTATAAAACCATCATCTCCCACTTGCACATGGTGGGCCGAACAGGATTCTCTTTACCTCTCTTCAACATTCATACCGGTGAATAATCCGTGCGACCAGCATACTTTGAGAGCTCGTTGCTATATATCTGTTAGGAATATATAGCAGCTCATAATGGGCATCACTTTCCGAGTAAATTTAGTATTCAGTACCCTAGATCGATCGATCACATTTATATCTCTCTTAATCTCATTTAAATAATGATATATATATATATATTGTATTCACAATTATGATTATCCCAAAGACAGTCATAATTGGTCGACCAGTGAATACAAAACCACAATGTGATTCTCCAAATTCGATCTTCCTCTTTCCTTCAAACTCTCAATTTCAGTTCAACTTGCTTTTCTAGAAATGTCCCATTAGATCGAATCAACTCATGACTATTGGTAACATTCTAAGATAGCAAACACTAAATAGAAATCTTGAGAATAAGTAAGAGTCATGAGGGCACTAAAATTGAGGAACTTTATTCCTCAAGAGTCTCACACGTCATAGGTCATCTCATGCATACGTAGTATGAAATACATATTACGGTATTAACTCATTTCCCATGGAGCGTATGTCTACACCATCAATACCGTACAGATGATAGTTCAGACATACCCAATGTCTAACTTGAGTTCATGTATTTACTTATTCACAAAATTCATCAGAACTCACATCTGGCATCTTAGACAGATAAAGTAAAATGTGTGGTTATTTTACTTTCGGACATCATAAGAACTATGTCCTCATCTTAACACTCAGTTAAGGCGACATACGTATTTTAAGCTTGAGCTCTCGATTATCACCTAAATAATAAGCTTAAAAACAGTCTCATCTCTATTTATCACACATTAAATAGAGGCGATTACCCGTGTGAGTGGGCTAATCTCTTATCTGTCCGACATACTTTCTCAACATAAAGTAATGCACTGAGCATTAAGATGCATAAAGATCAAACAAAGATTCACAGGCATTAATAATGAAACAACACTAGTTCATAAATGTGAACAACTCAGGGAAATTACAATATCCAGTACATCAGACTCTACGCAATCCTAGAGATCTTACATGACCACAAAACACATCTCTAGGTATTGGCTTTGTCATAGGATCTGCTACCATTCTATGTGTAGATATGTACTGTAAGTTCACATCCTTTCGTGCAACCATATCTTTGACAAAGTTATACTTGGTATCTATATGTTTGGTCTTGCCATGATATTTTGGATCTTTAGTGTACGCTATAGCTGCTTGGCTATCACAGTTAATTAATAATGGATTTGCAGCTTTCTCATTAACATCTAAATGATCCAAAAATCTCTTAAGCCAAACTCTTTCTTGTACCGCTGCTGATAATGCCACGAACTTAGCTTCCATCATGACAAGGCTATACACGTTTGCTTCTTACTGCTCCATGATATGGCGCCATTGTTTAGTAAGAAAGCAAATCCTGATGTAGATTTTCTTTCATCTAAATCTCCTCCCCAATCAGCATCTGAATAGCCTTCAAGTCGCAGATCCTTTCCTTGGTAATTCAACTTGAAATCAGCAGTTCCCTTCAGATACCTCAGTATTCTCTTAACGGCTTTCCAATGTGCTAGACCTGGATTGGATTGGTATCTACTCACCATTCCAACTGCAAAACATATGTCGGGTCTTGTACACATCATAGCGTACATCAAGCTCCCAACTGCACTAGCATAAGGAACATGTTTCATTTGTTCCTTCTCTTGTGGAGTCCTCGGACACAATCTATGGCTCAATCCTTCACCTTTTGCAATAGGAGTGTCTATGGGTTTACAATCTTGCATACGAAATCGTTCAAGGACTTTATTTATATATGTTTCTTGCGAAAGAGACAACGATCTCTTCGAACGATCTATTGAAATCTTAACTCCAAGAATGTATGCAGCCTCACCCATATCCTTCATCTCAAAGTTGGAAGACAACCAACTCTTGACAGTATTAACAAACTCTATATTGCTTCCGGCAATCTGTATATCATCAACATATAATGATATGATCACAAATTGATCCTTGGATCTTTTGATATATACACAATGATCCTCATCAATCATTGTAAAATCATATGCCATTATGGCATTATGAAAACGTATATACCATTGTCTCGATGACTGCTTAAGGCCGTATATCGATCTCAAAAGTCGACATACCTTTTCTTCATGGCCTTTCACTATGAAACTAGTATGTTGTTCCATGTATATTTCTTCCTCTAATTCTCCATTGAGGAAATCAGTCTTTACATCCATCTGATGTAACTCAAGATCCATACTAGCTACTATTGCCAGAATAATGCGAATCGAGGTAAATCTCACTACAGGAGAAAACGTATCTTCATAATCAATTCCTTCTTGTTGATTATACCCCTTCGCAACAAGGCGAGCCTTATGCCTTTCTATCGAGCCATTAGCCTTTCGCTTTATTTTGAGAACCCACTTGTTCCCAATAGCTCTGCGTCCTTTTGGAAGATCAATCAGTTCCTAAACTTGGTTTGATTTCATTGACTCCATTTCCTCTTCCATTGCATGAATCCATTTTTCCTTACTAGGGCAATTCAGAGCCTCATTAATATTTCTTGGCTCATCCTCATCTTGTGGAGCAACCATAAAAGTTTCCCCTTCAATGTCAAAATGTCGACGGGGAATACTTTGGCGACTTGTTCGCCATATGGGAGATTGTACACTTTGTATATCATTCCCCATTATGCTCCCACTTGAATTAGATAATGATGATGTCGTCTCATTATGTGGTTGCAATTGAGAATGAGTTGAATTCAATTCATCACTTCTCATATTACTCCCACTTGAACGAACTCCACTAAAATCATTATCTTGATTCAAGGTTTCAAATAGGGAGTTATCTTCCCCTATTTCGCCCTTCTTAGGAAATTCATCCTCTAAGAATGTGACATCCCGTGATTCAAATTCAGTTATACTCACACTTTCCTGCTCACCTATGAACACATACCATTTTGAGTGTTTCGAGTATCTTATGAAAATACTCTTCTTTCCTCTGGGACCAAATTTCCCAAACTTGTGAGATGACTCATGTGTATAGGCAGCACAACCCCATGGCTTAAGAAAACTTAAGTGCGGTTTTCTACCTGTCCATAACTCATATGGAGTGGAAGTAACTGATTTGAAAGGCACTCGGTTAAGTATATAGGCAGCAGTTAACAACGCATCGCTCCAAAAGGTGATAGGTAAGTTAGCATGCGCCATCATGGACCTAACCATTTCCAGTAGGGTTCTGTTTCTTTTCTCCGCAACACTATTTTGTTGAGGAGTATATGGAATAGACAACTGTCTTTCTATTCCTTTTTCATCACATAATTTTCTGAACTCATCAGATAAATATTCTCGACCTCGATCGGATCTCAATGCTTTTATTTTCTTGTCTAATTGATTCTCTACCAGGTTCATAAACCTTTTGAAACAACTTATTGCTTCAGATTTGTGAGAAATCAAATAGACATATCCGAATCGAGTATAATCATCTATAAAAGTGATGAAATAAACAGCCCCATGACTTCCTCTCACATTCATTGGACCACAGACATCAGAATGGATTAAATGCAAAGGAAATTCAGCTCTTTTACCTTTTCCAAATGGTTTCCTTGTCGTTTTCCCTTCTAGGCAATGCTTACATATGTGCAAATCGACTTTTTCAATGTTGCCCAACAAGCCCTCTTTGGCTAATCTATTCATTCGCTGTTGGCCAATGTGACCAAGTCTAGCATGCCATACATTCACATCATTATCATATGAATTAGGAGATGTGAGAAGGGAATAACAAACATTTGTATTAACATAATCAATATCTAATACAATGAAAACATCTAGAAAATAACCACAACCATAGTAGTTTGTATCCAAATACAAATCCACACCTCTATTATGGAAGTTTATATTAAAACCTAATTTAACCAACACTAAAACAGACACTAAATTCCGACGAATCTCTGGAGCATACAACACATCATGTAGGAACAAAGTGCGTCCACCACGCATATTCAGTTGGCATGTGCCAATTCCTTTCACTTTAGCTCTGGAGTTGTTTCCCACATAGATCCACTTAGTTCCAGTTGGTACTCGTCAGAATTCCACGAAGGATCCTCTATACTTCGCTACATGGTATGTTGCTCCTGAATCCACAGTCCACAGAGGATTAGATTCTGTCAAGAATACAGAACTTGACACATATGCAAAGTTCCCAATTGTACAAAGGGTGTGTACCTTTTTTGGCTCGCGACAATCGCGGGCATAGTGACCCTTCTAGTCACAGTTGTAACATTTCACCCTTGAGATATTCTTCACATGAGGATGTTTTCCTCTCTTTTGTTGGTTAATTCTTGGTTTCTTGTAAGAAGGACTTGATCCCTTGCTTTCCCACATATTGAACGAATCAATGAGCTTGCGCTTAGAGCTTGAAGCCCCTTCTGAGCTTAAAACAACACAACAAATATATGTATCTTGCTCAAATGCCTTGAGGCGTAGATCAGCTAGCTCAAGGTGGCGCACAGCATCCTCAAGATCTTCCATAACATGGTCTAGAGCTTTTAGTGCTTCTTGCTTTTCCAGCACATATTGAATTCTCATATTCAATATTTCACAATTCTCGCCGTTCAATTTGTCCTCTTTATTCAAATCAGCAATTATGTTCTTATTTGCTGAATCCATCGATCTGAACATATCAGACACATATGCACGAAATATTAATGCATATCACTTATGCATCTATTTTGCACAAACCCATCATATTAATTAATAATTTTAAGTAAGGTTTCAGAATCAAAAGGTCACTATGTTTCCAATCATCCTCCAAAAATCCTAACTTAAAACTATCATTAATATGATTGTCAAATGCAAAATCAATTTTATGAAGCTACAAAAAACTTCTATAACTATCCACAGCAACCAGCAATCACAGAAAGTAACAGATAATTGACATACAATATAATAATAATGCTTTCACATAATATGGCTAACATATAGGTTGCTACAACAACAACAATCAGGTAGTTAACATTACATAAGATGTCCATAAAACACACTTATAAAAAAAACAGCTAATACATCTAACACCAAGTCAGTACACGAACTGGGAAAGATCCTCTTTTGTTCAAATTCTGGATCTTTTCCCTTGTAACAATGCAGTAATATTCTTTTACAAAATCTATCACAATTTTCTTATATGAAGCAGCTCCGTTGACATCCCATATGCGATTCAACACCATCTTGCCATTCAAGTGGAAGAGTGTTAATGAAAAATCGCACCATCTCTGATTGTGGCATGGGACGACCATTCCATATGACCTGTTGTATCTTCCTGTTGACTTCAAGAACATGATCAATTAAGTCACCATTCTCCCATCGATAATCAGTCAGCTCAGCTATCAACTTAGAAAGCCTTTCCTTTTATTTATCTGATATTGTGCGCACAGATGCGCGCGGCTTACGGGGAGGCATTGTTCCTGCAACAAATGCAGAACAAAAAATGGATTACATATAATCCACATAGACATAATTGAAAAAGAAATACATTTTTTTTTGGTCAATGGTCAATCAACGGTCAACGATCAACGGAAGTCAACGGTCAACTGTCAGGTCGTCGGACCGATCGGACGGACCGACCGCACGTGCTGCGCGCGTGCGTGGGCTGACGTCACGCAGATGTCAGCCGGCACATGCCGCGCGCGTGCCAGGCCTCCGCGGGTTGTCGGTCGGGTCGCCGGCGCCGGCCACGTTGAGGCGGCGTTAGCGATGGCGTCACCCGGTGATTCTTGACCGTTGGGTGGCGTCATGTTACCGCGGGACCGCGTGGCGCCGACGCCGCCATGCGCCGGCCGGCGTGTCGCTGGGACGAACCGGCGATCGCGCGCCGCGCGCTGCCTGCGCGTGTGGGCGCGTGCGACGTCTCCCGGCAGTGTGCGACATGTCGCCAGACTCGTCTCGACGTCCCCTTCCTCCCTATGCCATCAGAATTCGATTTCGACTTACGAAAACTCGGAAATAAGGGCGAACAGCACTCGGGTGTCTGGATTTCTCGCCCCGTCCATACGGCCGAAACACTTTTGCGAAAAATTAATCAAAAACATCAATCAGGTCGGGAAAAACGTGAACTAGGGCTCTGATACCAATGTTGGGATTACCAGATCCCCAAAAACCGGATTCGACATTAAAACGAATCCCTAAAACGAATGCGGAAGACAAGCTCGGGAAAAATCACGCATCACCGATCGTAAAGCACACCACGGATTCGAGCGTACCTTGTTAGCCACATATTAGATACCGACGCCGGAAAGAGGAAGAGAATTCAGCCTTGTTCGATCTGATGACGACAATTCGCCATGAAGGGAAGATAAAGTTGCCTTTTGCCTTTGTTCTTCCTTTTTGAGAGGAGAGGGATAGAATTAGCGTACGTATATGTGAAAGGTGTGTTCTCCCTCTCTCTCATCCCTTTTATATGTTCCTCCATCCACGGGCCTTATTCCTGTGGGTTGGGCCTTTAGGCCCAACATGGGCAGACAGGCCTTAAGCCCATCACTTATAAAACCATCAGCCTGCGTATGTAAATGCTAGGCAGCATCACGGGATGTTGAGACGAAGACGAGCACGTGCTAAGCTTGAAAAGCAGCTGGTCAAAGTTAGAAAGGTAAATTGCCTTTTTTATGGATGTTGATTTGGAAGCTCCTTCTGGACCGTGCCAATTACAAAAATTAATTATAAAGCTTTTTTATTTTTTATTTATTTATTTTTTATTTTTTATTTGAGGGTGTTCCGCTCGTGTTTGCCTCCTTAGCCATAGGGGTGTGCAAAAGAACCGGGATCCACCCGGACTGCCCGGAACTGGACCGGAACCGCCCGAAACCAGTGGTTCTTGAGGAAACCGGTCCGGTTCCTAGTTCCAATTTATGGGAACCGGTGGGTACCGGTCCGGTTCCCAGTTCTATGGACGGATCCGTCCACCCACCCACCCGGATCAAACTGATTAATTTTTAATATTAAAAACTGGACTTATAACAAAGGTTTTGATAGGTGGATTGGGACTTTATGGAAATAGCTCTCTCTCTCTCTCTCTCTCTCTCTCTCTCTCTCTCTCTCTCTCTCTCTCTCTCTCTCTCTCTCTCTCTCTCTCTCTCTCTCTCTCAGTTTCTTTTTTTTCTTTTCTTTGGCCTTTCGTGTATTTGATTTTAGTTATCTGTTCAATCTCCAACACCCCCCTTCTCTTTTTTACGTGCATCATCAACATCATCTTTGTACTCCCATCCCACCCCCTCTCTCTCTCTCTCTCTCTCTCTCTCTCTCTCTCTCTCTCTCTCTCTCTCTGTTAAAGAGTTTGTCTTCTTGGGTCGTCGACAGTGTATTCTCTCTGCAGCTATAAATTTGCATAGATACTCTCTCCAAATGTCCTCATTTTCTTTACTGTGTATTAAATTTTCACTGCCCATTGTAGCACCCAGTGCATATATGAAAATTAGACATAGGAAACAAGTGTATTATTACCTAATATGAGAAAAGGAGACTATATGGTTCATGGAATTTTCTTTTTGTCTTTGAATGTTGCCTCTTGTAATGCTATGTTGTGTTTTCAATGGTTATTTTTTATCCATCCCTTGAATATTATCTTGGTAATACCAACCTGTTGCTATGGTAGTAAACTTGGTTATCAATAGAAATAATTAGCAGCAATTTTTTTTTTATATATTTTAATGCAAATTAGTTTTTTTGTTTTTCTTTTTTTATTGAAATTATCAATAGAAAAGGAGACTGGTTCCATGGATCCATCTGGTGGTCCGGTTCCCGAGTGAATCCATGCAACAAATGGGTGGATCCCGGTTTCAATTTTTCGGAACCGGTCCTTAGTGGGCGGTTCCCGGTTCTAGGTCGGGAACCGCCCACCCGGACCATGCACACCCCTACTTAGCCACATGCTTTACTGTTGTTAAATGCTATTTTTAGGAAATTGTATTTTGTGAAATATTACCCCTTTAATTCGACTTTGGACAAATGACTTTGAAAAAATGCATATACCTTTAAGGCAAAGAGATTTTCAGAGATGTTATACCATTTGGTAAATTGTAACTTTAATTAGTATTGTAAAATAACTTTGCTGTAGATGCCATTTGGTAAAACCAACATTTATAAAGAGCTTTTGCCTCTTTTTTTTTTTTTTTTTTTGTTTAATTTTGAAAATTAAATCCGATGGAGGTGTGCAATCAGACAACCGCCGAATGGCCAGATCTAGCTGCCACACGGCCAAATCTGGCGGCTTGAGATTGTGACCTCAAGCAACGCTGCCCAAGTCGTGCAAACATAGGGAGTGTCGCCTAAGTCGTGGGTCACGCCACCCCAGGTGGTGGTCGGTGGGGATGCGCGACCCTCGGGCAATAGTGGCAATCGCCGGAGAAGCCCGATCTTAGGCTACAGATTGGGGAAGACAAATAGTCATGGGTGAATGAGGAAGAAGATGAATAGTGATACTGGACTTGTATTTCCAAAATGCTGAATAGTCCATGTGTTGGTAAAAGCTTATGCATTTTAGTCCATGGACATGTTATTACAGGTGAAATATATATAATGTTACATATGTGTTAGATTCATACACTGCGTATGGCTTAATATAGACATATAAGCTTCTACATTCAATATAATGTCTTTTAGCCTATTGTCATTATCTATCATTAGTAATGATATCAAGTGTATTTAAAAGTTATGTCAGCGGGTGCGGCTTGATTTCTGGATCCAACATCGGTTGCGTGTACTTACAAGCACGAGAACTAATTTTAAAAAGGTTTCGGAGGAGATAAATTGACGTTATTTCGTCTACTAGCTAGGTCAACCAAGAATTTTCCTCGGCGTTCGCCCACAAGTTGCAGGAATTGAGGTTGTATCTCCTTCGATTTCTGCTTTGTGTACAGCCTCCTCTTCATTTTCGCTTCTCAGGCTTCGAAGGAATCAGGCTTCGTTGTTGCGTTTTGCTGGTCGCGTTCAGCTTTAAGATGGCTGCGAAAGCCAATTCCTTGTTCTGAATTGAACATTCACATCCTTAACAAGGAGTATCGTCCGCTTGACAAGGGAAATTTTTCTAAATTGTTGACCAAGTCATAAGCCCAAAAAAGTAATAACAATAGTAATATGACACGATTTGTTCATATATCGCAAATAAATGTAATTTTGAGTGGGTATATCCTGTGTAGATAAAAGTTCATGCATTTTAGATTACAAGCGTGCGGTTACCGGTAAAAATAATTTTTTCCCCTCAAAAAATAAATATATTTAAAAGCTATGCACATGCTGATTTTTTCTAGCGTCCTATGGCTCATGGATTGATGAGAAATTATTAGACATGAGAGTAGTATATATACTAAACTGAATTTTGGTACAAAAATAATGATGAGTTCCACGTGAATCTTGCTCTACCGGATTTGATAGCCCGGTTGAATGTAGTGAACGGATCGGCTACTCGAAATACCTACTCATTGGTGATCAATGCTGCTTTTATTTATCGTCGTGGAAATTCAATTATTTATTTATCATGTTAAGTTTGTTCTCATTTGTGGAATTTGTGATTCATCTTCATTGCTTTGTACACAATGGACTTGTCGGTCCACTCCAACTTTTCTAAACCTAATGAATATATGTGGCCCATTCCTCTATTATTGGTATACATATTCTAGTATTGCTATACCTCCTCCACTTTTAAATATATTTGAATTGGTCTGTCACTTTTAAATATATTTCAAAGCTATGTATATGCTGATTTTTTTCTGGCATACTCTGGCTCATGGGTTACTGTTCTTAATGAGAAATTGTCATGCATGAGAGTATTATATATACTAAACTAAATTTTGATATAGAAATACTGATGAATTTCACATGAATCTTGCTCCATATTTGATAGCCTGATTGACCTTTACCGAACATATTAGCTACTCGAAATACTTGCTCGTAGCTGGTGGATGTTGCTTTTATTTATCGTCCATGGAATTTAATCATTTATCCATCATGGGATGTTTGTACTCATTTGTAGAATTTACAGTTCATTTTTATCATTTCGCACCAACATGTCCAAAACCTAATGAGTAGATGTGGCCCCTTCCTCCATTATTTCTGTACCTCCTCTCAGTCCTCTGCTTTTCCATGGGGCCATCGAAAATGGTCAGCAGATAACTCATGAAATCGGAATGCTTGAGGATGTGACTTGACTAATATCAAAACACTAAATGATTCGACCGATAAAATCAGTACATTGAAAGCTTGATTGTTCAATGACAATACTATTAAGAACCGTTTCTACAATTTACTCCCGATTCGTGAATAGACATGTACGAATCACATGTTTGTGTTAGTATAGCTGCACATCACTGGTTGAGGAGGAAGTAAATGAACAAAAGGGAGCGATGAGGGGATGGGGGGAGGGGTTGCTCCCGAGTCATGTGTGTCATTTACGTTGCATTGCTTGACCTTGACTTGTTCACGATGTCACCCACGGCCATTATGAACTAGATTTTTATGTTTCGTTTTTTTTCTGTCATTTGCAATAGGAATGTTGCACAAATTGATAGTAATTTCGATTCTCTTTTGGATACCTATAAAATGTCTTAAAAATATTAGTTTCCTTCTTCATTTTCATTTTGATATTCTACTAGATTCTTTTTCATATTTTAATTTAAGTTAAGCCAATAAGTCACAAATATGTTACAGGGTAATTAAAAATAATTTACTCGACTATCTAGTTTTATTGATGGATGTTGACAATTGACTAAGTGGCATTTTTTTTATCAACACATGCAATTTCATAATATTCAAGATGTTGGTATAAGCCTAATTCGAATCTATTGGATTTAAATCAATCTATAGCAAATCTAACAAACTAGCAATTGCGAAAACAAACCAAAAGTTCTTCTCTAGTTTTAGCTTGGCTGCAAAGTGATCAAACTTCCACACAGCTAATTTTTCAAGATGGAGGGAGAGTGAATGTATGTTTAAAAGGTCTGCTGGCTTTTAAGAGCAAAATATGACATGAAAAATGTCACTTCAACCGAAATGACAAGGATACTAAAATACTTGAAAAGCAAAGTGCGATGGTGGAAATTGAAGGAAATAGTAAGAAAAGTGTTGGAATCAAAGGGAATCAAAGGAAAATTAGAGCGATGACCACTGAAATTAAAATTTAAGTGCAAACAAAAGAAAATATATCGCTAAAAACTTGATTGAAATTGAAGGATCCTCAAAGTTACGGACATATTGATGCTTAACTGGAAACATTGAAATGAAAGCTACACTATTAATCACAATGCATATGAAGAAATAGCAAACTTAAAAACTAAAATTGAAATTGAAAGAGGTTGGCTCGAAACGGAAAATGTTTCAGAGGAAAATTTGGTAGTGTTTTGGCATAGCTCGAGCGTCCGCTCTTTCTCCGTTTTCTTTTTATTTATACTCTTGGGATTTCCTTCAATAATTGTTGGAATTCATGTGTGATCCCCCTCTCTAGCAGCTCTATATTTCCATGAGTTGCTCTATTTCCACAATTTTAGTAATCCCAAGGCAATCGTGTCTCCCACAATAAACTACCATTGCATTCATGATTTAATCTACTGTAACCATTCTAGTTGTCGACACAAATGGTTCGAGTTACTCTTTCCTTAGTCTGATCAAAATGGTAACCAATACACCTTAGACCAAAGTTAGGTCACACAACCTTCGGGTGAAGTTGAACTTAAAAGGCTTTGCATTGAAGTTGGGCTTAGTACAACTTGACTCCTTATACTTTGCTCTACTCCCCTAACGCATACTAATGATTGAATCTCTCGTCCATATCTAGGCTACAAATTTTCAACATTGAAGGGAGTTACAAAATAATTTTCTGAAAATCTCTAAAAAAATGTAGCATCGAAAAATTAAGAGCAATGGCAAGAATAATATGAGATAAAAATTATCATTTTCATCTCTCCTTTTATTAATTATTTAATTTACCACATTTCACATCATATTTCTGTCTATAAAATTGTTCATTATTTTGATGGCAGGAATGAACGCAATTGATAAAGTTACTTTTTGATCTTAAGGTGAGCGGACCATTAAAGACCAAGTTAGTCTTTGCAGTCTTTACTTTTCTGCCTGTGAGGGGGTGACATCTACCTTTTTCTTTAGGTTGCTTCTGAAAGGAGCGAAGCAGAAGCCTTTTACCATATCATTATTATTATATTTTTTTACTCAAGACTGCTAAAAGATACATAAATTAAGAACTACTTTCACTTTCTACAAAATGAGAGAGTCAATTACAAACTTCAACAATGCAACTGGTTATTGGAGAAAAAAAAGAAAAAAGAAAAGCACTGCGGTCACCAGACTTTGAAAAGACGGGGAAATACCGCCATTTCTTAATTGGTCGTCCAGCCCTGAAGCATTGAAAAGAGAAAAACCTAACGAACAAGCTGGGAAACATATTAATATAATTATATTAAACAAAAATAATTGCACTAAAAATCTTTGAACATGTCGCTAAATTCTAAAATTTTCAAAAAATAATTTAAATCCTAAAACTTATCAAATTTTTACAATTAAATCCTTCTATTGACACAATCAATTTGTTAATGGAAAATGCTAATATAACATTTTTAAAATCACTTTTTTCTCTACTATGTGGTATGTTTTCTTATTTTATTCTTCAAATCTTAATTTGATTAGTTTAAGAAATTTTTAAAGCAAAAAATTTATCTAAAAAAAACTGAAAAAAAGAAAAGGAAAGGAAAATGACAGGTTCGGGCCTTGTGGTGGGCATTGCCGCCACAGCCGCCCATTGCCCCCAGGCGAGAGCTAGCGACTCTCACAAGACCCTTGGGAGAGTACCTAGATCTTGAATGTATTGTTGAGTTCTAATTTATTTTTTTAAAAAGTGCAATCAATCTTAAAACTTATCAAATTTGTGCAATTAAATCATTCGGTTATGACTTGCCAATTTATTTAATGGAAAATTTTGATATAACATTTTTAAAATTACTTTTTCTCTCCTATGTGGCATATTTATTCAAATCTTAATTTGATTAGATTAAGAAATTTAAAAAACTAAAAATTTACTTTAAAAAACTGAAAAAAAAAGAAAAAAAAAAAGAAAAGGGAAATGACAAGGCAAGGCCTCACCAGTGGGCATTGTCGCCACCTCTGCTTATTGCCGGAGGGCACCTGGATCTGGGAGATGCTGGCGCTCTATTTTCTAAGGAAACACGAACTTGAAAACTCACATTTTTTTTGTTGGCGAGTTCGCACATTATTAATTTATATTGGAAACCTCCACTCAGTTCCAGCCCCACAGGCCCAAACCTACCTTTTTTTCTATAGAGAGAGACTTTTCTTTTTTGGTCTCACTCACCATAGGGTCATTGTTGTCAGGCACCCACTAATCACCGTTCGCAAATCTCTCTTCCTCAGCCGATTGTCCCTACGCTCTAGTGATGCCAACCGACCGCCAAAGCCATGATGATCATTACCACCGTTTATCCCTACGTTAGACGGACCGCTCATCCCCCTTCCGTCCCACCGCCCACCCCCCCGGGGGCCCCCCTCCCTCGCTCCCTTGCTCGCACGTGCTTGTGCCTGACAAATCTATTTAAATCTTTTATAATACTGGGATTTTTCTTTCCGTAGATCAAACTAGAAAAAATATCATTTTTCTAAGAAAGATTCTCGCACTGAAATGACCATTGTAGGGTGCCCGCCAGTAACAGCGATTTTCAGCTCACTCTTGGGTCTGAAACGAGATTGCAACAAGCAGTTTAATTGGCTCAGCTAATCATGTGCATTACCAATTTATATTAATTTGATAATATAATACCTTCAACTGATATCATGTTATCTTAAAAATAATTTTACCATGAAAAAAAAATGTCGAGTTTGTATGACTTAATTATGTATTGTAGTTGACTAGGATAATACATTTTTTAGTTGTCTAATTTCATATTTTCCCTCCCTCTATTACCTTGATGTCCTCTGCAAAAACTAGTGTCAACGATGGGTACTTATGAGGTTGTTATGTAGAATGCTGTCTATAATTCTAAGAAGGTGGGACCTCGGGTCATTTCCAGGAAATGCAACCCTAGGTCTCTGGGGTTGCACATATTTTTTCAAGCCAAAGGAGAAAAAATCGAAGATTTATCTGAATAGTAGTGAATTTGCCTTTATGGTCTTTCAAGAAGCCTAATTTTTTTTTTTAATTTGTTGAAATGTATGGGGTACTTAATTTAAAGTAATCATCGGTCTTAGTTAAGCGGTATATTCCACTTTGGTGCGATGCATGAACTTAAAAGAATTGTTGCCGGATTAGTTGGCATGTCAGACCATTACGACAAGAAAAGATTCTAAAGGAGATAGCAGATATCGATGGCGGTCGACACGATGACTTAGAGAAAAGTGGTACAATTAAATAATGACAATAGTCGTTCCTTGACTGGTTGTTCCCATTTCCCCCAAACTAACATACAATATTTGTATGGAAATGCCTCGAACCACCCACCGTGTAGTCATTTTCTTCATTTTTTGAATCCTGAAACGCGTGTTAGGTGAGCCGGATCATGGTACGACGAAGCTGAAGTCAATCAATCGACAGTTCGATTAAAGCAGCCTATTAACTCTTCACTGCAAGTAAGGCGGCGTTTAGAAGATCGCATCATCTCAAAACTTGACTAAAGTAGGATGAGAAGAGCTTCCAAATCTTATGAAATTACTTGGGAAGCAAAATGATTTTCGAAAACATATATTTCTTTTGTTTTGTTCAATTCAAACATTTATTTCATGTAGTGTTTTTATATGTCATTTCTATTGAAATATTATCCCATATTGCTTGAAAACAAGTCTTATTATTGACATATCAAATCAAAAGATAAAAGATCACAATAGTTGCAGTGTATAATAAATCTCCAAATAATTATCTCATAGATACTTTGCTTGATGTGTTATCTTCAAGATGATAAAAGATCTACAAATGATCAATTCATGGATACTCTACTTAATGTGTTATCTTCATGCTAATTTATAAAAGATTATGCACTACAACCATTGTGATCGTTTACTTCTTGATTTGATACTTCAATACTTATATATATATTTATATACATGTGATCTCTCCCTCCACCTATCAATTTGACTTTTAAATTGAATTTTTTAATAGTATCGTTTACAAAATTACAATATGAATTTGCTTCACTCCAATACCCAGTGAAATTGTGACCAAATCCCAAACATTAACACCCCGCCCGCACCCAAGCCATTGTCCCAGACCCACAAGCCGGTGCCTCCTCCACACTGTTGCCTCTCCCGGACCCACAAGCCGATGCCTCCTCCATGTTGCCTCTCTCTCCCCCCCCCCCCCACCACTCTTCCTCTCTCTGAGGGTTGACTGTGCTCTTGATTGACTTCCTTTCTAACAGGCTTTGGCGTCTCCTCCACTTCAATTGAGCTCTCGATGCGACTGCCCCTAGACGTGGAGGGTCGACGGTCATGCTTCCAAGTGACCTCGATCTTACTACATACCCACAAACATAGAAGGTCTAGAATTAAAAGAGGGAAAAGAGAAAAGAAATGAAAAGAAAATTGGGAGAGTTAAAAATAATGCCATGCATTGCACGGACTGTTGGCCTTGTATAAGTTAACCGTAGAGCCTTCTCATATGCATCAAAAGAAACGATAGTATTGGAAGTCCCTGAATTGTTATAAAATGCTTAATTAGGCCCTTCAATTATCGTCGGTACAACAATGACGACTCAATCTCGTGCTGCAGTGGGGTGACCTTGACAGGGAGGGAGTGAGGCGTGGAGGAGGAGGAAGAGAACGAATTCAGGGAGAGAGACGAGCTCGTGGACGAGCACGTCATCTTAATGAACAGTGAACATCATCAATGACGTGTTTGCTTCGGAGACGCAATAATCAGGGCCTGCCAATGGGGCTGCTCTGTGTATTTTTTTTTTCCTTTTTCTTTTTGTCCCTTGTCTCGTTTCTGTTGCACGCAGAGTTTGTCTGGATTTTTGGGGGTGGTAGGCTCAGTCTGTGCTCTCCACCTGACGACACTAAATGATTTGTGCGGACTGTATGGTGATTTGTTTTTTGTTCTTTCGATATATTTATTATATTTAAATTAAATAATTGAGATCAGATTTGTCGTTGTTAAGGATAATAACACATGACTCATTAGTCATGTGTTATTATTCTTAATATTTGTGATTGAATGAACTTGGACATGGTCACATCGATGATGATTTTTTTTTTCTAAGTCGAGGAAATCATTCACATTTTAAAAACTTTGGAGTGCCAAGTGACCCTCTTTAGCGTCTACTTTGTAATACATTGCAAAAAGAAAAAAAGACCCATGATAGGACCTATTGGAAGCTCAACTTGATTATTGGATGAAAAGAATCGTTGATTCCTTCTGTATTGGTAACATTATCATCTGATTAAACTAATTCCTATGTATTTTGGTAACTTCATATTTCATTCGGTGCCTCACATTGTCAGCGGTCAAATTAAGAACCACCCGAAAATAGCACATGACCATCTTTTTCTTATTTGCCGTTGATGCACATCGCCTTTTATATCCATCAAAAACTAAATTAAAAAAGAAAGGCAATGATCTTTTCACTTTAGAAGTTTAGAGGGACCAAACGACATGGCGTGTTCACGCGGCTTGCAGTGAATGTGCTGAACATGCGGCACCATTCATGCAGCTGCACTGTCCCCACATGCTCTCTCTCTCTCTCTCTCTCTCTCTGTGCACCATTATACCCCTTCTCTAGATTTTTCTCCGTTTATAATTTTTAAAGGGAATGGCCAACTCAAACAAGTTTTAAACGTTACCAAAATAAATAAATAAATAAGTTTTAAAAGTCCAGTTGCACAAGAAAAGAACGATACTTGATTCGACATTTTGCAATAGTTGAATGACCGATGTCTTTATTCCAAAGGAAAAAAGAAAAAAGAACTTCTTATCGGCTTGTACGGTCTCCCAATAAGTCTTTAAAAATTTCAAAACTTGTTAAAAGGACTTCGACGCCTTCCCCCTGTTTACTTGCTAATGCAGAGCATTAGCTGGGAAATAGACAAGCCGGCCCAGTATTTAAGGTATTGGCGTTCACAGCACTAGTTCATATCCAAAACCTCAGTCTTGTTTTAGCTAGCCAACGCCATTTTTGTCTAAGGGAAAAGAGAGATTTCTGGAAGTAATAAGCTCCCTAGCAATGGCAAACTCAGAGGCTGGAATGAGTAGTGATGCTGCACAAGTATTAGGAGACGAGTACCAAGTGTTCTTGAGTTTTAGAGGACCTGACACTCGTGTTGTATTTACAGACTTCCTCTATCACGGGTTGGTAGAAGTTGGAATCCACGTATTTAGGGATGATGAGGAACTTCGTGTTGGCAATGAGATTGGTGGGAGCCTTTTGCATGCTATCAATTGCTCCAGAATCTACATTCCCATCTTCTCTCCGACTTATGCTTCTAGTAGATGGTGCCTTTGGGAGCTCGAGCACATAGCAAACAACATGTCCAAGTCAAAGGATAAAAAAAGCATCATTCCTATTTTTTACAACGTGGAACCTGAAGATGTTAAACTTAAGACTCCACAATATGAAAATGCTTTACAACAACACTCAAAGAAGTTTCCTGATGAAGTCAAGGCATGGAGAGTGGCTCTTGCAGATGTAGGCAAAATCAAGGGATTGAAGGTGGAATCAAGGTAAAACTCTTTCAAGATCCCAACCTAATTATTTTATAGCGGAAAATATTGAAATCTACCTCCAGTTGTTGCTCTCTTTCAATAATTTTAATGACATGGACCTACATATTCCTTTAACCAATTTTTCCTCTTCACTATCTCGTAAGACTACGAAATTTCAAGAGCACCCATTTGCTTTTGTTATTTGGGATGATTACCAAACTCAACTTCAGATTTTGCTCTGCATTCTCACTAATTTTGACCCAAAAAAATCTATTTACCCTCGTGGTAAAAATATAGTCTCTATTTTCCATCTAAAGGGAAAAGTTGCACACAGAAAGAGAGAGAGAGAGAGAGAGAGAGAGAGATTGCATGTGGTGTCAACTTAAATCTAACATAAGGTTAGTATGCATTATCATAGCATGTGGCCGCCCATTAGCTTCTCCAGTGCAAATAAGCTGTTTTCGCACCATTTTTCAGGGTTGGCAATCTCTCATGCTTATGGGTTATGTAGGCTACTTGAGAATTTTTTGTTTTTAACCAAGAGATGGGAGTGTTTGGAAAGCAAACTGACAGGGCTTCTCCATTTTGCTTTTATTTTGATAAGGAAGTCCACGCTTGATGCTGTGGAGAATCAAGCGTCGAGCATGTATTTTGCGTCTAATTCACACACATATCTTCATTCTGAACACCAACTTAATCCCATGGGAGTCGTCTCTTTATTTTCGTTTTTGAGAAAATTTTAATGTGACATGGGTCTTTAAATGCTATTGTACTTGGTATAATTAGATCCATAGAAGACTTACATGCAAAGGTCAAGCAATAAAACGTTACGGTAGCAATATGCAGGCGCTGGGAAATAGTCACAAGTTTCGGAATTTTATTTTTCTTCACCAAAGCTGCAGTGTTCAATAGATGACGTTGTATTTGTCTACCTTATCTTGGTTCATGATCTCCTATTACAAGTGCTGAAACTTGTTCTAGCTTAGCTATAAATGCCAAATTTTGCTTTTGAAGCTGCCACTTGGTAACTCTGGCCGTCGTGTAAATACTATAGTTGTCAGAAATTCTCGTAATCATATATGTGAGTTCTACTTAATTAGCCCATATACTGATTTTTCAGTGTATTTAGATATCTTTCGTGATGTACTTCAATCATTTCAAGTGAAGGCTTTGACAATCCCATGAATGATGCGTGGGCATGTAAATAATCTAGTCAACTAATGAACTTATGAAAGCGCTTTTGTAAATGCCAGGCCAGCAGAAATTGTCAAATTGGTTGTTGATATGGTTTTGGAGAAGCTTGAGACAAAACAAGAAATAGTGACCAAACATTTACTTGGACTTGATAATCGGGTAGAACACTTGAAAGAGTTATTAAATGTCGGCGATCTTGATGTGCGCCTCATTGGAATTTTTGGAATGGGTGGTATCGGTAAAACAACTATTGCCAAATTGGTTTTCAATCAACTATCTCCCTGCTTTGGAAAGTTTTGTAGCTTCCTTAAGAATGTTCGAGAAAGGTCATCAACTGAGGAGGGCATAGTCAAGTTGCAGAAAAAATTACTATCGGACATTGGCTTTGGATCCATGGAGGTCCAGGATAGTGCAAAAGGAATGAAGAGGATTGGAGAAACACTTGTCAATAAGAAGGTCCTTGTGGTTCTGGATGATATTGATAATAAAGAGCACATTAAGAAACTAATAGGAATTTCAAATTTACATTTAGGATCTAGGATAATCATTACAACAAGAGACACAACTGTTCTGAAAGTTGAGGGATTTATAGGTAAAATTCTCCGGTATGAGATGCAAAAGATGGATGATAGTTTTGCACTTCGGCTTTTTTGTCAGCACGCCTTTGGTCAAGACTTCCCTTCGAATGATTTGCGTGGGCTTTCAAGTGAAATTGTCTCATTTATGGGAGGGCTTCCATTAGCTATTGAAGTGGTAAGTTCATTACTTAAGGATATAAAAGACAAAGAACTTTGGAAAGAGACTTTGATTAGGTTAAGGAAAGTACCTGAGGAAGCAATTCTAGAGAAGTTGAGGATTAGCTATGATAAACTAGACTCATATCAACAAAAAAAATTTCTCGATATAGCATGCTTCTTTTTCAATGAGAAGAAGACTGATGCAAGTTACGTGTGGGACAGTTGTGATTTTTATCCCGTGAGAGGAATTAAAGTCCTTATTGAGAGGTGCTTGATAAAGATATTAAAGGGTGAAGAGCTCTGGATGCATGATCAACTAATAGCACTGGGAAGGCAAATTGTCCGTGACAATAGTGAAGATAGCCTTGGAAAGCAAAGTAGGCTATGGATTGTAGAAGAGGCCCTCGAAATCATAAAAACTGAGGAGGTAAGTAGGAAACATCTCATTTTCATATAGAAGTTGTTTATCCTGAGATTTAGAATTCCTTTTTGTTTAGGATCTTCTTCATTTTTTTTCCTACCACAAGTTGTAAAACATGGTGGTTGGATGTTAAAAAATTTCTTCACATCATTGCAAAATTTCACTTGTAGAGGAAGGACAAGGTTCAAATGCTACAGATAGATAGACCAACTTACAACATAGAGATCACAAATGAAGAGTTTGAAAGGTTACAAAATCTGAGATGCCTCAAGTTAAATCGAGGAACTTATGTTGGGGACTTTACAAGGTGTAGTTCGAATTTGAGATGGTTTTCTTGGCATTCTCCTATGGTGATGGATTTTATGGCAAAAAATTTGTATTTGGATCATCTTGTTGTTTGCAAACTTCATGATCTTGACTTCAAGGATGATTCAAGAGCATGGGACTTGATCAAGGTAAACTACATGTTTTAATTATTGTTTGACAGTTCCTGGGTGTATCATGCAATGATTCTTACACTTGACATGTCATTTACTTTCACAGAGGTCGCATAATTTGAAAATTCTATCTATCACTTCGTGTTCCAACATAACAACAATCCCAGACATCTCTAGATGCTCGGCTTTGGAGGGATTGACTCTTGCACACTGCTGGAATCTAAAGAGAATTGAAAGCTTCATTGGAAATCTACATTCCTTGATTGAGTTAAAGATCGAAATGTGCAATAATTTTACAGATTTGCCTGAAGAAGTGGGGGCACTAGTGAAACTTAAGCACTTCTCCTTGTCAGGATGTGTAGGATTAAGAGAACTTCCAGATTCACTTGGTAATTTAATCTCTTTGACAAAGTTATACTTATCAGGTATGAACATTGCCAAACTTCCAAACTCCATTGGAAATTTGAATTCATTACGTGTATTGCGTTTGTCAAAAAACCAACCGCATCATTGGCTGTTAGGGGTCCCTGGCATGTTGAAATATCTTGAAGAGCTTTTAGGGATAGGGGAACTTCCCAACTTTATAAGAGATTTGGTAAGACCATATGCAATGCCGGGGGCGCATTTGTCATACCATCATGTTTCGCTG
This sequence comes from Eucalyptus pauciflora, assembly GCA_007663325.1. Classification (NCBI taxonomy): domain Eukaryota; kingdom Viridiplantae; phylum Streptophyta; class Magnoliopsida; order Myrtales; family Myrtaceae; genus Eucalyptus; species Eucalyptus pauciflora. The sequence goes on from VMYD01000242.1 coordinate 586,256, forward strand.
TTCCCCAGAGAAATTAGCATGTTGAAAAATCTTGAAGAGCTGGATCTCTGTGGGTATGATGATATTGAAGTTGAAATTCCTTTTGTAATTGGAGAATTGTCATCTTTAAGAAAACTAAATTTACAGGAAACCTGTATTTGTCAAATTCCGAGGACAATCAACAAGCTTAATGACCTCAAAACACTCAATTTATGGAATTGTAATGCAATTCAAGAGTTGCCGGAGCTTCCCTCAAGTCTGACCTATCTTGCTGTTAGATCTCAATCATTGCTCTCAATCCCTGATCTGTCGAACCTTACCAATTTGGAAGAACTACAAGTAAGTGATGGCTCTCCTGATACAGGCAAATCAAACCTTAGCCCATCATGCAATATCAGAGAGATTGGGAAGTTATCTAAACTGAAACGGTTGTATTTGAATCTACTACATGCCCCTTCTCATCCAAAATTTGCTTCTCTTCCTGATCTGGGAGCGCTTGAGTTGGATGGCCTAGACCTAACACCTCTCGAGCAGCTTCCGTCCTCCAGGGGGAGTTGGAGAAATTTGTTGACTTTAAATTTATATCGTTGTGAAATGGAAGGCATTCCACTTGGACTTCCACGACTGGAGAATTTAATTGTTAGCAGTTCTGAACTCCTTCAAAGATTATCCATTCCTTCGGAATTAAGGAACCTACAGCAAGTGCTTGTGGAGCATTGTCCAGCGCTAGTCGCAATGCAAGTTATGGGTCTTTTGAATTCATTGAAATCCTTGACGGTATTTGACTGCGAATCTCTGGCGAAAATAGGTGGGTTATCATACTTGAAGAATCTGGAGAACTTGCAAATCGAAGATTGCGATGTGCTTTTTGATGTTGAGGGCCTAAATGAGCAGGAGTCTTTGCCAAAAATCTCACCGGTCCGCCAATGCCCGTCAATGAGAAGCTTGATCGATGTATCTTGCACAAATATATCATATGTTTACTACGTCCCGATAGAGAATCGTGGAGTGCCTCTTTGGAGTCAAAGGACGTGGAAGTACAATAACAATATTCATTTATATAAACCAGACAAGGTGCGACATCTTCTTAATCAATATGTAGTTGACGTGTGTGATTGCACGGATTTGAAAATTGATTGATTATAATCTCAGTTTGATGCTCTAATTCGATAAAACAACGCAAATTGCAAACGTTTAAATATTATTTTCAAATTTACATGGACAAAAAATTATTTGCTAATCAAATGACACAAAATTATTAGAGATGATATTTAAATAATTTAAAATACATATATTCCTTAAACTAATATACGAATGAAATCATTTTAAATTTAATTTTTTTTATCTGTTATACAGTTGAGTGTTCGATATTACGTAATATGAAATGCGCTTATATTGATGTCATATCTTTAGCAATAATTTGCCTCTTGAACTTTGTCATTGTTGCGCAATACCCGCCAATCATTTCTCTTTCTCAAGAACACTTTTAATTTATGCTGCATCCATTAGTTTTTTAGTCTACATAGCCGTTAACTCATTTTTCTTTACTGATTTTCTCAACTAATTTTGTTAATCATGCTTCATTATCTATTTTCATTACTTCATAAACCATGTAGTATATGTAATTCTAGTCAAATTAGACGGCCCTGCAAACGGAAGAACTAATTGCTGAAACAAAAATAAAAGTGAGGTTAGTAATCTATACCTTTTCGGAGTTTGTATGCTACTGGTAGTAGTGCTAAAATTTAGGAAGGTAATATGATATTTTTCGAAGTGTGGAGCTATTGTGCAATGGACCAAAGTTCAAGGGGGTGTAAGCAATTACCTACTGTGGCTAATATAAGACTGTCCATGGGAGATAATAGTTCAGATATTAATTAGAAAAATGAGGACTTTATCTAATTCAAACTTCCTTCAAATCTTTTTACGCATTACTCCCCGTAATAGATAACCAAATATTTTATGTTAAGCATTCCAAAGACTTCAAAGAGCTAGAAACAGTTATGTAAATACTTTTTTAAAAAGAAAATTCTTCGCTGAACAATAAAATCATGTCGAAGATGCATTCTTGTATTTTGTTAGTATATAAATACGTAAAACATATATTGTAGTGTTACACATTTACTTGCTGCTTTGGTGGTGCATGCATGTGTAGTGGGCTTGACTAGTTTGGACTTGAGTAGTTTTTTTTTTTTTTTGGGGGGGGGGGGGGTCGAATTTGGACTTGACTAGTTGACTATGCGTTTCTAGTACCGTAGCAGATTGCCACCAAAGGATTCACGTATTTTAATGCTACTCGACCATTTCAAAGTAAATTAAAGCACATACTGTTTGAATAAATAGTCATATTATGTCAAGATACAACTTCTATACAAGTGATAATATTATTTCTCTAAAAAGTGTAACTTATGATGAAAAGAGACGCTAATTAATTTTGAAACATATTACTTTAGATCAAGAAATAATACAACAACATACAGACTTTCCTAAACTGAACTGAAGCAATGTGTCCCATGGTTGTGAATTTTTCATTTGAATAATAGAAAATAAAACTCTTTTTTGGTTGCAAAATGCACAACACTTTATTTTATTTTAGCATTAAATTAAAAATAAATAATTAAAATTAAAGAGAGTAGTACCTGAAGTACGATAAAATTATCATAAACGAACATATAAGTTTAATTAAAAATGAAAATATGATGAAGATTGGAGAATTAAAGTTCACTAAAATAATAACATAAAAGAGAGAGAGAGAAACAAAATTGGATACGGAATTAGAATAGCGATGCTCTTACTAATTATTTTCCTTTTACTTGGTTGGTATGGAACAATTAGTACAAATGTTGATAAATCTTAAAAATATATTAGTAAGTCAATCTAATAACTAAGCCAACAAGGTTGTACTGGAACAAAGCATGTTGAGCTATCAGCACCTTCATTCCTATCTATCTACCCTTCCACGAGTGTTTTTAATGGGAGGTGTTCAATATTTTTTAAATTGTCGGAATAAACCCTTTCCATGAAACAATAAAGTACCATTTTCTCCACTAACCAATCAAATAACTTCTCCCTATAGTGACCCAAAAATATCATTGCCCTAAGTTTTGTAAATGCTTAATTTATAATGAAATAAAGAGGAATTTCCCTTAATGAAGAGAAAAAATTCCTCGAGATTTGACTTGAATAAAGTAGTTTACATGTAGGACCGGTGAAATCTTTCATAAATGCAACTATGTAATAGGAATCCGTGTTCCTAGCTTTCATTGGTCAATTTTGGACAAGTGTACGTCCATCTCGTGCCATCTCAACCATTGATCTCTTGGCCATTCAACAGGTCAACAAATTAGGTCAAGTTAAATAAAGGACAAATCTATATTAAAATATCATTCATCTCATGTTGACTAAGAGGAATATCTAGTATTTTTGCGGCAACACCATCCTCAAAAGTGTTTTTGCACCTGATTAACGAACTCGGAAACAAACTCAAGATCATCCTTCCTAACCGGTCCACACACAAGACCCCCTTGAAGCCAACTGTCTGCTTTGATTCCAATCTGCCTTCCATTTCCAACCCTCCACCTAACAAAGGGAGAAATGTAATCTCTGCCCATAGAAGACTCTGCCATCCTAAACATGCTCGATGCCCTTTTAGCTACATTAAGTATTAGGATAGGAAGCTATTCTCCAAGATTGCTTAGCAAGCATAGCTCTGTTCAAGGTGGAGAGATATTCAACCCCATTTTCCCTTCCTTTTTCTCCAATATACTCTAGTTCAATTTTAGAATTTTTCCACAAAAAAGATGCGAATTTTCACTCAATTGCCGTGCAAATAAAGTATAATATTTTAAATATTAACATAGCAAAGGTTGGCAAGGCCTGCATTACTACTTTAATAAGTACTCCTTTCCTTGCTCTTATCAGTAACTTTTCCTTCTGCGCTTCAAGTTTCATGCTAACTCTGGGTAGGATCTAGGCAAGTAATTGTTTTTTTGAAAAACCCCAAATCGGAAGAAATGCTCAAATACTTTCCATTTGTGCAATCTGTGGAGCTCATAAAGCATTGGATATGTTTCCACATACGCTGACATCTAAATTTTTTTCCAAAGGTCATGAAACATTCTCGAAAAATTTGGAACTCGTTTTCCTTTAAATTTTATTAATCAATTTTTATATTGTTGCATTTTAGATTCTGTAGGAGTTAGGCATCTAATAACGTAAAAGAGCATTATTTGTCTTTATAATAAGATATGACAAAATCAATGATAGTAATCGCAAGACCCCAAGAATAGTTGCTGCAAGGAGTTTATAAAGAAGATGAACCCACGTCTCTACTGTTGTCTCTTCCAACATTTGGTCTAACTTCAAAAAGATATCATGCTTATAAATCTTGACGTTTTATTTTGCTTTTTGTGCTGACAACATTGTGTTTTATGTCTTCACATTTTGGAATTTGTAGATTCTACGTTTTTATATCTAGACTATCTTTTTTTAATCATCAGAGTAAAAAGTTCTATTAATGGATACGTTTCTTGTTTCCAAAGGATTGTCCATTGAGCATGGAGTATAGACAAACAAATTAATGATTCGAAAATTAACTAAGACCCATTCATCAATTAATATTGCAATATGCTGACCATTGTGCAGGGCACGTGTTCCAAGTATTTGTATGATGGAATGGACAGGCGTAAGAATCCACTACTAACTATGTCCTTCGAGTTGCACATATAATTTGGAACACGTGCACTGTACATTATAGGTCCAAATCTGAAAATACTTTTCACTTTCCACATATATATGCTCCAATCTCTTTATATTGTGTTGATAATCTTTTTTTTTTCAATTCATTAATAATTCAAATGTTTCACAATAAGGCAATTCTATGAATCTTTTAAAAACGTTAGTTTTTTACATACACATGATGTGTGCATATTTGCTAGGATTAGAAATGAACTGCCCCATGGGAACAAGATATCTATAAACGAAATTTTTAAATATTGAGGCCGATGAAAATGTCCAAAAACATTTTAAAAATGTACTTATAATATATTCGATAACATGAGTAGCTTTTTAAGAATTACATTACTAAGTTTTAAAAATAAGAAACTAAATTTGTATTTACCGTTCCAACTAAACCAAAAATATAACAAAGGTTATATATAGATTTTATGTTGACATGAGGAAAGATAACATGTTTTGGGAAAAACATTATTACAGAGATTTATGAAATGATAAAAAATAATCCATTAAATCTTATAGAGAAATCTTTAGTAAGTATTAGAAGTAGTGTTATGATTACCTACCATCATGAAAAGTTTACTAGGAGATTAACTGTCAATCATAAAATTAGATAAATATTTACTGCCACATACAATATATTTATGACTATACTTTTTCAACAAAATGCAAGCGATTTTTTTAACGTCACAAAAAAAAATTATTATCAAAAGTTAAGTTGATAATAAGCTCCCAAATTAACCCTTATTAAGGAAATTCCGTATTTACACATAAGCTTATGCTCACAGCCATTTTTTTTCCCCAAAAACAAGATTAATGATTCTCTTTTGTGTCAAAACATTATAAATTGGCAATCATATACAAATGCTCGGAACTTTATAACAATATATTGTGAATTTTTCACATGAGAAAATTATCAACATGTGGATAGAAGAGGGATTGGAATTGAATAGAGCAATTTATAAGGAGGGACAATGAAAGAAGCGGCGTAATCCTCTTAAGTCGTTGGGTATAATGAAAAGAAACAAGCTATAGTAAATCATCAGTAACTTTTTACTTATTGGTGCTAGTAACGGTAAGCAGATATGATGAAGGATAATGTTGGAATATAATAAAATAAAAAGGGGGGCTTTTTTCGTGCTTTCATAAGCGGTTAGAAAAATGACTACATTAGGAAGGAAGACTTACTTTAAAGAAAAGGAAATAACTCTAGACTAGCATTAACGAACTAAAAATAAGTACATTACTTCACTAAATCTAGCATTCATGTACAAAAGACAATTTTTTGACATCAATTTAACAACCTATTAAGTTACAAATAATTTTTATACAATAAATTGCAAAAGACAATCTCATGTGTTAGGCAGTTTAGGAAATTTCATTTACTGTACCACCTTGGCCACAATTTTTCATTGTTAGCAAGGTAAACGTTGCAATACACAAAGAAATTTTAGAAGCGACACCTATCAAGAAGTGGATAAAGCCTTAGTTGAAGTGCGAAAGATGCAGTAGTTTATGTGTATCGGTAGGAATTAATTTAGATAAAAGATAGCACTATAATTTTCAAATAAATTTTTTTGAAAAGGTTTCTATTGATGTGATTTTCTACTAACTATGACAGTATAAAGAAAATGTTTCACAGAGGACCTAATGCAACTTGATCTGATGGCTAATGAGAAAGCGAGTAGATACAATCAAGATTGGAAATACCCGCTATCAAAAAGTTTTGTTTACCCCAAGTTAGATAATAATCTTACTTATTTGATGTTTAATTTAAATTTACATCACATACTTATTAAAAGTTCAAACTTAGTCAATGAAAGAAAAATCATTTGTCTCCAACCATTAAATGACGTCTGTGCCGATTGGATTTGGGTAAAAATGTAAATAGGTTCAGTATATATCCGATGCATATGTTGTTTTGTCTTTGACTTTGAACTTGTTACACCACAGATGATGGAACCACCTCCCTTCGTCATCGAATTTCACCTTGGAGTAAAGAAGTCCACAGAGGGGTTTGAGTTTGTCACTGCAATAAAGTGGGAAAAAGGAGATGTCGCCCCTGATTCAGTGACCTATAGAGGATTGATTGCTGACGTGAATTATTTAGGCTTTCGTTTGAAGAGAATGTGGTTCAGGTTTCCTGGTAAAGACCATGATTTGCCTTTAGAGATTGAGAGTGATGAGCAAGTGAAACGGATGGTGCAACTAGCATCTGAAAAAGGATCTGTTCGTTTGTTCGTCGAGGTAGGGATTGACATTTGTTTGCAAGGAGCAATACTTTGGGCCAGCCAACGGGACTACTCCGTACATTTTCTCTTTTTCCTTTTTGCCCTTTTCCTGAGTCTCTTGCTTTCTTGGATTTTCCTGGGAAAACTGGAATTTCTCAATTTTTTCTCAGGAAAATCAGGGTATTATTTGGAATGCGTGTTGATTTTGTTGGGAATTTTGGTGGATGGTTGCTTCAGTCTTGGTTCTCCATCAAAAGACGATTGATTTGTGTAGATAGTGGTATTTTTTCTTTCCCTGAATTATTTTGTTTGGGTTTAAATAATTCGGGATAAGTTTTGTTGTGATTGGATGAACCTGGACATGTTCTTTTTTTGGTCGGAAGAAAAGTAGCATTTACTTGAAGGAGTTTTAGTGAATACAAGTCTCTTGCATCAGAGCAAAGTAAATCAACAAGAGGAGGGGGATACAAGACCCATTTGCTAGATAACCTTCTAGAGGGTTAGGCCTTAGCTCCAATCGGCAACTATTTGTTTTCCTACCGCAATGGGCCAAGGAAAGGCCGGCAAAACCTCTCAATAAGTCACGAGCCCGGATGATAAGTGCACTCGCTTCCCAACCTAGTTGATCTGCACTTAAAGTCTGCTGCGCGATCTCAACACTGTGGGATTCTATGCTCAGAGCCTGTTCAGAACGATGAGAGAGAAAGATCGGCTGAGATTGCCTTCACTGATTTAGCGAATCCATCCACCGGTCGTCCACTTGAGTCGCGGCAGACGCAAGCTATAGCTCCCATCGACGAATTCGCAACAAAAGACCCATCAATATTTACTTTCAAGGTTCCCGGATCTGGAGGCTTCCACTTCCGAGGTAATCTTTCTCTTTCAGCTGTCGTTTTCCTATCTTGTCTGATCCATCTCGTTGTATTTTCATTCAAGGCTATGGCTAAATTGACAAAAAGGTCTGGAACTAGTTTTTGTTTTTGGAAGATGAAGTAATTTCGGGCTTTCCAAACCAGCCACACAGTTGTCGCTACAAAGTTTAAATTTTGAGGAGGTAACTCGATCTTCTTTCAATTTGATTGGCCACTCATCCATCCGAGTTAATCCAACCCTGTTAATTTGGGTGTTCAGCTCAGTTGTGCTCCAGATCTACGATGTCCAAGGACACAAAAGCAGAGCGTGTTCAATGGTCTCGACTTCCATTTTGCACACCGAGCAAATTGGTTCAGGTACCGCTTTCTTCTCGACAAGATTGTCCATCATAGGCATAGCATTTTGACATACCCCCATCGGGAAAAAACTTGATTTTGGGAATAGTCTTAGCTTGCCACACATATTTCCATAGTCCAGGTTTGGGTTGATCTGATGAGGATGTTTTGGCTGTTTTAACTTGCTTCATTGAGGCTCTATTGCTGCGATAACGACTTTTAACTGTGCAATTCCCAGACTTAGCGTTTGTCCATACAAGTCTATCTGCTGTGTTGGGCGAGCCATAGGAGTTGAGAATATTTCTCTTGCTAATTGGTCATCAAACATGGAATTTATGAGAGTCTAGTTTCATTTCCCATCTCCACTCATTATTAGGCTAGCCACTTTAAGCGGTTCTCCCCTCATTGCAAGGCCTCCTATGGGGCCTTTCCTTAGCCATTTATCTTCCCTAATCCTGGTTTGTTCACCGTTGCCGACCATCCACATCATAAAAGGAGAAATTGCTTCTCTTCCCTTGATAAGGCTTTGCCAACCCCATGAGGGCCGTGCCCCTCTCCCTGCATTCCAGAAATTACTTCTTGGAAAGTGAAGTCCCTTCATAATTTGACTCCAAAGCGTCTCAGGTTGTTGCCAAAGCCTCCGTGCTTGTTTCCCTAACATGACTTTATTGAAGTCCAGTAGGTGTCTAAACCCAAGTCCACCTTCATCCTTTCTGAGCTTCAAAGAGTCCCAATTTCTCCAATGCATACCAGTAGCCTTATTGCTATTTTTCCACCAAAATGTGGCCATTTTCCTTTCACTTGCCCTACAAATAGAAACCGGAATTCTGAAAATAGACATCACATGTTGAGGTAACGCTTGGACCACTGCCTTAATTAATAATTCATTCCCCGCTTTCGACAGTAAGTTTTCCTTCCAGCTTTCTAGTTTCATATTCACTCTCGTGAAAATCCACGTGAACATCTCTTTTCTCGAGGCCCCCCAATTGGAAGGTATACCCAAGTATTTTCCAGTCTTTTCTATCTCTAGGACTCTCATTTACGAGTCATGTTCGTTCTCGAACTTTGTGGGCAGCCCTTACTAAAATACATCCCAGACTTATTTAAATTAATGGCCTGACCAAATGCAAAGCAATATTGATGTAAGATAGCAGCCACAGTCTGACATTCTTGGATCATACCATCCAAAAAAAAAAATGGAGTCATCAGCAATAAGAAGGTGGGATAAGGTACGGCAATTGCCACTCAACTTAATTCCTCGAATAGTGCCTAAGTCTATAGTTTGTTTCATCAAATGAGATAACACATTAGCACGATAATAAAGAGATAGGGCGAAAAAGGGTCACCTTGTTGGATGCCACGCGTTGGTAATATGGCAGGGTTTCTCCATTGAACTTCATGCTAAAGGACACCGATGTGATGTACTGCATCACCCAATTTATCCACTTTCCATAGAAACCCATCCTTCTTATACAGTCTTCGAGGAAATCCCATTCTATGCGATCATATGCTTTTTGCATGTCTAGTTTAAGAACCGCTTGGAATTTCCTCTTCCTTTGTCTCACACCTCTTGAACAAACAGTATATTATCCTGTATTTGTCTCTTGCTGACGAATGCACTTTACTCTATCGCAATTAAATTTGGTAGGCATTCTTTTAAATGGTTTGCCGTGACTTCGAAATGATTTTATAGATAAAGTCACATAAGCTAATGGGGCGGTACCGTTCAAGCATTTCTGGATTGGGGTTTGGAATGAGAGAGATCATGGTTTGATTCATGTCAGGGTTCAAGTAACCCGTATCAAAGAAGCATTGTACCTCCCTGTGAATATCTACTTGGATATTATGCCAGTGATGCTTATAAAATAAATCATTCAAACCATCTGGTCCAGGGGCCTTGGTTGCTCCCAATTGATGAACTGCAGTCAAAACCTCCTCCATAGTAATGTGTTCGGTCAACATTTGATTCATATTATCTCCCACCAAACATGGGTACTCAGTAAATAAGGGCTGAATGTTTCTTGGCCCCACCGTTTGGTAAAGTTCGGAGAAATAATCTACTGTCCTCTTCTTTAGCTGCTGTTCATTTCTCACCCAATCCCCATAAGAACTTTTTGGCATGGTTATCCTAACTAATTCTTCTCCGAATTGTTCCGAATTGTTGTTGTATGGAAAAACTTTGTATTCTTGTCACCCCCATTTAAGCTAGCTGATTCTAGACTGCGTGCCCTAAAACATCTCCTCTCGACTCCGCAAAGCTTCTATTTCTTTATTCAGCTTCTGCACAATTTCTTTATCATGGTGCACCATGGGACTGTTCATAAGCTCCTGAAGTTCACTCCTCAGCCAAGAAATACGTTTTTATGCATTTGGAAACCAGTCCTTACTCCACGCAGCTAGTCTCTGAGATACTAATAGAAACTTTTCCAGTATATTATCTTGTTGACATTCGCTAGACTTCCATGCTCTTCTCACTATATTTGTACACTATTTGTCCTTCAACCAAAAGGCTTCGAATTGGAATTCTTTCTTCCTATGATTAGCCTTCGGGGAAAAGGATACAAGGGTTGGAGAATGATCCAATCCAATAGGTGGCAAGGCAAAGCTTTCAGCATGTGGGAACGAGACTTGCCAGTCCGTAGTACATAAAGCTCAATCAATTCTCTCCTTAACCAAAAGAGTCCCCTGCTCTATTATTATACCACGTATAGGCACACCCTTTGCTCTCCAAATCCATTAGCAAACAATTATTAAGGAAATCCAGAAAAGCTGCTAGCCTGTAATGCTCAGCCATCTTCTTGCCCACTATTTCCCAATGGAAAAGCACCTCGTTGAAGTCACCAATGCACACAACCACGGCAATTGATTATGGTAGCTGAGTCTATGTATTTCTTCCCATAACAGAACCCTTTCTCTAAACTCATTTGGTGCATGAAGGACGGTGACCTTCATAAGCTTCCTGCTGCTTTCCTTAATTTCAAACTGAACGTTAATGAAATGTGTCGAGTAAGGTTCAATAGATAAGGTTACCTGCCCATCCTAAAATATGGCCAAACCCCCCGCAATACCCACTGGATTAATCACAAACTGGCTTTGAAACTGTAGCCTACACCGTAGTTGTTGTACCACTTGTTCTTGGTTTTTTGTTTCCATTAAAAACACAATATCGGGCCTCTTTTGAGTAACAAGGACTCAAAGCTTGAATTGTCAGGGGTTGCCCAACCCTGACAATTCCAACTTAAGAGCTTCATGGGAACCCTATAGCTTATTAGGGCTAACCATCAAAACCCATTTCATTGACCCCTCCTTATCATTCTAACCATTCATTATGTTTAAACTGAACAGGGTTAACGGGCAGGGCAGCAGGCCAACCCTACCTAATGGACCCCAGCAGTCTAATACTTTTTTAAAGTGAACCACCAGCTGAGAGGTGTAAAATCAGTACCTCCTCTTCTATTGCTGCAGCACTCAAGTTCTGGCCCAAACAGAGAATGGTAGACCAGATGATTGAAGAGAGCTCCCAAGACGAGACAAACTCAGCTACCAGGCGAGCAAAGAGAAAGAGCTGAAGGAGGCGCCCAGTCTGGGAATAGGTTGCGAGTCCATGTCGGCCGAACTACATAAAACATTAATGTCAAGTTTATTTTCTGCTTTTATTTCTCGCTCAATTGTTTGCATTTATTTCCCATCCATTTCACATGACATTAGCTTTTAAAACGGATTTTTCCTTTTTATTACCCAAAACTAGCAAATCCCGCCCAAGTTTTCCATCTAACCGACACATGTCCTCTCCCATCAATAATTAGGAAAAAAGATTATTAACTAAGTTCATTTGTAAATGATGATATATGACGAAAATAAAATTAACTATTGCGATGATCTCACTTTTCTTATCGCTGGACGTGAACCTAATGACATCTCAATTTATATTTGCTTAATATGATAAAATATGCATAAACAATGCTAATAACCTCACTTACTCCATTTCTCGAGGGGGGGACAAAAAGACAAAAGAACTGTCGAATCCCTAAGCTGTAAGCACCGCCACTGCTAGTGACGCGATCCTTTACTCTCTTTTTTTGGGTCATGTCATGATCCTTTGCTGAATTGGCCATTTTCTAAAGGTCTATTTACTTAAAAAGAATGGAGAATTGTCTATCTCATGTGTCAGCGGCGATCCAAGAGCTCAGCAAAATTTTATTCGTTTACCAACTGACGGATGGCTACCCTTGCATGACTGACATTAGCCGTGTTAGCGTTTGCCAGACAATTGTACAACGGACTTACAGTTGCGAATTCGCAATGAAATTAGTACGAGGGATATACCGTTAAAACAACAGGAGAGTACTTTTAGGTTATGGCGCAAAACGAAATATCACCAATGGTTCAGAATTGGATAAATCATAGTGCTCCGTAGTTTTGCATTATGGAGAGAATGACGAGGTTCGGTGAACACTTGGTGTTTTTGAAAAGTCTTTGGGGGAAGTATTGACGTGAATACCAGTTTAATGGTCATCCTAAATAATGCCCACTACAGAACATGGAAAGGCAAGATGCTTGATTTGCTTTTATCGAAAGGAAATGCATGGTCCCATAGCAAGTGACGAGGCTAAGCCTGATTACACAGATCGACAAGCATTGTTCTTCCTTGGTTTGCTTCCAGATAGTTATGGGATGGCGGTGACAACTCTTATCCCATCAGCATCTAGATGAAAAGAAAATGTGGATGCTCCGAAATCTGGCTTGCTCGAATATGAGACTCGGAAGAAAGGCGTGGGACTCCATTCAACCACAACTTCTTGTCTCAAAACTTAGAGAAATGATTAGATCTCGAGACTTCTACGACCGTGATAGAACCAAGTCAAGAAAAGGCATAATTGTGGAAACTATGATAAGCCTGGCCACATGAAGAAAGAGTATCGGTCTCAAAAAGAAGAAAGTGAAAGTAAATGCCAAGCATGAGGAGAATGACACAACCGAGATAAGTTCCCAAGAAGACTTGTTTGGTTTGTCTACCTGAGATAATATTTGTGTTGATTTCTCTGTGAAGATGGGTCAATATGATGTTGCGAAAATTGTGCGGATTGGTGATGTTTGTGTTCAAATTAGCTTGGGCTAGAAACTAATGCTCGAGCATGGGAGGGCATACTGTAAACCTTCAGTTGAACTCGAATTGTACCAGAAAATTAGACAATGACGAATTGGATAGTCGGTTTTGGAATGGGACTTAAAAGCTTATCGAGTTGTTGCCCAATATAGCAATGAGGAGGAAGAGTTGTGCTCTTTACCGCAGAAGAGCTAAGGTCTGCAAGGACCATATTCATGACGTGGGGGAAGCAGTAACGCCTGATCTATGGCACAAGAGCTCGATCATATGAGGGAGAAAGTTCTCCAAATTCTTGCAAAGAAGGAACTCATCTCAAATGTAAAAGGATAATTAGGAATGCCAGATGAAAGTTATAATTGATTGGGTAGATCACAAACAAATAGAAAATTTACTGTTAACGGAGGTAGATTACTATTTTCCATGGAATAGTACAAGCTATAGGACCTATATCACGAAGACGAACTGGAGATTATGTCCTTCAAGGAA